>JANBXA010000069.1:74347500-74947500 GCA_030556225.1 Cricetiscus sungorus
AAAAAGACCCACAAAAGAACCAGCATCTATCTAACCCCCACCTGCCTCAGGGAATGGAAAAGGGATAACTCTAGGGTAGAATCAACCACCAAATGTTACTCTTTTAAAAGTACGAATGTCCACTTTATTCTGGGGCCTGTGGGAAGTTGTAGTGGTGTTAAAGCATCTTTCTACCGTCAGGATGCTAGAGTGACACTGCTTTATCCTTCTGACTCTGGCTCCTTTCTCAGCCGTGCCTCTCTCTTCTGCAACCCAGACAGCTCAATAGCAGGCGAAGATAAGTGCCTGCTCTAAGTCAGGTTCTACTTCCCCTGGGAGCATAGGTGACAGAGTGAGTAACAGGGTAAAGTAGATGTTAGAAATCATCTAATACCCCAGAAAGTAATCAGGTAGTATAAATGTATTTAGTTCTGTGGTGGCATTAGAGAGCACCAACATTTACAACTGCTACTTGTCTGTCAGCCAGGCTGCCTTGATTTCTCCAAGCAGTCTATCCAGTAGGGTAACTGCAATCCTGTTTTCTACCACGCGAGGGCACTGCTGGCCAATTAAAACTCAAGCCCCTTAGGAAACAGTTGGATGAGTATACTCTTACCAGGGACAGGATCAGAAACACTCCCAGAGAGGCCAATCTTGACCAGAAGCCGGAAAAATAACTGATACCATTTGTTATTCCTTTAAAATGGTCCTTCAAGCCTGATGATTGAGTGGGTGCTTAGCTGAACTTAGAAGTTCCAGGTACTCTCTCTTCAAGGTAGGTACAACTGACTCCAGTTATCACACCCACTGTCCTGTCCCTTTGCCCCAAAGATGTTGAGTTCTAGTTTAGGAGGGTGGAATTGGTTGGATTTCAGAGGGGAAAACATTTTTTTTTAAGGAGTATTCAAAAAAAAAAAAAAAGTATCTGTTGGTGAGAAAGTATTGAGAAAGCTAAGAATGAGAAAATGGGTTTCCTCATCTCCCTCCTGGTGGCACCCCTCCCCCCAAACCTACAGGATTCAAGTCTAGTAGATCTTTGTATCTGGTCGGGCAAAACATACCCAGGACTCCAGAGAGCTCTGAGCCAAAAATAAAGCAGAAAACAGCACGAGGGGGACTGCTTTGGCTATGAGCCTCATGCCGTGTCATGGCTCTTCTGGGTGTGCCAAGTGACTTGGGCCCTATGGGACTGAGGACTCCACAGTTTACCCTCGGAAGGCCTTCCAGAATGAACAAGCTCAGGGAATTGACAGAGGTCTTCCTCCTTCTCTTTCCCCCATGCCTGAAGGCCCCTCCCCAGGAGGACAGCTTGATTAAACAGTCGGTGCTGCTGGAATTACTGCACAGCTGGTGCTCCCCCCAGCACCCTGAGCAGAGCAGCAGTGCAGATTAAAATCTCCAATTAGCGTTAAAGTGAAGTGAGGAGGTGCTGAGGCTGCCAAGGCAGCCAGGCCGAAACCCTGAATTGGCACCCTCGCTCCTGCCTGATTCTGAGTGCCACCCTAGTTGTCCTTCCTAACAGTATCCAGTGTCTGTTAGACTTGTGTCACTTGGGTTGGAGGCAGATGCCTTATCTGGCAAGATGCTAGGACTCCATAGGATGGAAGAGAATGAGATCAATCAGTGACTGTCAAGTCTATGCACAGCCTTCTCGGTAGCCAGGCCATGGTGATATGATGCTACTGCTGCTGGGTCTTTTTGCTTAGAGAAAGAGCCAATAGGAAAGGTCTCTCATATTTTTATCTAAGGTGCTCAGGGACATGGTATTCATGTGAACATCTATCTATGTATGTTTTATCCTATCTGACCCATCTGTTCCCACCCAAATTATGACTCCTTCTTTTCTTCTCTACATCCTTTTCTCAGCTTTCTTGTAGGCAAGGGTAGAGATGGCTAAGCTCTAGAACATCGCCATGCCCTGACACCTGGGTCCCAGTCAGTTGCCCTTTATCTTCCTAGTTTGGGAAATCGCAGAGGTATACCAAGAGTCTGAACATCTTATCTACTCCAAAGATCCCTCTGCTATTTACACTTCTGTTCCTTGTCTATCAAATCCAGAAGCAGGGCAGTACAGCTAGCCATACCCTCTTACTGCCATCTGCCCCTTTAAGAGAAATGGAGGTAGGTACCCAGCTGACTTAACCTACTCACACCTCCAGAAATTAGACACCAGGGCATGGTGCCACCCTTCCAGACTGGCACATGCTACCCTGGCAGAGGTTCAAGCACCCCCCCCCATGTCATACTCCTATCCTACATCTTCCTCTACTCCCTCTCTCTCCACATCTTTTTTTTTTTTTTTTCTCAGCTCAAAGCACAGCTGAGCCTTGGGGGGGGGGGTTGAGGGTGGAAAGACCAAGCTGGGGCAGGGGGGTGTAGAGCGCCAATAGCACGTTTTCACCTGCCATTTAATTGGATGTATTTTTAATTAATGGGACCTCAGGGACCAACATGAGACAATCTGATCTCTGAATAGGGACAGGGGAGGGATTGGATAAGGGAGGAGGATTGGGCCACTGGGTGCGGTTACCAGGAACTCGGGCCCATCAATCACTGGCCACTTTGCGTTCTGGCATGGGGAACAGTGAGGTGGAGGAGGAGGGGAGGCACTGGGGAAAGGTGCCAGGATTTCCCCCCAACTGCCAGGACATCCAGAAGAGATGGAATCGTGATGATTGACTGAGGTCTGCAGTCTTAAATTTACAGCCAGAATAGTAGGTTAGGCTGTTATCTTATTCCTACAGTTGAGTGTAAGTTTATGACAGGGAAGTGGGGTTGAACTTTGAGGTCTCTGAAGAGAGAGAGAATAAGAGCTAGGAACCATAGAGCTGGGACTGTGGTCAAGGGGATTTGGAAAGAACAGAATTTGGGGCCCATTCTATACATTTCTATGAGAAATAGTGCCATAGAGGTTATAGGCAAATTAACATGCAAATGAGACCTGGTGAAGGTCTGAATCTTAGAACCTTAATGTTGTAAAAAGGATACTTGGATCTCATCTTACCTGACCCCCTTCATTGTACAGATATGGAGACCAAGACCCAGAGTGGAGGAACCAATTGAATCATGCTCTGAAGTTGCTTTATGTTCTGGATTTGGAGTTCCTGAGAGCATGGGGCAAGAAAAAGTAGGTAGGTAAGGAAGGAAGGAAGGCAAGTGAAAAACATAAGCATGACATTCTGTCTTTCAGTGTCTGACATGTCAAGTGATTCTCATCACTGTCTTCTGACTGAGAGGGCCATCCCCCTTTGTGCAGCCTGTTTCAGATGTCATTATCCATCTTGGCCTCCAGCCCTTCTCTATAGGATTTTGCCATGTTTTTTAAGATCTAAGGGAAGGAAATGCTTCAGCTACCTCAACTACTTATCCAAAAGGCAAATCTTCCAAATAAGACTAATTTTTTTGTTTTGGTTTTGTTGTTGTTGATTTTGTTTTTTTGTTTTTTGAGACAGGGTTTCTCTGTGAAACAGTCCTGTCCTGGAACTCACTCTGTAGACCATGCTGGCCTCAAACTCACAGAGATTCTCCTTTGAACCACCCCTACCATCTCCCTACCCCATCCCCAGGATAAGACTGATTTTTTTAAATGGAATTTTCTTGTTTGTTTTTGAGACAGGGTTTCTCTGTGTAGCCCTAGATGTCCTGGAACTTATTCCAGATCAGGTTGTTTTTGAACTCAGAGATCTGCCTGCCTCTGTCTCTGGAGTGCTAGGATTAAAGGTGTATGCCACCATTGCCTGGCATTTATAGGGAAATCTTATCACAGTTTTCCATGCTATCATATAAGCAATTGGAAAAGTTATGCCAAAATGTCAAAGAGAGTTTTACACCTCTTGTTCCATTACTGTAATAGAAACAGTTCAATGCATGTCCTGTAAAACAAATTAGGAATGTTCCTGAATTCATGTAGTATCCTGGCCTTAGAGTCTTAGGTCCCTTCTAGCTCTTGTAATGTTGATTTATCCTAAAGAGAAGGGTACATTTCCTGCTGTCTATATCCCCATTTCCCTTATTTCCTTTATTGCTCTTAACTCTAGGGCCAGGGAGAGAAGAATGAATGAAGGTAATATAGGGTTATTCTACCAAGTTGCCAAAGGTGGGCATTCTCAGCATTCTTCTCTTTCCTCAAAATCATCAACACTCTTTGATCTGTACTTCATGGGGCTAAACTGGGCTGGAGGCAAGGTGGAATGCAAGGTTACAAGGCAATACCAATAGAATTTGCCACACTCTCCAGCTTTCATCCTTACCTTCTTCCACCCCTAGAATTGTCTTCTGTCTTAGTAACCTGTTTTTATCCTCAGGCCCTTGAGAAAAGCAGGATCTGGCTCTGTAGCTTCCTACCATGTCCTGATCTGCCTTAGACTGTCAGGGGCTGTCAGGGTCTGTTACTCACAGACAGGGTGAGAGGCCCTTATATCCCCCTAGGACAATCTTAAAAAATCCCTCTAGGCCCCTTTCTGCTTCCAAGGGCCTCAGGACTGTCAGTATCAGGAAACTGTGCCCAAGGCTGTCCTGTCAGGGAGATGAGGAAGAAGAGAAGATAGAATGCTGACACTCTAGAACTGAGACCCAGGGCTTAGTTGTTAAAGGCTGGGCTCACAACCAAAAATATAAGAATTGAGATCTATAGTTTCACCTGTGAAACTGGCTGCTCAACATAATGCAGGACATACACAGTGAATATTGTATGGGGACAGGGCCTACTGTTAACAGAATTGCTGCTTCTAGTCTGGAACACAGCTGTGAAGAATGGCACACAGCAAAGGAGAGAAGCTGTTTTCTGTATACAAACCTGCTACTCTGTTTTTTTGCTGTTGGTTATTGGATCATCCCTACTCCGGTGTAGTGGCAGCATAGGGAAGCATTCACTCTACATTCTGGATATTCTCTGAGGAATAGAGTAGCTTTCCCTCCTTCTAATTCTACTTCCATCTACTTCCAAGGTTATCCCGGGGTGTCAGATATGTTGCCTTTTTAAAGATTTATTATTATTATTTATACAACATTCTGCATGCATGCATGCCTGTAGGCCAGGACACCAGATTTCATTACATATGTCAGTGAGCCACCATGTGGTTGTTGGGAATTGAACTCAGGTCCTCTGGAAGAGCAGCAAATGCTCTTAAACTCTGAGCCATCTCTTGAGCCTTATATCTGTAGCCTTAAGTCCACGTCCAGAGCCTGCTCTGAAGCCCAGAAGAAACTCAGGCCCTTTGTGGGAAAATACTTAGATATGAAGTACATATGTTAGGAAGAGGTAGTAGTACCCAGAATTCCCTGCCTTCTGGGGTTAGTCAGCATTGGCCTAACATTTAGATTTTACTCTAATGGGACCCCTTTCTTCCTTTTCCCTTCAGTTTTCCTATGTGTTGAGAGTAGATCTGGAAATCTGAACCTCTTACCTTGATATTTAGAAAGCTATTATGGATATCTCCCTGTATCTTCCAGGGCCATAGACAGAAAGGAAAGCAGAGAAAGGCATTGACAGAGGTAGCAGTGCTATGTGCCCAAAAGAAGATACAGGAAGAGATGTCTGCTTCTGAAGCAGCATTCTTGCCCCATCTTCTCCTG
This sequence comes from Cricetiscus sungorus, assembly GCA_030556225.1. Classification (NCBI taxonomy): domain Eukaryota; kingdom Metazoa; phylum Chordata; class Mammalia; order Rodentia; family Cricetidae; genus Cricetiscus; species Cricetiscus sungorus. Next base: position 74,353,054 of record JANBXA010000069.1, read on the forward strand.
CTTCCTTTTACATGCTGCTGAGGCGATATGCCCAAGTGTGCCAGCTCTCCTGGCTGGTGATCCTGTTCTACTGTGCAGGCAGCCAGCACTATGGCTTTGCACAGAGCACAAGCTAGGGTCTCACACTTCTTTGCTCATTCATCTCTCTTTGTGTGCTGCAGATTCCTAGGGATGAAATAGAGTGCTGTGGTGGAGGGTGGGATGGCTGGAGAGATGGCTCAATGATTAACACTGGCTGCTTTTCCAGAAGACCCAGGTTCAATTCCTGGAACCCACATAGCAGTTCACAAGTGGAGTATGTAACTCCACTTCCAGGGGAATCTAACACCCACACACACATTTATGCAAGAAAAACACCAATGCACATAAATAAATAAATAAATAAATAAATAAATCCAAAAAAAGAAAAGGAAGGGAGAAAGAGAATTCTGTGGCCCTACGGTACGGTGGGCACAGGGGCTCGCTGAGGTGCACATTTGCCTGTCAGTAAGAGGGGGAGGAAGAAGGCTGCTGGCAGCTCAGTAGAGCTTGAGGTTCTGCTGACTCAGCAATGGGGGTGGTTCATGAAAACAACAGAGGGGAGGGGGATCAAGGCTGTTAGAGTTTTCTTTTGCCCTGGTCCTGCCCACTCTGAGCTCTATAGATGAAAATCTTGATTAGGAGATGTCCTGGCTATGAAGAGAAAGGGAGAGGTGAGAAAGAAGTAAGCAGGAGAAACTGAGTTCTCCCAATGAAGACTGAGACATCACCCACTATTTCCACAGGTTACATAGAGAATAATTAGATACCCATTTGTGGCAGGGCAGCCCAGAAATCCTGGGTACCTTCCAAAAGAGGGTTTCCTGGTAAATAGCTATTACTATGGTTCCTCAGTTGCCTGACTAGAACTCTGTGTACCCAGCTAACATAAAGCTTTGGGCTGGGTGGGGACGGGATGGGACTGTTGTTGTTTGTTTGTTATTGAAACATAATCTCATTATAGCCCAAGCTGGCCACCAAGTCTCAATACTGCCTCATCTTCCAAAGTACTGTTACTGTAAGCATGTATTACCATGCCTAGTGCCAGAAATTTCTTTTTGAAGATTATTTTATATGTGTGGGTGCTTGCCTGCATGTTTATCTGGGGCTTCACATGGGTGACTGGTGACTGTACTGTGGAGACCAGAAGGGAGCAACAGATCCTCTGGAACTGGAGTTACAGGTAGTTGTGAGCCACCTTATGGGTGCTGGAAACTGAACCTGTGTCTCTGCAAGAGGAGCAAATGCTCTTAATCACTGAGCCATCTCTCCAGCCACATAGGAATTTCTTAATAGAAAAACAAACACTACTACAGGATCAGATCAATGAAGGATTACCACCTGTGCTTAGTGCTCTCCTCACTAGAATCAGGTGCCTTGAACCAGAGAGGAGTATCTAGCAGCACTTAGACTGCTGAACAGGTGGTACAGGCTGGGAAATGGCTGTAGCCACCAATGTTCAGAAGTGCTAGTATTCTTCTCTCACACAGGTCAGGGGGCCAATATGCATCTCCCCCATTCTTTCTCAGGCAATGACTGGAAATGGCAAGAAAAGAGCAATAGGGACTTTGGATACTAGTATATCCAGGCTCATGATAATAAACATCCTGACTTCTGGCCTCAGAAGAGAGGGCTGGGTGGGTATTCTGTGCTAGGTGGTGAGTTCTTGTTTGTCTGTTTCTATTCCTTTTATCTCTGGAAGCTCTGCTTTCTAGCTAGAGTGAGGGTTCCTTCCCATCTACTGGTGACCCAGATATGACTTTGGTTGGACAAAGACAGATTAACTGTTCTTCATGCAAGAAGATAAGATCAGTTTTACTCTTCCTCCTGGCAGTGTAAGGAGCTCTGAGACCCATAACTGAAGCTTAGTTTTGACCTAAGTCAACACATCATCTAGCCCTGGATATAAAACTTGTTCTCTGAGGGGGAGCCTAGGTATACATCACTGTATAGGTGTAGGCAGGAATGGAGGGGGGAACCTTAGCCCCAGGAGAGATACCACATTCTCCTTGATCCTCTTCCTTCCCAAATTCCTTTCTCTGTTCCCTATTCTTTCACCTCCCACTGTCCATCTCAGTTCTTGGCCACCTGATTACCTCCAGTCTGACTAGATATGGTAAGTCATTATCTTTCCTTACACACACCTCTTGCCCCTTCCTTTCTTCCCAGCTGAGAAGGTAGCTGAATTTGAATTGTTTCTACCGCTGACTATCACGGGATCTGAATTGTATGCTCAGCCTCTGCTGCCCAGCTTGACTCCACAACTGCCTTTGGATTGGGAAGCATCATCAGCCTCACCTTCCCCTGCAAGTATTCCCAGGCCTGGACTGCATCAAGACCCTACTCTGGTGCAGAGGGCAGCCCTAGAGGTGCAACTGGGGTTTTGGCCTTAAATGTCTGTATGCCTGTGCGTTGGGCACACTGGTTTATTAGTGTTATTTCAGCATTGTGATGCAGAGAGAGTAAGTGTAACAGCTGCTCCTTGCTTGCAGTGTTTATTGTTACCTAGAGACAACCTCCTGGCTTTTTCCCAGATTCCCCCCCCAGCCCAGCCCCCTCCCTGCCAACAATCCTCTTCTCTCCACACTGATGGGAAATTTATAGCTTGCCCATATCATGCCATTAACTCTCTCCTGTCCATAGAGTAGATGGGTCAAGGGAAACCAAAGTGGAGAGTGGGCATGCATTGAACCCAGAGGAGAATAATGTATAAAGAACAGAGGAACGAAGGAGACATATCCTTCCATTCAGTGTCAAGGTTTTGGCCCCAGTTATTCTACAGTCCAAGTACATCTGACCCTGTTTAGTTTCTGATATCAGATGAGATCAGTCACATGTGGGTGGTGTAGCCATAACCCGGTTGTTCTTCTGGCTCTTATATGAGAAGAAAAGAAGAAAGAGTTTTGGATCTGTCCTTAAGATCCCAGAAGAGCTCCTCTCGACCTACCCTTGAGATCTAGGCATCTTCCTGTCAAAAATTATTCTCTTCCCTGGCCATCTCCATAGTCCTTCATTGGATTGTTTAAACTTGAGTAAATACAGCAAGATAATATTGGAATGTAATAGGAATACAGTGTCGCAGAATCCATAGCCCCTCCTTCTTGTCTGAGCAAGGTAACTGTGGATATCACGTGGAGACAGGAGGTACTAGCCTGAGAGATAATGGCCAGACCACCACAGTGGAGTTGATGTCAGACATGAAGCCTGCTGCCGAGCCTGTTGGGAAAACCATTATCTGCTAAGCTCCTAAGAAATTACAGGCATTCTCCCAGCTGCCCTTCTTGGTGTGATTGGGGTCTCTTTTCTGCTTGTCTTTCATGGTCCATTTTCTTGAAATCCTCTTGGTTTGATACATTGGGGTAGGTCCAAGAGACTGAGGAGAGAAAAGTGCCATAGTCATAATCTCAGCAGAGCTAGAGACAGAATCCCCTGCCATCTCCTTCATGGAAATGAAGGAGAGCCCTGTACCTATTTGCCATCCACATGGAAACAGAAGAGAAGGGATTGTATTTTAATGGAAAGGGTTGAATTAAACATTAAAAAAAAAAAAAACTCACTTGTGGAATGATGAATTTGTCTGTGCCTACCCAAGGAACATTGGGTAAACATGATTCTCTTTCCAGACCTCCTCCACATAGCCTCAGCACAATTTCCTCACAGTGGAGCACTCCTTGAGACTTTGAAATGGAGCTTTTATAGTGGCTAGACTGCATTTCAGTGCCATTTCTGGGTTCTGGTGCCAGCACCACCACTTATCAGACACCCTTTGGAAGTCTGAAATGCAAATAAGGCAGTAATCCCCTGAGAAGCCCACACCTACTACATTCTTGGGTGTGTTTTAGTTTGGTTTTTTTTTTTTTTTTCCTTTCTTTTAACTCTAGTGATTAAAATCTTTTAATTCCACTGTTTCATAAGAAATTTAAAAATAATAAATGCAAATAAACTACTGTTTTTCAAGATTGTTAGAATTTCAAGCCGGTCATTGGTGGCGAACACCTTTGATCCCAGCACTTGGGAGGCAGAGGCAGGTGGATCTCTGTGAGTTGGAGACCAGCCTGGTCTACAGATCAAGTTCCAGGACAGGCTCCAAAACAATACAGAGAAACCCTGTCTTGGAGAAAAAAAAAAAAAAAAAAGATTGTGAGAATTTCATCAAAGTGTGTAAAGCCTGATCCTCAAGAGGTCTCAGTAAGCAGTATTTGATACAGTAGGATATTGTTGGGTTTTTGTCTGTTTTTTGTTTTTGTTTTTCTAAACAGGGTTTCTCTGTGTAACAGTTCTGGCTGTCCTGGAACTCACTCTGTAGATCAGGCTGTCCTCCAACTCATTGAGATCCACCTGCTTCTGCTGGTCCACTACTGGGATTAAAGGCATGTGCCACCACTGCCTGGCCGTGTTTTTATTTTTATGTGTATGGGTGTTTTGTTTTCTTGTCTGTCTGTGTACCATGTCTGTCTTGTACCCGAAGATATCAGAAGCTGTCAGCAGATTTCCTGGAACTGGAATTGCAGATTATTGTAAGCTGCCATATGGGTGCTGAGAGTCAACCAGGCCCTCTGCAAGAGTGGCAAGTGCTCCTAACCACCAAGCCATCTCTCCAGCCCCAAATTCTGCTGTTTTTATGAACCAGTAGACCTGAAATTGCTTCAAATAGTGCATAATTTCCTGAAGATTATTTCTCTCTGTGTGTCTATATATATACATACAAGCTTCGGAGATTGTCCAGACAGTTCTTCATGATATGAAGGAAAGGTGGCAGTCCACTGGAAGAGGAAATAGCCACATCCCTCTTTTCAGATACCCTAAGAAATCAGTTTCCTAAATTCTTGGCTAGAAAAAAAGCCACTGTTGTCAGACTATTATCTAAGTCACTATTCTGCTTACAAGTAGAGCGTCATCCATGATAGATATGAGAGGAGTAGCCATTAGGAAGTATAGCAACTAGCAGTTACTAGGCAGTTCACGGTTTGTCAGATATATTTACCAACATCATCCTACTGTATATCTACCAGGCATTATGCTGTATGTATTTTGTGTGTATATTTAAAGCCTAGAAATTGTATTACCTAGACTTACTGAAATATAGGGCTCATTTCCTATTGTTTGTTTTAAATACTTGTTTTTTGTGTATGAGTGTTTCTTTTCGTCCCTGGTGCCCACAGAGGCCAGAAAAAGGTATTTAATCCTCTTAAGTTACAGATGGTTTTCAGCTGCCATGTGGGTGCTGGGAAACAAACCTGGGTCCTCGGTAAGAACAAGTGCTTTTGCTAGATGTGGTGGTCCACACATTTAATATCAACACTTGGGGGACAGAAGCAGGTGGATCTCTGTGAATTTGAGGCCATCCTGGTCTACAAAGCAAGTATCAGGACAGCCATTGATACATGCAGAAACCCTGTCTAGAAAAACGAAATAACAAGTGCATTTATTGCATTTTTTGACTCAGGATTTCTCTGTGTAGTTCTGGCTCTTTTGAAACATAGCTCTCTCTCTCTCTCTCTCTCTCTCTCTCTCTCTCTCTCTCTCTCTCTCTCTCTCTCTCTCTCTCTCTGTGTGTGTGTGTGTGTGTGTGTGTGTGTGTGTGTGTGTGTGTGTGTGTGTGTGTGTGTGTGTAACCAAGTATGTACCAGGTACCTCTAGAGGCCAGAAGAAGTCATTGGATCCCCTAGACCTGGAGTGTTACAGATGGTTTTAAGCAGCCACGTGGATGCTGGGAACCAAACCTAGCTCTTTTTCAAGAGTAGCAAGCATTCTTAACTACTAAGCCATCTTTCCAACACACGTGATGTTTTCATGATCCTTTGTCTTTCCTTAGCTGTAGGAAAGCAGAACCTTACATGGCATGTACAATCACTCTATTACTGAGCTATATGCTTAGCACTATGCAAGTTTTCACTTTTGTCTTTCTGTTTTTTGAGACAGTGTCTCGTGTAGTTCTGGCTGTCCTTGAACTTTTTTGGAGAGTGGGGGACATGCACCTGCCTGATACTTGTGGACGTTAGAGGACAACTTGAGAGACTAGGTTCTCCTCTTCCACCATATGGGTTTTGGATTGAACCAAGGTTCTTGGGCTTGGCAATAAGCACCTTTACCAGCTGAATCATCTTTTAGTACCTCCCTCCCCTTTTTTGACACAGGGTTTCCAGCCTCCTGCCTCTGCCTGAGGAATGTTGGACTTACAGATGTGAGCATTTTTTTAGATTACATTTTATTTATCTGCATGTGTGTACATGTACATGCCACTAATGCTTATAGAGATTTGTGGGGAATTAGTTCTCTCTTTCACCATGTGGGTTCTGGGAACTCAGGTTATGAGGCTTTGGAGGCAGTGCTTTTACTCACTGATCATCCCACCAGCCCACCCTGTGTATTTTTTTTTTAAGATTATTTCATTATTATTGTGTGTGTTTAAGAGAGAGAGAGGATGGCTCAGAGCCAGAAGAGAGCATTAGATCTTCAAGAGCTAGAATTACAGGTAGTTGGAGCTACCCAGTGTGGATGCTGGCAACTGAACTCAGATTCTCCAGAAGAGCAGCAAGCAAACCAGCAAGCTGGAGTTATCTCTCCAGCTCTATTTATTTTTAATTTATTTTCTTTTATTATTTTATGTATACAGGTGTTTTGCCTGAGTGTATATATGTGTACTCTTTGGGTGCTTGGTGCCTGCAGAGGCAATTAGAGGACATTGGATCCCCTGGAAGTGGAATTACAGATAGTTGTGATTTGCCAAGTGGGTTCTGGGAATCCAACCCAGGTCCTCTGGAAAAGCAACCAGTTCTCTCAATCACTGAGCCATCTTCTCCAACCCCCTTTTTATTTTATAATTCTATGTATGTGTCTGTTTGAAGTGAGTGTGACTGCCTTCAGAGGTCAGAGAGCACTGGATGCCATGGAGCTGGTGTTAGAAGCACTTATCAGCCTTCTGGCATGGGTGCTAGGAACCAAACTCAGATCTGCAGCAAAGACAAGTGCTCTGAACCACTGAGCCCTCTGTCCAGCCCCACCCTATGCATTTTTAATAGTAGAGTTACTGGGCCAACAAATACAAATATCCACTCCCCATGGTTATCATTATTTTACTGATAGATTGTAATGAGAATCATATTTATTTTTTTCTTTTTTAATAATTTACTTAAATTTATTTTATGTGCATTGATGGAAGGTGTCAGATCCCTTGGAACTAGAGTTATAGACAGTTGGGAGCTGCCCCATGTGGATACTGGGAATTGAACCCAGGTCCTCTAAAAGAGCAGCCAGTGCTCTTAACCACCGAGGCCTCTGTCCAGCCCTTAATCTTTTCCTAATGAGAATATTCCTTACTCTTTGTGTGTGTGTGTGTGTGTGTGTGTGTGTGTGTGTGTGTGTGTGTGTGTGTGTGTGTGTGTTATTTTGTGTTTTGGTTTTTTGAAACAGGGTTTCTTCTCTGTGTAGCTTTGTATACCAGACTGGCCTCAAACTTCAGAGATCTGCCTGCCTCTGCTTCCCACCTTTTGGAATTAAAGGTGTACACCACCCTGCCTTAATCTTACTCTTTTGAATTCTGTAATGGGGATACAAGAGCAAACTACTATGGAGACAGTCTTTATCATAGACAGGTAATTTGCTTTTGTCTTTCCTTCCCTTAGTTAACTTTTTTTTTTTTTTTTTTTTTTTGAGACAGGGTTTGTTTGTATGGCCCTAACTGTCCTGGAGCTTGCTCTGTGGACCAAGCTGGCCTCGGACTCAGAGATCCACCTGTCTCTGCCTCCCAAGTACTGAAGTTAGAAATGTGTTTCACCACATTTTGTTTTTATAGACTTTTTTAAGGTGAAGTAATTGTACATTGACATTCCGTTAAAGAAACAATACCACTTTGCAAACTAATAAAATAGATCTATAATATTGACATTGATGCAGTCAGTCCATTAATCTTCTAAGGTTTCTGTATTTTCAATTCTCTCTCTGTCTCTCTCTCTCTTTCTCTTTCTCTCTCTCTCTCTCTCTCTCTCTCTGTGTGTGTGTGTGTGTGTGTGTGTGTGTGTGTGTGTGTGTGTGTGTGTGTGTTGGGGATTGGGTATGCATTATGCATATGGAGGTCAGAGGACAACCTATGGAAGTTAATCCTCTCCTACCATGTGGATCTTGGTGATGGAACTCAGATTGTCAGACTTGGTGACAAAGAGACTTGACTTGCTGATTTATCTCACTGGTCCCAAGGTATCTGTAGTTATACTAAGCATATGCATGTGAGTGCTATTCAGTTTTATTTCCTATGTTACATTTGTGTATTCACCTCAACAGTGAAACTGCTGAACAGAGAAGCTGGAATGTAGCGTGGTGGTACCTAGCTTGCTCAAGGCTCTGGGTTTAGTCTCCAGTACCCACAGAAAGGAAGGGAAGGGAAGAATGGAAGAAAGGATGCTTTGTCGTTCTAGCACCACAGGATTCTCTGTGATTGTTTTTTTTTTAATCACACCTATCCCCACCCCCATTGTGTGTGTATAATATGGAGTCAGTTCTCTCCTTTATATGGTTTCCAGGAATCAAATTCAGATCGTCAAGCTTACATTGTCAGTCAGCAAGAGTCTTTATCCACTGAGTCATCTGGCCAGCCTTCTACCCTTGTCTTAATTCTTGGTACCATTAACTTTCCTCTTTTAAAACCTTACTACTTCAAAGATAGAATCAGTCTGTATCGTTATAGGGTTGGCTTTTTTCATGCACTGTAATCCCTGGAGGACTATCCAAATTTTTATATGTACCAGTGATTTATTCATTTTATTTAGTTCAGGGTATAGATAGATCTCCACTACTTTATTATGTTCTAGACAGTCTCATATATACCATGATGTTGGACTTCTGGAATTACAGGTGTGCATCTCCACACATAGTTTATATACCATTGTTAATTTGTCCATTCATCTGTTGATGGACAACTGGTCTAATTCTACTTTTTGAGCTACAAATAAGTTCCTTGAACATTTGTCTCCATTTTTTTTTTTTCTGTGAACATAGTTATTTTTTCTTTTAAGACAAGGTCTCACTCATTATATAGTTTTGGCTGGCCTGAATCATGCTATATAAACCAGGCTGGCTTTGAACTCCTAGTGATCCCCCTGCTGCTACTTCCCAGGTGCTGGAATTAAAGGTATATGCCACTATGCTCAATGAATACAAACATTTTTAACATCACCAAGCTTTACCCATCAATAAAGTTTTCTTATTTTGTACTCACTAGCAATGACTATTTTTCTTACCTAAGTGTTCTATAGTCACAATTATTAAACTTTTGACCCTTTGGGCATGGCATTATTATCTCCATTATGTAAATGAGGAAATTTGAGGCTCATATTAAGTCATTTTTCCAAGATCACATGCTGTTATGTGGCAAAGAAGAACTTGGATCCCAAGATAACTGAGCCTTTTCTACCACATCAAACATTGTCAAACTAAAGGCCTCTCTACATTTAGCTCAGGTTTCTGGGAAGTGTATGGTCAGTACTGGGAGAGATGCTGGAGGCAAAAATATTCTTGGCATGACCTGGGTCCTATTTGGACAACCTTGGTTCATAGATCAAAGAGTAGCCATGCTGCAGAGTGAAGATGCTGTGACATATACCCTTGATGTTATTTTCCCTTTAACAGAGGCTGAAATAAATGTAGTCCTTGAACAATGTCCTTAGAGTCCTGAGACCTGACATGGAAAAGGGGAATCTAGCCTTTGGATGCCTGTCAAGATCCTCCTTGGAAATAGGGAGTTGAATGAATCTCTGAGGTCTGAGGAAACAGAAGCCCAAAGCAAGTGAGCTCTATTCCAAAGGGGTAGTACTTTGTTCCTTTCAATAGCAAGAGGACTACAGTTCCTTTACTCCTCCCTCCCTCCCTCCCCCCCCCCAGCACTGTGGAGAGGGGACAAGCAAAATTGCCAATCCATTTGATAATCTTGACTTTACCTCTGTGCTTTTCTCCCAATGTCGTCGTGGTTATCAAAGTCCAGAGAAGCTGGAGAAATCATCAGCCCCTCAGTCTCTAGACACAAGTTGAAGATGAGAAGTTGAAACCTATGACGGATAGTAAAGATGCCAACCTGCAGGAGAGGAAGCTTGGCTCCTCAGAGCTCCCATCTAGTCCAAGGCTTCCACCTCCCACTTCCTGCTGCTTTTGGCTCTTGTTGGGATTACCATTGCTCCCTTGCCCTTTTCCTGTAGCTGTGAACTCAAATAACAATTACCTAAAGCTCCAGAACCAGAGTGATATCCTCCCTCCCTGCCTCTTCCCCTCCCTCCCCTGGCCTCCTCTCTTCTCTTCTTTGACTTATCTGGAATGGCATATCCTCCAGTGACACCCCATCCCCAACCAATAATTTGGGCATGGGAGACAAACATTTGAGTCCAAGACCAGGGATGATAAGGGATATGTAAGGCCCATGCTGTATGGCTGAAATGACTAGAGCTATCCATCCTGAGCATTTTTGTCTTGTGTTGGAAGTTCTTAGCAAAAACCAGATTGGCTCTTTCCCCCTCTCCTCTTACTGAGGTTTCCTGACTTTCAGACACCCTGAATGACACTGAGAACTCTTTTCCATGGAACCTGCATGCTGCCTGACTGGAATACCTCAAAATCTTACTTGTTCCCTTTCTATGATACCTCTAGTCCAGGCCCCCTCCTCTCCTGGCACTTCTCCCTTTCCATTCCTCCTTTCTCCTCTCTCTCAGCAAGTTTTTTATGTGATTACAGGCACTGCATGGTAATTAGTGCTAAACTCATTTGCACAACTACAGTTAATTGGCTACAACAATTAATTAATGTGTTGGAAATTTGGCACTGGAAAAAAAAGTTTGTCATCAAAAAAAAAAAAAAAAGGGCAAAAAATTGTAGAGTGAGATACCCATAAAAATCGAGGGCAGGCTTCAAAAGCCCAGCTGGGCCTTCAACTTCAGGCCAGCCTTAGATGCCTTCCCCTCTCAACTTCAACGAATTTTCCTCTTTCATTTTTTATATTTTTTTTCTTTTCTCTTTTTTTCCTCCTTTTTTCTTTCCTTTTTTTACAACTTAAGCAAACTCATTTCCCTGATAAAATATAGCATGACTAATGGCTAGAGCATGTAAAAATCATTGGGAAAATGTCCTTGGAAGACGAATGCATTTTCAGCAGAATAATTAACTTAATTAACAAATTCACATGCATATTCATCAGGCTATTAATGTCTTCTCGGCTCAGCTTGATGAACATTGCGGTAATAACCATCTCATTTACATACTGCATTCTACTGCGATCCAAAACAGATACAACATACAGGCATACACATAACACACACACACACACACACACAGGAGTACACACACACAACATGCCTTGGCTGCTCTTCTACATTGACTGGGAGCGCCTACGTGTGTGTGTGTGTGTGTGTGTGTGTGTGTGTGTGTGTGTGTGTGTATGCACTCTTAACTGGGCAGCTGTGTGATCTACTAAGGGTCATGACTCAACTGGCTAGGCATATGCACATGTGGATGTCTAAAAGAACTTCATACTCTCTCTGCCTCTTTTTTCTTGTTTCCTTTTCTCTGTCATTTTCTCTTCTCTCACTACCCCCCCCTCCACCTCTCTAGGGAAAAACTTGGTATCCGTGCCAACTTTTCCCCCCTCCCCTCCTCCCTCTCTTCTTCCCCTCTCCCAACTGCTGCCAGCCGGCATCAACGCCGAATTGCCATCTCCTTGAGCTCTCTGTGGAGCAATCTCAGAGAGCAGTAAGGTGTGACGCGGGGCTCTGCCGGCTCCGCAGCACCGCCTGCGGAAAGAGCGCAGGATGGCGGAGGAAGATTAAGAGAAATCGCAAGCAGGGCTCGGCTGCCATTGGTGTGTGCAAATGCTGAGGAAGAAGGGAGAGGGAGAGTCGGTGGGGGGGGGGGAGAGAAAGGGGGAAAAACCAGCAGCTGTCGGCCTAATTCTTCTAACACTCTGCTTGTGGTCATATTAGAAAAACAGATTATGCCCCTCGGTGCCACTCACTTATACTTGACATACGTTAATGTTCTATATCTCCATTCTCGGGTCTTCACAATGATGGACTTGAGTCTAGGAGGATGGGCCTGGATGGCCAAGAGGCACAAAAGAGTCTGTCCTCTCCTGACCTCCAAACCCCAGTCTCTTCTGACCCTTTGAACAGGTGGGGCCAGGCTTTGGTGGCACACGCCTTTGATCCCAGCACTCAGGAGGCAGAGGCAGTTGGATCCCAGCCTGGTCTACAGAGCAAGTTCAAGGGCAGGCTCCAAATCAATACAGAAACCCTGTCTCGAAAAAAAAAAAAAAAAGACAAAAAACAAAATAAAACGCCTTTATTCCCAGCGCTTTGGAAGTAGAGACAGGCAGATCTCTGTAAGTTTGAGGCTAGCCTGGTCTACATAGTGAGTTCCAGGCTAGCCAGGGCTTTATGGAGATGGGAGAGAAGAAAAGCTCAGTTTGCAGCTGATGCACCATTTAGTCCTGCCTATTGCAGCCACTTAGAAGATGCTGAGGTCAGCACACCCCGAAGCCACCCTCCCTGCCTCTCCCCCCCCCCACGCTGTCCGCTCAAGGGTCTCAGTCTGGGGAATGCTCTCCCTCCCCCACACGCACACACACTTCTTTATTGTTTTTCAAGACAGGGTTTCTCTGTGTAGGATTGGCTGCCCTGGTACTCTCTGTAGACCAGGCTGGCCTCCGATCCACTTGCCTATGCCTCCCAAGTGCTAGGATTAAAGGCAAGCACTGCCATCACTACTCAGCTCCTTTAAAGTTTAGTAGAGATCGCTTGAAGACCAAGAGAGACTGTGTGGCAGCTCCTCCCCAACCCTTTGTGTTTGCCCTCCCCCACAATCAGAAATTGGGAGTCAGATAAAGGGGTCTATATAGTCTGTGCTTTTAGAGGGCTTTTACTGAGAAACCATAAGCAAAAAAAGGAGGTATGATTGTTTCTAGGTTGCTATGGAAACCAGGTTTCCTCTTCCTGGTAGGAAGGGAGGAGTGCTTGAGTCCTCTCTCCTTCCACCAATCCTGAAGGTTGTACAGGCGGAGCTTGCCAAGACCTGGAGAAGGGCTCATCTTAGGAGGACATATCAACCATTCCCCTCAGCTGGCCCACCAATTCCGAGACCTTTGACTCCCACTCTCCCTACCTCCCCACCCCAATATTCAGTCAAAGGAGGCTTTTTCCCCCTCTGGTGCCTTGTCCTCTGTGGAGACCTGTTGCTTAGCAACCACTACTGCCTTCTTCCTAATAACTCACAGGGACTGAGAGATATAATATCTGTCTCTGAATTCAGTTCCTCTCCCCTGTCTATTTATATTTAATAACTGAAGCACTGTCTTGGGTTCCCTTGGCACCTGTTTTAGAGGGCTCTTAGAAGGACCAGGCTGCAGCAGAAGGTTACACCTGAGGAAGAGCAGGGAAGAGTGAGAAAAGGAAGGAAGCTGTGAGGCTGTATTCTCCTGAGCATATATAGAGAGGAAAGAATTACAACAGGGACTGTGGGAAGGAACTACCCGTCCTTGGGTCATCCTAGACCTAGGGTCTGTCATCTCAGACTGTACTTACTCTCTTTCCACACTGACCCCCATTGCTGCTTCTGACAATTTCCAGTCCCCGTCTGTCTTTCATTGTTGTCTTTGTTTTCAAGACAGGGTCTCTCTGTGTAGCCCTGGCTGTCCTGGAACTTGCTCTGTAGACCAGGCTGGCCTTGAACTACTCAGAGATTCACCTGCTTCTGCCAAACAAGTGCAGGGATTAAAAGTGTGTGCCACTTGACCAGCATTATTTCTACATCTGAGAGACTCTAGTGTCCAGATGTTGGTATGTCAGAGGTGCTATGCTGAGGGAAGTCCTTTGAAGGTCCTGGATATCACCCAAAGCTTTCTAGTCACTAGGAAGGAATTCTGAGCTCTTTACCAGAAAACCCCCAACTGTTGGTAATCAAAACTATACAATGTCACCAAAAATGAGGCTCAAGGGAGACTTACATTAGAAGTCAGATCTGGGCAGGGTGTACACCTCTAAAGTTAGCACTCAAGAGGCTGAGGCAGGTGGACTGCCTGTATAGTGAATACCAGGCTTACATAGCAAAACCCTGTCTCCAAAAAGAATTAAGAGACTAAGGTTTGGCTGGGTGTTGGTGGAGCATGCCTTTAATCCCAGCACTCCAGAGGCAGAGGCAGTGGCAGGAGGATCTCTGTGAGTTCGAGGCCAGCCTGGTCTACAGAGTGAGTTCCAGGACAGGCTCCAAAGCTACACAGAGAAACCCTGTCTCAGAAAAGAGAAAGAGGGACCAAGATTTGAATTCACCTATTCTTATTCTCCTATGTTCTGGGTTATTCTTCTTAATCTTTTAAACCTGCCATTGCTAAATCTATACACCACATACAGCAACAACATTTACCTTGTTAGACCTCAGCAGAACCAATTAAAGTGATATGTGAAAGAAAATACCCTAAAAGTTGACAAATTTAACTTAAATATTATTTTAAGGCAGGAAGAATATCTGGCTACTGGGAAGAGGATGGTATATTGAATTGATCCCAGCTCTGGACTTAGAAAAAAATCCTTTCCATGCACGGCTCTCCAAACTGCCCATCTTCCGTTATTGTATTGACAGTCAGGGTACAACTCTTTGCCTTCTGGTCAGTGGCACTGGGAATAATAAATACAAATCAAACACAGAGCCCTTGGGAGGGTCATGTGGTATCTTTTTTATCTCTTCGCCTCCCAGGCTCAACCTCAGACCTCCAAGGTTTGGCCTAAGTGACCAATACAACAGCATCTATTACGGTGTTCTCTCTCTCCCTTCCCCTCCCCCTCCCTACCTCTCCATCCCCTTCTGTTTTCTCTCTTCCTTCATCCTCTCTCTCTCTCTCTCTCTCTCTCTCTCTCTACACACACACACACACACACACACACACACACACACACACAACCCTCTACTCTTTTCCCTGCCCAGCACACTCCTAGCCATCATGCTAGTTTACAGACATACAATCTTACCCACTGTACCCCCCTTTGCCAAACCTCTTCCAGCCCAAGCCTTCTGTGGGAGACAGATGGGGTGTCTGCAATGGAAAAGGCTCTGGGCTCTATGCCGCCTTGGGTGGGCAGCCCCCCATCTCCCCACTACTCCCTCTCCCCACCTAAGACACTCAGATTCACCCTGGGCAGCCCTGGTTGTGGCTGAGGATTCCATCTCCCTTCTCAGGTCCAGTCTCAGTTAGGACAGCTAGACCCCAGCCCCTCCTCATGCAAGTACAGTACAAAGGAGGAATCAGTCTCCATGTGATGGGACCAATGTGGAGAACCTATGACCTTTCACTGACAACTAGATGGCTACAGTTTAGGACCTGAGTTAACAGAAGCTAAGTCCGTGCAGCATCTTTGTTCTAGAAACCCGGGGTCCCTGGAGGAAGCTGAGCTTGGGGAAGGGAAGGAGAACTAACATTACAGAGCACCAACTGTGAGCCAGGCACAGTGCCAGAGCATTTCCATACCTGCACTCAACCGGCAAGGGAGGAGTCAGGGTATTTGTTTCAGGAGCCTCAGCATCACAGTACAGTTGACCACCTACCCTTTGGTTTTGTGATATCACCACCAGTCTTCTACCCCCAGGCTGATTCTTTCTTCTGTCTCAGTCAGGTCTCCTCCCTCCCTCGTGCTTTTTTCATATATGAGGGGGGTTGTGCACATGAGTGCGGCTACCTACAGAACTAAGAAGAAGGCATCAGGTCCCCTGGAAATGGATCTAACTGATCAGCTGTAAGCCACCCGATGTGGGTGCTAAGGACTGGATTCGAGCCTACTGTAAAGGCAGTACGCACACTCAGCCGCTGAGCCATCTCTCTTGCCCTTTGTGCAGACATTTGGATGACACTCTTTGTTTGCTGTAATGAAACGTTCCAGACGAGCGCCTTGTACACCTTTGTGTCCCCAGTGCCCAGCACAGGACCTAGCATAAAACAGTTGTTTGGCAAGCATTTGTTGAATGATGATAAAGACACACATCTCTGGCCTCAACTTAGTTGTGAACTACTCCTTCACCCTGGAGCTGAGACACTCCAGTGTGTAAATCAAGACGTAGGGTGCCTGTGGGGATCAGACCTCCCCACCCATCCTAGTAATGCCAGCAGGACAAGACTTAACACTAGTCCCTTCCCAATGTCCAGAACATGCCACACCTTCCTGTTCTCTGGCTTCTCAGTGCCAAAAGAGCCCAAAAGCCTGATCATTTCCCCTCCTGGAGAGGCCTGAAATCAGTCACGTGAGCTTAAGGGGGAGGAGTTTCATCAGGATAGGGTGCCCTAAGAAAATTCCTCTCTTCTACCTCAGCCAAGACTACAGAGACCATCTGGTGCCAGCCCTCTGTTGGCTTCTGTCCTCTTCCTCTGGGCTTTGGGGAAAATGCTTAAACTAAGTAGGAAGGATAGACAATTTAGCAAAAAAAAGGGAGCTGCTTGCTCCTTGACGTGCCTGGGAGCTGAATGCAGAGCCTCATCCAGGTAACTGGAACAGAGGAATACAGCATCCAGGGATCACAAGTCCTATGCTGCGGCTCTTTCCAGACCTCAGGAAGCACGTGGACCTCTAGGTGGTGTACTGCCCCCAGCCTGGGGCTTCATCTGACTCTTGCTGCCTGTCTGACCTCAAAAAACATCCCCCTGTCTGTGGGAACTTGAAGTCGAGCTAAGCCTAACAGTTCCTTGCTCTCCCTAGCCATTGCATATTCCTGACCTTGTACAAGCGCACACTTATCAATCTTCCACTTAGCACTCTGAGCCAGCTCAGTTCCAATACTCAGCTCTCAAAGCAACTTCTCAGCCAGGCTCCTGAAGGCATCCCCTTAGTACCCAGGTATCTGGGGGTCAAGGTTCTGGAAGCCATTCTGGGAAGTGTTGCTCTTTCTGACCCTACTTGTTCTCTGGATCTCTAATAAAACAGGACAACTCAGGCTGCAGGCCAGGCTCTTGTGTCCTCATCAAAGGCAGCATCTGTCCCCGTCCAAAAAGATAACCTTGCGGGGAGGAGGTGAGACAGGCACATGGGAGAAACCCCTGATCTTGCCTGGGCTCTTAGGCCAGATTCCACTGTAGGCCTAGATTGTGGGTGAGGATCCAGGCAAACATGAGGCCTTCACATGCCCTCACAGGGCTGCATGCCTCTGAGCCCCTGCACACGAAAGCCCCTTCTGGGCTTACCCAACTACCTGGGCCGCTGCTGTTGCCAAGCGGCCTTCTTTTATTCATGCATTGTTTTATTGCTGGCAAATGCCGCTGCTTGCCGCTGTTGGAGGCGTTCCTGCCAAATCCATCCCAACATCTTGGCCTGGCATCAGGGCAGCATGCTAATGTGGAAATTTAAAGAGCCGCTCAGCTTTAAATCGGAATTTTAAATGAGCAGCAGTGCTCCAAGGGGACCTAGGCAAAATCGAACAGTATCTGATCTACCCTTCTCCTCCCATACCCACAGCATCACCTCAAGTTCCCCTTTCCTTTGATATGGACACTGGAAGGGACAGTGACATGCTAGGGGAAGAGGGAGCCACTGTGACAGGTGAATCAGTATAAGTTGGGGTCAAGGAGCTGGAAACCCCCACTTAGAGCCAGGAAGGCATTCATCGCTTAGTCCTAGGGGTGAATGGAGGCAGGGACTCTGTCCTCAAAGGATCAGGATTGGAGTTGGTGAAACTGAGGTTATCTCTCATGAAAAGGCCTGCTCTACAGGGAAGAGAGACAGGCGTAGATTCCATGAAGATGGGCAACACGCACTAACTAAGACGTGTGCCGATAGCTGCATGTGCAGGATTAGTTAAGATGCTTGCTGAGGTCAGTACGGCACGAATCCACACAGGACGGGAATCGCTCATACCTAGAGAAGCAGTCTTTACATTACACACCAGTCACCATGCTACTGCAGAGCAAGCCAGCTTTTGTCAGCCACTAGTGTGAAGTGTGCCCCATGTTCTTCCATATAGCCCGCTTTCTCAGCTCCTGGCAGCTGCCTTGAGTCAGCCATGGTGATGGAGTCCTGCAGCTTCTCTGCCAGGAGCGGGGACAGGAGGCGTCTGAGGTCATCCTGTTACCCGTCTTGGCCACTGAATGGTGCATTCTCTGGTCATTACCAGATGACAGGTTCAAGTATACCATGTGGGAGGGGCACTTGGCCCATCTTTAGAAGAGGGTCTATGGAGATGACATCAGCAGAACCTGTGGATGTCTGATTTCCTCTTCTTATGGGTAGCCCTTTATTATCAGGAAGCATTGAATATAAAGCCTCAAGACACCATGTTTTTGGTATCAGAAGGCTTCATGGTTTTCTAGGTTGATAGGTCTTTGGGAATCAGGGTATGTTGCATCCACTAGATGTCTATCGTAACTCACTTGGTGGCCTCAACCTGACCCTAGGCTGCCAAGCTAAGATATGCTCCCAGACCTTCTCCAAGATTCCTCCTCCCTGGAAGAAGAATCTGACTCCTCCAAGAACTAGTGTGGCTGCCAGCCAAGGTGCTTGGGGCAAGCCTGGGGCATGCATCTGGCACCTGCCTACCAGATCCCTGAGGATCACCCTCCTCCACTCCCAAGGTCCCACTTAGATGGTTCCTGGGCTACGAGACAGAATTCACTGTCCCCTATTCCCAGAGAAAACTTTGAACTGGAAAGCCTCTCATTTTCCATTCTATTGGAAGTTGCTCCAGTATCCTCCATCAAACCTAGATACACTAGGGCTGTCAGCAACTTCTCTAGGCAAGACCAAGCACTTACCATAGTAGGAGTTGAACTGGGTTACATAAGGGAAGTGAGGCCAGGGCTGGAGTTATTAAGGTCAAGAAATGTATGAAGAACAACTTGCTGTGAGTGAGATAGGATGTGAATGGGAGGAGCTGAATGAATCTGCCCCTCTCATCTAATTAGCAACATGTAAATAATATGCAAATAGCACACTCTTTGTTTCAAGGCTACCTGCCCTGTGCTTTTTGAAAACGGATTGTAAAGAAACCTCCAGACAGTATCTGAAAGTCCCAAGGCACAGGAATATTAAAATACAGTATGGCTATGTGGGTCTAATTTATCTAGTTCTGCATGGGCTCTACCTCTTTTCTGTGGACCTGTTTCCCTGTTTGTGAAATGGCAAGATTATGCTGGATGGTGTCTGAGGCTTCCCTCCAGTGCTGACAGCCCAAGGTTTCCCAATCTGGGGCATAGTGCCGAAGGGCTGATTCCACGATGGGATGGATGGAAGCCAAGACCCTTGGCTTTCTTTTCCCTGCTACTCACCTCAGTTCTACCATGCCATCCCTACACTCCTACCATCCCAAAGTGGACAAGTTTCTGAAGATGCTTTGTGTCCCACGAGGTGACTTCATCTACATAGTTTCCTCTACCTGGAATATTCTCTGTTTCAGCCTTCCATCTAACTACACTCCAGCTTCAAAACTTTGTTTTTCCTCCCTATCCCTCTCCACTATAGCAAAATATTCTGCTTCTGAGTACCTCTGTGCACTGTTTATATGCTGCTTGGATCAAGACTGAATCTTAGGGCTGGAGAGACGGCTTGGTGACTAAGAGAGCATACTACCTTTGCAAGGGACCTGAGTTTAGTTCCCAGCATCTATATCAGGCAGCTCTCAACTGCCTGCAACTCCAACTTCAGGGGCTCCCACACCCCTGTGTTCCATGAGCACCCACACACAGATGCATCCACATGATTAAAGAGAAGTAGTTTTTAATTTATTTTATGTGCATTGGTGTTTTGCCTGCATGCATGTCTGTGTGAGGGTGTCAGATGTCGGATCCCCTGGAACTAGAGTTACAGACAGTTGTGGGCTGCCATGTGGGTGCTGGGAATTGAACCCAGGTCCTCTGGAAGAACAGCCAATGCTCTTAACTGATGAGCCATCTCTCCAGTCCCAAAGATAAGTATTTTAGTAAATATTTTGTTAATGCTTTAACAAAAAAAAGAGACCAAATCTCCTGTCTAAGTGTATGAACTTCTCAGAGATACTGTAATGAATCACCAGCTTCAGCAGCTTACAACCACAAAAATGTATTTTCTCATATTTCTGGAGGCTAGAAGTGACAATATTAGTTCCCCTGGGCCAAAATCAAGCATCGAACTCTGTCTGAAGGCTACAGGAGATAATCTTCCTCAGTCTAGAGGCCACCTCCATCTCCTCATCACTGTATAAATGGTCTCTGGAATACCTTCCCCACACTCACTCCAGTGAGGGCCTGAACCCTGGGTCTCCAGGTCTCCTGCAAGGGTTATAACTGGACTAATCTCCAGTCTTTTAAAGTTTTTATTTTGAGACAGTCTCTCTGAGTTGTCCAGGTTGGCCACAAATTTGAGATAATCTAGCCCCAGCCTCCCTATAGCAGTAATTGCAGGCATGTCTTTCTCTTCTAAAGACATATCTGGTGACATCTCAAGCCCACCCACCCACATGACCCAGAATAGCTTCTGCCACCTTTGGATTCCTAATGTAATTGTATCTATGAAGACTTTTTTTTTTTCAGATAAGGTAACATTTCCAGGTTATCCAGATTAAAACATGGACATGTCTTTAGTAGTATAATTAGACTATTTCTCACCCTAGTCAAGTCTCACAATAGCCCTGAAACAGGTTTCTATATTTCACAGAGGAGGTACTGAGGCTTGGAAGACTGAGTCGTCTGCTAAAGGTCAACATAGCTGAAAGACGACAGAGCTAGAAGCCAGATGAACTTGATTCCAGAGCCAGCTTGCTTTTTGTGTAGCCCCCATCCGTACCCCAGGTCCTAGCCCAGATTCTTGCTTGAATGGGTATGCAAAAGAAGAAAGATGGGCAGACAGGGGAAGGAAAGCTGAGGCCCAGCCTTACCATAATGTAAACACTGGCTTGAATTTGCCAAGTTGCCTCACCATCCTCTAATCCTCCTCCACCAACCCTGACCTTTTTTTCAGAAGTCTGGAATCTCCCCAGTTTGCAGCCCCCTGCCAACAACTCCTGCCCAGAATAGTGGCACAGTGCCTAGACTTCAGGCAGGAGATATCAAATCACAGAACCAGAGGGACATCTGGAGGTCACCTCATCCAGCCCGGTGCCCACAGCCAGTCCAGCTCGCAAAGACAGGGACAGACAAGGAGGGTCGGGTTAGTAGGTAGCAGAAAGGTGGAACAGCCACCTCTTTTTCAGCTTTCCTCTTGTTCCTCACTGTTACACTATTTCTACTGTGTGGTCCGTGACCTTAGCTCTAATCTTCCCGACAACCATAATGGAAGCTGGTCAGAGTCTAAAGAATTCTCCAGAAAGAAAGGCAAGGTTTCTGACTAAAGTCTTTTCATCTTTTTTTTTTTTTTTTTTTTTTTTGAGACAAGGTCTCTCTTCATAGGCCTGGCTGGCTGTCCTGAAATTCACTATGTAAATAAGCCTGACCTTGAACTCACAGAAATCCCCCCTGCCTCAGTCTCCCAAACGGTGAGATTAAAGGTGTGCACCACTACATCCGGCTTAAGGTCTTCATCTTTAAAATAGATGGACAATGGTGACGATGGAAATGCCCATCTCCTAGACTATGACAGAGATAATAATGCAGCCCAAGGAAAAGGAAATCTAATCACTACTTGGAGTAAGACAGGTACTGCAGGAAGATGTCACACCTCTTCAGCCCTCCAGCCAAAACTCACTCCTCTTCCTCATCTCAGCCAGTCCGGTCTGCCTTGTGCGCTCGCTAGACTGTGAGCTCCTCTAGGCAGGATCTTGTTCCTTTTTTAATCTTCTCCTGTCCCCTCCCCAGTGTCTAAGACTGTACTTGGACATTCAGGCTCCATACATTTGTTAAATAAGCGAGTGAGTGTATGAGCCAGAGCCCCAGGTCCTGACATCCACCAATCCTGCTCGGTAGGACCATTTCGGTGGAGTCCAGACTCCGGGCGGGGAAAGCGGCGCTGCAGCTTTAAGATTCTCCCGGGCGTCCTGGGTTGCCAAGGCGCGGTTGCCAGGGGCCTGCGCGGAGTGGCGTTCGGCCTTCGTGCGCGAGCGCTGGGTTTCCGCCGCCGCCGCCGCCGCCGCCGCCGCCGCCGCCGCCGCCGCCGCCGCCGCCGTCGCCGCCGCCGCCGCCGCCGGGCCGCGTCGGGCTCGGCTCCTCCGAACCGTCTGGCGGACTTGGCACCGGCCCCCGCTCCTCAGTGCCCCCGCGGTGCGTGGCAGGCTGCGGCTTCATTATCCTGATTGATTCCTCCTGCTCCCCGACACTGTGGGGGCCCCGGCCAAGGAAGGGGGAGGGAAGCGCATCTGCGGGGCCCATTCCCGGCCTCGACCCAGCCGCTCCTCCGGCTGCCGGGCTACCGGCCCTCTGAGCCCTGTGGCGGCCGGTCCACCAGGGCGGGGTGGAGCACTCCGCGAAGAGCGCAGCGTGGCTCAGTGCTGCCGCCCTAGGAGCAGAAAGGGGTCTGAGTGGGGAAGGAGACTCGTGCTGGACTGAGAACTCGGATGAAGAGCAAGCCCCGCCAAAATGGGAAAGGTGACATCTCCTAGCCAAGGCTGAGAGACAGCTGTCTTAACACCGCCCTCCTTGGGCACGCAAGTATACTTCCAGGTGAAGAACCTTGGTAAGGTCTGCCCAGACAACTGCAGGGCCCCTAAGGAAGAAGATCCATTCTCAGGATCAGGGGTGCCTAAACCACAACCAACCTTGTTGAAAAGAACGCCCCCCCCGGGGGTCAGGCCTGAAGGTGGAGTGTCTTCGTTCTGCCACTTGGCCTGTGACCTGGGCAAGTAACTTCCTTCTTTGGCCATGATAAATATTTCCCAACATCAGTGGTTACATAATTTGCAACATTTTGGTGTCAGGAGCCTACGTAGGTTCACCAGAAAGAAGGAAGGAGGCTGGGGGGCTGGCCTCCATCCTTGTGCTATTTGGGGTGGATCGCATGAGGGAGGTGAGTCTCCTCCATGGTTTAAATCCCTTAACTGAGATGACCCTAAACCTTTCGGCCAACCTTGCGTAGATGTCAGAGCAGAAAGACAAAACCTGCCCCTCACCACTGTGTACACATGTGTGCATTTGGCATGGCATGGGCGGGACATAGATTTAACATGTAAGTTCACCACGCCCATCCCTGAGGCCCTGGCTGCCAGCCCTGACAGTCTCCCCCTAGTGTCTCAGCCTTGTCCTGTCCAAGGCCCTGGTAATCATCTATATGGGACCCTGGTGAGAACCTCATCACCACACCCCTGGCCCTGGGAAAGAGGGCATCTGTGGAGCATTTGAGGCCATTTTCTCCGGAGCTGGTGAACCCAATTGAGGTCACCCCACAACTTGATGCCTAAGTCTAGGCCTGTATCTTCAATGAATTCGCCCGTTTATTTTTCCAATTTATCTTTTGTGGGTGGCCACACAGGACCAGCAGGTGAGAGTGATGGACACCCACCCACAGGGTGAAAAGCATGCCATTCTGAATGTCTGGCCTGCTATAGGCCACTCAGATGCACAGCAGTCCCTCTAGTACAGGGACACTTGCTGTAGCAGGACCTCCCAGACTCCAGAACAGTCTACAGTGCCATGATGCCTCCTGCCCCCCCCCACCCCCATGAACGACAATCAGAGATAGGTCAGCACATGCATCTAGCTAACCTGCCAACCTGTGCTGGAACCTTATGCATCTGCCAACCTGTATGTCCCATATGCATCTGCCTCGGTTTCCCTGGCTGGCCTGTTCCATTCCCAGTGCCTCCAGCTCTCAGCACTATTTCCTATTAATACAAACCATGTGAGACCCCCAGTGTGGAGTCTGCAGGCAGAAGAGGAAGCCTGGCCGCCTAGTGGCCGCCAAGGAGACTGGCAGGAAGGGGCTCCATCGAGCGTCTCCTGGGAAACAGTGAGCTACCCACAGAAGGGGCACTTGGAAATAAATCCTGTCTTAGTGTGTTTGTGTTAGTGCTGAGGGAGATAGGGAGTTAAGACCCGCAGTGCCCTCTGCTCTCGTCTCTCCTCAGGGAAAGCCTCTCATTGGCTCTTTCTCTGCCTTCCCAAACCCAGTCCTCCCTCCCATATGCTCTTCTGAGACTTGGAAGTGATCTAGAAAAAAGTCTCTGCAGCTTCTTGATGCAAACAGAGAAGAGCCCTGGGCTGAGGCTCGGAAACCCTTGCTGAGTCTTGGCTTCCAACTTTACAAAGTGAGGGTGCCAGCGAAGACAGAAGACATCGTCATGAGTCCTTTGTGGCTCCTTCAAAGACTCTTGAATAGCAGTTGGGCGTTCTAAGCCATTCTTTTCTGCCATAGGTGCAACCAGTTGCTTGAACCGGCCTGGTGGTCCTCCCTCTGCACGTGCATTTGTGTGAGGAATGGGCGATTTTGAGAGTGATGTTTACATTGCAAAGGCCCAGAGGTTAAATGAATTTCTGCAAAAGAGGCACCAGGCACCCCTTGCTGTCCAGCGCAGAGACCAGCCGTGGGCCATGGCTCTTCACCGACCCAGCTTTATGGGAGTGCATCAGAGCCACCTCATTCCTGGTGTCCAAGGCTGAGCTAAGGAAGAAACCATGGGACTTCCGCCCTGTCCTACCTCCATCTGCTTCCCCTTTACCCTCCCACCCCCCACACACCTGCTGGGCATTGAATCTCGGCCCTTGCAGAGCTATTCAAGCACTCTCCCACTGAGGGATACCCCAGACCTTTCCTTTTCTCTTGAGGGATCCAATCCATCCCTCTTAGACTGGGGACAGAAACCTTGGAACCCTCTGACAGAGAGGTCAGAAGTGTCTAAGTGAGAGCAGGTAGCTTTGTTCCAATTGGAGAGTTCCTTCCTGCTGGGCTTAGTGACCTCACCTTCCCTCAGCTTGGCAGGAGGTGCTGAGTGCACTCTGCTTGCCAAAGAAAATCCCTGAGGGAGCAGCTCTGGGAAAGAAGAGGACCTGGGCCCCAGCCTCCTTTAGGGTACCACTACTTAGGAGGAAGCATCAGCCAGCTCTGCTGGCTGGCCTGACCTCATAGCTCCTGACCTTGCTCTGCCCTTGGCAGTGGCAGGAGGAGGAGCTAGGTGTTGGCGTTGAGAGTGCTGGCCAGACAGACAGGAATAAGGAAGAACAGAGACGCTGCTGCCCAAGTGGGGAGCAGTCTCTTGGGAACCCGCTGTGTGCCTGGTGATGGGTTCTGTCCCGGCTTTAACTGGATTGTGTCACCAGTCTCATGGCAGCCTGGTGCTGAGGTGTTGCCATGCTCCATTCTGCCCTGACAGAGAAGGAAACCGAGACTTATGTAACCCACTCAAGGTCACACTTGTCAGAAGTGCAGCCAGGTTCTTAGCCCAGGCCTGGCAGCCCCCAGTGGCTTCTCCTTGCTGCCAGAAAGTCTCCTCCTGGAAAAGCAGCTCTGGGGTTGGGGTTTTCATTTAGAGCTCATCAGGATCCCCAGAGGCAAATCTATTGTCATCTGCCCTACTCCTCCTCACCCATCTGCCAGGCAAGTCGCAGGTGAGCCCCCTGCCATGGCCCTTGCCCCAGCCCCAGGTGCAAGTTCATCTTTGCCTGGCTCCCACCACTCCCTGGTGAACCCAAGGTGGCTCTGAGGTCACCCCACCCCTGTGCCTTTAATTCTGCATTTCCATATCTCAGGGCCAGGGAGGAGGTCGCTGGAAGGTTGAATTTAGGGGCTCTTTTGGGGCAAAGGATTTGGGGACTGATTATCACCCTTGATTCAAAGGGACCCTCCCCCAACCTTCACCCCTCACCCTAGAGACAGCCAGAGCTTTGCTTAGTTAATGAAATACAAAAGAAGGAATCAGAGGTGGGGGTGGCTCCAGAGCCTTGGAAAGCAAGGGAGAGAGAAAAAGTTGGGTCTCTTCCAAAGAGTTAATGTTCCACAGTATGATCGATTAGGTGTCAGATGTAATTTCAAACCAATACAAGATGAATGGCATAATTTTCCCTCTCTCATTTTAGACAGAATTAAGAATCCATTAGCTAACACAAATTTTTGGCAAGTTTAATAGGAGCTCAAATCTACATTCGGAGGAGCAGCTCCCCAAAGCCTGTTTCAGGCTTTCACTTCTCAGCCCCTGCCTCCAGCTCCCTCCAACTCTTGCCAGCAGGCTGCTGTGTGCCCCCACAGGCAGCCCCCCACTCCCTTCTGAGCCCCAAAGTGCCCCTCCCCAACCCAGCCCAAGATTAACTGGCCTGACCCCTCTTACAAAGGCCGGGCCAGCCCACCATTGTCTTGCTTGTGGGTGGTTGGAGGAAGGGGTGGAGGGGCTGGCAGCCGGCCCAGGAAAAGCAGGAAAAGCCCAGTTTTCCCCAGGCTCTAGAAGAACCCTGGGGAGAGAGGTGAGTTGGGACCCTCGCCCTTGGAATCTCAGCTCTTCAACTGCACTCCCAAGAAAGATCTGTCCTAAATAACACAATACCCTGCTGGTAAGGGGACACAAACCCCCATTCTTGCATTCCTGACATGACAGCCATGTTACTTCATATAATGACTACCATCCCATTTCCCACATGAAGAAACTGAGCCCAGGGGGTTGATTGAAGTCTCACAGGGTGGACTCTGGCTCTTCTACTCTTTGCTTGCTAGGACCCTAAGACACCTCGGAGCCTCAGTTTCCTCCTGTGGAAAATGGGAGAACAAAATGGAATGAGATGGCTCCCATTGGGGCTTAGCACACAACCTAGCACTTTCAGAAGCTCATGGCAATGAGCATTCCTGGCTCTCCAGGCTAGAGCCAAGAGAATCATCTCAGCCCTGGCCCAGGAAGCTCAGAGCCTTGGGACCGAGTAGATTGAGGCCTACCCTGAAAGGCAAAAGAGGCTAGAATAATAGTTATGGTGCTTTCTCCTTACCAGAATTCTTTACATATTGTAGCTTCCTTATTCCTCACAACCTTAGGTGCATTTATTACCATACCCATTTTCCAGGTCCAATAACTGAGGCCTAGGTGAGGTTACTTCACGAAGGTTACCCAACTAGGAAGTGGCAGAGCTGGATTCCAATTCAGAATGCCTGTCTCTAAGTCTCTAAGGCCTCTTGCTGTTCACCAGCAGATGGTGGAGTGCCAGGAGGCTTGAATTAGACCTTTAATTTGTTTATTTGCAATAGGGTTTCTTGTAGCCTAGGTGGACCTCAAACTTGCTATGCATCTGATGACTGTGGGCTCCTAGGATGGGCGGCAGCAAGTGCACCCTTCAAGCACAAGCTCTCTCTCTCCCCTCCTTGAAACAGGATGTCACTCTGTAGCCCAGTCTGGCCTTGAACTTACAGCTGTCCCTCTGCCTCATCTCTCAAGTGCTATAGCCCCCCTCCTGGATTAGGTCTCCGTGGATGAGTGGGAGCTGCCAGGTGGGTAAGGAGCAAAAGAACAGTAGAGGCAGCAAAGACACCACACACAAAGGCACACACAGAAGCCCCAGCCAGCCAGCCTGTAAGGCCTGGACTCCTATGAACACGGGCTCAATGGGCCAGCCCTGTACTCCTTCCCACGGCTTTGCTGTAAAAGTTGGCGTTGGCGGACCTTCCTATTGTCCGACCCCCACAGACAGCTCTGCCCCCATGCCTGCTTAGGAACTCTGACTTTGCCCTGTGGTCTAGGAATAATCTAGCTTGTATCTGCCATGTCCAACAGCTTTATTTAACTGCTTTGCTTTTATAGATTACAGTAACCACAAGATGCAAGACCTGTTGTCCCATTGTCCAGATGAGTCACCTGAAGTTCAATGAAATTAAGCCATCTGGCCAGAGACAAGTTTTAAAGCCTGGCCTGACCCCAGCCAGGGCCCAAGCCCTGAGCTCTTAGCTAGCATGCTTGTTGCATCCTGGGAAGGGATGGTAACTTGAAAGGAGTTTTTAGCAGTGGATTGAGTTTCTGGCAGGGTGAGGATGCTCTCTTACAATCTCAGTACGTGGGAGATGAGGCAGGAAGGTCAGAAGCTGAAGGCCAACCTGAATCAACCTGGGATACAAGACCCTGTTGGGAGAAAACAAAGTGTGACAGGAATTGGTGGTTGTGACAGGGATTAGGGTGGGGTTTGAGCAGGGTGAGATAGGAGTGAGCCACCACTGGGGCCCAGACCAAAGTGACTGTGAGGAGCCTCCTACCAGCCATCCCTAGCTAGCTTGCATGCTGCAGCAGAGCAGGTGTCAACAGCCCCACTTAACAGATGAGGAGACTGAGGCTCAGAGATGTCAATCAACCTCCCTGGACTACTCAGCTCTTCTAGGGCAGAGCCAAGACCGCTGGAGCCCCAGCCTCTCCTTCCCACCCACCCCCACAAGGAATACTCACCAGCTTTTGTCCCACCCAGTGTTCCTGAGAGACATATGGAGCTGGTCTTATGTTTTGACTCAAGAAATGGCCTTGAACTGGAGAAGATGGGAGGAAGGAAGAAGGGCTGTTGGAAGGGGATGGTGTCCAGAGCCCCGAGGAGCTGTTGCTGAGTATTCTGGAAGATATACAGGAAGGTGCATGGTATTAGTGAAAGGCTCCTTGTTACTTGCTTAACGTTTGTGTAGGACTCGGGGTTGGGAGAGCGGAAACAGACAAAATAGCTTTGAGGGGAAGAAACACAGCTTTGGATGGTTAGCATCTAAGAGGATCAAACCACCTGAGCAGGTTCAGTCCCAAGCCTTGGGCATGGCAGGTAAATGTCCCCATTGAGTCTGACATATTTACATGGTTATCCTCAAATAAGCACTTGTGTGTCTGGCACTGTTTGAGGCCTGGGACACTTTAGAGATCCGTATAGTGAGATATTCACCTTGTCTGCACCTGTGGCATAGACCACGCCCATTGGGGGTGGAGACAGGGCTGGATCTGGGGGAACCAAGGCTGAAGAGGGGGCTCGGAGAGCTCTCTTGCTTGCAGCATGGGGACAGGAGGACATCCAGAGGTGTCCTTGGGACCAGGAACTTGCTGGTGTTCATCTGTCTATGTTGTGAGTTATTTCTCCCTGAATAAATATCTATTCGGCCTATTTGTTTCTCCTGATCCTTATTAAACATCAATAGATCCTTGCCTTCAGGAAGCTTTATTCTGGTTGGGGAGGCAGCCCAGTTATCGTATTCCATTATTTGTAAGCTGGGAGGGAGGAAGTGCTGCTGCTCCCTTAGGTCATGGAGAGGTGAGGAGATGAGGTCAGAGGAAGCTGCACTGGAAGGGTGGCATTGTCTCTGCCTGGCTGTGGGGCAGAGCAGATGAAGGGAACAAGTGGACTAGACAGCAGCAGTCATGGAGGCAGCAGTCTTGAGGATGGGTGGGCAGAGGAAGGCAACTCATGGGCCTCTGCAAGGGAAATGAAGGGCGCTGGCCAAATTCTGAACATAGGAAGCCATGCCAAAATGTCTTTGCAAAAGATCACACGGCTCCTGCAGGGAGACTAAACAGGGGAGAGGGAAGCAGGCAAAGGACAGGCAAACAGGAATTTTCTATCCAATATAAATAAAATCTGTAGGATTCAAGGGACCCGTAAGATCAGTAAAGGAGTTTGCCACACCAACCTGGACTTGAATTCAATCCCCAGCAATAAAGGTGGAAGGAGAGAACTGACCGCACAAACTGAGCTGTTCTCAGACCGCCATGTTCTTAATGTGGACAGTATGTACCCACCCACCCACACACCACACACACACACACACACACACACACACACACACACACACTCACATATGCACTCACCACATACACCACATAAAACACACCATACACATACCACACCACACACACCATACACACACATACACACATATCACATATACACTCACTACATACACCACATAAACACACACCATACACATACCACACACACACACACACACACACACACACACCTCACATATGCACTCACCACATTCATCACATAAACACACACCATATACATACTACATCCCCCACACACACACACACACATTCACCACACACCACACACACAGAAGTGTTCTTTGCCCTATACAAAGAACATGCAAAAGGGATTCAGTGAAGGACCCAAGGTGTATCCTTGCTTACAGCACAAGAGTTTCCATGAAACTTGTAAGTTTTTTAAGGCAAGGTCTCCTGTAGCCCAGGTTGGCCTTCATATGTATTTGAGAACAGCCTTGAACTCCTAATCCTCTTGTGTCCATTTCCTAAGAGCTGGGATTTTAGGCACATGCTACCACACCTGGCTCTGAAATGTTACTGAATTTTTTTTTAAGTGAGAAGCTGGAGACATCTCTCAACAGTTAAGAGCACTTGCTATTCTTGCAGAAGACCTAAGTTCAGTTCCCAGCACCCATGTGGGGGCTCATCACTGCCTGAAACACTAGCACCAGGGATTTGGTGGTCCCTTCTGGCTCTGACAGCACACACACACACACACACACACACACACACACACACACACACACACACACACACACGTTTAAAGTGAATGAAGGCTCAGTGTCTTGGCTGGTACTCAGGGAGTGAAAGCAGAGAGATTTCTGTGATTTCAAGGCCAGCCTGATCTTTATAGTGAGTTCCAGATTAGCCAGCTGCAAAGTGAGACCCTTTCTCAATCCCCAGATTCCCCCCAAAAAGTAAATGAGCCAGGCAGAGTGCCACACTCCTGTAATCCCAGCATTTAAGAGTCTGGCAGTGGTGGTGTATGCCTTCAATGCCAGTACTCAGGAGGCAGAGGCAGGCAGAGCTCTGTGAGTTCAAGGCCAGCCTGGTCTACAAAGCATCCAGGACAGCAGAGCTACACAGAGAAACCCTAACTTGAAAAATGGCGGGGAGGGGGGTGTAAGGAGAGGTAGAGAGGATGGGAGGGAGGAAGGGAGAAATGGTAGCACATTCCTATAGTCCCAGAACGCAGGGAATGGAGGATGGAGAGTTCAAGGTTATTCTCCACGGTATACTGAGCTGGAGGCCAGCCTGGGCTACAGAAGACCTTGTCTCAAAAATAAATGAACAAAAATCATTAGCCCTGGGTGCCTAGTGCTGGGGTTGTTCAGCAAGCATAGTAATGGACTTGGGTTTGAAGGGGTGATGTTCAAAGTGGATTTTTACAAATGGTTTTTAATTATTTGTATTGTTTTTAAGTGTGTGTGTGTGTGTGCGTGCACATGCGTGCGTGCGTGGACCATAGAGTATACGTGTGGAGCCAGAAGACAGCATATGCGAGCTGGGCCTCTCCTCTATCACCGGGTCTCAGGGATTGATCAAACACCCTTCACCCACTGAGCCATCTTGCTGGTCCCAAAAATAGTTATGAAGACGTTACAGTCTATGACTGTACCAAGATTCACTGTTTTTAAACTTTATATAAATATGTATCTGAGTAATACTGTGTCTTATTTATTTATCTGGTTTTTTGAGAAGGGGTTTCTCTGTGTAGCCCTAACTGTCCAGGAACTCATTCTGTAGACCAGGCTGGCCTCAAACTCAGAGTTCTGCCTGCCTCTGCCTCTGCTGGGATTAAAGGTGTGAACCAGCACACACAGATTATTATTATTATTATTATTATTATTATTATTATTATTATTATTATTATTATTAATTAATCGTTCTGGTTGATGTATCAAAAATAGATGGGGGCACACCACACTACAGTCATATCCAACCAAGGATAGTAGTGGAGACTGTCCCAAAGAGAGAGGAGGTGAGCTGGCTGCCTCAGGAGAGGCAGTGCAGTAGAGCCAGAGGTAACAGATATATTCACTAATGGATTGGGTATGGGACATGAAAGAAAAAACCTGGCTAGGGTGGCCCAGGAGTCAGGCCTGAGGGGCCAGGGGAGCTGAAGAACTAACTAGACAGGGCCTAAGGGACCCACCACTACAGGTGACACTGGGACCTTAGGTTCTAAGACCCTGAGAATTTGGTGGGTTTTCTGTTTGTTTTGTTTTAAGATAGGTCTTCCCTGTGTGGCCACCCTCAAGCCTCAGCCTTCCTGGTAGTCCTGGGATTACAGGCTCTTGCCACCAAGTCCTGAGGCTGCCCCTAGCTCTTAAATGGGTTCTATCCGGAGCCTCTTAGTATTCAGACGCTGCACGATTGCTGGAGCAGGCCTGACCACGTCACGTGCCTGCAGCGCATCTCCCCTCTTCCTGTCCCTTCCCTCTGACCTTCCAGCTGAGGCTGCTCTGAGCCAAGAGTCCTGGAGAGGATGATAGGGACATCACAGACCCCAGATCCTTGAGGGAGCGCGTGCTTGGGGAGGGGGCCGGGAGCAGGGCGCTGCTCTGGCTGTTTCATCCTGAAGCCAGGGAGCTAGGAGAGAAAGGAGCCTGAGCAGTGTGGCTCCTCCACACCCACCCTTTCTCAGGGACACGGGGCTGGCTTACACATTCAGGGTTGGTGGTGGATGATCTCAGAGCCAGTCCTCTTCAAACTAGTGAGAAATTCTAGGAAGCTAATTACCACCTTCAAGCGGATGCTAGGTTAATGTGATGATTCGGAAGGTGTATTATTCAATTACATTTAACAAAAAGATTTATAGTCAAGTAAAATATAATTAGGAGGCTGCCAGGAGACAGGCCTCCTGAGAGGAAGGAAGAGAGAGGAGGCTAGTTCCTAATGATGCAGGTTTGAGCCATGGCTGAGGACTGACTCACGCTTCCACGCCCCTCTTCAAGGCCGACAAAGCACTAATGAAGTCTGCCCATCACTTCACAGGAGCTCAGTCCACACCTGGCTCAGAGTGTATGAAGAAAATAGGACAAATACAATGGTACCTGCGCTCAAGGAGCCTACGGGCCAGGAGCCATCTCTCCAGTCCTTGTTCTATATTTAATTATGTGTATGTTTGTGGGTATGTGGGCGTAGAGCACCCCACAGTAGAGCAGACTGCAGAAGCCAGAGGCCTTCTCCTCTGGAGCTGGAGTTACAGGAAGCCACCTGATGGGGTGAAGGGGACCAAACGGGTTCTCGGCAAGGACAGTATTAATTCCTAACCACGGGGCCACTCTCTAGCACCCCAGCTTGTAATTGTGTTTTTCTTAG
Organism: Cricetiscus sungorus; assembly: GCA_030556225.1. Lineage (NCBI taxonomy): Eukaryota > Metazoa > Chordata > Mammalia > Rodentia > Cricetidae > Cricetiscus > Cricetiscus sungorus. The sequence goes on from JANBXA010000069.1 coordinate 74,385,991, forward strand.
TTTGTTTATTTTTGATTTTTCAAAACAGGTTTTCCCTGTGTAGCCCTGGCTGTCCTGGAACTCGCTCTGTAGACCAGGCTGGCCTCGAACTCACAGAGATTCTCTTGCCTCTGCTTCTGTTCTGGGATTAAAGGTGTGCACCACCACACCCAGACTCAACTTGTGTTTTTAAAAGATACCCTAGACCAGGAATGGTGGCTCATGCCTGTAATCCCAGCCCTTGGGAGGCTGAGGCAGTTGGGTTGCCATGAGTTCCAAGTCAGCCTGGTTTACAGCTTGAGACTTGGTCTTCTAGCAAAGACAGGGAAGTAGAGAGTGGTGAAAAGGAAATAGCTCAGCCAGTAAAAACTCCGGTCACCCAAGCGCAGTGACCCACGCCTGGAGTTCAACCCCTGGAACCTATAGAAAATGCTAGACATTGTGGCCCAAATCTGTAATCCAGTGGCAAGATGGGAGGTGAAGAAAGACACGAGAATCACGTGGCAGCTGGAAGGCCAGCTAGCCTGGAGTGTGTGGCACTGCAGAAACATCGAGAACGATCCTGTCTCAGCAAGGTACGAGGTGGACCCATGAAGTGATGCTGGGAGCTCCACACCCACCTTGGCACTTGCACGCATATATACATGCATTACAACACACACACGCACACACACACACACACACACACACACACACACACACACACACCACTTAAATGGAACAAAAGTAGAGGCTGAAGGGAGAAACAGCCTATACGAGGGAAGAAGGAAGAGTCTGGACTTGGGAATACATTTTGGAATAAGCACCAGGGCCCCTATAAGAATCCAAGTAGAGAGTGGGGATAAGGAGAACTCAAGGATGACTCCCAGATTTCTGCCTTAAGCAACAATTGAGTGGGTAACTATTACCGCTTATTGAAGTGAGGAAGGCAGGAATGGACTTAGAGAAAGACGTGCAGAAAGAGATCAGATCTGGGGTGGGAGAGCCTTGCAATGTTTTCCAGCCCTCAGAGATGAGGTGCAGGTGGCCCAGCCCAAGGGTATCTCCTCTCACCACCCTACTCTGTTGCTACCCAGCTATCCCTTTGCTTTGTACATCTCTCTTTTTCTCCTACTGCATTTGAGAGTGTGTGCCTCTAGCTGGGAGACAGAATGGTCAACCCAGTCCCTTGCAAATCCTGGCATTGCCAAGGCTCTCACACTGGATTCACACTGTGCTTGAATTCACTGAGGACTCACTATGGTTCACACTCTGAACCAGAGACTTTGGCCATACGGTCAGTCAGTCTTGCCAACCACCCTTCCCATAGTACTAATAATAAAATAATTGGGGCTGGAGAGATGGCTAAGTGATTAAGAGTCCTTGTTGCTCTTGCAGAGGACCAGGGTTTGGTTCCCAGAACCCACATGGTGGCTCACAGCCATCCATAACACCAGATGACTGTACACCTTCTTCTGGCCTCTGCAGGCACCGGACACACACTGTAATGTACATACACACATAGGCAAAATACTCACACACATAAAATAAGTCTTTAAAATGTAACAATGAAAAAATACTTTTAAAGGTGTCTTTTCAATTTTTGTGCTGGAGCTGTGGAACTGGCTCTGTGGTTAAGAGCACGTGTTGCTCTTGCAGAGGACCGGAGTTCAATTCCCAGCACCTACACACTGATTCATAACCATCTGATCTAGGAGATTTTATGCCTACTTCTGATCTCTCTCTGTGGTACCAGGCACATACATGGTGCACATACTTACATGCAGGCAAAGCATTCATACATGTAAAATAAAATAAATCTTTACAAAAGTTTACATTTTGTGCTGGCTAATTTTTATATCAGCTAGACACAGTTAGTGTCATCTGGGAAGAAGGGGTCTGGATTGAGGAAATACCTCTATAGAATTTCTTTAGGTAACTCTATAGGGCGTTTTCTTGATTGATGGTTGATGTGGTCAGGCACAGTTAGTTCACTGTAGGTGGTGCTACCCCTGGACTGGTGGTCCTGGTTGCTATAAGAAAGCAGACTCAACCACGCAGTGGTGGTGGACACTTTTAATCCCAGAACTCTGGGGACAGAGGCAGGTGGATTTCTCTGAATTGGAGGCCAGCCTGGTCTACAGAGTGTTCCAAGATAGCCAGAACTACATAATAGAGAGATCCTGTCTCAAAAAAACTAAGCTTTTTTTCTTTTGGCCATTGTGCTTTATTGCATTATAGAAAACCTAACTAAGACAAAAACAATGCAACAACAATAAAACCAATACAGCGACGACTTAGAACGACTGGCTTGAGCTAAACCCTCTACTTGAATGTTCTTCCCTCCCTTCCTCCCCATCCTTCTCTCCCAAAAAGTTTATTATAACATACAGAAGAGTCCAAGAAATCCATGTGTTTACATAGGAATGGGATCAAGGATGCACATCTCAGACACAAGGAACAGCTGGTTTTGTCTGAATCTCCTAGTCTCTCCTGTGACAAGAGCCTTTCCTGTGGCTTTCACTTTGGGTCCCTTGAGTTTCATTTTCTCCTCATCATGTTTCTTCATGAAAATCTTATTCTTTTTACCATTTCAGGGGCTTCTTTTCCTCACCCTCAGGATCTGACATGGTACCCTTTCCCCAGACCCCTCTCATCCTAAGCTAAAAGCCTTGAAAGGCCATTTTTATTTTATAAGATGTTTCCCTCCCCCACCTCTCTCTGTCTCTCTCTCTCTCTCTCTCTCTCTCTCTCTCTCTCTCTCTCTCTCTCTCTCTCTCTCTCTCTCTCTCTCTCTCTCTCTGTGTGTGTGTGTGTGTGTGTGTGTGTGGTTGTGTGTATTGTGTGTTGCACATGAGGAGATCAGAAGACAACTTGCTGGTGTCTGCTTCCTTCTTTCTCCATGTGATCCTAGGAACTGAACTCAGCTGTCAGCCTTGATAGCAAGGACCTTTAACATTGATCCATCTTGCCAGCTCCTCACTTTTTACTTGAGTGTGTGCATGTCTTTGTACATATTCATATGTGTGCAGGTACACATGCAAGTGTGAGAGCATGGATGTGGAGGCCAGAGGTTGATCCTGATGTTAGTTACCTCCTTCCGCCTTTATTTGAGTTATGGAGATTGCGTTCAGACTCCCAGGCTTGCATGGCAAATAAGCTTTTACAGCTGAGCCAGTTCCAGGATCCTTCACTCTGTCTTCTTGACATTGGCTCTCTCCCTCAACCTGAGGCTTGCCAACTCCAATTAAAAGGCTAACCTACAAACTCCAGGGATCCTCCTGTCTCCACCTCCCCAGCTCTGGGGTTACAGGTGCATGCCATCCTGCCGGGTTTGTTGTGTGGGTAAGGGGAGTCTAAACTCTCATGGCTCATGCTTGCGCAGAAATCACCTTACCAATAATATAGCCATGTGTGCATCTCTCAGAGGGTCGTTTTAAAATCTCACAGAGGCTTGGTGTGGTGGCACACACTTTTAATCCTACACTGGGGGAAGTAGAGGCAAGGGGATCTCTACCAGCTCTTGGCCAGTTTGATCTACATAGTTTCAGGACAGCCAGAGCTACACAGTAAGACCCTGTCTCAAAGGACAAAATAATGATAATAAAACAATAATAAATTAATAAAATCTCACTGAGACAACCTGTGTGAGGGTCTATAGCCAGTTAGGGAGAGTATAGCACTGCTGCCAGTACACCAGTCTGTGGGCAGAGAGGAGGAACCACTTTGTGCCAGGCATTTCTGCACTGGCCTAAATGCTGAGGACAGACACCTCTGATGACATCTCAGGGAGGGTCTGCACTGTGCTTGGGAAATGTGCCCCTTTCTTAAGAGGGCACAGCTCTCCTAGATCCGAAGTGTGGTTATTTGGGCTCTCAGGAGGAGGAGCCCACCTATGAGGTGCAAGATCCTACTCTATGAGTCAAGAGATGACTCCTGCATCTTCCATGCTCTAAGTGTTTGTGGATGCTTGTATATTCATGCAAGACCTGATGGGGAAGGGTCAGGTAATCTGCATTCACTCCCTGCAAGCAGGAAGAGCACAGCCTTCTATGTCCCTCAGGATGTTTGTATGAAAGGCTGTCATCAGGTTGTGAGGGTCCTTAACAAGCCAGGTGACTTGGACTCCTCACCCTTGTCCCTGTGGTGGATGGAGTCCTAGGAAGAAAGAAAGGCTCTGGCCCTGAGCTCTGAGCTCAGCTCCCCTCTTGATGCTCCTTGCCTCCTCTACCTCCTCTCAAGCTGGGCAGAGTGCCCTTAGCCTGTGCCTGCTGGCACACATGCCACATGGTGCTTGGCGTACGTCTGGGCAAGAATGACGCCCCCAGGACCGGCTGGGATACCAAACCACCCGCTGCCTCCCCCACCTCCAGAACGGAGCGTCCCCATCTTGTCCCCTTTCCCAGCCAGAGACATGGGGAGCAGGCGGGGACACAGCTCAGACAGATACAAACACGCAGATGCACCCAGAGACGCCCACGGGCGTGTGCCCTAGAGTGGCACAGACACAGGCGTTCAAACAGACACGGTACGCACTCACCCCAACTCCCACCCTCCGCCCCAAGTAAAAGCAGAAGTCTTCACTAGCTCAGGTCTGGGCAGGAGCCTCTGTCCGTGGTGCTGAAACCAGGACTCTTAAGCACTTCTCCATAGATGGAGGAGACAGGAAAAACTTTGGGAGTGACAGAGCTGGGAATGGGTGATGGGTAAAGAAAAATAGAGGAGCGAGAGAGGAACTTGAACTCGTGGGTGAAGGAAAAACAGGTCTAAGAAGATATCGGAGTCTGGGAAAGGGAGGTGAATGGGAAGGTGACCTCAGCCCAAGTCCCTGCCAAGGGTCAGGGTCAGGCTCTGCCTCTCTCTACCCTTCAGGACTCTGTCGGGGCAGGGGGGGTATATGGATGTGTGGAGGGTTTGTGACCTTCTGTTGTGCCTTTCAGGTGCCACCTTTCCTTGAAAGAGCTGAGCACTGTAGGGAAAGAAGACAATACTGAGAAAGTCTTATACTAGCCCTGTGGCAATCCTCACCCTTGATTCTTTATTTTTTATTTTATTCACTCAATGTAGTGTTAGAAATTGAAACTAGGGCCTCACACATGCTCAGAAAGCTAAGCTACATCATCTTTTTTAATTTTTATTAAGCATTGCATAACATACCTGTGCTATGTAGTATACTTGGTAGCTTTCTAGGAGGAATAGATGACCATGGCTGAGTTCCTTTATTCTTTTAGTTGGTTTTTTTTTCTTTTCATCAGTCAAGAAAATGCTCCCTTAATCAATGTTCTCCAAAAGCCTAGATACACAACAGCTGTTGAATCCAGAGCCATGCCTATCTTGATCCACCAAAACTCATGATAAGGAAGTTGGATTATTCTTTTTTTCCTTGACCCTGTTAGTGAACTGGTGCCTATACTCAGTGGTCACTCCATAGATGACCAAGCTCATGCCTAGGCCATCGAGGCCAGGGAGAATCTCAAACCACATCCCCTCACAGGTGAAATAAACCCTAAACCCCATTCATTTTCTCAGAGGTTGACCTGGCTTCCCCCCTCTCCCCAGGAAGCTCCTACTTAATCTTTTTTTGTTATTTTTATGTTCTCATTTTAGACAGCCTTGTTAAGTTGATTAGGCCCGACCTGAACTTGCTCTGTAGAACAGGCAAGATTCTTCTACCTCGGCTTCCCAAGTAAGAAGGAGTATAGCCTGCACTTCCAAGCCCAGTTTGTTGCTGTTTTTGTTTTTGTTTTTTTCTTATTAGGGTCTCCTGCTGTGCAGCCTTGCCTGATGCTCACCGCATAGCTGAGGTTGGCTTTGACCTTGGTGAATTCCTCATCCTCTGTGTATATATCCCAGTGCAGGGACTACAGGAATTCACCATCACATCAGCTCCTCCTCACTTCTTAACTTGTTGATCTGGATTTGCTGTGAGATTGCAAAGACTTAGTGACTGCCTAATGCTCATCGCTTAGATTGGATTATAGGTTCCCCTCTTCACCAATGAAACTGTATTCTGGGGAGACTTCTCCTACCAGCAACCCTGTAACTGTGGAGCTTATGGGACATAGAAATGCCCATTCTCCTGTAGAAAGATATTCCAAATTACCACAAAAGGATCATATAAGGAAAGGGATGGTGAGAGGGCACAAACTAGGGAATGAGAGAAAGAGAGAGAGAAAAGAGGAATGAGGATGATGTGTATAAAAATTATGAAAAGGGGCTGGAGAGATGGCTTAGCAGTCAAGAGCACTGGATGCTCTTCCAGAGGGCCTATGTTCAATTCCCAGAACCTTGCAATCTAGGGGATCCAACATCCTCACAGACACACATGCAGGCAAAATACAAATACACATAAATGAAATAAATAAACAAATAAATAAATATTAAAAAGAATGGTGCACGCCTTTAGTCCCAGCACTTGGGAGGCAGAGGCAGAGGCAGGTGAATCTCTGTGAGTTCGAGGCCAGCCTGGTCTACAGAGTGAGTTCTGGGACAGATTCCAAAGCTATACAGAGAAATTCTGTCTTGAAAAACCAAAAAAAAATTAAAAAGAAATGTTAAAAATTATGAGAAAATGAAGGATCCATAAAAGACATTGTAAGACAAAAGACCAGGATGGAGATGCAAATGGAAAAATGGCAGGACAGTAGAAGACATAAGAGACACAGGCATCATCTCCCCCAGCCCCAGAAAGAATGTGTGTCAGGTGCAACTCCCTCCCCTCAAGCTTCCCAGAGCTCAAGGGAGGCAAAGGCCTATGCAGCCAAGTGCCTGTGGGTGGCGTCCTCACAGGTGTACTGGGAGTGCAGGTACCCACTCTAACAGGGGCAGTGGCAGGAGACAGAAGTCACATGTGTGGTCATTCACTGAAGAGTGGGTACCATGATGATTAAGGATGAGGAGCTGGCAAGAAAAGACTGGCAGAGGGAGAAGGTAAGGTGCTGGATTGCCTTCGAAAGAGGTTTTCAGATCTCCTGTTCCTCTCTCTCTCTCTCTCTCTCTCTCTCTCTCTCTCTCTCTCTCTCTCTCTCTCTCTCTCTCTCTCTCTCTCTCCCCCAAGGAAAGCCTGGTTTCTGCATGTCCCACACACAGCATTCTGTGTGTCCTGTAGGTAGACTTAACCTCACAGGCTTGTTGAAATGAATGTCAGTTCATGTGTGGTGCTTAAGCAAGCTAAGTACACTAAATAACCACAAAGGCATCTGTTTCAGTGCTGCTTGTTTCTGTATCTCTTGGCCTTTCTATGACTCAGATGGGGGAACCCTTCCTTGTGCTCAGCTGGACTTCTTTGCTTCTTTCTTAGGTCTAACTCTTAGGTCTCACTTTGGAGACTGGGTTTTCCCAGGTGTCTTTCAATGTACTCCTGGAGAAGAGACACAGAGAGAAAGGTAGAGAGAGAGAGAGAGAGAGAGAGAGAGAGAGAGAGAGAGAGAGAGGATAGAAAAGGAGGAGAGGGAGTGAGAGAGGAGAGGGGAGAGAGAGGGGAGAGGGGAGAGGAAGAGAGGAGAGGAGAGAGAAAAGGAGAGAGGAGAGAGAAAGGAGAGAGAGAGAGGGAGAGAGAGAGAGAGAGAGAGAGAGAGAGAGAGAGAGAGAGAGAGAGAGAGAGAGAGAGAGAAGAGGGAGAGGAGGGGAGGAAGAGGAGGTTTACTAGGCTCCAGAGGGAGGAAATAACAAAGAGGAGAGTAACAAGATTATTGGGCAAATGGCAGTGTTTTCTTCACCTGAGGTTCTCAAAGACATTTTCCTGTGCTCCAGAAGAAAACAGACTCTACCTGAATTAGTGCTGCTCAACTTGGAGCTTCATCCATGTCCTGGTCTGTGCCAGTGGCCTCTGCCTCACTCAGGGCTGTGTGGGCAGGGGCTTTTTCTCCCAGAAGGCTCTTCCAACAACCCCTCTCCTTTTCTGCACACCTCCTCTCTTTTCCCTCCCTTTCCTCTCAGGAACCCAGTTGGAGGAAAGGAATTCCCTCACTGTTTAGAGGGGTGGGATTCCCCCACCCTGCAGCAGCAAAATGAATGGTCTTATTCTGGAGGTCAAGGGAACATGTGGGGGTTGGCATGGGAGGGGTAAGGGGTGGCAGGGCAGCCCCCATTCCCCCTAGCTCCTGTCTCATCACTGTCACCATTCAATCATAGCAGATGGGCTGCAGCTGTGAGCGCCAGCCCGGCACACAGGCTGGTCCGTGCCACTTGGGAGAGAAGGAAGAGAAAGGGAGGGAGGGGTGGAGGGAAGAAAGGGGGAGGGAGAGAGGAAAGGGAAGAAGAGGAGGAGGAAAAGGAAGAGAGTAGAAAAAGAATGTTTGGGGAGAATGAAGACTCTAGGCTTTGTGCCTCTCTCGTCCCAACAGGAGAGCAGAGGCCAGGGCTGGGCTCACAAGCTGGGCAGTGCCAGGCAAGATGGGCATATGCCCTTGATTACTACCAGGACCGCAGGCCAAGCCTCCGCAGCCACAGCGGCCTCATAAATCAGTTTTTAAGTAGCAACCACATGGACATTTCCCAGCTGAGAGGCTTGGCCTCTGTCGGTCCAGCTAGGGCAGCTCTGGCGGAGGGCAGGTGCCAAACTGGGCACTGAAGACAGGGGTGGTCATTGAGGTTTAGTGGCCAGTGGTGTTGGAATCTGTTCAGACACAGCTTGGGAACACTGGGATTTCTGCCAATGGGGAGCAGGTAAGAGGTGGCTGGCTGTGGGGCCAGGACTCCCTGCTGGGACTCCCAGATAGAGGAGGGAAGGAATACTCCCTCAGGCTTCCAGGAAGAAGAGTGAGTGTGGTTTGAGTGGGTGCTGGACAGCTCAGGGCAGGAAGGGGTCCCTGTGATTCCCAGCCCAGGCCCAGGATAGACCAAGCACTCTATAAAGTTGTTTGAGCATGTAGACAATTGGGTGTGTGAGGCTTAACATCTGAGTATGTGATGACTGGAGACTGTGTGTGTGTGTGTGTGTGTGTGTGTGTGTGTGTGTGTGTGTGTGTGTGTGTGTGTGTGTGTGTAGGGTCTGTAGGTACCAGAGGCCAGAGTGCCTTTCCCAGAACACTTTATTCTTCAGATCCCCCTTTCAGGATTTCTGCCCTACACGGTCCTCCCCTGAGCCCTAGTCAGTGCCCCCCATCACAAACTTGGCACCCAACCCCCTCATCTCCCATGGCATGCTTTGGTGGTCTGGGGTAGGTTGGAGGGTTCCTCCCTGGTACAAATGGCTACAGAGCCGGTTAGATGAGGGTGCCCTGCCTTCTTGAGCGCGGTGCCTTCTCCTTGGGTGAACAGATGTCTTGGAATTTTAGATGTGCTCCCCACCCCTCCTTGCAATACCCCACCCCCAGCTGGCACCGACTGTGACAGTGGCGCTCCTCTCTCCCCTCCCCCCCATCCCACAGCAGAACCAGCGGAGGGACTCAGAGCACAGCCTGCAGAGAGGCCGGCAATGTGGTGGTGGCTTGCTTAGCGAGAACCAGCTCACCTCAGCTTCTTGCCTCCTCCCCTCGTGCTCTTTTTCTTCAGGGTCTCCTTAGCTCCACCTCTCTACTGTTTTTGGCCCTCTGTGGCTCTGCCCCACCCCACGGGCCAGCCAAATGGCCCCTCTACGCAGACCCTCTGCCCAGACGGGAGAGAAACTCCTCCTGGCAACTTTAGCGGAATTCTTCCCTCTAGAGACCCCTTTTCCTGCATTCCATGAGCCCCTTCCCCAGCAACTGGCCGCCTGCCCCGAGTAGAAACCCAGAGTTAATCCAGAAAGCCTGGGAGAGCAGGATGGGATAGGGGATCAAGGTTCTAGAATCAGAGGAGAAGGGGTCGCCAGGCTGAGAAACACCCAAATTTTCTAATTACTGCTAATTAATAAATAATCCAATTCCGTGGACCCCCAACTCAGGGAAGGGGGTGAGACCCTCAGCGGGTAGGAGGGGGTCTTGGCAGAGCTTGGCAGCCCGGGTGGTGCCAAGCACCCTCCCCCTCCCCCCCACCCGCCAGCATTCCGAGGTAACAGGCATTTGTTACCCAGCTTGTGCCAGGAGCGATTGGCAGGTTCGAGTAGGCACAGTCATTCGGCACACAGATGTCCCTGCCTTCACTCTTTTGATAGGGATTCTGTCAGCTCCGAATCTGAGAGAGACAAGCAGACAGCTACACAGACAGAGTCACAGACAGAAGCAGACACACAGAGAGCAATTGTCTGGAGGACACAGAACTCTGCACATAATTACTTTTCTGCCTTGAAAATATTTTTTTTAAAGAAATAAAGAATGAGATGGCTACCACTGGCTTTGAGGGACACTTTCAGAACCCTCTGAGTGGCCCCATCTCTCTTCTTGATGTTGCCTGCCCCTGCTAAACCTTCTCCAGGAGCCCCATGCCCCCCCCCCCCAAATATCATGCCACAGCTCCAAAGTCGGAATACAGAGCCACCTAAGTCGAGACCACCTTACCCTGGCACAGGGCTCTTCTGGAATTTTAGAGATTGGGCAACCATGCAAATTCTAGAAAACACCATCCAGGTACAGGGTCCAGTGTCCTAGATCTGTGAAATTTGAAATTCCAGAACTGCCACAAGTTGAATATCACTCAGGATGCCTTAATTTTTTATTAGTCCCTCCATTGGCAATGGGGAAATGGGGGTTGCCTGTTCCTGAGCGGATGACACCACATAGCTGGTCTGAAAACCTGATTTCTCCAGACCTTTAGCCTGGTGACCAGCCAAATGCATGGCAGCTCAGGGGAAAGTCGAGCAGTTTTCACCCTACGTCTGTTCCCATGCTGACCCTTGGAGTCTGAGCTTACTCCCTGGCCCCTGTGGGAACAAGTGATTGGTCCCTGGGTGTCTGTATCTAGCTGGACATGGAGAGCAGTGGGGTGTTGGAGTCTCTCAGGGCCACCAGAAGAAAAGATGGGCAAAGGAGGCAAGAAAGTCAAAAGGCAGAGGATGGCAACACAGAGGGGTCTAAGGTGTGGTCTGTTAGGTTGTGTTTTTAATCTTTCTTTTTTTAAAAAAGAAAAAGCCCCCATCCTGTGTCATCATTTTTATGGGATTTGCAATTCTGGCAAAAATCTGTCTTTAATTTAGCTGTCCATATAAAAATCCTCACTGTATAATAATGAACAGATGCCATGGAATTTAAGCTGGAGCCTCGGCTCCTCCCCGCCTTCCCCCCGCGCCTGGCACTGGGCACCGGGCACCGGCTGAGTGGCACAGACTGGCACAAACATGCGAGCGAAGGGTGGGCAGGGGGCGACCTAGGCTCAGCGCCAGGGCTCAGGGTGGTGGAGGTGCATCGGGCTCAGGGCTTGGGCAGGCAGGAGATTTTTTTGCGGCGACACTAGAGGGAAAGCGTCTGAGGAATTTTTTTCTGTCATTTTCTACAAAATGATCAGTAGTTAAGGATTTGGGTTTGGTTTAGTTTATAGGCTTTGTGATTCTTCTGGGGAGTGTGCCTCCCTCCCTCCCTCCCTCCCTCCCTCCCTCCCTCCCTCCCTCCCTCCCTCCCTCCCTCTCTCTCTCTCTCTCTCTCTCTCTCTCTCTCTCTCTCTCTCTCTCTGTGTGTGTGTGTGTGTGTGTGTGTGTGTGTGTGTGTGTGTGTGTGTGTGTGTGTGTGTGTGTTTTAAAGTATGGCCCAGTCTTCCATATAAACGCAAATATTTCAGATATTTTTATTAAGTTGTTTTAACCTCCCCCTGTGCAGCACCCCAGCCTGGGAACCCAGTTCGCAGCAAACGGGATCAGTTTTGCATCGCGCTGGCTGCAGCCTCTGCTGAATTGCAGGCGCCAGCGGCCTCCAGGGGCTCCCCAGCGGCTGGAGAGAGGCTGGGGTGCCTTCCTGCCCTACCCGAGAGAGGCCCCATGTGACATCTGACATGGAAGTGGGTGAGAGGAAGGGAAGAGAGAACCCTCACCTCACCTCACCCCAAATTTCGCTCTGTTCCCAGGTGAGAAGAAAAACAAGCCCAAGTGCTTTCTGGGTTCTTTCCAGCCTCTGGCTGCTGTGGAGAAGGCCGGCACAGGCCTGGGTTTTGAGGGGTTGTTTCTGAGCCCCCTACCCCCACCACTCGCTTTTAATGCGACTCTGGCTAGAACAGATGTCCCAAGCCAGGCGGACTGCCCAGACCCCGCCCAGCTGTGCCCTTGGCAAAGTCTTGGCTGAGGATAGGAACTGGCACGCAGGTCCCCAAAGGGTTTGTGAGTTCCTAGGGCCCCAGTGGGACCTGACCTCTCAGTCTTGGCCTCCTGGCCAGCTCAGCCTGAGGTGGGAGGCAGGAAAACCTCTGAAAGACCCTTTCCTAATTCAATTAATTCCAAAAAGAGGAAGGAGGGGAAAATGCTAACAGGGCTTGGGAGAGGCCAAGAGACGTGATGTTGGAATCATGAAACACCAGGCACACACCCTGGTTGTGAGCCTCAACTGTGCACCCCTACTTTGCAGGAGAGGCTGGGATCCGTGCTGGAGGGAGCAGACCTGGCAGTGCCACGGGGGCATAGCTGGACGATGGGTGTGTCCCATCTCCCTTGGCGTGGCTGGTGCTTAAAAGCATAGGCTGGTCCCCTTCCTTCAGTGCTACCTAGCTCCTCCTTGACATCTCCCTGCAAGTATTCAGTGCCATCCCCCAGGTGAGCCCTACCAGTCCTGGCCTTCTCCACTCTGTGCAAGTCCTGCCACTCTGAACCCAGTGTTTTAGGATGAAGTTTTTACAGCAAAACAGTCTGCCCGAGGCAGTAGCACCCCCACCTAAGGCTGCTCACCTAGGGAAGCTTTGTGGAGAATTTTTGAAGGCTCAGGTGCAGATAGATGATAGATAGATAGATAGATAGATAGATAGATAGATAGATAGATAGATAGAAATAAATCAAGATGAAGAACCAGGGGCTAGGGCAGGGTTTCCAGGTTTCTCAGAGTCCAGGTGTCACCTTCACACTAGGCCAGTGGCCAACACCTGGTTACCCAATCTCAGGAGAAAACAAAACAAAATGAAAACAGTGAGCATCTTGGTCTGTCTGGGAGCCTGTCCTGGCAGTGCAGGCTCCACTCAGCCCCTTAAGCAAGAAGCCTTTCCCTTCGAACCACTCACACAGGTCAGAATGGAGCCCTGGGCTTTTCTAGCCCTCTGTTGTCATATGGTGGGGGCTCAGGGGTGGAGGTCAAGACTGGGGCTGGCCAGGAGTGGCTAATGCGTCTTTCACCCCTTCTACCTTGAAAACTAATCTGTGGGATCTAGAGCCACACTTAGTCCTGCAGTCCCCAGAGATTCATGGAAACTTCCAGGAGCATGTGACTTCCTGTTAAAGGTTTCTGGAAGAGGAGGAAGTCAAGGATGGGAGAAAGAGAACGAAATGTCTGACCTTATTCACAGATCCTGCATCTGGTGGCTATGGGCTTATGGAGGGAAAGAAGCTGACCCATCCTTGCGGAGCATGTGGAGTGAAGCACTTCCCAGTGCCCGATCTACAGAGGACTCAGCTCTCTTGCCTCCGTCAGTGGTTCACCCTGTCATCACCCTAGGTAATAAAATCAGAGCTGGTGTTTGTTTCACTGGTGGACAGTGACTCACGGTCCAGGTGGTGGCTGGGATGGAATCAAACGGTGAGGGGAGAAATAGCAGCACATTCCTTTCCTATCACTACCAGATTAGCAAATGGGTATCTCTGTTTCTCTGCCATTTTCAAATGCTGGGCATGGGATGGGGCTGGAAAAATCAAGGAGAAAAACAGTCTCCAGATTGAACCCGGCCATCGGTTGGGCAGCCCAGGAGTTGTTTTGAGCAGGGTGTGGAATGCTTGGAGAACCTGCTGCTTAGTTACGCTAGGGAAAGAAAAGATATCGCTCTATACTTTCTGCTCATGCCCATCACCCTGCCCCAAGCCATGCCAGCGCCCTTTCACCTCCCCCCTCCTTCTGTTCACGGAGCTTCTCTGGATGTGTGCAGGCAAGCCAAGCGAGAGAAAGAGATCTGTGAGGGGGCGTCTGGGGCCGAGTGTCCATGCACATCTTCTTCTCCTGCTCATCTTGCCATCTCACCAGGGCAGTTAAGTGTTGCATTGGGGTGGAGGATGGTAGTGGGAGGCTAGAGTCAGCCAGAGTGCAGGGAGCATGGGGAAAGTCAGGAATTGGAGTTGGCTGCTCTACAAGCAGGGGCTGCAGTGTGCCCCTGCCCCCAAAAGGGTTCTTGCATCCCCACATGGTCTGACCCATAGATGCAATGACCCCAGAGTCATCATCATCTTTCAAATGAGGTTGGAGTCTGGCTTCAGAATAGAATGAAACAGTGTGGGGTAGCTGGAAGAGTTATGTAGATGAGTCTGAGTCTGTGGGAGCTACGTGGAGGGGTCCTTTACATCCGGCCCCAAGCCACCTGGATCCTACCCAGCCTGGAGTTCAGAGCAAGTTCTGGGAAACTAGCTGACTGGGAGAGAAGCCCAATTAACCTTGTTTCCAGGGCAAGATAAGGATCAAATCCTGGGATTTTTTCTTCCAAATGCCCCAGCCAGGTCAGCTTTTTCAGGTTAGGGTCAGAATGTGCATCCTGCAAGCTCCCCACTCCCCACCAAAGTGGAAGGTAGAGAAGACGACCAAAATCTTTCTCTAAAGAACACAAGTGATTCAGAGGTCTGTTGGATCTCATTAGCCACCCACAGGGAAGAATCCCAGCGACAAAGGGCTCCCTGTCACTTTAGAGAGGTGGTCCTGAGAGAAATCCAGAGAACATTGTGAACGTTTTTAAAGAATTAACAATGAAAATCTCCTAGAAAGTCTCCCTGCAAGAGAATTCCGATAGGCTCTGTTCTGTAGTCCCAGGCGCTGGCCTCTTCTGGGAGCAAGAAAGGAAAATGTTAGGTACCAGTCAGCACTACGGAGTGGACAGCTCCTAGCCTGTTCCTAGGCCTGCGAAGAGGCGGGGGTGGGGGGAGTGCTTTGTTTTTACTCAGAAGGCTAAAGATTAAGTGTGGGCACTTAGTGGCGTCGATGAGCACAGGTGACATTTAGACTTCCTCTTCTCTCTTCCCTGCATATTTCGGAGCCCTTAGCGTGTCTGACCTTAACCCTGAACAATACTAACAAAACCTCACTTCAGTCCTAAAATGAGTGATGGTGTTTTGAAGGGAGAGGGGGAGCACCAAGGGCAGTTTCTTTAAGAAATTCCCAAGTCTCCTCAGGCTTTAGGATTCGAGTTTTTAGGACCCAGACTCCTTTTCAAATATTTCAAAGGGAGAGTCATTCCCCCACAAAGTCTGCCCTACCTCTAAGGTTAGACCAGGGGGTGAGGGAGTGAGGTCTGGATCAAAGAGTTATGTGTGTTTTCCATTGAGCCCCCTTTTCCTCCTGAATCAGGGAAGGAGGCTGTGCAGGCATCAATTGGTGCTGCCACCTTTTAGTCATGGTTAGGTTTTGAGCTTAACTAGGGTCCCTCTCCAGATTCAGCAACCTCACAGATTTATCCATACTCCTGAAATATCACTATGCTTGACTGACACCAGAAGAGTCCATTCCTTTGAGCCCACTGAAACACAAATCAAATGTAGAAAGGAGATCAGTCCATTAATATTTTACCCTCATGATCTTATTACTTTTTTAAAATTCAGGAATATCCATGTCTGCCTCAAAAAAAAAATTTTTTTTTTGCATTCACTGTTTTTTGTTTGTTTGTTACAGGAAGCTGAGGGTTGTAAAATGATGGGATGGTCATAGTTTGATAATTTTTCATTGATGAAAAGATGTTTTGTTTTCAAAGAAGATCCTTGAGCGTGTATGAGAGCTGAATGAATGTAAGTCGATCACAGGGGTGCTTTGTGCTGGGTGCCAGAGTAAACCCGAGTGGAGGCGCAGCAAGTGTGACTGACTGTTTAGGAGCCCACTGGGTGTGTGTGAAGGTCTTTCAGTTCGGAAACCCCACCCAGGAATGTCCTCAGCCCGTTCTCTCAGACCTCTGCACAGTCTCTCTACATAGCCTCCATCACCCCAGCCCCAGATAAATACTTGTCCCCACTCATAAAAGGAGGCCACTGTGAGAAACGGGGTCTGCTTTGCATCTCATTTACATAAATATTTATTAATCGTCATTAAACTCAACAGAAACACGCAATGCACTTCGGGTGTCCGACGGGAGTTTCATCTTCGCTACAAGAGTAAGGTAAAATTGCGTGTGTGGGGGTGTGTCGCCTGTGGGTTTGCGTTTTTTTGCATCGAGTGTTTGGGTGCCTGATTCCCTGCCTCTGGAGCGGAGAGGTTCACCTGTTGCCTTTTTTGCCGGCAGTCTCCAGAAGGGCCCTCAGTTCTCCTAGCTCACTGGATGACAAAAGTCAGGAGAAGCCTAGAACCAAAACACAAAACAAAAGCAACAACAACAAAAAAAATCCCCCCCAAACAACAACAAAAACAAAACAAAACAAAACCAAAAAAAAACTCTCCAGCCACCAGAAGTCACCAGGAGTTCGGCACCCATCGAGGCACAGTCCGGGTAGGGGTAGGGCTGTCCCCAGGCCTGGGCTCCTCCACCTCACCTCAAGAGGGACCGTAGTGCCTGTAGAGAGGAGGAGCCAGTAGACTCGCCTCCTTCTGTCCCCGGACGCCCGCATCGGGCCTACGTGTGCGTGCGGTGTGGAGTGCGTGTGTGTCTCTCTCATGCAAACCCTCCCTCCCCAAACCGACCCCCCAACAGTTTGCCATTCCATACAAATTTGGAAACACGTTTTTAGAAAACAGTATGACGCACAACGGAACAGGGAGAGGGGGGAGGGCAGTGGCACTGGGGTTCCAAATCTCCAAGTCATTGATTGTAAGAACCTGGGGGGGAGGGGCGGCGCGGGCCCCCACTTCACCAAAGTGCACAGATCCGCGCTTGGGCGGGGCAACCAGCGGACCGGAGGGGCATCCCGGGCCGGGCTGCTAGGCTCAGTCAGAACCTTCTTGCATAGATATTTGTGTCTTTTTAAAAATTATTATTGGTAGTATTTATTATTATTATTTTGCCTTTTATTGCTTCTAAAAGTTCTTACTGCGTTTTCTCTCCGATCCGGACTCTGAGTTCGGCCTCTGTCGCCTCAGCTTTTTTTTTTTTTTTTTTTTTTTTTGTATGTTTGTTTTTTTAAAAAGGGAAAAGGAAACATGAATCATGATTCTAGTTACAAATTGGCTTGGCCTCTCTCTTTCCTCTCAATCCACATCCCCTCCCACCAAAATAAAATTAAAAGATGCGGAGATTGGGGCGGGGGTGAAGGCGTTTGGGCGCCCTGG
Source organism: Cricetiscus sungorus (assembly GCA_030556225.1). Taxonomy (NCBI): domain Eukaryota; kingdom Metazoa; phylum Chordata; class Mammalia; order Rodentia; family Cricetidae; genus Cricetiscus; species Cricetiscus sungorus. Next base: position 74,403,159 of record JANBXA010000069.1, read on the forward strand.
CTTTTGCCCTCTTCGAGAAGGAAGAGATACCAACTCCTTTCAGCCTGGGCAGCTCGGTGTCTGTTTTTAAAGTAATCATAGACGGAGACACTATCCCGAAACTCGGCTGCCCCTGACTAAAGCCTCCTGGCCTACTGGGACGTGGGGAGAGAAAACCCAAGTTTAGGAATGCGAGAGGCGTCTCCAGGGAAGGCCGGGAGGGAGGTCCCCAGAGATGCACTCCCGCGGGAAGGGAGGAGGAAGCCCGTTGGGAGAGAGAAGGCGAGTCCCCAGGGAGAAGCGAGGCCCCTGGGACGGGCCACCCACAGGTAGGAGACCAGCCCTAGAGAGCCGCGGAACTGGCGACCCACGCCCCCGCGCGCCTGGCGCTGGAGTCGGTGGGAGCCCCAGAGTTCGCGGGGCTGGGGCTAGGGGGCCTGGGCAAAGGCAAAGAAAAAGAAAGGGGTCAGCGCGAGGTCTCAGTTATGGAAAAATGCGTTGAGCTCCTCGTACATGGGACCCCGGTCGTGGTGAAGGTGCATATCATAAGACAAGAGATTCTCGGAGTGGACGCCCCCGCGCACCGCCGAAGAACCAAAGACCAACCCGTGGCCCGCGGGCCGTGAGCCGGGCAGCGCCGAGTAGTGCATAGAGTAGTGGTAGCTCTTCTCGTGGTCGGGAGACGAGTCCTGCTTGAGTGAGAAGTTGCCATTGAGGCAGAGCGGGGGACTGAGCGGACCCTCGTACTCGGAGCTGTTGTAGTCCGGGCTGGCGCCTCCGCCACCCGCCGCCGCGTACAGCGTCTCATAGGCGGCGCAGTAGCCGTGGGTCCGCAGGGCGTGCGCCGCGCCTCCGCCCAGGCCGCCCGCCGCCTGGCACTGCGCGCCCGCCAGGCGGGAGCACGGGTACGGGTACGGGTGCATGGCGAACGGGCCACCAGAGCCGTGAAAGCGGCCGGCCCCGTCCGCGCCCTGCTCGGTGAGGAAGTTACGAGAGTTCAGCTGCAGGCAGCCGGCCACCAGATTTGTAGTGGGTTGCGACAGCCCCTTGCACAGAGTCTGCACGTAGGACACTAGATCCGGCCGCTTTCCGGAGCGCAAGATCTCGGAGAGAGCCCAGATGTAGTTCTTGGCCAGGCGCAAGGTCTCGATCTTGGACAGCTTCTGCGTCTTGGAGTAGCAGGGCACCACCTTGCGCAGGTTGTCCAGCGCGGCGTTCAGGTCGTGCATGCGGTTGCGCTCCCGCGCGTTGGCCTTCTGTCTCCGCAGCTTGGAGCGCTCCAGACGCGCCTTGGTCATCTTGCGTTTCTTCGGCCCGCGCTTCTTGGGCCTCTCGCCTTCTGCTTCGTCTAACCCTTCCTCCTCCTCCTCTTCCTCCTCCTCCTCGACACCCAGCTCGCCTTCCTCCTTGACTTCGGCCAACGCGGCTTCGGGAACCTCTTCTCCACGAAGGGAAACTGGCTTGGCGGCCCGAGCGGGTCCTGGAGCCCCTGACCCGGGAGCAGGAGGAGGCTGCGGCGGCGCGTCGCCCTTGTCGCTTCTCGGCTCGTCGTCGTCGCCGTCGCCCCAGCTGGCGAACTTGGGCACGTCCGAGAGAAGGCCGGGCTCGCTGAACAGGCGGGTCAGCATGGTGCCTGAGGGCGCCCCGGGGGCGGGGAGACAGACAGCACAGAGTGAGGGGCGCGCCGGGGTCACTACGGCCCCCCAACCCGCCTGCACCCCGGACTGCCGGTGCGCGCCCCAGCTCCAGGGGCCCCGGTGCCCAACACGTCCTGCTGCCCCGCCCAGAGCCGGCCCAGCCCTGCCCGGCAGCCGGCGGGGTTCCGAGGCCCAGGCTGTCGCCCCGCGGCCCGGCCCGGCTCCGCCCCTGGCCGAGAACGAGGCCGCTTCGGGCCGGTGTCCGGGTCCCAAAGAGCCTGGACCGGGCGGGGCGTAAGGGAACAGGTTCCTCTGCCCGGAGGCGGTGCTCTCGCCCGAAAGCAGGCTCTCTCCGGGTGATGGGCAGAAGCTGGGCGGCCACCGTGGGGACAGCTGCCCGGTTCCTGGGCTCCGCGGCCCGGGCCCCTCGCCTGGCTCCCCCTGCCCTCCGGTGCCTCTCACCCCCACGCTCCCTAATCCAATTTGCAAGTTGGCCGCGCGCCGCCCCCGGCCCGGCCCCCACCCCCGCAGCCCCAATTCCAGACGCCGGGAGCAGCGACTCCTCTCGCCACGGCGTCCGGGTCTCCCGGAGCCGGCTCGGGGTGGCCAGGAGTGAGGAAGCCCGGCGTGGGGAGGAGACCCAGAAGTGAACCCAGTCCGTCTGCCCTGCGGTCAGGGACCCCCTTCCCCCTTTCAAACTGCCTCCCTCCCCCACGTCTCTTCAGATCTCGTTGTATTTTGGGATCCATGGGGGAAAATCCAAATTTGTTTGTTTGCTTATCTTTTTCTTTTCTTTTCTTTTTTCTTTTTGTGGCGAGGAAAGGTTGCAGGTTCCTTCGGGACAGTCATGGGGGGCCCCCATCTTTTTGCGCGCCTCATGACCCTGCCCCCCCCCAGCCCATCCTAGGCATAAGGTCTCCCTCCCAGCCCCTTGAGCTGAGGCCCCAATGGGAAAGAGAACCCGGGCCGCCCCCATGTCCACCCAGTGAGGGGGTAGAGTCCCAAGAATAGGGGATCTGGGGGACTTTCATGTCCGAAGCAGCGCACCCCCTCCCAATCGGCAGGTCAGATCTAGCTCCCTCTCGGACAACTTACCTCAGAGAGGAGTCAAGGGGAGAGGGGAGGGGAGGGGGAGGGGGCAAGAGAGAGAGGGGGGGGAGAAGAGGAATCTTCTCGCTTATTTCATTGTTCCCCCATCTTCAGGGAGCGGGGGCAGCGGTTCCTCAAGGCGGCGGGCGCCGGCGTCTTCAGAGCGCCATGCGAGCCGCGGAGCGAGTGTGGCATCTCTACCAGGCGGGGTACCAGCCTCTATGCCAGGCCATATGGGCTTGGCACGTCACGGGCAGCAGCTATCACATGAGAGACGGTGATTGGCATGCGTCTGCATTGGGGGAGAGCCGGCTCCCCCGGGACCCGCCGCCATCTGTCACTCTCTACTCCAAAAAAAAAAAAAAAAATTAAATAAATAAAGGAAATAAATAAATATCTCTGCCGCCCTCCCCTCCCCGCCCAACGCAGGGAAAGCAGGGATTGAGAGGGAGGTGGGAGGATTTGCCCCCCTCAGATATAGAGCCCCCCATATGGGAACAATGGGGTGGCAAGTCTGGGAATTGGAGGTTTGTGGTGGTGGCCAATTCTAGACTCTCTCCGGGGTCTTGATCTGTCCATTTCCCTGTCTCCTGGTCCCTAAGGGGGGTCAGAAACAGACCCTGGGGTATGGTGAAGGGACCTCAATGCTCCCACTCCCCAAGAGGGTCCCCTTCACCACAAAGGGACAGCTGAGGCCTCCTTCCAGGGTGGGTGTGGGGGGCATCCCTGACCCAAGCCCCATAGGTAGATGCTGGCATCATGCCATTCCTCATCCCTGTCTGCCCCTCCCCCACCCACCCTCATGCACACACAACATATGTGGCTGAACGAAATTCAAACCAAGGGAAAGACAGAGAAAGGAAAAGATTTGCCTGCCTGGGTGTCTGTGTCTCTGCATGGGCGTGTGTGTCTGTGGGGACATGTGTGTCTATCTGTGGAGTCATCACATAGGAGATGTTTCCTTCCGTGTCAAGGGCGTATAAATGTTGGGGTGGGGTGGGGAGGAACTTGGAGATGAGCTATGTGTCCCATCTGGGGTCAGAGTGGATGCTAACCCGCAAACCTTCCTCTTCCTCCTCTTCTTGTCCTTACTATCCCTAATCCTTGCCAGGCAGCGGCTTCCTCTTAGCCTTCTTTCTGATTTGGTTAGTTGAAGGGAGGATATGGCTGGTTGGGGACAGTCTAGAGTTCGTAGATGGGACCCAAACATTCTCTGCCTGCAGAAAACAACAACAACAACAACAAAAACAAATGAAGAAACAAAAACAGAGGCTGACCCAAGCAGCCCGGGAGAGGTCAGGGTGAGTCAGGCAGGTATCTTGCTAATGGAGATAGGAAATGGATGGTTCATTTTACTGTACATTTTACTCTCAACCCTCTCATCATGATAGACACAGATGTTAATGGTACAGGTTGAAGGTAGGAGCGTTAGACTCACATACCCACCCCTGTTCCTCCCTCTGTGGTACAGAAAACACCCCTATTCAAAGAGACAACCCACCCTTGCCCACTCTAGATTCAAGCGTTCAGGCCCACATTTCCTGTCCCCTGGTCTACTGAGCACACCCAACCTTGGTTCCACTTCTAACACACAATGAATGGCACAAAGCAAAGAGAGAGGAGGGTGCCCCTCCAACCCTTCAATCCAGAGAGGCGACCTCTGGTCTCACCCCAGATTAGCTCCCTCAAGGGGACTTTGGGCTGCTAAGACACGGATCTCATGTTGCGCATTGAGAAAGGGGGTATGAAGCAGTCCAGGGTGCTTGCACTTTCTTCCGCAGAGCCTGCTGGTGGAGGATGGGATGGTGGCAATAGTGGGGAGGTATATAAGTGGCTAGGAACATAATATGGAGAGCAAACTGAGACCAGAACCCAGGGCTCCTCCACCGACCCCACAATTGACTGGGTGGCCTCCAAGGACAAGAAGCTCTTCATAGGCTCTGCAGTTAGGAAGTTGAAGCCCATCTAAGTCAGGCAGCCTGGCAGTGGGGGAGGGAGGAAATGATGGGCCTTCCCAGGACTTTAGCCAGGACCCCACCAGTTTTGGGTTACATACCAGATAGGAGCTTCTGATTTTTGGTCAAATCTGCTCACAGACTCTTCATTTAGTTCTGTTTTGTTTTGAAATGGGTCCTCACTATGTACTCTTGGCTATCCTGGGATTCACCTGAACTCACCTCCACCTCCAGAGTGCTGGGATTAAAGGCCTGTACCACCACTTTGTAAAAAGAAAATGCTGAATTCTAGGCCAGGGATTTAGCTCTAGGGTAGGGCACTTGCCTGGAGAACCCAAGGCCCTTGGCTTGAATCTCATAACAACCGAACTACTTTCAGATGTCCTTCTCAATCTTGGTTTCTCTATGAAGTAGAGGTTGCCATTCTGCCCCTTTTATAGGGCTGTTGCTAACACTAAGTAGGTGATAGGTTAATGAGCCAGCATAGAGCCAGCAATAACAGAATCTTCCAATAAATGTCAGCCTTTATTTTTATTAAGACACTTTGTAAACTATAACTTACTTTATAATATTAATTTCTTACATGTAACCCATGCCCAATTAGAATGTTTTCCCTACAAAGAGTCCAAAGTTTTGTTAAATTAATGGGTGAATGTATGGATGAATTCTTCCTTGGCAGAGAAACACCAAGAATTAGGTTAGGTCCACTGGGGTCTAATAGGGCCCTCTGGGTGAGGGGCAGACCTTGTTCAGGAGAGGGGACACTCTGTAGGTTGGTCTATCCCTCTCTTCCTCCATCTTCCATCTCTGTTTCCTAGATCTGAAAGGACTCCTTAAGGGGCTCCTATAGGGGAAGGCCTGGGGTAGAGGGTGGGGTGGTCAGGCCTAGGGTACAGAAAGCCTCACCCCTCTGGGCCTGTCTCCTGACCCTTCCTTCTTCAGAAAAATGGAACAAGTTTTTCTCACTCGACACATTTCAACTTCAGTTTTTTTAGAAGATACAATAAAAACCAGGGGAAAACTAGAACAGAGGGAGGTGTAGGATGGGCCTGCCTCAGACATGAGCTAGAAAGAGGTACAACACGTGTGTCCACATACATACAAGCAGGCATTAACACGCCGGGACATGCACGCTCCTCTCTGTACTCAGAGATGCAGTGAGGGAAAGACAGAAACAGCCAGAAATGGAAGGAAGGAGACGAAAGGAGAAGGACACCCAGAGATGCCATCTGTTCCTCCCCGTGGCATTGGGGGAAGGGAGTTGGTGAGGGGCCTGGTCCCCTCCAGGTCTCTGAGAGGAAAAGGAGCATGGCGGGCACTTCAGCCAGACCTGGAAGACTTCCATTTCTGCTGCCCACTCCTCAGGGTGGGAGCAGGGAGCTGGGGGCCTGAGGTTCCCATGGAGACATCACCCCATCCCAAGGGAGTGCACAGTCTGGGCACCTAAAATGGCTGCCTCAGAGGGGCAGCAGCCATTTTGTTCTGGCTGAGGCCTGAGGGGCAGGGGTGAGGGGGCTGAGGTAAGCCTGGAGGAGAAGAGAGGGCAGAGGGTGGCAGAGAGGGGGCGGAGGCAGACAGGTCATTCCTGAACAGAGTAGGGGAATCTTGCTCAGGGGACAGGAAGGCTCTACTGGATAGAAAACTGCTCTTTTTACACCCCCAAATAAATCATTCCTACGTGAGTCAGTAACTGTGCCCCTCCGTTCCGACCTCCCCTCCGAAGGACAGCAGCCAGCCACCTGGCGCCCCCAGTAAGACTGGTGGGAAGCTGGCCTGTGCGCGGGCCGAAGGTTTGCTCTGCCACCAGAGTGGGCCCAGGGAGCAGGTGGGTCAGACCCAGGTGTCCACCCCCTGGCCGCAGCCAAGCATGGGTGTCCTGGGGCCTCCCCGGCTGGGTGGGCGGGCGAGGAGAGACTGGGGGCAGGGCGGCAGCGGGGACCCCAAGCCCCGAGCTCCTGGCAGGCGCTGCGCTGTGGGGGGAGGCAGGAGGCGCTGCCCGGGGAGGGGCGCCTGCGCCGGCGGTTCGGATGCTCAGAGCACCTGCCACCCCTTCCCCAGCCCCCTGCCCCACCTCGAGCGCAAAGGACGCTGGGGGAGGGGGACCTGCCGCGTCCTCTCGGCTCCAGGGTGGGCACCTGCCCCGCTGCCCCCTCCCCCGCCCGCCGCAGTGTGCCGGGGAGCGACGGGCACGCCAGATGGCGTGGCTGAGAATGCGGCGACGTTGCCGGGAGGTGAGGGCTGGCACGGGTGCTATGCGGCTGCGTGCCTCGCGGTGCCACAGGGGAGGGGGAGGGGAGGCTGCTGAGGTGTGGCCCCTCTCCGTGCACCTCCTGACCTGACCCCAGCTCGATGGCTACCGGGGTTCTCCCGCCCTTTCCCGGCCGCGGCGCCCGCCTGAGGCTGAGAGTCCTCCCTCCAACACTGCCACCACCCCCTCCTCAGGACCCAAGACGAATGACAGGTGGAGGGGGCAGCTAAGCCTTCCAGCCAAGCCGGTGGCCTCGGGCTGTACCCTTGCTCCAAAAGTGTAGTGACCTTTGCCCCTATAACCTTTGGCCTCTGTGCCCAGGTGTAGTGAGAAGAGCTGTTTCCCACTATGAAAATTCATCTTCTCCACCTAGAAGCTTCCCAGACACCTCCCGGGAGCCCTCCCCGGCCTCCCCTGTTGGAAGGGTCCCCTCTCCCAACTGTCTCCTGTTTTGCCTCAGCAGCTACCTGTGTGAACTCTGGGCTTTCTTGTCACCCCTACTGCTTGGCTGTAAAGAGATGGGGTTGGGGTGGGCCACCATGGAGCCATTTTCAGTCTGGGAATAAAACTAGGGTCTCAGACATGCCCAGGGGTCTCCTTGCACAAATGTTATTCTGGGGGACAGCTCAGCGGATAGAAAGCTTGCTCAAGCTCGTAGGTCAGATCTGTGGCACTGAATATAGGGGTGGTGCATTTCTGTGATCCCAACATCCCGGGGCTGGAAGATCTGAAGTTCAAGGTCATTCTCCGCTAAACAGAGCTCCAGGTAGTGAGAACCTAGCTTGAAAACAGGTCATTCCCGGAGATAGGCTTGGAGGAGGGGGCGTGGCCCTCTGCTTGGTGCTCTCGGATGGTCTGTGACTGCTGCTGTCTTGGCAATAGGCTCTGTTTTACTGTCTCCCCACGGTACATGGACTCATCTGAATGGCTCCTGTCCTGTGCTAGGCTCCCTGTTTGGTTCCCAAGTCTTTTAGCTCAGTAGCTCCCCCACACCACACCCCCAGTCTGTGAATGTGACTCCAGAGAAAATGGGGGTCAGAACAGGGCTGTGTCTTGCCCTGCTGCACCTTCTGTCTTACATACACACCCCCCACCCCACCACCCCCGCCCCCGTTCCTCTGCTTCTCTTGAAGGGCTCAGGCTGTCCATACTACTCATCCTGCCTGAAATTGAAATACAAACGGGCTATGGTGTTCACCCAGCCCAGCAGCTTCTGTGTCACTAACGCTCCCCCACAGCAGGTCTGTTCAACTGCTCCAACATTGCCTTGTTCTCAGCCCCACAACCTTTGCCCCTGATGTCCACCGAGGAGCACCTCTACCCCTTTCTGTCTGAAAGTCACCACCACTAGAAAAGCCACCTGGGTACAGGCTCCGTGCTCTACTATACTTGAAGGCAGGGACACAGTGCCTCACAGTGCTGTCCCCTACTGTTGGAGGAGGAGTAGCCAGAGCAAGGCTCCTACAGGTCAGATCCGCCTCTGTATACATCTTTCTCTTTGCTCAGTCTCACTAAGCCCAACGTGGCTTAACTTCAGCCTTCCCCTCTATAAAATGGGCAGGATGATCACTGCTGCCTTTGGAGGCAGCACTGAGTTATGTGTCTGGGGTAACAGGTGTGAGTGCTTCTGGCCATCCCTGACGTGGCCGATTTTGCCTCCAGCTCTGGATCAGCTTTAGCTTTCAAATGTTTTTGTTTGGGACTCTCTTCGCCATCAGGGTTTACTCTGCTGCATTTTCAGCTTTCTGCATAGGCGGTCGGTGGTCTTGATGCTGGAACTCTCCCAACCCTCACCCTCGCAGGAAGGACAGATTGAGACAGGGCACAAGGTGGCAGCAGATCCTTGGTCTTGGTGTCATCTTCACCTTGGTCAAATCATATGACCTTCTTTTTCCTAGGCTGTAAAATGGGAATAGTGCCACCTGCCCACTGGGACTTCAGAGCTGTCAGGGTGACCAGGAGGGCGACAGTAGGACAGTGGGCTACAGAATATACACGGAGGAGCCCAGGCTGGTAGATGGGGGATGGCCCAGGCTGGGGCATGACAGCAGGACTCTGCAGTGATTCTCACAGCTGTCTTTCTTCAAAGAAATTGGGGCCCTTAGTCTGGCTTGAGGAATTCTAGGACTGACACTCCTCAGCTGGCATGTCCCTTGAACCTGGCACCAGTGCTGGGGACACTGGAGGCTGACAGCAAACAGGACCGGTGCAGGTACTTACAGAGGGCAGTCTCAGAGGGCTACCTGGGCAGGGTGTACGTGGTGGGTACAGCCAGGGTGGGAAGCCATCCTTTTAACCAGAGACATCTCAGCTCATCATTAACTCAGCAATGACAGACTTAGTCATTGCCGCTTCTGAGAGGCAGGCCAGGCCAGAGAAGGACAGCCTGGTCTCAAAGGGAGAGGCAGGCTTGACTTCTCTCCCCTCCCTTCTTCATCCCTCCCACTCTCTCCATCCTCTCATCCCCCTCCTCCTACTCGCCTTCCACTGTCTCCTCCTCCCGATTCTGGTGCTGAAGATGGAACCCGGGACCTCTCCTAAGATAGACGACATTGTACCTTTGAGCAGCACTTCCCACTGGGAGGGAAGGCAGGGCCTGGGGGTGAAGCAAACCTCTATTTTCCAGACAAGGAGCCACAGCGAGGTGGGGTACAGGGGTACAGCTTGTCTGATGTTCCACAATAAGTGAGTGGCAGAGCTGGGACTAGATACCAGGGTTCTACCTGAGTGTGGTAACACACACCCTGTGTTCCCAGTCTTTGGTAGACTGAGGCAGGAGATCACCAGCCGAAAGCCAGCTTAGACTACAGAGTGAGACTCCAAAACAAAACACTTTGGGGGTGCTCCTGTCCTGAAACATCAGGACATTCAAGAGGACATTTGTGTGTGTGTGTGTGTGTGTGTGTGTGTGTGTGTGTGTGTGTGTGTGTGTGTGTGGTATGTAGGGAGCACATGCCATAGCACACCTGTGGGAGAAAGTCAGAACACAGCTCGGGGGAATTAGTTCTCTTCCTCTATCATGTAGGTCTTGGGGATCAAACTAAGATCTTCAGGCTTGGCAGCAAGCACCTTTAGCAGCTGAGCCATCTCGCCAGCCCAGCGGGCACAGAGCCTGCATTTTAATCAAGTTGTGTGAGGTGTGGTCTTGGGGCTTATTCACGATTATAAACTGTGTCCCTCAAAGTCTGGGTGTTCATGCTGTTAGGAACAGGGGGGCTTGCCATGGAGAAGAAAAGGAGTCTTTGGCAAAGCCTGTACCCAGGGTTGGCCCTCTGTCCTGGCCCAGATCACAGTGAGTGGTTCCAGCTTCCAGGTCCTAAGTCTGCACAGAGCCAGGTGAGCTTCGTCTTTGTATAGAGAAGGGCAGTCTCCTTAACCTCTCATCTCTGACAGGGCGGTCTGCCTGCCCCTGAAGGCCAAGGGCAGAGCTTCCTCCGCCAGGAAGTCCTCCCTGGTTACTCCCAAGGAAACATTGCCTCTTCTGGCCCTACGTTGCCCCATCTTTCCTCCTTGTTCCACTGCAAACCAGGACAGAGGAGCCAGGCATCGCAGAATCCTCCAAAGAAGTCCTTGGCACCTAGCAGGCCCCCTGCCACTCGCTGCTTCTTTCTCCTCCTCGTCCTTCGACTGCCTAGCTCCGGGTTCTCGCCTCGCCACCCCCGTCCGCGCCTGGCACTACGCCCGGTGCGCCCCAGCCGCCGGATCGCGCTCGCAGCCCTGACTTCGTGCCTGCGGGGCTCCGTGGCACGTGCCCCACGCGCCCCTGCCCCGTGCCGCACCCCTCCGGGCGGCCTCCGCGCCCACCCTGACCTCCAGAGGTCGCCTGGGGACGTCGGTGGTCCGGGCTCCGAGGTGGGAGCGGCGGCGACGGCGACAGGCAGAGGATGCTGCGCCTTTAAGGTGCCACCGCCGCGTGGCAGGGAGACAGCTTGTGCCAGCCCCATTCCGCCCGGCTCCGCTCGCGACGAGAAACACAATGCATAACAATCAGGCGCGCGCTTGGAGCTGTGCCACGCGGCGGGGGCGGGGCGGGGCGGGCGCGGCCGGGCGGGGGCGGGCGGGGTGCCGGGGTCGCGACCCCTGCCCCGAGTCGGAGGCCGCGGGGGGGGGGCCCCGCTCTCCCCCTGCTCGAGCTCCGCACCCCACAGCCCGCGCAGCGCCCCGCCCCGGCCGCGCTCCCGCCCCGCGCTCCCTGCAAAGTTCATTCCCACTAACTCTTTTCCAGGCCACTTCCCCCTCACATCTGACAATCCGGGGCCCTCATTCTCCCAGTAATCACTCCACTGCACTAATTGCACATGCAAATATGCAAATGCGTATTAATTAATTACTATACTAATTAGTTCTGTGGTATTTGCGAGTAATAAATCATTGGATGGGAGCGAGGAAGCTGGAGACCTGGCCCATTTTCATTCTGCATAAAATTTTAATGGTCTCTCTGGCTGATCCGGGACGGCTGCGCGCGGAGAGGCTCTTAAAGGGCCAGAGGAGGCGGGAAGGGGAAAGGGCGGGGAGCTCCGGGTCATCCCGGCAGGGACTGGCACCCTGGGCGGGTTTAAGATGCATCCCTCATTCCCCGTGGGGGTTGTCTTCAGTTTTCTGATACCTGTCTCCACCCCTGGCCACGGATCCCCCAGGTAGCATCTAAGGAGAAAATGTGAGCGGGTAGGAGGCTGAGTCTCATTTCTTTAAGAAAGGAAGAGGGCACCGAGCTGTGAGAGGTCAATGCCAAGGCTTTGGGAGCCCCAGAGAACCTGGGATATGGCAATGAAGACCCCATTCTTAGATGGCTGGGTAAACTGAGGCACGGGACGAGGCAGTTTTTAAACCTCACCTCCTGTTCCTAGAAGATGTCCTCGGTAACCCCAGTCTCTTCTAGTCTCTGGTGGTGGCCATCAAGGTTAGGGGTGCTTGCAGCTTTCCCTTTCCACACGACCAGCCCAGCCCCGCCCCCGCGGGCACCAGCTGGCACCCTGGCAGAGCAGTCTTCGGCTTGAGTGGGCCCCAGGGACACTGCTTTATTTCCAGGACATAGTCTGGACCCCAGGCACAGGGAGGGGGCGGCTGCTTCATTGACTAGAGGAGGCTAGGGAAGCAGAGTGGTCTGAGGCCAAGGTCTAGGGGGCAAAGAGGGGGGCAAAATGGGCAGGTGGGGGCCGGGTTCTCGTCCTGAGCCACAACCCGTCACTCTCTTAAGTTTCTGCCTTCGCATGCCCCGCAATTATATGGGAGCAAAGCCTCAAAGGGCTGGTTATACCTCAGCAAACAGTCATGCGGTTGGGGAATTGCCCCAAGAGCCCTAGATGTCTCTGTGACACGGACTCTGTTACCTCCCCATTTTATGGATGGAGAACAAGGGCGTAGAAGGGTAAGTGGCTGGCCCAAGGTGGCCCACCTGAAATTAGGACCGTGGGGTTTGGGCATCTGTATTCTTTTCAGTACCCACACTCTGCTCTTTCTTCCACCACACCCACAGGTTCTGCTAAGGGCTTCGTGGACAGTCTCCCATTCCATCAGCACCCACCCAGGAGAGAGGTTCTGGGAACACCCCCAGTTTAGTCATGTGGGACCCGAAGGTCAAGGCAGACCACCAACTTGCTCTAAAGCATGCGCAGAGTCCTAGCTCACTCAAAATCTTCTTCAGGAAGGGACAGGACAGGCAGGCGTGGCAACCCCTGATTATCAAGAGAGCAGGACAGACAATGAAAGGGCTTCTGGGTAGACTGTAGGGAGAACTTTCTTGCAAAGCCAATGCTGCAGGAGCTCTCACCCAGAGGAGACTTTTCATCCTTTTTCTAGCTGCAGGCTGGGAAGGGCCGGCTGCTGAAGGAGGGAGGGGGCTGGGGAGAAGGAGAAAGCTCAAGTGGACTATAGCCCAGAACCCTGCCTGGGTTCCCCCTAACTTGTTGGGAGCATTTCCAAATGATCTTCATTTTCCCTACAAGTCACCTAGGAACTTTTTGGGTTTGTATTTGTTTATTTTATTTGAGACAGGGTTTCTATATATAGCCCTGGCTGTCCTGGAACAGGCTGGCTTTGAACTCATAGATCTACCTGCCTCTGTCTCCTGAGTACTAGGACTAAAGGCATTTGCCACCACCACTGGGCTGTTTTTTGTTTGTTTGGTTTTGGTTTTTGTTTGTTTGAAACAAAATTTTACTCTGTAGCCCTGGCTAGCCCCAAACTCTCATACCTGCTTGCCTCTGCCTCCCAGGTGCTGGGATTAAAGTGTGGTTAGGAGCACTTGGCCAGACCCTAGGAACTTTCACACCCAAGGGTTGATTGTTACTTAGGGGGCCACAGGTGCCCCTACCTGTGTGTGCAGCAGAGGAACAAGAAGGTGCTTCCAAATTCCTAATAAACTATATATATATATATACATATATATATATATGTATATATATATCCACTTGTTTACTTTTCACAATTTTATTTTCCCCATTTTTATAAATGGAGGCAGAGAGAAAAGAAAGAGGCAGGGGATTGTTTTAGTCTACAGCTAGTAAGTGGTAGAAGCAGGATTCAAACTCTTGGCCTCACTGGTTTGTGGTAAGGTCAGATTGCTAATGTCCATGTCCCAAGCAGATCTCAGATCCCAGAAACAGCAGCCCTCCACCCTGGAAGCCTAGGGACTTGGAGAAGAAAGACCCTGTCTCTTCCATGCCTCTCCTCCATAGAAGATACTGGCTTCTTTCTACACACAAGGGAAAAGGCTGGGCAGAGAGCCTTTCAGGAGACCCAGGTCTTACCCCTGCTCCTGAGAAGGGTGTGTGTTTTGGGGGGGGTGCTATCCCAGCACCCCTTGCTTCCTCTCAGCCACCCTTGAAAGAAAAGCTACAGTTAGCATCTGTCAGGAGACCACCCTGGTAGGGACACAGAGATTCCAGCACTCTCAAGCAAGAGCCCTGGGCCAGAACAGGGTCCCCTGACCTCCCTGTGGCCCAAGGGGACATCAGCAGGGAAGCTATGCATTTTCATTCCCTAGAGCCAGGGAACCCTGGCTGCAACCTCCTGGGCCTGGGAGTTTAGGGTGGGGCGTTGCGAGACTAGTCTTTAGGAAAGAAAACCCATTCTCATTTTAGCCCTCTGCTCAAGGCCAGGGAAGCTGGGCTCACCCCGATTTCCCTCATTTTGGGGGGTCTGGGGGCTAGCTGGAAACTGGTGGGCAAAGAAGGCAAGAGAGGTAGGCTGGCAGCCCTGAGTTTCTCAATGCAGCCCCCGGGGCCGGGTGCCTGGGCAGGAGGAGGGGGCAGAGCAGCTGCTGGCGATTTATTAAGCAGTCACGGAAAAATTGGTTTATAAATTAACAGCTGTTTTAACTTTAGGGCCTCTTCTTCAGGGAATGGAAGCAGCCGACTGGACCGGGATTGGAGAGTGTGTGAGACTGGTGGAGGGTGTGGGAGGCGGCAAGCTCCGGCAGCTGGCATTCTTCGGGGGCAGCCTCAGCTGGCACCTCGGGGGGCACCAGGCAGTGGCCAGAGCAGAGGGTCTCCAGGTGCCAGCGGCTGAAGCTGCCGCCCATCCCCCGCCCACTTGAGTTTCAGCTTGCTTTCTTTTCGCCGACATCTCAGCTTCCACTTGAGGGCGCCAGAGGGCACGGATACTACTGTGCTTGTTTCGGCCACCAGAGGGCAGCCACGGCACACCGAATTCTGCTTCGGTAGAGAAGACGCCAAGCTGGGCAGGAGAAATATCAGGTCCAAAACAGAACTAGAAGGAAGCCCAGGCCAGTTCATGCTGGATATCTACCACTCGTTGGTTCTGAACGTGTTAAAGATAGACGCAAAACTGGGTACCTTTAACCTCAGCACTGTGAGTTCGAAGTCTACACAGTGAGCTCCAGGCCTGCTAAGGCAGTATTATGAGACCTTGTGTCCTAAAGAATGAGGACTCCAGAGCTGGGGGGTGTAGCTAGTGCTGCTCTATTACAGACAAGGCCCTGGGATCGAGTTCTCTAACACCGCATCTCCATGGCAAAAAGAAGTCAAGGCTGTCTGTGGGTGTTTTTGTTTGTTTACAACCCAAGTTCATCTGCAACTTGTAATCTTCCTGATTCAACCTCCTGAATGCTGAGATTTCAAGTATGAATCACCTTGATGGCTAAGCCTGTCTTTTATTTGAACTTTTATTGAACTCTGGGCAAAAACTGTTGAAGCCTCTCAGCCTCAGTTGTCTATGGACTATCCCAGAGGATGAATGAGATATACAGGTCCTAGCTCAGTGTCCAGGGTATCGAAAACTCCAAATAGGAGCAAAACAAACAAGCAAACACAAAAATGCAAAAACGAAAAACCTTGTTATTGTCTACAACTCATGTTTTATTCATTTATACCTCACTCTGTCTTCCCTGTACTACCTTAGAGTTCCGGGTAAAGGTACAAGGTAGAGAGGACACATCTTAAAATCATGTGCTAAAAGCTTTAATTCATGGACTCAGGGATTAAATGCACTGGCCACTTCTTCAGAGGACCAAGGTTCAATGATAAAAACATTTGCTATTGCAAAGGACCATGGTTTGGTTTCCAAATACCCATATTTTGGCTAACAACTGTCTGTAGCTCCGAGGGTTCAAACACAAGTAATGTATAAGCAGGCAAAATACCCACACAATAAAAATAATAAAAATAAAAATAAAGAGAGGCTGGAAAAATGACTCTGCAGTTAAAAGCACTGACTGCTCTTCCAGATGACCCAGGTTCAGTTCCCAGCACCCACATGGCAGCTCACAACTGTCTGTAACTCCAGTTCCAAGGGACCTGACACCCTCACACAGACATACATACAGGCAAAACACCAATGCACAGCCAGGTAGTGGTTGTGCTCACCTTTAATCCCAGCACTGGGGAGGCAGAGGCAGGAGGATCTCTGTGAGTTTGAGGCCAGCCTGGTCTACAGAGCAAGTTCAAGAACAGCCTCCAAAGCTACACAGAGAAAATGCATCTCAGAAAACCAAAAAGTAAGCAAACAAAAAACTACCAGTTCATAATACACACGCACACACACTCACACACACACACACACACACACACACACACACACACACACACGCGCGTGCGTGAGAGAGAGAGAGAGTTTAGAGAGAGAGAGAGAGAGAGAGAGAGAGAGAGAGAGAGAGAGAGAGAGAATTTTGACTCACATAGAACTATTTCAGGAGGCAATTGAGCCAGGTATGGCAAGAGAACTTTTTTTTGGGGGGGTAGAATGTATATTTCTGTTATGGTGGTAGTCATGTGCTAGATAGAATTTCCAGCTGGCTATGGTGGCTCATGCTGGCCCAGCATTCAGGAGGCAGAGGGCAAGAGTATCTCTGTGAGTTCAAGGCTAGCCTGGTCTACATAATAAGTTCTAGGCCTACCAGGGTTATACAGTGAGATCCTGTCTCAATAGAAAGAGCAAAGATATGGCTCAGAAGTTAAAGACGTTTGCAGTTCATGTGCCAGACATGGTGGGGCACACCTTTAATCCCAACTCAGGAGGCAAAGGCAGGTGGATCTCTGAGTCTGAGGCCAGCCTGGTCTACAGAGTGAGTTCTAGGACAGCCAGAGCTACACAGAGAAACCCTGTTTTGAAAAAACAAATAAAACACAACAATAAACCCCCCTTGTTGCTCTTACAGAGGAGCAGGGTTTGGTTACCGGCACTCAGATGCCAGCTTACAGATGTAACTCTAGGGGTTCAGTGGCCCTCTGTGACTCTGCACGTAGGCGGTGCAAGGAAAGCAGCCACACGCATAAATAAAACCGATCTTCAAATACAATTGAAACTTCACCGAAATGAATGCTCACAACTGTTACATCTGTTTGTAAAGCTTTTTGTTTCCTTTTGTTTCATCTGTTTGGGTAGTTTTTGTCTGTTTGTTTCTTTGAGACAGGTTTTCACTGTGTAGCCCTGGCTGTCCTGGAATTCAGTCACAGAGACCCACCTGTCTTTGCCTCCTAAGTGCTGGGATTAAAGGTATACCACCATCTCCCAGCTTTGTGTGGTTTTTTTTTTTTTTTTTTGAGAAAGGCTTTCTCTGAGCAACAGTCCTGGCTGTCCTGGAACTCGCTCTGTAGGCCAGGCTGGCCTCCACCTCACAGAGATCTGCCTCCCAAGTGAGTCAGTGCTGGGATTAAAGAATTGCACCACTACTGCCAGGCCTGTAAAGTTTTTGTTTTTTTAAGCATACAAATACAGATATGAATATATTGAACGGTGAAAAGACAGATGCTGGATGACCGGTGAGTCCATGTGTGGTTGAGTGTCTCAGGTGACTGTCCACTGCCATCCTGGCTAAGAATACCTTTGTCTTCTTTTTTGCTATAAACTATTCTCTCCCTTCTCCAATCTCTTAGCGTCAGGGAAAGATGGCCTTGTGCACGTGCACGCAGCTCTCCTTTCCCAGCTCCTCTAAAGCTTCTTCCCAGGACTTCCTGGGGCCTAGTCCCTTCCAGCTGCCACATGCCACTCTTCAGTTCCAGCTCTGCACAGTGGCTCCAAGGTCACCTGTGTGATTCCCAACTACAGACCCACATTACCAGCTGTGCAACAGCCTGAACCCTGGCCTATCCTGCCACCTGCTGGCCATTGGCAGAACTTTCTCTCTTACACAGCAGGGAAGACCAAACCATGGAAGACTGTGCTGGGGCAGTCTTTTTATCCCTTTGAATCACCATATCCACTGTGCAAGGTGGGCGTCGAAACTTCCAGAAGCGAGGAGACGCAAAGAAACTTGTCAATCATACAATAAGCTTCGGACCTGAGATTCCAATCTAGGGCTGGTCCCCCCCCCATGTGAATGTATGTGCTTGGATTGAGTAAGGGGGGGAGAGAGGGGGTGTCCTTTTTCATCTCCTCAAAGGAGGGCAAAGGCCTCACAGCACCTTCCCAAAGTCGTCTTTCAGAGGAGGAGGTGTGATGGCTCTTGCATAGCAGGGATTGGGTGAAGAAGAGAAAGTAAATACCAGAAAGAACATTGCCTCCCAACAGTGTGCTCAGACCAGAGACACACCATGAAACAGCCTTGTCAGTTCAGGCGGGCAGGAATTAAGTCAAATGAGGACTTGAAATTGTTTTCTGGACCTAACTGCCTGTGCTTCAAACTCAAGAATAATAACCCAGGAGTGACATATTATTTTTACATCTCATTTGCATATGATTAATTCCAGGATGGAGTGAATGGCTTCTCAACCCTCCTACAGGTAGGTCCAGTGCCCCTCCTCTAACTCTTCCTGGGCTCTGCCACCCGCACCACCCTTTACCCACTCCTTGCCCCTGTCTTCCCCTCCCCAGTTCCCTGTTCCCTTCCTCTCTGTCACCCACGCAGCAGCCTCCACCACCTGGCCGCCCACCGGAGAAACTTTTCCCCAAGTTCCTGAGAAGTCGCGTAGGATCCAGGAGAGAAAAATCAAAGTAATAAAACCTCATTTAATTCCTAATGGAGGGCAGAGCTGTGAGCTGCAATTATCTTAATGTGGAGCTATTTTTACTCTCTCTCCATCTCTGTCTCCTGCCTTTCTGTCGTGAAGCTTTCTCCTCTCCCCTTGCCTTCGTCTCTCATATGTGTCCTCTCTTCTTTTTACTCTCTCCACGACCCCCTCCCTCCTAGCTGTGTCCCTCCCCTTCTGCCTGTCCCCTGCACATATATCTCCCTACCTTTTCATGGCTCCAGGGTTGAGGAGCCAGAGGCATCACACCCAGACAGAGCTGGACAAAGAGATGAAAACCACCCCACCCGCTGTCCCCAAGGGAACATCTTCTGGGATTAACTTGTGCTCTTGTCTCCCTATCCAGGCACCATGGTGGTGGGGTTGGGGGGTAGATCCTTCATAACTGTTTAGGTCAAACCAGTATGTTTTCAGAAGTTTCCAATGGGCACTGAGGTATACTGCGGTGTGTGTGTGTGTGTGTGTGTGTGTGTGTGTGTGTGTGTGTGTGTGTGGCGAGAGCACAGCCTCATACCTGCCCTTGGTCCCCTTTATCCACCATATACCCTTCCTTTGGAGCCTAAAGGCTGCTCAGGTTGCTGCCGCCTGGCCATGTACCTCTTTATCCTCCCAACACACCGACAAATGGCTTTTGTCATTCTCCACCACACCCCATCTGGAAGAGGGGTCCTGGGCCAAGCTAGGGACTGGCAAAGATGCCCGTGTCCCTGGCCAGCAAACTAGCACGGGCTCTTTCCCAGAAAATATATGTCAACAAGCTGCAGCCAGGCTGGGGCTGGAGGATGTGGGCCTGGCCACCAAGACATCCTATTCCCAAGACAGAGCTTGGCCCCTGGCACCTTTTCTCTCTCTCATCCCCCAGAGGGCACTGAGTCTGGGGCAGACAGCATGCCCCTGACCTCATTTCCCTAAGATTCCATCCGCCTCTCAATCCACCCAGAGCCACGGTGCTGGGCTGGGAGTGGAAAAGTTGCTGGTGGAGTTAGGGGTGTGGTGAGGAGGGCCCCTGCTGTTCCTGGCCTCAGAGTGACCAGGGGAGAGGACAGCCAACACAAACAGAACCCCAGGAGGGCACACACAGGCACAGGTCCACACACGCCCCTTCTGGGCGCTACAGAGAGGCATTCTGTCCTTCTTGCCAGCCCTGCAGAGGGTAGAGCCAGCTCCTGCAGAGACTCAAGGGCTTGGGCAGATAAACAGGGGCATTTAACCCACAAAGCCCTCTCCTACCACACACACACCACACACACACACACACACACACACACACACACACACACACACACCTGTAGAAGAGGCTGACACCGACACCTCAGAATGATCACACACACCTCTCTCCCAGCTCTGTTCCCCAACTCACCAAGCCCACACACTTGATGGCACGTGTACTGCTAAGACAGCCCCCCAACCCTGCCCCTGGTTGATTCTGTCCCCTCCCCCAGAAGACGGAGAGAAAAGGCTGGAGACACGTGAAAGCTGGGTGCGTTGTGGCAAGGACTCATCCCCCTCTCCCCTGGGGAATTTGCTCTCACACCCTCAGCCTCAAGCCCCTCTCCTGCACAGGCCCCCCGCAAGCTGGCACCCGCCTGCCCATCACCTTGACAGCCTCTGACACCCTCCTCCACACCCACACCCTCCCCCGTACACACGCAGTCCTCCCACACGCTGCCACTCACACCCGCATCTTTGACACTCTGACACACTTACTTAGACTCACACACTCACACCACGCCGACCCCCACCCTCCCAGCTCCAGCTCTCCTGGCCTCTGGCACTCACTTGCACATTCTCCCTACCAGGATGACTGACAGGTGTCCTCCCCCGCACACCTCTCTCACACCCGCTTTCTAGGACACCCCCATTCACAGCGTGACATGCTGGCACTCTTTTCTCGACCTCACCGGCCTCCCTTGAAACTCCACGTCCCGCCCCCCCCCCCCCACCACCACCACCACCACCGAAGTGGTTAAGGCCAGAGTCACGGCTCCAGCTGCCCTGCTCCTCCCCTTAGCCTCGCGGCTGGACTCCATCAATAATGCATCGCCGAGTTCTGGGGAGACGGCAGGGGGCCCCCAGGCCGCTCCCCAGCCCCGGCTCGCACTCCGCACCCTCCTCCCATCCCCCGGAGAACACGCTTCTCGATGCTCATTGGTCGCTTTCCCCTAAGCCCTCCCTCCCAGCGCCTGGGCGCCAGTCCCTGGCTGAGGGGACGAGCTGGGACCCCAGGGTTGGGACCTGTAGGGTGCAGCCAGCAGAGGCAGAGGAGCGGAAAGGAAGAAAGGCAAGGGAAGGGTAGACAGAAGCTGGTGGAGCGAGGCCGAGGGCAGACTCGCAGAGAGCGCAGGCCAGGAACCGGAGCCCCGCGCCCCAGCCAGGTAGCGCACAGCCAAGGCGAGGGGACCTCGAGCCCGGGGTAGGGGACGCCGAGCCGGGCGCTACAGGCTAGTCCCGCGCGGTCCAGCCCTCCCGGTCCTAGAGCGCTCCCTTCGCGGGTCGTGGGATTTTCCTAGGTGCGGGGACAGCGCTCCTCCTTCTCCGCGCAGCACGCGCCACCCATAGCTCCGGACAGTGGAGCAGAAATCAGCCCAACACCCCAGGCGCGCGCAGCCCGCCATGGACCCCAAGGACCGCAAGAAGATCCAATTCTCTGTGCCCGCGCCCCCCAGTCAGCTCGACCCCCGCCAGGTGGAGATGGTAAGAGGGCTGCGCCCCATCCGCGTAGCGCCCTCAGCACGCAATCCCCGCACAGCCCAGCTGTTCTCCTGCTGGACCCTGCCTGGGTTGCAGCCGCGCACCCCGCAGGCGGCAAGTTCGCTGGAGAATGCTAGCAACACCCCCCACCCCCGACCTCCGAGCCGATCTTGGGCGGGAGAATTCCGGCAGGGGGCTTCCGGAGACAGTGCGCACATGGAACTGCCCTTTTGGCCCTTGCATAGCCCCGCTAGGCTAGTCTTTTTCCCACGAGGACCAAGTCACCTTACTAGCACCCCCAGGGATGCACACAGCTCAGACGTCCGAGACTGTCATTTCAACTTCGTGGTCTAGATGACCACAGTTTATGCTGTCAGGACCTAGAGCCACAACCCCAGGGAGTTGAACGGCCATGGCTTCCTTGGAGGTTGGGAGGTCTACAAAGACGCCAGGGGGTGGAGGCAGAGGTCTGTACTCCACGACCTAACAAGGACACTTGTTGCTGAGATGCAGCTGGCTCTGAAGAGGGCATTGAGAAGTGGGCAAACCCCTTTTTGGAGTATTTGGTCGGGGTGGGCTGAAGCCTGGACCCAAGTAGCTTTTGGCAGCAACAACTGTTTCAACTTCAATTACCTAGTCCTTCCTGCATTTCCCTGGAGCTCAAAGGGGACCTAATTAACTGACAGTTGGTCTGATTGCCAAGCTAGGGGTGGACAAGGAGAACAATTTGACATTTTTTTTTCATGAGAACTGGGTGAATAATCCCACAGCTTGAGAAAGACTGTGCCAGGGGCCCAGACTCCAACCTCCAGAGACCCAGCAGATTGCTGGGGGTCTGGGCTCAGGTAAGGATGCAAGTGACTGAAGTACCTGGCTCAGACTCCTAGAGTTGCTTTGGAGCCTTTAGACTGACCTGTGGAGGATAGAGCCATAGGTACCGCCTTTAGGGTGCTTAAGGTAGAGGCTTCTAGAGAAGGTTCTGTGGTAGCTGTGGTTTAGGACACCTGGACTAGGAGTCAGTGGGTGATTTTTCTGGTCTTTTGAACCCAGCGTGCTGTGTGACCTTGAACATGTGGCTGAACGACTCCATACCTGGGACTTTTCGTCCCTGTAAAATACAGGGGTTGAATGAGCTGAGTGAGCTCTAGCTGCCTTTGATCCATAGGCTCCCCGAGGTCTCCAAAGCCTTGCTTCCAGCTGGCTCGGGTTGATGGTAAGGGACCCTATGTGTGTTTCTCCTGCCCTCCCTTCCTCCATCTCCCTAGATCCGGCGCCGGAGACCAACCCCTGCTATGCTGTTCCGGCTCTCAGAGCATTCTTCTCCGGGTAAGGCCCATTCCCTGCTCTCTACCTCAGCTCTGGTGCCTTTCTGGGGGCCCCCATGAAAGGGGCACAGGCTGGAGATCTGGAAGGTTAACTCTGCTGGGTTGGTTTAGCATCTTGGCACCTGTTGGCACCAGGAGGGAAGGACACACTTTTGCTTTCCCAAAGACTGAGGCTTTGGGGAAAGTAACCTGATTCTTTCTCTCTTTCTCCTCTGTCGTGGTTGGTGTTTGCCTGGTGACCTCTCAGAGGAGGAGGCGTCCCCACACCAGGTGAGTTTCCTGGGGCAGGTGGAGGACACTTATCTGGGCCCTCTGGGGTAGGGTTAAGTCTGCTGAGCCAACCCAACACCCAGGCCACCACAGAACACATTAGCATGTTAATGGCATTTCCCTGGAAAGAGCCTGTTCTGAGTGTCACTGTCTGAGTGGTGCTATGTCCATGACAGAAGGTTCCTTTGCTAATGGGGACAGAGCTTGGCCTAGGTGACCCATTCTCGATCAGCTGTCAGAATTGTACCACTGGAAGGGGAAGGGGTGCCTCGAGAACCTATTTCAACTTCCTCTTCCCTGTAGAGAACCTCTGGAGAGGGGCACCACCCGAAGTCGAAGAGACCCAACCCCTGTGCCTACACTCCCCCATCACTGAAAGGTACTAACCCCACCCCTCCACCTGTCTTGTGGTCTCCTGGAGCCCTGCAGCTGGGCTGATATAGGGGAGGAAGAGGAAATGTAAGCTGGTGTCACTGTCACTGGGAAGGACTGCCACCAAATTACTGCCTGACTCGGGAGACTGGCTCTCTCTTAGGCTTCCAGAGGCAGAGAAAGTACAGCAGTTGTCTCAACAGTAGGTTGAGGGGGGCAAGGGGAGGTCTGGCGAGCCCCACAGGATGACAAGCTTTGGAGTGAGAGATTCTGGAGGTGTATCTACTGGGCCATGCTTACCCGCTGCTTCCCCTCCATCTCCACTCCCAAGTGCAGGTCTGCACCCTGGACACCCCCTTGACTGCTTTTCTGCCTCCATTAAAGGGTATCACCACTGTCATATCTGCCAGGTCTCACTGGTGGGCACTGGGAAAAATAAGGTGAGGAAGTTTGGGGGCTCACACAGTAGCTCAGTGGCAGAGCACTGGATTGACACGCACAGAGCCCTGGGTTATAACCGGAATACTGATTGAGAATAAACAAAACAACAACAAAACCAGCAGTATGGTGGCACAGGGGTCTGTAACCTCAGCATTTTGGAGACAGAAAGGCAGGCAGGTTTCTGTGAGTTTAAGGCTAACCTGGTTTATAGACAGAGTGCCAGGCCAGCTAGAGTTGCACAGTAAGACCCTGTCTTGGAAAATTAAAATAGCCTGGCAGTGGTGGCACATGCCTTTAATCCCAGCACTTGGGAGACAGACGTTGGTGGATCTCTGTGAGTTCAAGGCCAGCCTGGTCTACAGAGTGAGTTCTAGGACAGCCAAGGCTACACAGAGCAAACTTGTGTTGAAAAAACCATAAATAAATAAATAAATAAATAAATAAGCAGTAAAAAACAACCCCAGCATGCTTGGTGGCTCATAATTGCATCCTTAGGAGGCAGAGGCAGGAAAATTGCTATGGACATGAGGTCACCCTGGGCCGCACAGTGAATGCCAGACCAGCTAGGGCAACAGGGCAAGACCATGTCTCATAAAAAAATGAAAAATGAGTGATTTGTTCCCTGGGCCCCAGATCCTTGCCTCTAAGGGTTAGGGAGAGTTTGCTGAAGGGACAAGGGTGAGGCTCATGGAATCAACAGACCAGAAAAGACAGGCAGAAAAAGGAGGTGTGCAAAGGGCTGGGAGGTGTGAATTGGGAGTTTTCGTGACAGCTGGAGATTTGGTTTCCAGCCAGGGAGCTGTGGGAGATGCACCTGAAAGAGGAACAGGTGCAAATGAGTGTGCCAAGGGCCTCTTTCTAACTAGGTGCCAGTGCCTGTCCCCCCCCCCACACACTCTTTCTAACTAGGTGCCAGTGCCTGTCACCCCACACACACACACACACACACACATACACAGGAAGCTTTCCTGTCTGGCCTGGCCCTTTCTCTCCTCAGAGGAAGTAGATGGGTTTAATATGGTTTCCTAGAACCAGCCAAGGTCAACAGGTGTATCTGACAGCCCTGCCTGCCTGCAGACTGGGGACAGAGCAGAGAAGCTGGGAGGCCCGGAGAATAGTGGAGAATAGTACGGGTGTGTTGCTTCTCCTGGGACAGGAAAATGGAGGGAGGAAGCTGCAGCAAGCGGCAGTGTGAAAGGACTTCCTGTAGGGACTTGTAGAAGGACTTAGAGCAGCCATGAACACAAGTGGCACATTTCCAAGACAGGGCACAACAAGAGCCTGGCCTTGAGGCTGGGGAGGAGAGTGCTTGGGCGACACACAGGAGCCCAGGATTAGATCACCAGAACACACACCTGTAAGCCTGCGGCTCAGGAGGTAGAGCCTGGAGGACCGCAAGTTCAGGACTATGCTCAGTGAGTTTGAGGCTAACTTGGGATACATGAAGAGACTCTGCCTCCACTCTAGGCTGGGTGGATGAGAGGCGGAAACAGCCCCCACCCTGTGGCTTTTGAGGAGGTGCTGGGGATGAAAGGCAGGGTCTTACACACTAAGCACACAGTGTAATGCCAAGCTCTAACCCCCCCCCCCCCCCGCCACCTCCCCTGTTGAATCCTTGGTTTTGGTTACATACTTTGGGAGTGTGCTGAGGTAGGAGTTTAGGGCCATGAAATTTCTTTCTTTTTCTCTTGTTCTTTTTGGTTTTTCAAGACAGCGTTTCTTTTTGTAACTGTCCTGGCTGTCCTGGTAATCTACTTTGTAGACCCAGATAGGCCTTGAACTCACAGAGATCCACCTGCCTTTGCCTCCCGAGTGCTGGGATTAAAGGTGTGTCCCATCACTAACCGGTGGCCAGGAAGTTTCTTGTGTACCAAAAGATGACCGCCCCTGCTTATGGGGACTAAGTCTGTAGCCTGGGTGGAGAGAGACAGGGTTGGAGAAAGGAATCAGGAGAGGGCTGTACTGGGGTTCTTCAGTCTTGAAAAGGAAGACTTGGGGTGGGGTGGGGTTAGGTTTCCAGACATGGAGAGGGAAGAAAAGGAGACAGTGTGGTAAGGAAAGCATAGACTCTAGAAGGCCCAGTGAGGCTTGAGAGACTGAGGAAGGCAAACAGGAGCTCAGGGGGCACCTGCGAGGGTGCTGCAAACACCTATCATCGCTTCAGATCACAAACCAGCTCTCTCCTCCCCCGACTACTTGCCTGCCACCTCCTCTCCCCCAGCCCAGAGGCCGTTCTGCACCAAGATGGTACTGTTTCCCTTTTCTGGGCAAGGGAAAGTGTCTGGCAGGGTTTGGGTTTTGTAGGGCAGGATTCAAGAGTCCTCCATGAAGGGTGAATAGCACTAAGCCCCATGGGAGCATGGGGGGAGGGGGTTAAAGGGTGTTCCTAGGTCAGGGCTCTCTCAGTTGGATCAAGGTGAAACTTTGCCGGTTCCCCAAGGCCAGGCAGGGCAATTTATTGCGATTTTATTGCCTGAGTAGCTTGCCCACAGCCATCGGGAAGAGGTAGATTTGGAGCTGGGGGCAGGGCGGGGCATTGGGCACACACAATGAGCCCTCTGTGCCTGTCCCTGAGTTGGCAGGAGTACAGGGCCCTGCTCCTGCACCAGAGGTTTCCAGCCTACCCCCTGGGCTGCTAAGGGGAGGGGCCACTGTTGGATTAAGAAGCCAAGGAGCATTGACCTCTCCAAAGAGTCTAGGCTGGGGGCTGTGAACTTAGTGTCTCAAATACTCTAAAACCCTGATAATCCTGGTCCCTCGCTGACCCTGCTCTGGCCTTTTGCTTTGTTTTGTATGAGGGGGTTGTTTATGTAGCCCAGGCTAGATTAGACCTCACTATGTAGCTGAGGATACATTTGAACTTCTGATCCTCCTGCCTCTACCTTATGGGTGCTGGGATTATGGGCCTGTGCTAGGGGCTCTACCAGGCAGTTTATGAACTGATCTACACTACACCCCAGCCCCTCCATCCCAGTCTTAACCTAACAATGTTTCTTCAAGCCTTGCCATTCCCCAGAACCCCCAGCTCATCCCTTCCCCCTTCCCCCTTTCCATCTTTGGGAAGCCACCCACACTGTTCCTTTCCTAGGTTGTATCTGAGCAGGTCTTCGTGGTGGCGGCGGTGGGGGGGGTGTTGCTGCTTTCTGGGTCACCACAGAGGGAGCTGGGAGATTAGGGATATGGGTCAAGACAGTGAGGGCTGCATCTGAATGGTCCGTTTGCCCAGCAAGGGCTTTTCTGGCCGCTCAGTGCTGTGACTTCAGGCTCAGGATTGTTCCTGCTTTGGGAGCCTGGGGAGAGGTGCAGTATTGAATGCTGGGCAGTATTGGGCAGGGAAACGCAGCAAAGGTGGATCTTCCAGTGTCAGGGAAAATGGCTCTGGCCCATAGGCGTGGGGTTAGCACTGGTAGACACTCTCCAGTGCTGGCCCCCTGGCTGTATAACTCCCTGGCCAGAGAATGTTAAGCTGTTGCTGTGCCAGACTGGTCTTGCCCAGCCAGGAGCCCTGTGGTGCAGGGGAATTTTCTGGTGCCAGTCTCGGGTGGGCGGGGTAGGGGGGGAGGAGCATCTTGGAACAGCTTAAGGGCCAATAAGATCCCATGTACCCCCTGTTGCTCCCACCTTGCTTGGATGGTCTCTCCCACAGTGGAGTGAACTGGGGCCCTTTACCCTTGAACGTGGGCCCCTTGGAGCATCGCTCTACCTCAGTTGTGCTGGTGGGCTGCTCCTGCAGCTTAGCTGACCCTGGCCTCTCCTGGATCCCCTCTGCCAGCTGTGCAGCGTATTGCAGAGTCCCACCTGCAGACCATCAGCAACTTGGGCGAGAACCAGGCATCGGAGGAGGAGGATGAGTTAGGGGAGCTTCGGGAGCTGGGGTACCCAAGAGAGGATGATGAAGAAGATGAGGATGAGGATGAAGAGGAGGATGAAGAGGAAGACAGCCAGGCAGAAGTCCTGAAAGGCAGCAGGGGAACTGGTAAGCTGAAGGGGCTGCAGTCAGTCTGCGGTTTCTGCTACCCTGGGTCAGGCACGGCTCTTCCAGAAATATCCCTCGATGTCCTTCTAGGCCCACTTTTGGAGGCCTGGCATCACCTAGCCGTGGTTAATCCTTCACCTGATTAGGTTTTCCCCACAGTTCATCTCCTTCTAGAAATTAAGGCTCGGTACAGAACATCCAAAAAAAGATCTTCCTGCCCATGGAAGTGAATTGTAAGAAGGTTCAGGGATAATCAGAGTCCAGCATTCCCTTTTCTGCATTTCTGAATCCCATGCTGCTTCAGAAGCTGGCTGATTTGCCCCCTCCTGAACCCTTGAGATGGTCTTTTTCCTTCCTAGGACGGGGTGGGAGCGTGCCCTCTAGTGTCCAGATGTTGAATCAAGTATTTAAGAACCAATCTAGTCCACACCCCTAATCTAACCTAGAGATAAGGCCCCAGTCTACAAAGAAGGCTGCAGAGGCAGAAAACCCACAGAAGATACCGACATGCAGAAAAATTGGGCAGAAAGACCTCATCCTCTCCTATGGCTGTAGCTTCCACGCCTGGCCACAGAAGGCTATGCTGTGTCTCACCTGGGGCAAACATTAAACTTTTTAGACATCCTCCCCCCTTTGTTTTTAATTTATTTATTTTTATGTGCATTGGTGTTTTGTCATGGGTGTTGGGTCCCCTGGACTGAAATTGAACCAGGGTCCTTTGGAAGAATAGTCAGTGCTCTTAAGCATTGAGCCATCTCTCCAGCCTGTTTTTATAAAGATTTATTTATTTATTATGTTTATAACAGTCTGCCTGCATGTCAGAAGAGGGCACCAAATCTCATTACAGATGGTTGGAAGCCACCATGTAGGTGCTGGGAATTGAACTCAGGGCCTCTGGAAGATCAGTCAGTGCTTTTAACCTCTGAGCCATCTCTCCAGCCACCACCACCCTTTTTTTGTTTTGTCTTGTTTTTGTTTTTTGAGACAGGGTTTTTCTGTGTAGACCAAACTGGCCTTGAACTCACAGAGATCTGTCTGCCTCTGCCTCCCAAGTGCTGGGATTAAAGGTGTACACCACCACCACTGCCTGGCTTGAACCCATTTTTTTTTATGACAAGCAGACTCCGACTTAAAGTGGTCAACGCTTGGGCCCAGACAAGATGATTTGAGCCTCCTCTCTGCATCTCTGACTGTGAGAGTGTGAATGGACTGCAAGGGCTGAGTGAGCCTCCCTATGAGGCCCCTCAGAACAGGTGGAAAATAGATGAGAGATGCTCCCTCAGGAAGGGGAAGAAGTTCCTGGGTCACATGACTGGATCACCAAGGAGCAACATCAACTTCCAGCACTTATGAGTGACTCCAGGGTACCAGTTCTGGTTGGCTTTTCTTTGTTTGGTTTGGTTGTTTTAGGTAGGGTTTTGCTCTGAAATCAAGATTGGCCTGAATCTTAACTATATATCTCACCCTGACCTTGAACTCAAAGTAATCCTCCTGCCTCAGCCTGACTTTGGTCATTACTGGCACAAGCCTCTACACCCAGCTTCCCAGTAGGTATAATCTTATCTAATCTACACTTATCTTCTTACATAATATTTCCCTCAGAAAAGTGTCCATGAGCTAAGTCACATGGCCATAATAGCGAGAGTCTTCCCATCTAGTGTCCCACCCATTGTGCGTGGAAGCTTGGCTTCAAGCCACCAGAAATCGCTCGTGCTGCAGATGGACAAACAGCCTATGTTTGTATGCTCTCTTTTCCAGTGGGGCAGAAGCTAACTTATGGCAAGGGTCTGGAGGGGCCCTGGGAGCGCCCGCCTCCTCTGGATGAGCCCCAGAGAGATGGAAACTCTGAGGACCAAGCAGAAGACAGAGCAGCACTAAGTGGTGAGCTTTGTGGGCTGGGGTAGGGAGGTGGATGGAAACCTCGCTGACCAAGCCAGGCCTTGAGCCTTCTCTACTTGTCTTTCAGATCCCGGGGAGGAGCCTCAGCGCCCTACCCCTCCTGAGCCTGGCACATAAGGTCTGAGCCCGGCATCTCCAGGAGGAAGTGCTCCCCAGAAACCCACTCTGTCCCCACCCTACTTTGTACCCTTTCTTTCACCTGCTAGGGCTGCGGCTTCTGACTTCTTGAAGACTAAGGCTGATCTATGTTTGCTTTGGCTGAAGCCCAGAGTCCCGATGCCTCTCCCTGCCAGTCATTCTTCTACTTACCCAGTGGGAGGGGGGAGGTGAGAGAGAGCCCACACTGGAAAACTCAGAAGGCCAGAAACACACATCCACCCTTCACAATTCTCCTCTCCAGATTCACTCCCCTGGGGGCAAGAGACCCACAGGGCAGGACCCTAAGATCTGGGGAAAGGAGCACGGAGAGCCTGCCAAGTGCCCCGAAATCTCCTCCATCCCTTCTTTCTGTGGTGGGCTTTGAGTTCCCACCCCCTCACAGACTTCTACCAGGGTCCATGTCTCGGGCATTTTTTTCCCACAGCCTCAGCATTTATGATGTCGTCCCAGGTTGTCCCATTCCTGCTGGGTGCCTGCAAGTCAGACTGGCAGACGATTGCTTGTTGCGTTTCATTTGTGCTTTGGTGCCAGGAAACCCACTTAGTATATGTCCTTAGAGGGGCGGTACAGTGGGGGCAGCTTGGTTCTCCTTATCCTCCAGCTGCTTGGCTCTCTTCCTTCTTCCCTGACTCCAGGCCTGAATTCCTCCTATGCTGTAATAAACCTTTGTAAATAATTGTCCTGAGACTCCTCTTTCAGGGGAGGGAGGAGAGACCAGACCGGGAAGTAATAGCATGTCCCGGCAGGGAAAATGGTAGTTATCCAAGGGTCAAGATTTTGACCCTGGTGTCCAGTCCTCCCCAGGAGCTTTTCCTGCATATAATAGGCATCAAGCACGAGAGACATACTAGCTCCTGAGAGAGATGCTAAAAGCCGAGGAAGAACAAAAGTCCTTTAAACGTGTGTGACGGAAGGGGTAGTGCATGTCTGTAATCCCAGCACTTGGAACGTTGAGAGAAAGAGGATTCTGAGTTCGAGGCCAACCTGAGACACTGTCTCAAAAACCAAAAATGTATCGTGCAGTTCCCCTTTACTCCGGGCCTGTGGTCCAATAATCCATGACACTCTAGAGCTGTTTGGCGTTCCCGAAGGCTCTTATAGCCAAACTGGCACCCGACTTCCGGCTCTTGTCCCTGAGGCTCGGGGTAGAGAGGGCGGGACTGGGGCGGAGCTGCAGGTGCACACGATTCCCGGGTTGCTTTTTGGGGGCGGGCTCAGCGGCGGAAGTTGCGCCGCTGTGAGATCTCCTTCCGCTCTAAGGAGTTGCCTGGGCCTTGGAGCGGCACTGCAGCTGAGACTGGAAGAGTGGGGGCCGTGGTGACATGAAGCAGGTGGGTCCTTCTGCGGTCCCTGGGGTCGGGCGATGGTATGAGAGCTGTCCCAAGACAACCGAATCTGCTTCCCTGCCGGGGTCCGTCTTTGGTTCGGTCCGACCCTTCCCACGCCTCTCGCGCTCCGGGTTCCGCCCCCTTCCTCTCTGCCAGCTGCTGCTGCGCGCGCCGGGTTGGGGAGTGGGTGTTTTGTCCTCACCCACCTAGGGGGCCTGGGAGGCATCTGTGTTCGCTTTCCTAAGCATTCCTCTTTAGCGAGGGGAGAGGCAAGGGGTTGGTATCTGAGTATTATGTGGCGACGGTCGGGTGTTGGAAGGGGTCAGAATCAGGAGAAAAACATACTTTCCAATAGTCTGCATTTCTGCCACCCTCTGTTTTTCTCCAATTTCGGTTGGACACATCCACGAATAACTTACTAGTGATGTCAGAAAGGGCCTTTAAACTTTTCTTGATTGCTCAGAAGTGCCTATTACCATTGGCTCTCTTTCCTGATATGCTCCCACTCTTTGACTCTCCTGAATTTTCATATATATATATATATTTATTTTCCCTTACCTCTCTGACAAGAGATCAGAAGTGCCGCTTTACATTCTCTGGCCCAGCCCTCCTGTCTGTGCACTGATCTTGGATGTCCTCATCCACTGTTGTAGCGTCAGGTCCATGTTCACCGATTGACGATGCCAGCACATCCCTTTTCAGGATCTCCAAATGCCTGTCTGACTGTCAAACTTTAGATACTTCCACTTCAGATGGAGCTTGCATCTTTCAAACCTGAGTGATCTTTTCTCTGTAAATTCATTCTTCTACTTTTGTCGTATCCCAAAGAAAAACTCCGGAATAGCCTTACATCCTTTACCCTCAGTTTGCTCAGAGGTGTCAGTCAGTACAGCTAACTTCCTGAGCCTTCTCTGTTACCACTGTTGTTGACAGTTTCTCACCAGTCCCAGCTGCTTGTGGTCCTAACTGCTTGCAGCTCAGTCCCCAAACACTAGCTCTTGCAAATTTTAGATCACAAGTCTGATTGTGTCATTTCCTTCCCTATGGCCCTTTGCTTGCTTCCCGTTGCCTGTGGGGTAAGACTGAATCCTTAGGGTGATTTAGGGGAGTGTTCTATGATCATGTTGTTCACTTAAATCTCAACAATATGGTTCTGTAGGACGTGCCTTGTTCACAAAGGGTTCTGCTCGTCTCCATGCCATTGTACACGTTGCTACCTTTTTCGTCTCTGATTTGCTGGGCTTCCTTCTAACTTGTCCTTCAGTGCCCTGCTCAGACAGCATCATCTTCACACCAACTATCTCCACCCCAAAAGTTGGAGGTCCCTCTTGTGTTCTCTGAACACCCTTAGCATTATGGCTGAGGATATAGACCCCTGCACCAGACTACTTGGGTTCTGCTATTGTTTTGAGACCTTGATGAAGTCAGTACCTCAGTTTGGAAAAATGGAGATACTAATGTGTCTACCTTGTAGAGTTGTGAGGAAAAATGAAGTAGTATATGCATAAAACATAAAACCACCAGACCTATGAGTGCCCAATAAGCCCACACTAATTAACAAGACTGTATAAACAGGAACACTATAGTTCAGTGGTTATGACTTTCATAAACTGCTTGAGAATTATTGATGTGGCTTCTCATTCTGTCCCTTGGTGCTAAATGGAAGTCTTAGATTGGAAAGTTCTGGGAACAGAGTCTGGATTTACTGAGTAAATATGCAGGGGTGAAAAGGACCCAGGCTTTTGTTTGATTTCCAGCACTGCTAAATAAATAAAAATTATAAAGGTGGTGGGAGTGGTGGGTTGGGGGTCAGAGTTAGCTGGAGATGTGGTTCAGTAGTAGAATATTTGCCCAGCGTGCATGAGACCCTGGGCTCCACTTCTAGCACTGAAGAAAACAGAGTCCCCGAGCAGATCTGGTTCAGTCTGCTTAGGAAGAGAGTGGGTACATACTACACGGTAAGCATTCATTCTGTCCAGAGGACTATACAGAGAGCTCTGAAAACCTGAGGGAGAAAAAGGCCAGATGCTGCTTTTCAAACGTGATGACAGTTAGTGAGAGGCTGTAAAGCAGAGGGTGAGTTTAGTAGAACATAGAGACCATGGGGACTCAGAGAAGGAGCATAGAGACCATAGGGGACTCTCAGAGAAAGGAGAGCTGGGTCCTCCTCTGTGGAGTGGATCCTCTCCATGATGGCCTACTAGGAAATGTCTCCTTGACTTAGGTGTAGGAAGGGATGGTACCCTGGGGATGTCTAAAAGGTTGGTGGTTTGGGTCATTTTGAATGCGTTTAGGCCAGGTCCTGCCTTTGACCAATGTCTGGCCTGTGCTGTAGTCTTATTTATTTTCAGAATCTTTTGGTTTTATTTTGTTTTTTGAAACAAGTTTCTCTAAATACAGCCCTGGCTGTCCTGTGACTGTTCTGTAAACTGTGCTAGTCTTGAACTCAGAGATAGCCTGCCTTTGACGTGCTGGGATTAGAGGAGTGAGCAACCACACCCAGCTTTCTTTTTCTTTTTTTTTCCCCTTTTTTAAAAGATTTTTAAAACTTTGTTTTACGTTTATGAGTGTTTTGTTTGCATGTGTCTGTACACCATGTAATGCCTATGGAGGTCAGAAGAGGGTGTTGCAGTTAAGAGATGGCTGATGGTGCTAAGGTCAAACCTGGGTCAGGGTCCTCTGCAAGAAGGAGTGCTCTTGACCAGTGAGCACCCCTCCACCCTCTGTTGCACCTTTGCCTTCGGGGATGCCCTTTCCCCTCCCCCCCACTCCCCACCTGAGGTGGATTCTTCTAGGGCTCAGGTAGTCCCTCCTCCCTGTGGCTTCCTCAACCTCTTACTGCTGCCCAAGGCAGATGCTTCCTTCTCTGGGAGATGTGGGCCCTTGTTCATTCATTTTCTGAAAATACGCATCACATCAGGCAGCATGGATTTCTCTGTCAGTCTTCTTCATGAGACCTGGTGACCCTGATAGATGTAGACTAAGCCAGTGCCTGCCAGACTGCAGCTCTCCTGTGTCCTGCGGTTAGCTGAGCTCTCACGCGCCCAGGTCCACTGGAAGACTGCGGGATCTCATGCTGTTCCACCGAAAGCGAGCGAGCGAGCACCTGATGCCTCTGTTCTACAGATGAGATTAGGAAGCTGAGCCCTTGGGGGAGGTTGGTTCAAGATCACTCAGTGGAGATTTTTAAAGACTTCAATATGCCCCAGGCGCTACCGCTGTCCCTGTGTCCAAGAGAGCAGCTGGTGCAGTGGGACAGAGGACAATGGAGAGCATGGCATTTTGTCAGTTCTGTGTCCCTCTCAAAGTTTTCTGGCTGGAGTGAGGCAAATGTAGGCCTTTGTCTGGTGGGAGCTGGGCCTGGGAGGAGCCTGCGCTATCAGGCCTGTGTTTGAGAGAGCTGACAACTATTCAAGACACTGGGCCCTTCCAAACTGACTTTGGGAACTTGACTTCAGGCTCAGTTTTTACCCAATATCACTAAAGGACAGAGTGGAGTCTGACTCACCAGCCCCAGAGGGCCAGAGGTCACAGTCACTGAGCTAGGGGCATTCTGGCAGGGCAGGATTGGGGAAGAGTGGTGAGCAAACCTGACATGTGGTTGGCCTTTCTTTCCAGTTCCCATAGTAGGTGGTCAGAAACCCAGTCTAGGAAGGAGTGGCTATTCCTGTGCTAGTCTGATGCTTCTTCCTGCTAACCCCGAAGGAAGGGGGAAGCTTTGCAGGAGTGTATCTCACTGCTGCCGTACGGCCCTGTTGCCTTAAATTTCCACTTCCCTAGGGCCAGGGGACCGCCCTAGCCCTCTGTGGTTGTGTGGTTAGGGAGCAGTAGGTCACTTGTTCCTAGACTGAGGGCAGGAGTCACTGAACAGGAGTGCCATTCCTGACAGGCTTCCCGAGGCAGAGTCCTCCTGTCCATTAGCCAGGTGGACCTTTAATTTGGCCCGGTGCTCTGCTGGCTGTGTCTCTCCCAGGGCCTTGCATTGTGTGGCAGTAAATAGTAAAGGGAGCTGTCACTAAGTTTTTTTAATTAAATTTATTTGTTTGTTTGTTTGTTTGTTTTTGTTTTTGAAGACAGGGTTTCTCTGTGAAACAGCTCTGTGAGTTTGAGGCCAGCCTGGTCTACAGAGAGAATTCCAGGACAGCCAGGGTTACACAGAGAAACCCTGTCTTTAGAGGAAAAAAAGGGGGGGGGGTATCCTTTGATCTCCATTTTACAGAGAAGGAAATATGGATGGAACTCAGTGCTTTGGTCAGTGACACGAAGCCCACAGGAGTAACTTTGGGCTTTTGATTACAGGTCCGGTGCGGACCCCAGGCTTGCTCCCTCTGCAGTTTTAGGCAGACCTCACACATCTGTAGAGCAGCTTCCTTAGCTGGCCATTGTGAGCTGGGCAGCCAAAGCTCAGGTCTGGCTACATGGTAGTGGTGGTGCTGACCTGAAGTCCTGAGGGCAGAAGAACCTAGGTGCTGCGGGAGACCTTTGCCTAGGAGGTGACATCTGAACTCGTCTCCGAAGGGCAGGAGTTCTCTGCCAGGCAGTGGAGGAGGCTTTTCTGGAATGAGGGCGCGGGAGCCTGCTGTGCTGTTTGGGAGCAGCACATAGTCGTATGAGGTCAGTTATTATAAACCCCATGTCTAGAGAAAAGTGTGAGGGCCCTTCCTCCCTCTTAGCGTTCCCTATCCGAGGGAGTTAACTCCTCCAGGGCCTTTTCCTTCCTTCGCCATTGGGCAGCCACCTGGCCTACAGGTGTCTGGGAAATGAGTTCCCTTGTTAGTTGAGGAGCTGCCTGAGCTCTGAGCAGGGCAGAATGTCAGATGGCAAGACCCAGTTTTAGGAAGGTTGCTTTGAGGGCCGGTCATAAGTGATCTGTGCGTCCCCTCACATGTCGGGGAAAGAACCCGTGGAAGGAAGGGATTCCTTCATGCTTCTCTGGGCATGAAACTGGGCAAGGTGAGGGACTCCCCAGTGTTCCTGTGCAGAAGATGGCAGGGAGCATAACAACTGTTAGGACAGCAAGTGCTGAGACTAAGAAGAAAGCAAAGGAAAGAGGATGGGACTTAAATAGGGGTGTAGGAAAGGTCTCTCTCCAGGGATGTTTCCATAGAAACCAGAAGGGAGTAAGGGGACAGCTGTGCAAGAGACCTGGAGTCAGAACAAGGTTGATGTGTCAGGGGATAGTGAGGGACCAATGTGGCTGGTGTGGAGAGTCCAGAGGGGAAAAGACAAAAGCGTGTGTGTGTGTGTGTGTGTGTGTGTGTGTGTGTGTGTGTGTGTGCGCGCGCGTGTGTGCGAGCGCGCACTGTGAGCCAGAGTGGGGACTTTGGCCTTCATTCTGCTTGAGCTAGAAGCCACCAAAGAGTGGGCATTTGGGAGATGTCTGAGCTAACAGGGTTCCGTGGTTGCTGGGTTAAGAGTAGACTCTGATCAAGTACAAGGAGGAAGGATAGTGATAGATCTGCGAGAGCCGCCTCAGGCAGGGTGACATAGAGGTGCCTGAAAAGACATAGATGCTGGCTGGATTTGGAAGGACGAGCCCAATTTTATTGGATGTGGTGAGAAGTCACAGGCTCCCCAGGTGAAGGCTGAATGGCTGCTGAGCTTGCTGGGGGCTAGCAAAGCCTCCCATGTCATAGGTGTCAGCTCAGTGGAAGGACCCCTGGGGTGGGCCAGCTGTGCTCTCCTGTAAGGCACAGTGTGCAGGTTTGGGCTCCTCCTTCCCAGGGGTTTATCCTGTCCTCTCACAGGTGTGATGAATGAAGGGGGTCCTGTGTACAGGGTGGCAACAAGGGCCACTATCACCTGTGTTTGTAGTAGGGCACAGGCCAGAACTGCCCTCTTTCATACCCAAAGCCTGGCTCCAGCCCAGCCGCTTACTCACTTTTAATGTGGGCATCCTGTGGCAACTTCATACCCAGTCCTGACCCAAAGACTCATGGACCCTTTCCCTGCAGAAGAGGCAGAGGCATCAGGAATGATGTAAGCCATCACAGCAAACGGGCCCCTCGCTCTGTGAGCCGTCTCTGCAGTGCTTGGGAGGAACTGATGTTTGTCCCATTCTACAGAAGAAGGAGAGAAGTGTTCAGAAGGGGAGGCTCCTCTGCTTGCGCCTTCTCCAGCCTGGAGCCCGTTTCCTACCTGCTTTCTCTGACCCCCTGCTTTGTACCAAGCCAGAGTCCCCCATATCAAAATCACAGGCTCACATTTCTTGGGGACATGGAGCCTCCTGAGATGAACTGCCTGTCTGCTCTCAGGAAGTATTTGGAATTCTTGCAGAATCCACTATTCCAGACCTCTATCTCCTTGTACTGCCAGACCGTCAAGGCCAGGATTGTACCCACAGTGTGCAGGTACAGCAGGTACAATAATAGCCAAGGCTTTGGCCAATAAATCACACACTTTCCTTGGGCAGAAAGTGCCAACTGGGAGCTGTAGTCCACAAGATATGGGAGCTGCAGGCACGTAGCTGGAACCTCTGGCCGGCCTGGGGAAGAGAGCTCTAAGAACTTTATCTGTGCCCCTACCACCTAAGGGCCTCTACAGGGAGGCAGGACAGTCCCCAATATCTGCCCCTACCCTAGCCTGGGAATCTACCTTTGCCTGGAGTTGGAGTAACTTGACCTTCTGTATGACCAGGGAACCAGAATGAGGAGCTTGGCAACTTGCTTGTACCATCCAGTAGGTCCATTGTAGAGTACAACTTTGAACCCAGGCCTTTGCTAGTGGCTCTTGCTATCTGTGCCTGTAGCGCAAAGCTGTCTGTCTCCCTTTTCTTGGCTACTCATGCACCTCAGCCACTGACCAAGCCCTCCCTCCCTCCTGGCGATACTTATGCAAATAGCATCCCTGTGAGGTAGTGCCTCTGGTGTTTGTAGAAGGGAGGCTGTAAAGCTTGGGGGTGGGTATGGGGGCGAGCCGGTAAGTGTGATAAAATTTGTAACAAAGTTTACCAGTTTAACACTTTGAAGTGTGTAGTCCAGGTGTGCTGCTTTAAATATGTATGTATATTCATAGCTTGTGGTCTGCAGAGAACTGGTCCCGCGGTTAAGAGCACTTGCTGTGCCTTCAGAGGCCTGGAGTTCATTCAGTTCCCAGGATTTATATGCTCAAAACCGCTTGTAACTTCAGCTCTGGGGACCCAGCAAAGGTTCCCACATATGAGTGCATCCATCCACAAAGACATACACATAAATAAATAATAAATACTTCAAAAAGTTTTTTAAAGATTTATTGAGTAGACAGTGTTCTGCCTCCACGTACGCCTGCAGGCCAGAAGAGGGCACCAGATCTCATTACAGATGGTTGTGAGCCACAATATGGTTGCTGGGAATTGAACTCAGGACTTCTGGAAGAGCAGCCAGTGCTCTTAACCATTGGGCCATCTCTCTGGCCCCAATAAATGCTTTTTTAAAAACATGTTTTGTTAATTTGTTTTTTACATTCCAATCCCAGGTCCCCCTCCCTCCTCTCCTCCTGTTCCTCCCCTCCCCCACACACAACTCCCTTCTCTCCTTGGAGAGGATAAGGCCTCGCCTAGGAAGTCTACTAAGTCTGTTCCATCATCTCCTTAAGACAGGACCAAGGCACCTCTCCACCACCACACCCCTGTATCTCTCCATATAGAATGGGCTCCACTAAGTCAGTTTGTGCATTAGTGTTTGATCTTGGACGCACTGCTAGTGGCCTCAATATTGTCCCAATCACACCATTGTCACCTATATTAAAGGAGTCTAGTTTGGTCTTATGCAGGTTTCCTATTTGTCAGACCTGAGTCAGTGCTCTGGTCAGCTGATTCTGTGGGTTTCCCCATCATGGTCTTGACTCCTTTGTACATATTTTTGCTCTTCCCTCACTTTGATTGTACTACAGGAGCTTGAACCATTGGTTAGTTGTGGATTTCTGCATCTGCTTCTGTTTCTGGAAGAGGGTTGTACCTTCTCTGGGGTTGTGGATTGTAGGCTGGGTATCTTTTGCTTTATGTCTGGTATCCACTTAAGAGTGAGTACATACTATATTTGTCTTTCTGGTTTTGGGTTACCTCACTCAGGATTTTTTTTTCTAGTTCTGTCCATTTGCCTGCAAAAATTAAATACTTTTTAAAAAATAAAACTTAGGAGGGGCTAGAGAGCTGGCTTAGTGACTAAGAGCACGGGCTGCTCTTCCAGAGGACCCAAGTTCAAGTCCCAGCTCCAGCATGGAGGATTACACCCATCTGTAACTCCAGTTCCAGGGGATCCAATGCCCTCTGAGAGCGCCACACACAGTGCACGACGTGCACATGCAGACAAAACACCCATACACGTGAACGAAAGGAAAAAGATGGCTTAGGGCTAGGGACCCAGCTCAGCTCAGTTGTAGAGTGTTTGCACTGCCTTCAGTCCCCTGCGCTGCAGGAGCAGGTGGCATTTACCTGTCATCCTAGCACTCAGGACATCAAGGCAGGAGGATCAGAAGTTCATTGCTATTCTTGGCTGCACACCAACCTTGAGCCCAGCCCGAGATATATGAGACAGTGCCTCAGAAAGGAAAACAAACATACAGCTCATGGGCTATGGATGCAGTTCCTCGAGGCAGGCTATGGATGCAGTTCCTCGAGGCAGCCCTTGCCCAAGACACACGACTCCGGTTCCATCTCCTGCTCTGAGAAGAATGAAGCAGGGAAGCTGAGTGAGGACACTAAGTCTCAGGAGGCTCTGCTTTGCCCTGATCTCGGGGTTGGGGAGGGAGCAAGCCCGGCTTTGAACTCTATCCTCTGGCCCGTCCCGTTTACTCACTTATTTATTTTGGTTACTGGTGCTAGGTTTTCTTTTCCTTGTTTCTTTTTTTTTGTTTTGTTTTGAGACAGGGTTTCTCTGTGGCTTTGGAGCCTGTCCTGGAAACTTGCTCTTGTAGACCAGGCTGGTCTCGAATTCACAGAGATCCGCCTGTCTCTACCTCCCGAGTGCTGGGACTAAAGGCGTGCACCACCGCTGCCTGGCTTGGGGCTGGGTTTTCAGCCCAGGGTCTGAGTGTGCCAGGCAGCTGTGCTCTACCACCATATTGCATCCATTCCTTGCTTACGACCTCCAGGGCGCTGCCCAACTCAGCATCCCATTGCAAGCTGGGCTTCTACCAGTGTGTTCTGTCCTGGGAGCCAGTAACAGAAGGTGTGGACAGCAGGTGAGGTTACAGTGACCCCTGCCCCCTTCCTTCAAGCCACAGAGCTTCATCTGCCGTGCCCATACACCTGCCTGGACCATCCCCCACTCCTTCCTCTTCCCACCTAGGGTGGGTGGCAGAACTTCCTGTCCCCTCCCACCAGCTGCCTGCTTCCTTTCCACTCTCCCAAGCCTTTATGGCTTAGTTTCCACATGCACACAGCCATCCCAGGGAGGACTGCTTCTTCATGCCACATGTGCCTTCCTGACACCTCTGAAGGTGCCTGGGAGGGGGCAGTGGCAGCAGGCTGGGCTCTCAGGGGCTCTTTTCTGTCTCCAGCAGGCTTTCTGGTGGCTGCCAGCCTCTGTCCTGTGGGGACTCGTAGGGGCAGGTCCAGATCAAGGCGGTTTTTACTGTGAACCAGCAGGTGTTCTGGCTACCAAGGGTGATGCTGGGACTGGGGAAAGCTGATGTGAGGGTCTCACAGTCACTACCCTCAGCTAAGTATGTCCTCCTCTGCCGAGCTACGCCTGGGAACCAGAAATCTCATTTTTATCCTTTATGTATCCTAAGGATTTAGATAAAGTTTCACTCATTTATTTATTTTTAAGTTTTTCCTGCTTGGAAACAGAAGTTTGTAAACAGGCCTTGCCACGGTGGCTCAGAGTCAGCTGTGGTCTCCTCTGGGGACTTGGAGCTGCTTTTGTAAGGAGGGTGGCTCTTGGCCAGCCTCTCCTCAACCGTCCTGTAAGCGCCCGTGCATGGCTCCCACACTCTGGCATCTTCAGACCCCCAGTACCCCTGCTCTGGGCTCTGTGAGACTCTGCCTCCACAAGGATGTCTGGGTGTGAGTTTCAGGACGGCTGCTGCTCCAAGCGTGTCTCACACCCAAGCTGCTGCCACCCAAGTCCTGTGCCCAGGGAGGGACAGGAAAGCCAGGGGGAAGACAGTCAGTCAGAGGAGAGGCCCCAAAGTGGGAAGCCACAGCACTCAGAAGTGAGATCGGCAGAAAGGGGGGTAGAGAGATAAAAGATGGGAGACGCTTTCGCAGCGGTGATTGGGCACGCAGGGAGGCTCCTGAATAGAAGAGAAACGGGGATGAAGGCCCAGACAGACATGGGCGACAGTATTTCCTGTGGGCTGTGGGCAAACAGGCATTCTCAGACATTATGCTAGGAATGCCAACTGCCAAGGGAATTTGGCAGTGCCTAACACAACCACGCATCCGGGATGACCCAGCAATACTGCTTCTAGGGAATCTTACGTGGAATATACTGGAGACAACGTGAAAATGTACACAAACCACCTAACGCAATGCAGCGTTTCTGCTAATTACAAATGTAAGTGTTTGTTAAAGGACACAGATTCAGTGAGATGCACTTCATCTGTCAACCGCAGTTATGAGGACTGCGAATGTAACTCAGCAGCACAGTGTTTGCCAGGCACACTCACGGCCTCGTGTTGGATCCCCGGTACGGGGTGGGAAAAGGGTATATAAATAGAGTACTAAGGCTTGTGTGGCGACTTGACTGTTAATCCGAGCTCTCAGAAGGCAGGAATGGGTTTTTAGTTTGAGGTCAGCCTGGCCTAGGTAAAACTGATATGATGGGCTGTAGCTCAGCTGCTGCCTGCGTTACCACATACATGGTGTGGTGGTACACACCACTGACCTTGCAGGTGAAGGCAAGAAGATAGAAATTCAAAGACATTGCTAGCTACAGAGTTCAAGGCAAGTGCTGGGTGTGTGAACCCCCATCCCAGAACAACAAAATAGGGCCTGTGAGGTGGCTCGGTTGTTAAGGGTGCTTGTTGCCAAGTCTGATGATCTGAGTTCAATTCCTGGGGCCCCCACTTGGTAGAAGGAGATAACCGACTCCCACTAGTTACCCTCTGACCTCTGCATGCTGCATGCACTCCCCATGCATGCCTGCACATCCAGAAGAAATAACAGGACTGGAGAAATGACTCAGTGGTTAAAATTGTCCTCTCTCTCTCTCTCTCTCTCTCTCTCTCTCTCTCTCTCTCTCTCTCTCTCTCTGTTTTGTTTTACAAGACAGGATTTCTCTGTATTGCTGCTTTGGAGGCTGCCCTGGAACTCACTCTGTAGATCAGGCTGGCCTCAAACTCACTGAGTCCCCCCACCTCTGTCTCCTGAGTGCTGAGTGCTGGGATTAAAAGTGAGTGCCACCAACACCAGGCTGTGTCATCTCCTTTTTAGAGAACCTGGGTTCATGCTGGGCATAATGGCACATGCCTTTAGTCCCAGAACTTGAGGCAGACACAGCAGGATCTCCGTGAGTTCAAGGCCAGCTTGCTCAGCATAGTAAATTCCAGGACAGCCATAGCTACACAGTGAGACACTACCTTTAAAAATACAAGTAAGTAAAAATAAAATAAGAGGGTCTGGGTTTGATTCCCAGAACTCCTGTGGCAGCTCACAACCTCGGTTCTAAAGGCTTTCGCATCTTCTTCTGGTCTCCATGGTCACCAGGGACACATGTGATACACAGACATACATGCAGGCAAACACCCGTACACACTGGATTAATAATTTTAAAACTAGGCTGTAGTTATAGATTGTGTTGTGTCACTGAAAAGGGATGTAAAGGAATGTCTTGAAATCCTGACACCTCTGTACTCCATGATGTGAGCTTATCTGGAAATGGGGCCCATACATCAACACATGGTTCCGTGTGACTGGTGTACTTGTGGATGAGACGTGGGGAGAGCGTGGAGTTGGAGCACTCAAGCCAGGGAAGGCCAGATTGCTGTGTACAACCGGAAGCTGGGGAACTGAACGCTTCTGGCAGCTCTGCTGAGCTTGATTTTAGCCTCCACTCCCCAGAAGCTGGGGAGGGCGAGATAGTTATGTGTTTTAAAATTTGCTGTTTTCTGTTTCTTTCCTGTTTCACTGTGCTGGGGATTGAACTCTGGGCTTGTAAATTCTAGTCAGGGGGTCTATTTCTGGGCTATGTCCCCATCTCAAATTCCTAAGGAGAGTTTGTTTTGGGTTTGGGGTTTTGTGTGGCAGGTGAGGGGGAGTTTGAGTATCACTGTGTATCCTGGGCTGGCCTTGAATGTATCTTCTTTTTTGTAGTTGGATTGTAGGCATGCATCACTTTACACAGCTCAGGCTTTCCTTTTATGCAAACGAAGCTGAGGGTACAGCTCAGCTGGCAAGTGTCTGTGCCTATCATGCACTAAGCCCTGGGTTCAATCCCCAACATAAACCAGCACTCAAAGCCGGGCTTTGGTGGCTCATACCTTTAATCCCAGCGCTCTGGAGGCAGAGGCAGGCAGATCCCTGAGTTCAAGGGCATCCTGGTCTACAGAGCTACTTTTAGGACAGGCTCCAAAATAATACAGAGAAACCCTGTCTGGAAAAACCAAAACCAAACCAAACCAAAGCAAACAGAACAAAAAGACCCCAGCACTCAGGTGGGGGCAGCAGGAGGGTCAGAAGTTCAAGGCTGTCGTTGGCTCCATAAGCCTGGGCTGCATGAGAGCCTGTCCTTCAAACAAACATCTGGGAGAGAGAAAAAAATAGCTGGGCAGTGGTGGTGCACACCTTTAACCCCAGCACTTGGGAGGCAGAGGCAGGCAGATCTCTGAGTTCGAGTCCAGCCTGGTCTACAGGGCAAGTTCCAAAATAGCCAGGGGGCTACACAGAGAAACCCTGTCTTGAAAAA
This sequence comes from Cricetiscus sungorus, assembly GCA_030556225.1. Taxonomy (NCBI): domain Eukaryota; kingdom Metazoa; phylum Chordata; class Mammalia; order Rodentia; family Cricetidae; genus Cricetiscus; species Cricetiscus sungorus. The sequence continues at coordinate 74,446,781 of JANBXA010000069.1, forward strand.
CTGAAAAAGAAAAACCAAGTGGCAGCAGAGTGCCCTGTCACAATGGCAGACTCCCGGGTAGAAAGTTACTTAGTGAAAGACACAGGAGGAGATGAAGCCTGAGAAGGGAGACAGCTGGGGAGGGCACAGGAAATGTCACCAGACTTGGAGCTGGGGCACCTGGCAGCAAGGGATGTGCTGAGTGTACAGTCTGCCATCAAGCCCGTGATAGATGTGGGGGAGCCCCATCGCCCCTGGCCTCTCCCATCCCCGCCACTGATGGCTTTCTTCTGGAGCTGAGCCCAGCTTCCTCTTAGCGCTCTAGGGGATGTGTATAGGGGTGTCCTTGGGTCCTTCAGGTGACTTCGGGGTCTCTACTGAGAACTGCCCCTGTTTGTGGGGTTTGTTCCCAGGCAGAGGGATGGATCTTCTGCTGGCCACAAACTGGGTCCCCTTTAGGTCTTGCTTGGTAGGTTAAGAGAGAAAAGAGGTTTAGAAGAAACAACAGATCAGAAAGAAGGGCAGCTCCATCCGACGTTTGTGAATGGGAGCAAACATCCAGGGCTCTCCCTCCACTGCCGCCTTGATTCGTGTTGGAGACAGCTGTTCCCTGCCTCCACCAGGCCTTCCTTTCTCTTACCCAGGGACAGCAGCTCTTGTAGCTCAGAGGATCAGTGTGGCAGGGACCCTTGGCATGGCGCCTCCATGGCACCAAAGGGTTCAGACTCATTTTGCCTTTTGAGGTCATTAGTTGTGCTGATGTTCAGGCCTAGATAAGTCCACTTGCCCCAGAGCCTTGGCTGCCTCACCTGTACGAACATCCATCCTGTCCTGCTTGGGCGTGAACGCGGCCATGTTACTCCGGCAAAGACACTGGATTAGATTTGCCCCATTTCTTTTTGCTGGGCATCATGGGTCTGAGGGCCAGGAGACCTTCTGGAGTGTTCCTTTATCCGGCAGTCAGTTATGAAGCACCTGCTGTCTGCCACACATAGTGCCAGGCTCATGGGAGCCAGCTGTGACCACATCAGCCAAAGGCCTGTCCCTGTGCTTGGTCACCACCGTCCGGTGGGAGAAAGGATAATGCCTGAGCTTTCAGCCAGCAGTGAGCTCACTGAAAAAAGGAAAATGGTGGGAGTGCCTTACTGTCAGTGGGGGCTGGGAAGGGCCACAGTGGGCAGGGCCTTGAGGCTGGGGAAGAACATAAACAACAGGAAGGCCGGGTCCAAGGACCAGAGATGGACAGGGCTACCACACACAAGGGCCTGACTGGAGGCCCAAGTGGCTGTGGTAAGTCCGGATCAGGGTGCTGCCTAGCTAGAAGAGCTGGGCACAGGCCCACCCTACCTCACCCTTCTGCCAGAGCTCGGGGAGTTGAGGGAGAGTGGTAGGTGGGGGAATGGCAGCTCTCTGCCTTGAACACTCCCCCAGCTGCCTTGCGGAGACGGGATGTTGAGGGTGAAGAGTTGACAGTAGTTGGGCCTAGGACAGGGTGTTAGAGCTACAGAGAAGATACCTAGATGTCTGCTGACCAAGCCCACTAAGACTCGCCATGGATTAGGGGTGGAGGGGCCGGCGGGGAGGGAATGTCGCTTTGTCCTGTGAAGACAAAGAACAGAGCCTGGGGCCCTCTTCTCGCGGGGCGGGGGCGGGGGCAGGCCAAAGGCTGTTGGCTGGACCTGAGGTTGAGAGCTTCAGCCTGTGCGGGGACAGGCTGTATCCCCAAGATTCAGAGCTAGTAAGTGTCTCCCTGCAGGCTCCCAGAACCTGTAGGCTGCAAGACAGAGCTAGGCGGATGCTCAGGTCTTGCCACCCTGTAGATCCTGGCTCATGGGGGGATTCCAGCAGAGCCGTGGGCCGGACAGGGGAGCCCAGCTACGTTGTAAAATTAATAGGGCACCTGGGGATGGTTTGGGAAGAGGTGGTATTCCTGGGACCACCAGGATCCTGACAACCACTTATGTCTTCCCCCAGCCCCGCTGCTGAGGCCCCGTTGTCCCCACTTCAGCGTGGGGGGCCACCAGGATGAGCAAGCTGCCTAGTGAACTGGCCTGTGACTTGGAACGCAGTCTGCCAGCCCTGGCCTCCCTGGGCACCTCGCTGTCCCACAGCCAGAGCCTTTCATCACACTTCATCGCACCACCTCTGGAGAAGCGCAGGGCCATCTCTGACGTCCGCCGCACCTTCTGTCTCTTTGTCACCTTCGACCTGCTCTTCATCTCCCTCCTCTGGATCATCGAGCTAAATGTGAGTGGGGGTCATGTTGTGGGGAGATAGTCCCCTGGTTCCTAGGTCACCCACTTACAACACGAGAGGGTTGCCTCATGCAGTTAAGTAGAGAGTGGGAAATAAGGATAGCTATAGTTATCTTCTACATAAAGAGAGAGAATAGGACTGGGTGGGGCAGGAGGGGGGGAGTCAGAGGGGTTGTCGTTTGTCCTAGGCTCCCCAGCGAGAAGGGGAGCAGATCTCTAGCTCCAGAGCCATGCACTTAGCCTCTGTATCATACTGCCCCCTAGCGGGGACTCTGCAAACAGGAGAAACACTCTAGCAAGCTGAGGACATTTTTGCCTTCTTTCTGCTTCACTTTGCTCTCTGGCTCACATTCACCCGTTGGACACCCATTTGGTGTCCCAGGTGCTAAGTTAAAAACAGAATACAGTGGGGTGAAAACCCCAGTTTCTGGTTAGTGGCCCCGGTTTGGGGCGATGCTGCCTGGTGGCCTGGAGATGGAGCTGTCTCAGTGTCTGTACCCCTATAATGCTTATCCCACCCTTGGACCTGATCTGACGAAACCTCAGCATGCACAAAGTCAGGGACCCTGGAGCGGGGTACCCCAGGGCCTTGTGTTAGTGTGGGCTCTCTGTCAGGGTTCCAGTTGGCAAGCATCCTCTCCAGTGTCAAGCTTGCCTTTCTTGATGTAAGTGGGAAAGGGGTTATTGGTTAGCAGGAAGATGGGCAAGAAATAAATTTGCCTTTGTCATGTAGAGCTGCAAGTGTAAGGCAGGGCTCTGAGGGTGGGTGACTGCCATGTGTATCCGAGATGAACCGGTACCCTTGCAGTGATGCAGGCATTGCTGATGAGGGTACTGGGTTGTCTTACTGATAAAGGACTGAATTTCTGAGATCCCAGGCACCTTGAAGGTTCCAGCTAGCATCCAAGCAGCCCGACAGCTCACCCACACCCCTAATTCAATATGCATTTTATAACCAGAGAAGAGCTGAGAGAACGCCGATAATTTTGCTTTTGAAATTCTCCTGCTGACAGCTAGTCATGCATCCCTGAGAATTCCTGTGAAGTGGCAGTAGCATTTAACCCACAAACAAACTGCTTTCAGGTGTAATGAAAAGTTTCAGAGTCCTGGATTTCACTCTCAATAGAGTCATTGTGACATTTCACTTGGCAGACACAGGGAGGAAAAAATGTGTATCTTTTTGAGACAGGGTGTATGCATAGTCCGGGCTGGCTTTGAACTCAGTAATTCACTTACCTCAGTGTCTTGAGCGCTGATATTATGCCTGACTGAAAATGTTATTAATTTCAAGGGTTTTTTTTTCCTTCTTATGTTGAAGGTGGGGGAAGTGAGTTGTGAGTTGGGGAGCGCTCGCCTTGCGATGTCCCTTCTCTTCTCCCTTCTTCAAGTGCTTTGGGGTGGGGGTGGGGAGTCAAACCTAGATAGCCAGGTCTGCATCCTCAGGCAGTGAGCACCTTTGCTCACTGCTCCATCTTGCTGGCCCCACTTGAGAGATTTCTAAAGGTTCCTAATATTGGCTCAACCCAAGATCCAGACTCAGTGGCCTGAGCTTTTAACAAGTGCCCCCAGACCGGGCGTGACACACACCTATAATCCTAGCGCTTGGGAGACAGAGGCAGGAGGATGAGGATTTTCAAGTCATCCTTATCTGTATAGAGAGCTGGAAACCAGCATGGACCAAACAAGAACTCCAGGAAATCACTCCAAAACATAGATGACCTGCCAGGGTAGGAAGCCTCTGGTCTGGCTGATCATTAAAGGTTGTTTTGGGCTTCATTACTAAAATCCTCCCTTCTCCCCAGAGGCTGGCATCTCCATCCCCTCTCAGGAGTTGGGGTACAGTCTGACCCTTGGAATCTGTCTGTCTGGATTTCTTTGTCTCCCAGATCCCGGATATTGGAGTGTGAGCCAAGGTGTTAAGGGTCTTGGTGAAAATCCCTGGTGGGCTGGGCAGGGGCAGGAGCAAGCACTGGTGGGCTGGCTGGCTGTCGTCCTATGCTGGCTTCTCAAGGCTCAGCAGCTGCAGTGGCGGCAGCAGCAGCAGCAGCATTGTGATGGATCCCACCCATTAAGCACAAACCTAATTGATTGATTTGCCTCCTGGGGCTCTGTCTGACACCACTACCTACCCCAGTTCCCCTCAGCCTATGTGGATGGTAGCTGGCAAGATGGAAAACCAGAGTGCTGAGAAGGAAATGAAATTATAGAAGAGGCAGTCTCCGGGACTCAGCTACTAGCTTTTCCTGGCCTGTCACCTCCCCTGCACTTCACAGGCCTCCAGGCCTGGACCCTCTTGGGCACTGTACTTGAACTCAGGCTGGCCTGTGTGGGCTGCCTGGGTCCTTGAGAGACCAAACTGGTGCCTGGGGTCTTGGACAGCTGGCTCAGCTCCCTCGTGTCCTCAGGGACCCTCTTGGGTGGCGGCTTGTCACTCCTAACTCTCCTCCGGATCCCCTTGGCATGGGCTCCTGCCATTCTTTGAGGAGGGCCAGTCTTCAGCCTGGTTCTGCCCTCAGGACCCTTCTGTCTTCCTCTCCAGACCAACACCGGCATCCGGAGAAACCTGGAACAGGAGATCGTCCACTACAGCTTTCAGAACTCATTCTTTGACATCTTTGTGAGTGACCTGGGGCTCCAAGACAGTGCAGTTTGGCTGGGTTTTCCTTCTACATGCTGCAGCCAGCCCGTAGGGGAGGGTCAGCTCCATCCTCTGGCAACCCTCAGTCTTCAGAGCTCCTAAGTGGGGCCCCACCTTCAGAGAGCCCAAGGTGGGGGCAGGGAGACGAGGCTTCTGAGTAGGAAGTTTATGTGCAGTGTGCGTCAAGGGAACACTGAACCCCTGTCCTCACCGGAAGTGAGGGAACCCGTGTGGGGGTCTGGAGGAACCCCTGTCCTCACCGGAAGTGAGGGAGCCCGTGTGGGGGTCTGGAGGAGCTGGAGTAGAAGGGTACCCTGCAGCCGAGCTCTGAAGGCAGCCAGCATCTGATGTAGCGATGCCTCCTTCTCTGTGCCAGGTCCTGGCGTTCTTTCGCTTCTCTGGGCTGCTCCTGGGCTATGCTGTGCTGCGGCTCCGGCACTGGTGGGTGATTGCGGTAAGATGCCTCCTGTGGCAACTCTGAGGCCTCCCCTGGGCCAGGCTGGTGTGAGGGCTGCATGGAGAGGACTCGCTCCCCAGCCTCTGCCTTCCCTTTGCCCTGCAGGTCACCACACTGGTGTCCAGTGCCTTCCTCATCGTCAAGGTCATCCTCTCTGAGGTCAGTGGCTCAGCCTCTAGCCTGAGGGTGGGCTTCTCTCCTGGACTGTTTGGGGTATCTGCTTCTGCTGTGCTGGAGAGAAGGGAATCTTCGTCATTATTTGCAAGGAGACATCCTTAACTGGGTTCCCTAACTTACACTCCTGCCACCCACCCCAAAGATCAGTAATTCTCTCTCAGTCTCTATGTATAATGTATATATGTATGCGCGCGCGCGCGCGCGCACACACACACACACACACACACACACACACACACACACACACACACACCTTGTTTGTACGATGTTTGCTTTCAGTTTTTAATTTTTGAGGCAGGGTTTCTCTGTAGTTATGGAGCCTATTCTGGAACTCGCTCTGTAGACCAGGCTGGCCTCGAACTCGAAGAGTTCCTCCTGCCTCTACCACCCCAATTTGGGATCACAAGCACGGACCACCCCACTGATTGCTCAATAGCTGGGGGGAGATAGACCCCAGAGCTCGGCACACACCTGAGACACACACACCTTCTGGCCAGAATCAGTTTTTCCTGCCACACATATAATTCATCTTATAATGTGCCATAGCCGGCCGGTCTCTGAATAGCTGGTACCAGACATAGGGCATATACTGTCTGGCTAATCAGAGCTGGTGGCCTCAGGAGGGGGCTCTAGGTTTGGGGTAACATCCTGCCATGGAATTCAGTGTTCTCTTTCTGTCTCAGCTGCTCAGCAAAGGGGCATTCGGCTACCTACTTCCCATTGTCTCTTTTGTCCTGGCCTGGCTGGAGACCTGGTTCCTTGATTTCAAAGTCCTGCCCCAGGAGGCTGAAGAGGAGAGATGTGAGTGCTGAGGGTTAGGGCCTGGCTGGGCTGGGGTCTGAGAAAGTCCTCTCAGCCCCCGGGGAGGGGAGCCTCAGGAAGTGTGAGCCGTTTGCCACTTCAGCAGTCTCTGAGCGCAAGGGTGACCTGAAGTTAGGGACCCTTGGTCTGCATAATGGCCGCCTGTGTCTCCTTCTGCAGGGTATCTTGCTGCCCAGGCTGCTGCTGCCCGCGGACCTCTGCTGTACTCCAGTGCTTTGTCTGAGGGCCAGTTCTACTCTCCCCCAGAATCCTTTGCAGGTGAGAGCTTCTGTGTGGGGAGCCAGGTAGGCTGGGTCTGTTCTTTCTGTTCCTTCTCTTAGGCTCCCTGGGGAAAGTCAGCAACCCTGTCCCACACACTTCCAGCCCCCACATTTTTGCACTCATCTCCGAACCCCACCACCTCCTCCTCTCGCTCCCACCCGTTGCCATTGTCATCTGCTCTTGTTTCTCACAGGGTCTGACAATGAATCAGATGAGGAAGTCCCTGGGAAGAAAAGTTTCTCTGCCCAGGTATTTCACTGCCCCCCTCCCCTTCCCACCCTTGGAGTGGGTCGGTGCCGTGCCCTGGCAGGAGGACAGATTCCCTGCAGAGGAAAGGCCTTGGCTTGAGTGCCAGTTAGTGCCTGTCTATTGGATTCTCTGCCCCACCATGGGCCTGCCCCGTGCCTGAGGACACAGCGGTACCAGTCAGTCCTGCAAAGCCCCACATCCAGCAGGGCTGGTCTCTGGAAGGGTGTGGAATGTGTGGAGAGAGAACAGGGACAGAGCAAGGAGGAGCACTGGCCCCCAGGTGACCACTCTGCTCCCCTGTTCAGGAGCGGGAGTACATCCGCCAGGGGAGGGAAGCCACTGCAGTGGTGGATCAGATCTTGGCCCAGGAGGAGAACTGGAAGTTCGAGAGAAGCAATGTAAGGAGCCCCTGCCCCACCCGCATGCGCTTGGATAGGGTTTCTATCCGTTTTCCTGAGGCTGCCCCAGGGAGGTGGCGGGATAGGGTTGGAGTTAGCCACAGCCTGGGGCCCACCATTCAGTAGGAGGCTGAGCTGGACTGGACTCTGTCTCCGTCTTCCATAGCCCAGGCCTCGTCTCCCCGATGTTTGGCTTCCTGGGATTCAGGTTTTGAGGGGAAGCCAACCTGTGTCCCATGCGTGGTGTTTTGTTTCATGATCAAAAGAACATTATCTGAAAAGATTGCAGAGCCGGGGAAACAGGGAAGCGTGCCCGAGTCCTTGCTGGCCAGAGCCCCTGGCAGCCCTTGGCAGCTGAGAGCTTGGAGTCCCAGCCGAGCTCCTGCCTTTCAACGTGAGGGCAGAGCTGACCTTTGTACGTGGTCCCGCTCACCGGATCCGCCCCCGTGCTCTGAGGGCTGCCCAGATGTCCTGAGCTTCCTGGGGCTTTCACCTTAGGCTGTTGGAAACCAACCTGGCCTGCCGCCCATTCCTGTGCCACAAGCTCCCCCTCCCCACCTGTGCCCTCCACCCTCCTCCCTGTCACTCTCTGTCCTTGCCACAGGAGTATGGGGACACGGTGTACACCATTGAGGTCCCCTTCCATGGCAAGACCTTCATCTTGAAGGTGAGTGGGGAAGGGGGTCCCAGTGACACTTGCCACGCTCACTGTCAATCTCTCGTCTAGAGGGGGTCACTTCTCTGGCACCGCCCAGCCCTGACACCCCCACCCCACCCCCGCCATCACACAGACCTTCCTGACCTGTCCTGCTGAGCTGGTGTACCAGGAAGTGATCCTGCAGCCTGAGAGGATGGTGCTGTGGAACAAGACAGTGGCTGCCTGTCAGGTGAGCCCCCCCCCGCCCCCCCCCCGCCCCCAAGGCCTGCTTGCCACCTCTTGTGACATGGATCAGGGCACAGTCACGCCTTCTCATAACCGTTTTCCTCCAGGGGACCTAGCTCCTCTCTGTAAGGTGGACGCTGCTATGGTTGCTTTGGAGAAGGCTAAGAGGCAAGAGGGCTCAGTGCGCTTGCCTTATACGCAGCCCCGGGCCTGCAGGTGGCTCTTAGGACTGTCCTGGCAGGGAGGAGGCTTCCCCTGTACCTCAGATCTCCCTGGTTGGCCTTTAGATACTGCAGCGTGTGGAGGACAGCACCCTCATCTCCTATGATGTGTCATCAGGAGCTGCAGGTGGTGTTGTGTCCCCCAGGTGAGCAGCCAGGTCCCCTCCGCTGAGCCCAGCTCCCCACATGTGGGGCCTCTGTTCTAACCGGCCTCCACCCACGCCCCAGGGACTTCGTGAATGTCCGGCACATTGAGCGGCGCAGAGACCGATACCTGTCAGCTGGCATCGCCACCACACACTGTGCCAAGCCCCCCACGCACAAATATGTCAGGTGAGTGTGGCGTCCCTCGGTGTGTGCAGCTGGCACCTCTCACCCACGTGCCTGAGACTGAAGCCCGGCCTACCAGTCTTGACCATCCCAGCCTAACCCTGCTAATCTTGCTGCCTGAGACCATGCCACCAAGGCTGGAAGGGGTGTGTGTGCATGGGCAGCATGGGCTGAGAGCTGGGAGGCGGTGCTGGGTTTCACCTTTCTGCCTTGGCTAAAGCCATGTGTGCCCCTCCCTCCCCGCCTCTGTGTGGATGGAGGGGGAATGGAATGGAGTTTAGGCTTTTTTGATGCCAGAGGTGGGAGGGCTACCCTGACATGCACTTGGTGGGAGGGCTACCCTGACATGCACTTGCACATATGCACATATGTACAGACACACACACACACACACATACACACACACACACACACACACACACACACACACACACACACACACACACACACACACACACACGGCTGATCCCAGAGCGGGCTCCAACAGAGCTCTATGCAAGAACCTGAGATGAAGGTTCTGTCTCGGTGCTGCGGTGGCCTTGCTAGGGGATGGGCAGGCCTGTGTCCTCTGTGTCACTTCTTTATCTGTGGCAGTAGCTTAAGTGTGCCTGACAAAAAGGCCATGGGAGGTGACGGGATGCCTCCTGAGAAGGCGCCCTCTTCTGGAGGCTGTGCCACGGGGAGTTGGATGGAGATGGTGAAAAGTGCCACCTTAGGCCACCATTTCACATTTACAGCTTGTAGTCTGTACAGAGTGGACAAGGGCTGGGGAAGCGGTGAGCTCCCTGTCACTGTGGGGTGACAGTGAGGTTAGCCGACCAGGGTCAGCAGACTTGAGTGTCAAAGGTGGGTGTGGGTAGAGGACCCTGCCTGCCGCCCCTGGCACCGGCTCTGAGCTGTACTGAGGCAGGGAGATAGTTCCTAGATTGTCATCCGTGCCCCCTCTTCCACCGCAGTCCAGCAGGCCGATGGGGTAGGGTGGCGGGGGGTCTTGCTTTGTTCAGCGGCCCTCTCCTCTGGTCCCCCTCCTTAGGGGAGAGAATGGTCCTGGAGGCTTCATTGTGCTCAAGTCAGCCAGCAACCCCCGAGTGTGCACCTTCGTCTGGATTCTCAACACAGATCTCAAGGTGAGGTCACGGCAGGAAGCAGCAGGGCAGGCCCTGTGGAATGGAGTCTTGGTTTCTGTGTGACCTTACTCCTCTCTGCCATGCTCAGGGGCCACCTCCCCCCCCCTCCCCAGTCTGCTTTACTGGGTTGGTGGTAAGGTCCAGATGGCCACCTATCCCTGAGTTGTGGGAGACTCGTGATACCCTTTCTTACTCCTGATTCCTAAGTACCGAGCAAGATCTGTTGTACCAAGACGTGGCTACAACATGTTCCTCCCTCTACGAGTGACGGGCGCAAGGGGGCAGTCAGGCAGATCCCAGAGCTACATTTGCCCTCTGGCCCCAGGATGCCCTTGCTAATGGGAGACTCTGCTGAAGGCTAGCCGTGGAGTGACTTCTTCCTTCCTTGCCTAGGGTCGCCTGCCTCGGTACCTTATCCACCAGAGCCTTGCAGCCACCATGTTTGAATTTGCCTTTCATCTGCGGCAGCGAATTGGAGAGCTGGGGGCCCGAGCTTGAACGTGTTTCTTGCCACCCTGCGGGCCAGGGTCCTGTCGCCATAACCTCTAGAGCCAGAAAGAGGGACTATTTGGGCTTCTTGCTGCCCATGAAGGACTATGCTGAGCAGCAAGAGGCACCCCCTTCCCTGGCTGTCCCCTCCCACTAAGCCGCACTGCCCGGGAAGGTGGCCCTGAGCAGTTGTGGGGTTGAGCACCTGGACTCTGGGGCGCCTCAGACTGGGGGAGCCAGGACTGTTCTCCCAATGTTGACACAAAGTCCCTGCCTTCTGGAAGGGGAGACTCATCCCCATGCTTCCCTCGGGATGGCAGACTTGGTCACAAAGGACCTGGGCTTGCCCGTTGCTGATGTGAAGTCGAGGAAGGCTCTCCATTCCAACCGCCAGGATGGTTTTGTACTGTCAGTGAAAGGGTCTGTGACCCTCTTCCATACCTTCTGCAGGACCTAAGAGCGGGTAGGGTGGTAGGGGATGGCACTGCATCTCCTCCCCTCCGTGTCCTCCCCATCTCCCAAGGCCTCCTTGGGGACCTTTGTAATAATTTGAGCCAATTAAAAACATGAAGTAAAGAATAAAAATGCCTGATGCATGCTTTTAACCCCGGCACCTGAGAGGCAAAGGCAGGCGGGTCTACTACACAGCAAATTCCAGGACACCCAGGACTACATAGATAGACATTGTTCCCACAAAGGTAAAATAAACGTTTAAAAAGCAAATAAAAGCTCTGCCCGCTGTGGGGCCTTGGCCTAAGTCACGCTGCACAGCTGAGCCTGGGAGTTCTTGAGAGAACTACCACCCAGCCCCTCACCAGCACCCAGGGCGAGCAGTTTCTAGGTTCCCGTTTCTAAAAGGTTCTTCTGAGACAGTCACGGGCCAAGTGTTGGAGTCTGGGGAGATGCTCACAGAGCCACAGCAGGCCTGGAGATGGTGCCTGTCTTCAGGCTTACTGAGTTACCTGTGGCTCCCCAGACACAGACCCTGCCCTGGGTCTACAAGGCTCAACTTGTCCCTGTGTCCCCACTGCTGCCACATCAGGGGCAGATTGGAACCTGGGTTCCAGGCCCAGTCACCACCACCACCCCACCCCAGTACAAGCCTCTAACGCGGTATTAGCTTGGAGCCAGTGGATTTTTCTTGGTCCTTGCTAGGTACAAGACTCTGGGCAAACCTTCCCGGAGCCTCCATTTCCTACTTTGTCTAACAGAAGGGACCAGTGCTGTAGGGTTGTAAAATGAATGGTGTATAGACAGAGGACTCAGCGATCAGTAACGTGCTATTCTGCATCTGATTGCACCTGGGTGCTCTCTGATGTCCCCAGGAGTCCCCAGCCTCCGAGCTTCTTCTGGTGCCCTGTGCTTACTCCCTCAGCAATGCCCCTGCCCCCCCCCCAGCCCACTTCCTTGTTCACCAGCTTGTATCATGAATTGCTCCCTGGATGCTTGGGTGTTTTCCTAACATCTGTTTCCTTGGCTTTACGTAGGAGAGCTAGTCCCCTTCCCGGATAAAACTACGGAGCTGCCAGGTCCCAGAGTTCGATGGCTCATTCCACTGTGGCCAGAAAAGCATGGAAAGTTGGACTTGGAAGGGGGCAGGGACTGTCCCCTGGTTACATAAAACAGCCAGCTTGAGGCTAGCTCTGGGTGTCCTGACTGCTCCTTAAGGGACCCCTGTTTCTAGCTCACCCCTGTGTCTAGCTCACCCCTGTGTCTAGCTCACCCCTGTGTCTAGCTCACCCTTGTTTCTCGCCTACCCCATTTCTCCCACATAGGCCGCTGGGAATGACTGCTGCCTTTTCATCCTGACCTGTGGCCCTTAGGGTACTGCTTCTCTAACCACAGGCCCTGGGGAGATGTGTACCCAGGGGTCTCAGATGTGGCAATAGTGTCCCCTCCCCAGCTGGTGTGTTGCTGGTTAGGTACCAGGCTTTGTGCAGACCCCTGATGACATGGTTACCTGATCCTTCTCGTCAAGGAGCCTCACTAAGGGATGTGCCCTTGAGGCCAGGAAGGGGAGACGGCAGCCATGGGACAGAGTGAGGGGGGCATCAGTTCCTGCTTGTCCTGTTGTTTACAGACAAGCTGCTGTCCTCCCTGGGCAAGGGGGAGTAGGCTGGGCAGAAGATGGTGCCAAGGTGGCACGAGGCTGGGCATGTGCCTGTCTGAGATGGCATTTGCAGAATGCCAGACACCTGGAGGTGCCACTCTGAGGACCCCAGGCCTCACCAGAGCATCTTCCTTGATTTAGAAGCTGACCTCTGACCTGGGAGCAGCCAGAATCTAGGTACCCCAGCCCCCGCCCTGGATTCTGCCCCCACCCCACCCCACCCCACCAGTGAGTCTTGGCTCTGCTTATAGCATCTGACGCCAGAGGGGCTGAAAATAGTCCCTGGAGGGGGGGGGGAGGGAGAAGGGGGCTATTTAAAGGGCTCTGGAGGAGCCAGGCATAGCAGGGGCAACGAGAAGGAATCATGGCTACTTCGGAGCTGAGCTGCCAAGTGTCTGAGGAGAACCAGGAACGCCGGGAAGCCTTCTGGGCGGAGTGGAAAGATCTGACTCTGTCCACCCGGCCCGAAGAGGGGTGAGTGTGATGGATTATCTGGAATATCTGCCTCTGCTTCCCCAGAGTACCTTCTCCACACCAGAGTGCAAACCCCTTGAGTTTCCGGAGGCCCTCCCCTGCCCCGGGACTGGCCATCCAGGCAGACCCCACTTAGCAGCTCTCAGGAGTTCACCACTCTTCTCCCTGCTTGCAGATGCTCCCTGCATGAGGAGGACACTCAGAGACATGAGACCTACCACAGGCAGGGACAGTGCCAGGCGCTGGTGCAGCGCTCGCCCTGGCTGGTGATGCGCCTGGGTGTCCTCGGCCGTGGGCTGCAAGAATACCAGCTGCCATACCAGCGGGTGCTGCCACTGCCCATCTTCACCCCCACCAAGGTGGGAGCTGCCAAGGAGGACCGCGAGGAGACCCCCATCCAGCTGCGGGAGTTGCTGGCACTGGAGACAGCCCTGGGCGGCCAGTGCGCGGAGCGCCAGGACGTGGCTGAGATCACCAAGCAGCTTCCCCCTGTGGTGCCTGTCAGCAAACCCGGGGCCCTGCGGCGAACCCTGTCTAGATCCATGTCTCAGGAGGCTCAGAGAGGCTGAGATGGACTGGGACTCAGGCTCCACTGCGTCCGCCTTGGGCTGGGCCCTTCCTGGCTAGGACCATGGAGGAGAGCATCTGGCCGTGGCTGCTTTGTAGTTTGCCCAGAGGTGGGGGCTGTGGGAGGAGGGAGCCAGAGGCCAGGATGCCTAGGCATCCTGAGTTCCCAGAGGGAGGGAGCAAGGATGGTAGGCCCACAAGGTGGAGGGCTGAGCACCCTCAGCCCCAGAAGAAGGAACAAGAGATACTGGTGAGGGCAGGAGCTCCTGGGAAACAGTGACCTGTTCAGTGAGAGGATGGAGTAAGGCAAGGAAGGGATGTGGGATGCGCAGGGAAGGAAGCTTGAAGGTTACAGGGAGGGGGATGTGAAGAGGGCACAAGCAGGGCAGGCCCCCAGTACCCTCTGTTAGCACTGCAATAAATGCTCAACCATGTTCCAGGATTCTTTCTTTCTTTGTGGTTGGGGTGAGCATTCACGTCTCCTGTGCACTTCTGGGAACAGCCATGCATTTGAGCTAAATATTGCACAGCCACAGGGTATATTCCATGCTTAGGGGTGGGGGAAGGGGGAAGAGCTGTAAACAGGGTAACTGTCTGGTCCCCTTTCCTGTTTCACTGCCCAGTCCTGGCTCCCATGTCCAGTCCCTGGCACTAGAGAGTGCCTCACAGGCCAGCTGGCACTCAGGTTTGTTTAAATGATATCTGCGGAGGATATGGAAGGGGCTGGCAGGAAGGCTGTCCTTGGCTGTGCCTTGGGGTGTAGATAGGGTCAATGACCCGAAGGCCTGTCAGTTGTAGATCCAGACAGAATCAATCCTTGGCTGGCATCAGCCTCCATCCTCCCTGGCCTGGGTGGGATGACAGGGTCAGGCTCCTGTCTGTGATCCCTGCAGCTGTTAGGATGGTTCATGTCTCAACCTTGGTGGCTGGCCTAACAAGGAGACTGTCCCCTTGGAATAAGGAAGGGCACAGAGGAAGACTGGATCGAGAGAGGCCAGGACTATCTTAGCAGAGACTGGTACCCTGCTCACCCCAGAAGGGCACAGGGTTCATCCAGAGGGTTCTGCTTTAGGAAGACTGGAGATGCTGTTGGCAGGGTTGCTGGTCATTTCGAGCAGATGGGACGGAGAGTAGAAGCTTGTGTGCCAGGTACCTGAAGCACCAAGCAAGACCTGCAGGCAGGCCAGGCCCTGCCAGCTCCCCAGTAGGGGCCGGAGTGCCGACTTGGGGAGAACAGTATCCTCCAAATGCCAAAAGCACACCGTGCGCCCCTCTAGTGGCCGTGGCTGTACCAAGAATAAGCTCAGCACTCTTTGTCCTCACCTGAGTCCCGTGTCCCTGATATGGCAGGAACATCCTGAACCCGCTGTCCTTGTTGGTCCCCAGATAAGCAACACACAGCCCCAGAGGCCACAGGGATACCTGATGTTCTGCTTGCTAAAAGCATTAGCCCTGCTCACCTCCCTTATCTCTCCTGCCATGGATGCTCAGGGCAGAGACCTACTCAGGGGCTCCCCGAGGCCACCAAGACAGAGGCGAGAACAGAGTGTCCCTTCCGGAGGAGGGAAGGGGCTTGGAGGATAGAGTTGGGATCCAGGCCTGAAGGAAGGGATGGCGTTATTAAGAAGGGGGTTTATAAGGAGTACCCCACCCAAGAGAAGGAAGGAGGTCTGGGAAAAGACAGTGGG
This sequence comes from Cricetiscus sungorus, assembly GCA_030556225.1. Lineage (NCBI taxonomy): Eukaryota > Metazoa > Chordata > Mammalia > Rodentia > Cricetidae > Cricetiscus > Cricetiscus sungorus. The sequence continues at coordinate 74,461,906 of JANBXA010000069.1, forward strand.
ACTGCAGGCATGGGCTATCCAAATCTTGGGAAAGAAAGGGGATAGGACGCTGAGCAAGAAAGAGTGTCTGGGCAGCTGGAGAAAAGCTGGGGCACCTGGATGGGGGTGCAGGACCTCACTGGAAGGGATGAGCAGGGGAAGGGATGGATGGAGGGTTGCCAGAGGGAGGGTGAAGCAAGAGCTGTGTCCTAGAGGATGCCCCACACACCTCCCCGCGGGCGTCTGTTTCTCTGGACACTAACAGAGATGGATGGGGTGACAGAGATATAGCGCCCCCCCCCGGGCGCCGCATCCCTCAACCGCTGCCCCCCCCCGAAGCGGAAGGGTCGGGACGGGAGGGGCAGTGGTAGATAAAGGGATGGCGAGGCTACTGGGGGATAGGAGGCCGCAACAGAAGCATGAGCTGTAGCACAGACCCGAAACACGCTGCAGGGATGGTCCCTGACTCGGACTCTGGCCGGGCAGCTGTAGCCTCTGCTTACCAGGGCTTCGAGCCCCGTGCTTACCTCCGCAACAACTATGCTCCTCCTCGTGGGGACCTGAGCAACCCTGATGGCGTTGGACCTTGGAAGCTGCGTTGCATGGCGCAAACCTTTGCTACAGGTGAGCACCGGAAACCGAGGCATGAGAGAGAGCAGAAGGCGTGGGGGAGGGGGGGAACGAAAGGGAGAGAGAGAAACAAGAATACACACTCAAGAAGCAGAACTATAGGTGGCCTGCTCGTGTAATCAAAAGTGAGCAAGTTAGCCAGGCTCAGTAGTGCAGCAGGCCTCTCGTCCCAACGATTAGGAAAGCTTGAGCCCCCGAAATGGAGGCCTGGCTAGACAACTTTTGAGGGAAGGGAACTCAGGATTGAGAGACAGGCAGAGTGAGGTATAGGATTGAGAGACTGAGGTGAAGGCTGAGGTGGAGATTGGAGACTCCAGAGAGAAAGGCTAGGTGTCTCAGAATCCCCCAACTTGATCTTCACTAAAGCTAGTTTTTGAGTGGTGTTAGAGGAGCCAAGCTTCTCTCCAACATAGGCAGCCCAGAATGGACCCTAGTAGAACCTGGTTGGTATCACTCTACCCCAACAGGCTGGGAGAGCCTGGGAGGGATGGGCTGAGGCAGGGACCACCTTGAACCCCCTTTCTCTGCTTCACCAGGTGAGGTGTCTGGACGTGCCCTCATTGACATTGGCTCAGGCCCCACCATATACCAGTTGCTCAGTGCCTGTGCCCACTTTGAGGACATCACTATGACAGATTTCTTGGAGGTCAACCGGCAGGAGCTGGGACTCTGGCTTCGAGAGGAAGCAGGAGCCTTTGACTGGAGTGTGTATAGCCAGCACGCTTGCCTCATTGAGGGCAAGGGGTAAGAGCTGGGATGAGGGTGTGCTGTGGCGTGGTGGGTGGGTGGTGGAGGGCGGCAGAGGATCGAGCCTGGGGTTGTGCTGAGCCCTGCCTTGGGCCCTGTACAGTGAGTCCTGGCAGGAGAAGGAGCACCAGCTACGAGCGAGGGTGAAGAGAGTCCTGCCCATAGATGTGCACCAGCCCCAGCCCCTGGGAACGTCAAGCCTGGCGCCCCTGCCTGCTGATGCCTTGGTTTCTGCCTTCTGCCTGGAGGCTGTGAGCCCAGATCTTGCCAGCTTCCAGCGGGCTTTGTGTCACATCACCACACTACTGAGGCCTGGGGGCCACCTCCTCCTCATCGGGGCCCTGGAGGAGTCATGGTACCTTGCCGGGGAGGCCAGGCTGTCTGTGGTGCCAGTGTCAGAGGAGGAGGTGAGGGAGGCCCTGGTCCTTAGTGGTTATGAGGTACGAGACTTTCGTACCTACGTCATGCCTGGCCACCTCCGCACAGGTGTAGATGACGTCAAGGGCATCTTCTTTGCCTGGGCTCAGAAGATGGGGGTGCAGGTGTGAGGGCCCCATACACCTGTGTTCTGTACCTCCCAAGTTCCTTATTACCTGAAATGGCACCTAATAAAGAAACAGTCCCCCCGCTGTGTCAGTGCTGTTTGTGGCTCTCCGAGAAGTAGAGACTATGAAGAGGCCTCTGAGGTTGAGGAGGGGACACTCCTAGCTTGTCCTTTCTCTCTAGAAGCCTCCGTGAAGGTTGCTTTCTGTACCACCCATTCTCCCCACCCCAGAAAGGCCAAGTTCGGGAGGGCACCAGCAGCATCTGCCGCGTGCCAGGCACTTGCATGGTTCCAGTGGCCTGTCACTCTGCCTCGGCTCGGCAGCAGGTCCTGCCAGTTTGTCTCCAGGAGAAGTTCAGGGAGCCTGAGTAAGAAAAGCCAAAGCTGGAGAGCCAGAGACTGGAGTGGATAGCAAGGAGGCGTTGAGGTCCAGACACAAACACAGGATAAGAAACAAGAGCCGGTGGTGCTAGATACACACACACACACACACCACACAGGTTTCAGGCTCTGCCAGGTTCCATGTCACCCTTACTCCAATGTACCCAGGTGGAGAGCTGCCACTGTCCAGCAACGTCTCCTTCCCTTCAGCCCATTTTATACACAGAGAAGCAGAACCAGTGTGAGCGAGGCCAGGAATTGGTTTATTAATCACATCCATTACTGCCCCCTGCCTTAAAGTTGATATATATATATATATATATATATATATATATATATATATATGGGATATATGTATATTCCTAATAGGCTGCCCAAGGTCTTGAGCTGGAGCCCTGACATAGCTACCTCCCCACAGAGAGAGGGCAGGCTGGGATAGTGGCAGGGCCCAGCTGCAGACCTGCCTTCCTGATGGCTCAGGATTCAGGCTGTACAGGCCCCGCTTGCCCTGTAATTATCCTGGGAGAGCACTCTCCTCTATGGAGGGCAGTGACCGCTTTCAGACACAAGTTCCACATCTTCTTTCCCCTTTGCCTGATGCCCCTGAATCCAGGCTGTGAGAGGGACCACAGCAGGGAACTGGAGTGGGAGGCACACCATGCCAAGTTAGAGAGGAGGTGGGGAGGGGCACTTTCCCCCTTCCTCTCTCTGCCCTTCAGGGGCTAGTTCTGCAGGGTGCTCTCAAGACATGCGTGTGTGTGTGTGTGTGTGTGTGTGTGTGTGTGTGTGTGTGAGAGAGAGAGAGAGAGAGAGAGAGAGAGAGAGAGAGAGAGAGAGAGAGAGAGAGAGACATCTGGGATGAGTGCAGAGGGGCGCTGGGCCTCCACACTCACAGGACCTGTCAGGTCATGTGTACATACTAGCAGCTGGTTGGACTTGGGGTCTTAGGTAGACTTGGAGCTCAAATGACTGCTGGTGACAACTTGGTTCTCCCATTCCACTCTAGCCTCCTGTCAGTGTAGCCCATGCATGCTCATCTCAGACACATACCTTCTCAAAACCTCAGTCACCTGTCCCCTGAGCACACATCCACTCTCTACACTGTAAGTGAAGTTCCACAAGGCGCCATCCCTGCCAAACCCACCCCATTGACGATCTGGCCATGTCTGCTCTTGGCTTGGACCCTATCCCTCTCTATGAGTCCATGTGTCCATCCCCAACCAGAATAGCAGCCAGGATTCTAACCCTGAGCCCCCTGTGGTTCTGGCCCTGAAGGCAAGAATGGCTGGTGCAGGAGGCTGGGTAACCCCTCCTTGGTACCAGCTCAGTTCCTCAGACCACGGAGAAACTTAGGCAGCTGAAGAGCAGGCCTCCAGTGCCACCTAGTGGCTCCCTGACAAAAAGAGTCCCCAATGTGCCCCAAAGGCCTGTGGGTGTGGCATTTAGGGTAAGTGGAGGTACTTGGAGTGGTACTATGGGGAGAGTGATGTGGGAAAGGGAGTGGCTGAGGAGACAGAAGCCGCACTTGTCTCCGTAGACCTCCATCCAAACTTGCTCCCAGTTCAGCCCCAGGCACAGGAGGGCTGCCTATTCACTGTCCAGATGTGAGGAGGCCACACCCAAGCTTCAAGTTCCAGAAGCTAAAAGGAGAAAGACAATCATCTCACGGGGGAGAAGGGGGAAGCATCAGGAACGAGGCACATCTACACTTTTCCAGGGTCTTTAGTCCAGCTTGATCTTGGCTTCAGATTCCTTCAGTAGGTACAGGCTGTCATCTTCCAGAAATCTGTGGGTGTAGAGATGACCCCACTGAGGCAGTCACCAGTTCTGAGAACCTCCCAGACCCTGGGGTGACCGCAGGCAAGTGGAAAGGTCAAGTGGGCACAGGGAGCCCCGGTCTGCTCTAGGAGCAGGTAAGGAAGGTGCAGGGAGGGAATCCTGAGGCGGGGGGTGACACGAACCTGAAAAAGAGGACATGGACAGGAATGGTGCTGATATGCCAGATGGCGTGGGCGTCCAGGACCCAGAAGAGGGGTGGGAAGTCGAGCAGCTCCAGCAGGGACAGCCCCTGCAGCAGCAGCACCACTACCACACACCTGCGCGTGTGAGGCAGGCGCCGGTGGTTCCGTAGGCACCAGGCCATCCACCATGCCAGGTTCACCAGGCCTGGGGGCCAGAAACAGAAGAGCCTCACTCACTGGATTCCTCCTTGACTCCAGCTGCCTTGTCCCAACTCCACCCACCCCTAGCCTCCCATCTCGACCCCTCCCTGCTCTCAAGAGTCTCTCCAGAATGTCCCCAAGAACCCACCTCATGCCCACTCGCAGCTCTACCTCACCTATAGCCACGTTGGCCATCATGTTGTAGCCGTAGTCGAAGTGGATGAGGCTCAGGTAACAGATGTGCAGCGTCAGCAGAAGCATCAGGAGGGCTCTGAAGGCACTGGCCACTGACGGGTGCTGCAGTCCCACGGTCCTGTCCAGCCGTCCAGAGCAACTCAGATAGCGACTGAGCCGTGGTCCTCACCCAAAGGGGTGAGGCTTTGCTGAAGCCACTCTACTCTCCCTGTCCCACCAAACCAACTGTTTCCCAGAAACCAAGGGCTACAACTCCTGGAGAAGTCAGGGTCCTCTATCCCTAGCATTCCCACCCAAGATAGTCCTGCAGAGGTGTGAGCAGGCCAAGGAACAGAGTTCTGGGCAGTACCCTCTCTGCCCACAGCCCCAAGGGCTCACCTGACACAGCACAGGTAAATAGAATGCAGGATGACGGCGGAGGCGCAGAAGTAGTCCATTTTCTGAGGGTGGGGAGAGCCCAGGAGGGCCAGGTGAGGGGAGCAGAGCATGGCACAGGCCAGGGACCACAGAGGAGCCACAGGGATGAGGCAGGGAGGAGACAGAGTCTGAGCTTCCAGTCTGCAGGAGCCCCATCTTGCATTCCCTCTGCCTATGGCTATTACCCTGTGTCCACATTATAAACGCAGTGAGACGTCCATGGCATCAAAAAGGGCCTCACTATGAGGGCACACCCCTGATTACACTAGCTTGGGTGACCCTGGGAAAAAGACTTCATCTCTCCCAAGCTCAGTGGCCTTATAGATCAGGAAACCAATGACAAAACTCTCCTGACAAGACCCAGGTAAAGCTCCCTGGGCTGCCAGGAAGGGATGCGGACGGACTCTACAAATGGCACAGCCTTCACTCTGTGGAGCTTGCTCTGCCCTCTCCTGGGCTCCTCCAAGACTGTCCCATGCAGGGGACTGGGAGGCGCGCGCTCACCTCTGTGAGGTCAGTGTCCCTGGTATGGAAGACCGTGGACCAGAACCAAGCATTGAGGGACACCTGAGGAAGGAGAGGTCAGTTAGCATGTAGCTCAAGGTAGTGGAGACCTGTGGGGCTCTTTTGGGGGAGAATGTGCATCCAATGCCCCAAGAACCGTCTGAACAAACTCTGGCCTCACTCCACCCAGCCAATCCTCACAGGAGGATTTCCCACCACTGTACACTGCCACCCAAATCCCCCAGGCCAAAAGAGCTGCAGCTTCCACAGGTTCTGGCCTGGCCAGGGAACCAGTCCTGGCAGAGTCAAGTTCCCAAATTACCCAATCTCTAAGACAACAGCCCCCAGGGCCCTGCCGCCTCCCCACACTGCCAAGTGATGACAACCCCACCCCAGCCCAGGGAGCCTGTGACCTCAGCTTCTGGGGGCGGGAATGAGGTGAGTGGGTGGGTGGGGGGCTTGAGCTAGCTTGGGGTGTGTCGGGAGGAGCAGCAGTTCAGGGAGGGAGGTGAGGCAGCTCCCACTAGAACCTAGCCTCTGAGGAAGACTGGCAAACCTAGCCCAGCTTCTTCCTGGCTGGGCCAGCCTAACCCGCTGGGCCAGTGGCAGCTCTGGAGTCTTGGGAGGAGTAGGGGCAGGACTGAATGACCCAGGGGAATGCTGGGGGCCCTCTTCCTGGAACAGTACGGCCTGAAACTTGCAAGTACACCATCTTGTGGGAATCAGTGTTGGCACTTTCTTCAAGGCCTGTGTCCATAGCACAGGCCCAGGTTACTGAGAAAAGGGCGGGCTACAGTGGAGACAGGAACCAGAGGCTGAGAAACCCGTGGCAGCTAGTCACAAAAGGTAGAGTAGTCCCTGGTCTGCCATACCGGGAAGGTGGACAAGAGACGTTTGCAGAACAGGCCTGTAGGAGGTGCCCAGTTAGGTACCACAACAAATGGCCAGTCAGGGGACACAGGAGCAGGTCAGGAAGCCAGTCTGTAGGGTCTCACAGCAGGAGGGCCAGACATGGCAGAGCGTGACAGAGAGGGCAGGCTGGAGGCAGGTGTGTACTCTTGATGCTTGGCTTTGGCCTGGGAGCCCTGTCCCCACCACTGCTGAGCCTGGCTTTCCCACACACAGCCTTCTACTCGCGGAGAGAGGGCTACCTGAAGAATGGTCTCTGCAACCTTGACAAGGCTCTGACGTGTGTCTCATGATGGGCAGGCCACCTCTTCCTTTCCTCAGAAGACTTGGGAGGAAGCTTTACTGTGGCTACCTGGCTGTGCCTCAGCCTGCTGTGGAACCTGAGGAGAGGTCACAGCCTGTGTCCCAAGTCAGGTTTGGCCACCCATCCTCACTAAGCTGACTTCTTGGTGTGGCCACACTGAATAGATAGATCCCCTTTTCCTGCTATCCACTATTCATGTGGCTATTGGGGTGAGTGGCCAAGTCTGGCTTGGGACACAGGCTGTGGCCCCTAAGTTCAGAACACATCTACGGCTTCTCTCCTTAAATGGGGCACACCTGAGTGGCCTTCATCGCCTCCCTCACAAGGCCTAAGGTGAGCTGGATCAGTGTGAGGAGAGGGGTGACCCCAGATTGGAGACATGACCCAAGCAATCACAAGGATCAGGCAGGCCAGGTGCAGGGACATCTTAGGGAGGGCAGTGGCCCTGGAACCAGTGTGGGAGGGAGGAGGGGAAGGCAGCAGGCACTGGCAGCCAGCCAGGCCTCCTTGTCACCCACAGCAGGAAGGGGGAGGTGACAAGAGGGCTGATCTAAGTGGCAGTTGGAACACTGGAAACAGAGGGCGGAGGTGCCCTGGGCCAGGCCTTAGCCCCATACACAGGTGTGGGCTGCTGGTTTTTTTTTTTTAAGTCCGTAGCCTCCAAGGGGCCATCTACTTACAGCCCTGTCTTAAGCCTGGACTCTGAACCCCAGGATGTCTCTCTCTTAAGGAGTGTCCCATGAAGGGTGGGGTCTTTCCTCAGACTCAAAAGCAGTGTCACTAAGAATGCAGGCCCTGGAGCCAAACCTAGGGGCTTTAAGCTCAAGTAGGCAGCATTTCCTGTGTGTTCTCAGGCAAGTTATTTACCCTCTCTGTCTCGGTTTCCAGTGCTACACACTCTTACAGCTGCTGCTGGGCACACAGGTCTCCCAAGAAGCTTGGTGTCCTCCATCACGTCCACCAGGCTGACCCCACACTTCCCTCCATCTGACCTCCAACTCCTCTTTCCTCAAGTTCAAGGTCAGTGGTCCAGGGGCACTGGCTCCAGCTCTGGGAAAAGCCCCTGTTCATGACCACAAGCCACTGTCCCATGAGTATGGTCCCACCGTCCCGTCCTTACGGTACCAGCCGGTGCATACCTTGTAGTCAGATACAAGCAGAGGACAGATGGGCGAGGGGGTGGGGAGGTGGGGGAGCTAGGAGGGGCGGGGGGAGCATGCACAACTGTTCTGCACTCAGTGTGGTGGGAGGGACCAGCAGGGTAGGTGAGAATTTTGTGTAAACACTTGAGAATGGGGGACACAGGGCCAGGATCCCAGTAGTGGCAGGGATGAAGAGACAGGAAGGCTGGCTGGTGGCGGGAGGCAGGAGGCTGTTTCAAGTCTGCTGGCAAACATAAAAACAGACAAAAATATCAGCCATGAAACTGGTTGGATGCCAAGAGAGCCAGATCTGTCAGGAATTTGACCCCGGTGTTAAGTCCCCGTGCTCGGGGCTGTCATTGACACCATCATGGTGGGGACAAGTGGGTCTTTAAATAGCTTGGTGCCTCAGCAGTGGGGGAGGCAGAATGTTAAATATGATGTCTGCTGCCATCCTGCCCCATCTCTGGGGCCACTGCCCAGCAGGGCAAGACTACCTTGGGTTTACTCTGAGGGGAGGCTGGGGCTTTTCCCCACCACCAAAGGGTTCCTGAGCTGGTGAGATGGTTTGGATGAAGGCACCTGTGTCAAGCATAATGACCCGAGTTCAAATCCCAGGACCTACACAGTGACAGTGTATCAATTCCCCTGAGTTGTCTGACCTCTGACCTCCACATCAAGCCACAACATGTGCCCAGGCACACAAGTAAACAAATAAATATGTTTTAAAGTTTTTTTTTTTCCCATTTCTTAACATTGTGTGGCTCTTTTGTGACAGTTGGGAAGTCCCTCCTGGACTCCAGCCACCCCTCTGCTACATCTCAGCCTATCTCTTCTGTTGTCATTTCCTTTATAGGGATGTTCCAATTGGTCCCAGCCATTTCATCTCACATCTCCACCTGAGACTCTTTCCCTGCTAGATAAAGGTGGGAACTGGTTTGGCCTCCCAGCTTTGGCAGAGGGCCAGGCCCCCGACTCCATGAAGTCAAAGGGCTGTAGCATACAGAACTCTGGCAGGTTCCTGGCCCTTCCCAGGACCTCCCCAGGCTGCACTTGAGTCTCAATAGCAAGGCAGGGGCAGCCTTCCACCGGCTCCACTGAGGGACAGGCGTATCAGAGAAAAGACACCCTTGGCCCTCCCACCCACACCCCAGCACAAATGAGGGCCACACTTGTTCCAGAAGACCCGGCCCAGGACGAAGTCCGCTGCCACACCCTCTGGGCAGAAACACAAGGCTCAGTGGCAAGTATGAAATCCAAACTAGAATAAGTGTGGTGGTGTCTGCCTAGCACAGCAACACCCAGCCATCTAAGACAGGGAGAGCGAACGCTGAAGGCCAACCTGGGCTACACAGTGAGCCCCTGAGTCAGCAAAGCAAAAAACGAAATCATCCAACCGAAGTGGACGCTGTCCCTGTCCCCTGCTTCCAGGTCTTAGGTCCTGCTGGACTCTCTCTCCCATATGCATCCAATCCTGCTTTCCAGGCTGACTGGGCCTAGGCGCAGGCTTTGCTCTGTGGTCCCAGGCTACACAAATGCAAAACCGGGTTCTTGCTCAGCCAGTGTTAATTCCAGCAAGCACTCAGACCCTGGAGCCCAGTGGTGCAGTGCCAGAGGCCAGCCCTGTTTTCTCTACTTTCTGACTTGTTAGCTGTTATCTGAGGCCAAAGCTCTGTGTGCCTGACTCTTACTCAAAGAGTATAGGTACATGATTAGGATCCCACAAGGAAACATTGATCAAACGCTCAGGACAAGCCTAGTGGCCTTCCTTCATAGTTCTTGCTGTTCTAGGGCTTACTATGTAGTTCAGGATAGCCTTGGCCTCATGTTGCATTCAGGTATGACTACTCTTTTCAAGTTTTAAAAGAAACTGCTTTGTTTAGTTTTTGTTTTTTGAGACAGGGTTTCTCTGTTTGGCCCTGGCTGTCCTGGAACTCACTTTGTAGACAGGCTGACCTCAAACTCAGAGATCTGCCTGCATCTTCCTCCTGAATGTTGAAACTAAAGGCTAGGACTAAAGGCTACCATGTCCTGCATAATAATAATAATAATAATAATAATAATAATAATAATAATAATAAGTGTCGAATATGCAGTCTATGGTGACATCAAACTCAAAGTTTTGCTTCAGCCTCCTAAGACCTGGAATTGCAGGCATGGTCACTCTGCCCGACTGTCCCAAACTCTTCCCTCTCTCTCCTTGCTCTTCCCTCCCTCCCTCCCTTCCCTTTTGTGTTGTTCCATAGCCCTTAACGGTTATTATTGCCATCAAGGGGCACATACTAGGTCTACCTCCTCCCCCCACGTCCACCTCCCTCCCACATCAGGCTCATCCTGCGCATCTCAGCACGCCTGTGCTGTCAGCTATGCTCAGAGTCCCCCAGCCACCAGATCCAGGGGCCACTTCTCTCCTTGTCCTGCCCTGTGGCTCTCGGCTTTTCTGGCCCTCCGACGCCCCTTACCCTTGGCTGTTTTTGTATTTCTGTCTTCTGTCTAGGAGATTCCCCTGCTCTCTTCATGTTTACTAGACACTGCCATTCCTCATGTCTGCTCATATCCCAGGAAGCCTTTCCTTGTTGGCCTGCAGGGCCTAGCTCCATCACATGCTACAGCTCCTCCCGGCTTCTGTGTTTCTTCTAGGCTGTACTTTGACATGCAATTGTGTGACTGTGAGACAAGCACGAGAGGGCAAGAACCTGTGTGTTTTCACATGTTCGGGGGCCTCCGGCACCCAGTAAAGCGCTTGGCATGCAGCGGGTAGCCAACAAACACAAATAGAGGTTCTTACAGCAGGAAGGAGTAAGTGGGGATTTTTCCCCTAAGGCCTGTCAGAGAAGCTCGGCCCCACAGACATCCACTGCCCCTCTTACTGTCACCCAGTGCTCTTCAGTACCCAGGTCCACATTTCTCCAGTGGTCCCAGGCCCTGGATCTAGTTCCTCAGACCCGCCATACTGGTGAGGCTGAGAACTTTTCCCTGCTCATAAGGACCCACCGGGGTTCTCCAGGGATAGACCAGCACTAGGTTAAGCTCTAATAGGACCTCTGGGCCAGAACAAAAGACACATCACTCCTCCAGGGAGGTCTTGAAGAGACCAGCAGTTCCCACATGTTTCCTACAGCCCAAACTGCCCAGTGAGTCTTTTTGTAGTTTCCTCCTTTAGGATGAGAATGCGTATCCTCCCTCCTTCCATTTCCGCTGTGCCTGACTCCCATATTTTAGCCCTGGGAAGGAGAGAAGCTACTCACTAGGTGGAAGAGCCCTCTCCCACAGTGGTCCTGCTGGCTACCTACCCAAGCGAAGGCCATGCAGGTATGGTACATGGGGGAGGAGGCTGGCACTGAGGCACGGTAGCGGCAGAGCATCACTAGGCTGGCTAGGCCATTGAGGAGTGAGGCCACGGCAGAAGCTGGCTCTTGGATGAACAGGAACCGGGAGAAGGGCCACTGAAAAAGAAGCACAGGGAGGAGGCCTGAGGGGAGGCAGCCACTAACTGGCCTGGACAACCTTTTCTTGACAGCCGCATCAACAGGTCTACACCTGGTTCCTCAGCTCAAGATTTTGGCCAAAGCCTTTATTCCCTCAAGTCAATGAGCCTCTCTCGGGAAGTCCCTGCCTAAGATTAGAGTCTTTCCCTGGTAGGCAGGGACGCCTGACTGGGGACAGCAGACAGGCCAGGTGAAACCATCCAGATCTAGGTCCCATCCCTCCTCAGCTACTTTCCATAGTCCTCTGAGTGCCTGATTACTCTGTGCTAAATTGGATGAGTAATTCCTGCCAACAGGCCAAAATGAGATAACATTGGGTCAAAAGGCAGAAAGAAGCAGGTCAATATAAGGGTATTTCTGATGATCTGGACTCCCATTGGAGAAGCTTTGGAAAAGCACCTTAGTCAGGGGCAGTGGGTATCTCAGTCAGCCCCAAGAAGCTCAGCACTACTGTGATGGAAAATAGATCTTTTTCTTGGTGTTTTTTTTTTGGGAAGAGGATCCACCTGCCTCTGTCTCCAAAGTGCTGGTATTAAAGGTATGCACCATCACACACGACTTGAGGTGCAGGCATTATTACTCCAAATTCAGAAGCAGGACAGGCTGGCACCATTGGAAAAGCAAGAGATTCTGAGCACACATATCTGTCTCATGGTTCCCTGTGACTCCCTACCTCAGGCTTCTGGGGTAGCATGGGCAATTGGGGGCTGAAGGCCACCACCACTTACTGCTCCTGACTTTCCAACTCACCTTGCCATGGAACTGAGGCACCCTGTGACCCTCCTGAAGGTAGAGGCCAACAGTCATCCACATGCATTCATACTTGCAGTCATCCCGGCAAGTCCAGCCTGAAACAGACAGACACGACTACAGATGTCTTAGCATAGGGAGGCATACGCAGCCTGGTGGCGCCCAGGCATGAATGGAGAGAGCCAGAGATCTCAAAATCTTACACATGGAGGGGGGAGAGAGAGAGAGAGAGGGAGGGAGAGGGAGGGAGGAAGGGAGAGAGGGAGAGGGAGGGAGGGAGGGAGGGAGGGAAGGAGAGTGGGAGGGAGGGAGGGAGAGTGGGAGGGAGGGAGGGAGAGTGGGAGGGAGGGAGGAAGGGATGGAGGGATGTATGTATGTATGTAGGGAGGGAGAGAGGAAGAGAGGGAGGGAGGGAGGGAGGGAGGGAAGGAGAGTGGGAGGGAGGGAGGGAGAGTGGGAGGGAGGGAGGGAGGGAGGGAGGGAAGGAGAGTGGGAGGGAGGGAGGGAGAGTGGGAGGGAGGGAGGAAGGGAGGGAGGGAATTTTAGCAGCAAGAGCAAAGTGAATATTTTCTTCTTCCTTTACCCAGGATGGAGCTCTTGGCATCTGACAGGCCCCTCTATGGGGACCTGGGTTTACACTTCTGAATCCAGGGTGGAGTCTTTGGTGTCTCCCCACCTCCTAGGAAAATAAAGCTCAGACCCTTCACCCCAAGTCCTCAGATTCCGAATTGCCTTTATTCCCTTATTGCTACTACTCAAGTTCCCTGCTCTCTGGGTAAACCAAGCCGCTATATGTACCTAAATCTACCCAGGGCCTCCAAGCTCTCTGTCCCCCCTTTCTGAAATAGAAAGGGTAGTAATGAGGACGAGCTGTTGGTCAAACAGGTCAGAACTGGAAATTCTGCTCTACCACTTCACAGACCGTGTGACCTTGGGCAAGGTACTTAATCTCTGAGTGTTCCCATCTGTAAAACGGATCAGGGACTCTATCCGAACGGGTTGTGGTGAAAGTCCATTGACCGCCTTGATGCCTGTCAAGTGTGGGTGCTTAGTGTACTGGTTCACTTCGGTTCCCTCCGCTCCATAGTGATCCCTGCCTCCACCCTTGAAGCAGACTCCATTCCTTCCTGTCCCAAATGCGTATAGTGTTTAATGTATGGGTCTGTTAGGGATCAAACCATTCTGTCTTTGTGAAGGCTAATATTCACCAGCTGGGCACTATAAAAACGGAAGGAGGGCTCCTGGTCGGCCTCCTGTGTTATTTCAGGTCTTGTACGCCGTGTTTAACAAGTAGTGGTCTGAATAAATATAATTAAGCCTCTGGAAAGTTAGGACAGGCTGTTGGGACCCCACACACACACACTCAGGAGGTTCCATACATTAACATTCCTGAGAGAACACAAGGGTAAACTGAGGCTCTGAGACGGCAGAAGGGCACAGTGGGCGGGACTAAAAACAGCGGGCGTTACTTATCCCAGGAGGGCGGGGCTTACCAGCTAGGCTCATGTAGATTGGCTGGAGAGAGCGGAAGTGCTTCAGTGCGTCCCCCGAACAGTTCCGTTCTTCGCATCGGAGCACGCAGTCGCGGTACACCGGCTCGCGGTCGCCCTGGGAGCCCCACGCGAGCCCCACTGTCACTGTTAGCAGCAGCAGCCGCGCCATCCGCTCGGCCATCCTGACACTCTGCCTGGCCGCCGAGGGAGGAGCGCGAAGTCCCACTTCCGTAACAACCGGAAGTACCTGTGTTCATGTTGCACCCTCCGCTGACGCCCGCCCACTTAAAATAAAAGTTCCCGGATTTTAGTGGGCGGGAATCCCCGCCTCTAATCTGCTATCTGTTTTAAACACAGCTTCAAGGGGTGCTGTGTATTCGGGTGCAAACTAATGAATCTTCTTCCTACTGTCTCTACGGTCTCTGTTCCAAGAGGGCCTCTCCTGTCATCAGCCCTCTTATTAGATTCCAGTTTCCAAATGTTCTGGGCTTTCCGTTTCTATTTCTTGTGCCATCACCTTGATTAAAGACACTGCAGAACTTATTAACAGGTGTCCTTGTCCTTACTTTGGTCCCCTCCAGTAAGCATTTCTTCCCTAATTAACTTTATTACTATGATAAAGACCATGACAAAAAGGAACTTGTCTTACAGAACCCTATCCCAGCCCATCATTGAGGAAAGCCAGGGCTGGAACCTGAAGGTAAGAACGGAAGTGGAGATCTCGAAGGAATACTGCTTTCTGGCCTGCTTAGTCTCTTATAGCACCCTGCAGCACTTGCCCAGGGTTTTTAATCAAGAGAGTGTCTCCTACAGGTTTGCCAACAGGCCAATATGATGGATGATGGAGGCATTTATTTTGTCAACTGAGATTCCCTTTTCCCAGATGACCTTAACTGACAAAACAAAGCAAAACAAACAAACAAAAAACCCCAGTCACAACCCCATTTTCTAAAATTCAAATTTCACCCATCACTTTCCTTCTTGCATGACCTGGCCTGCTGGTGCCCAATGCGTTGCTCCCGGTACACTGCAAAGGTCCATGTCTCCGGAGCCTCTTGCCCTTGTCTGGTTTATATCATATAATTGGTCCTTTTGCTTTTGCTTGTTTTTCTGTTATCAATTAAAGGCCACCTGTTGTGGGTGGTTGTTAACATGGGCAGGATAATACTCAGTGGCTTGTTTTTCTTGTAAGGCATGGGGACCTTTCCTGTCCTAGTCACCTTTGAAGTAGAACATGGGCTTCATGTGAGTTACTTGGAAAGCCTTAAAAGGTGAATGAACAACATAAACCTGTCTGGGTGGGACAGCCAAGTGCCTGGCTTAGTGAGTGAAGGTATTTGATTCGCCATCTTGGTAACCTGGGTTGGATCCTCAGAACTCACATAAAGGTAGGAATAGAGAGCCAAGTCCTCTGTCATCCATGCATGTGCTGTAGTGCACACACACACACACACACACACACACACACACACACACACACACACACAATGCATACACATATACATAACAATAATAAAAACTTCTCAGGGACTGAAGAGATGGCCCAAAAGTTAACAAAGACTACTGCTCTTGAAGAGGACAGGAGCTCAGTTCCCAGCACCCTCACATGGCATCACACCACTTGTAACTCCAGCTCCAGGGGATCTCATGACCTTTTCTGGCCTCTGCAGGCACTGCACTTATGTGCACATACCCTGATACAGATACTTGAGAATTGGGTGCTTGCTTTACTGATCCCCATAACTCTGCCCAACCAACGGTGCCCAAATCTTACTGTAGTTTTGAAGTCATGTAACTAAACACTGGCCCCCACACATTCTTTTCATTCATGGTCTTTCTTCCTTTATACCCTGGAAAGGGAACTGAGGTTGGAGGATAGGATTTAAAGGTGAAGAAGGTGAGGTGTGGAAGTCACAAAAAGTATCACCTTACCTTCATTCACCCAGCCAACTGCTCAGGAGTACATCGTTAACCCTGTATTTTCTGTGAATGACGCTTATTACATTTAAATGTAACATAAATGGTGTCCTTAAGTTGAACCATCCAGTTGATGGGGATGAAGAAATTACTACTTTTTGTGGAGGTAAGGTTTCAATGCATAGCCTAGGGTGGATTCCAAATTGGAATCTTCCTCCCTCTGACTCCTAAATGCTGGGAGTATTGGCATGTGACACCTCAGTTCACTCAGGCCAGGTATGGTCACATAGGCTTGAATCCCAGCACTCAAAGAGCAGAGGCAGGTGGATCTCTTTGAGTCCCAGGCCAGCCAGGGTCACTTGGGGAGACCTTTTCTCAAAACACACACACACACACACACACACACACACACACACACACACACACACTCTCCAAAACAAACAAACAAACAAACAAACCAACAACAAAGAATGAAAAAGCAAGCATTGTGGCCCCAGTAGCTGACAGAGAACACAATCAATCCTAATATTACTTTGGTTCTGACAGGCCACATATTTATTTTTTTGGGTCTTTATTATTCTGAGGATGTACCTTTTTCGACAATCCTCATGTGAATTAGGGGCATTAGGGTGAAAGAGAATGACAAAAAGAAAAGTTCCTCCAGTTAGGTAAACCAGGTGGAGACAGGACTTCTTTAAAACTTTTAGTCTCAGCTAGGAGTTGGTGGTGCACACCTTTAACCCCAGCATTTGGAAGGCAGAGGCAGGCGGATCTCTGTGTGTTCGAGACCAGCCTGGTCTACACAGCTAGTTCCAGGACAGGCTCCAAAGCAAAACAGAGAAACCCTGTCTCGAAAAAAAAAAAAAAAAAAAAAAAACAAAAACAAAAAACAAAAAAACCCAAAACTTTAGTTTCCATTTTTTTCTTCTTCTCCTCTTCCAGGGTTAGAATCCAGAGCTTGCTGCTAGGTGGTGGCACACACCTACAGTTCCAGCACCTGGGAATGGAGTTAGGAGGGTTAGGGGTTGAAGGCCTGCCTCAGTTACATAGAGAGACTAGCCTGGGCTAAATAAGACTCACTTTTTAAAATGATTTTTATTTAACTTTATTGCATTGGTGTAAAGATGTCAGGTCCTCTGGAACCAGAGTTACAGACAGTTGTAAGTGGCCATGTGGGTGCTGGCAATTGAACCCCGGGTCCATCTGGAAGAGCAGCCAGTGCTCTTAACTAATGAGCCACATCTCCAGCTAACCTGTTTGTTTTTTTTGTTTTTTGTTTTTTAATGAATTCAAAGTCTTCTAGGCCGTCACTCTAATACTGAACTAAATTTCTTGCTTCCTAGGTCCCTATTCTATACAAGATATTAAAATGTGGTAAATTCCACATTAAATATAATTCAGAAATAAATATGTTTGATATTGTTGAATTGCTCTTAATAGTTGAAGATTATCATATTTATATACATTTAATAAAATATTATTGTTTAGTTCATGCAGTGGTAGATGCCTATAATCCTGGTACTTGGGAGGTAGAGACAGGAGGATCATGGGCTACACAAGACCCTGTCTCAAAAAACAAAGACGGGGGCTGGAGAGAGTTCAGAGATTATGAGCACTGGCTGCTCTTACAGAGGACTCTTGGTTGATTCCCAGCACCTACATGGAAAGTTAGAAATGGAGATTTAAAAAACAAAGACAGGCTGGGTGATGGTAGCACACACCTTTAATCCCAGGCAGGCAGATCTCTGTGAGTTTGAGACCAGCCTAGTCTACAAGAGCTAGTTCCAGGACAGGCTCCAAAGCTACACAGGGAAACCCTGCCTCAAAAACCAAAGACAGGGCCAGCAAATGGTCCAGTGGGTGAGGGCTCTTGCCACCAAGCCTGACGGCTAGAGTTTCATCCCTGGATTGGATTTGCTGGAAGGAGAGCTGTGGTGTTCTGGCACCCTCACCACACACAGAATGTTGTGGAATATTAGTTTAAGATGCATTACATTTGTTTATGTTGTGGAGTATTTGTTTATTGATACAAAGATGTTTTGCCTCCTTTATGTTGTATTTGTTTAACTCTGTAAAGCTGTATTACTTTGCCTGCCTAAAACACCTGATTGGTCTAATAAAGAGCTGAACAGAAGCCAGGTGGTGGAGGTGCATGCCTTTAGTCCCAGTACTCAGGAGGCAGAGGCAGAGGCAGGTGGGTCTCTGTGAGTTCGAGGCCAGTTTGGTCTGCAGAGCTAGTTCCAGGACAGGCTCCAAAGCTACACAGAGAAACCTTGTCTCAAAAAAAAACTGGAGAAGAGAGAGAGAGAGAGAGAGAGAGAGAGAGAGAGAGAGAGAGAGAGAGAGAGAGAGAGAGCTGAATGGTCAATAGCTAAGCAGGAGAAAGGATAGGCAGGACTGGGGGGGGCAAAGAGAATAAATAGAGAAGAGAGGGAGGAATGAGAAAAGGAGAAGGAGGGGAGGACACCATGGGCCAGCCACACAGTCAGACACAGATAGGAACAAAAGAAAGATATAGAGAATAAAGAAAGGTAAAAAGCCCAGAGACAAATGTTAAAGAGAAATGGGATAATTTAAGAAAAGCTGGCTAGAAACAAGGCACGCTAATGCCAGGCATTCATAAATAAGAAAAAGTCTCTGTATTAATTTGGGAGTTCGATGGAGGGGCCCCAAAGTGGGGAAAAAAAACTATAACAATCATTATATAGTTGTAAAAAACTTAAGAGAGATTAAAAAAACCCCAAACAAATCCATGTTCATATTTTGGAGCTCAGTGAACATTTGTTTAGTCCCCAACATTTTGTAGGACCTTAAACACCTATGCCTACCTGTCTGGTGGGCAAAAATCATCCCAGTGGAGATTTCTGATCTTTATCCAGCTGAAAGGCCATTGTTCGGACTGAACACCTGTATAAGGCTCCGAGGAACCAGAGCAAGGTAACATGGAGTCACTCATGCTAATGCAGCATAATGTTAAACTGAGTGTTTAGAGAAGCAGATAGATCCCAAAGTCAACCAACTGCTACGAAAACAGAGGGTCCTGGCCTCCTGGAGTCATTGCAGTAAAGAATTCTGTCTGCTTTGACTTACAATAAGGAAGCAGACGTGGGCTGACAGTCACAGCTTAGTGTCCCCAAGGCCCTGGCTTCAACCCAGGGCTAGAACTAAGGAAAGTGGTTGGATGCTTATTTTCTCTTGTTCTGTTTCCTGATGCCCAGTTTACGGTGTTTTTCCTTTTGTTCTGTTACCACTTTACAAGACTCACTGTTCTGCTACTACCAGTGTGAGTCTGCACTCTATTTATGGAATGGGGGCAGCCTATTTATGAATCACGAAGGGAAGAAAGTTAGATCTATGAGTGACTTTGTTGTTACTTTGTCTTTAATTCTTTAACATTCTTTTTATTTATGTGTGTGTGTGGGGGGGGTGTACATGCCATGATATGTTGGGGGCAGTGTGTGGGACTTCCCTCCTTCAACCGCGTGGGTCCCAGGGATCAAACTCTGCTGGTCAGTCTTGGCAGCAGGTCCCACAGAGCCATTTCTCCCTGGGATTTTTTTGTATGGTGGCAGGATGTTGTCCTCTGGGACATTTTCCCTGGTAACACTTGCCTGGTGTCCCCTTTCTCAGGTTTCCAGCTCACAGCCCCTTTTCATGTTCCTTTCTGTTAGCTTACCCTCCACTGGTTTTCTGTGTGAGCCACAGGCTGGAAATCCTTGGACTCAATCTTTCAGTTTGGGCTTACTGAGCTCTACCCTGTGGCAGCGATTGCCCCAGCCAGCGAAGGGAGAAAAAGATGAAGTGGCTTCCTGTGGGAGCAGCATGAGCCCCGAGTGAAGGCAAGGGGTTCACAAAGCGAAGGAATTCTGAGGGAATCTGTAGTGTCCACATGGCACAACAATGCCTCAGACCCAAGGAAACTGGCGGAGCCTTTCTCTCCACGGGCTCAGAAGAATGGTCAAGCTTTTCTCCCTTGGAAATGCTAGTGTTTACTGATGATTGAGCAGTATGTGAGAAAACTAGCAACTGCAGCATTCCTCCTAGAGATGCCCACAACGGGAGACTGCTCTAGTGAGACTCCTTCTCCTGCCTTGGGTAACAGACACAGGAGTTTCCTGTAGTTGAGTAGCTCATGCCCACCACCAGAGCAATCACAGCCCCACCTGGTCCCAGCTTTTCTGTAATCCTGTCTCATTGTCTGTCCTTTATTCATCCCCTCGTTACCTCAGTCAGGTTTTCAGGGCCAAGACACAACCACGTAGACACAGTGGTTGCCAGCAACGTGCAAGGTCTTATGTTCAATCCCTAGCACTTCCCTTTGCTTTCAAAAAGAACTGTCCTGAGTCCAGGGTGAAGGAAGACAGGCAAACTACAGTGTGAGGATGACTCCAGGCAAGCCGGCTGCACTATCACAGCAAATGCTGGGAACACAGTCCGCGGCGAG
This sequence comes from Cricetiscus sungorus, assembly GCA_030556225.1. NCBI lineage: Eukaryota > Metazoa > Chordata > Mammalia > Rodentia > Cricetidae > Cricetiscus > Cricetiscus sungorus. Next base: position 74,481,912 of record JANBXA010000069.1, read on the forward strand.
GGTGCCTTATTTATGGTGCACAATGTTGAGCAAGGCGCTGTTTGAGATCAGAAAAGAGAGACAAGTGGAGGGGTGTTAAACAAAGCACTAAGGTAATCTCCAGAGGAGGCAGAGGCAGGTGGGTCTCTGTAAATTCAAGACCAGCCTAGTCTACATAGCAGGTTCCAGACCAGCCAGCCAGAGCCACATAGTGAGACCCTGTCTCAAAAAAGGCTGGGGAGGGGTGGTGGGGGCGGGGGGAGAATAACTTAATACCTGTCAATTGTCAATGGTTTTTGTCAATTTGAATGAACTCTAAAATAGAATGTGAGCTAGAAATTAATAGCAATGGGCTATGGGTGTCATGTACCAACATGCAAAGAAAATCCTCACAATAGTTTCATTAAGTAAAAAATATACACACCTATGAGTATACATCACTCAAGTTGAAAGAGGAGCACCTATTATGTTCGTTATTTTAACAAGTGTATCTGGCCAGGTGTGGGGGTTCAAGGAGGAGGGTAGAAGTATGTTCAAAGTAAACCTGGTCTACATAATGAATTTTAATCCATCCACAGCTACCCAGTGAAACAATTTCAAAAAAGCTAAATTAATTGAGCTGGGTGGTGGTGACACACGCCTTTAATCCCAGCACTGGGGAGACAGAAGCAGGCACGTCTCTGTGAGTTTGAGGGCAGCCTGGTCTACAGAGCAAGTGCCAGGACAGCCAGGGTACACAGAGAAACCCTGTCCCAAAAAACAAAACAAAACAAAAAAAAAAAAAAAAAAAAAAAACAAAAAGAAAAACCAAACAACTTTTAGTTCCTCTTTACCGTGGCACCTTTTCCTGCTTCTATCACGAGCTGCTCTAAGCTCTTGTCTTTGCACCTCCCGGCCCTATTGCCAGCCTCCTGATGCTACAATTCTTTTTCTCTCACATCACAGCCAAATCATTGTCCTTAAGCAGAGATTCTACACTACATTTCTGTCTCCTCGGCAGCCTTACTGCTTTTCTGAGATACTAAACTTGTTCTTGCCTCGGGGCCTTTGCATTCACTGTTCTTCAGTCTAGAACTATCTGCCCCCAGGAGTGTGCAGGGTTACTTCCTTGTCGTCAGACAGGTTTTCACCCAAACCCCTCAGAGGTGTTCTCTACCCCACTGCAAAGGAGGCATCCCCACCTGCCCACCTCTACTCTCCTAGCTAGATCACTCTTTCGTTATCTAATTATTTTGCACCCATACAGTAAATTTGCATTTTTTTTTTCTCTGTTTTAACTTAAGACAGATCTTAGCTACTCTAGAGCCTGTGGCAGGGGGATCACATATGCAAAGCCTGCCTGGGCTATAAAATGAGTGCAAGCCTATCCTAGGTAATTTTGTGAGGTTCTTTTTCAACATAAATAGAAAGAGAGCGGGGATACAGCTCAATGGTAGTGTGTTCAACTACCATTCGTGAGGCCCTGGCTTCAGTCCTCAGAACTGAAGGACGGGGGAGAGTGGACAAGGTGGGTTCCCACAGCAATCTGACACTACACCAAGCCGGACTTCATGATGACCATATGCTTTGCAAACTTCCCAGGCTTCTCTTTCCAAAGCCAGAGGCAGAGTCCTCATTCACACCCTAGTGGCTGGGGTGGGAATTCAGTACCTCAAGGGACTCAGTGGCATGGTGGAGTAGGGGACACCTGGCCTCAGCTCATGAAAAAAGGAACCCTGAACTGAGAGAGGAGTGTCTCAGTGGGGCTCTCAGGAGACAAGCGTGGGAGTTTAAGGGTTCACCGTCTCCATGTGACATCCTGAAATACCAATGAGAAGCCAGCCGTTGCCAGCTACCTGGAGAGGGCAGCATGGCTTGAGACCAGGAGTTAAAGACTACATTGGATGACACGTCAAAATCCTATCTCCACAGACAAAGAAACAGGAATATTCTAGATTCTGTTCAAGTCCTTCATACTTCAGACGTGAAGTAAAGTCTCATTCAAAATCCCAAGCTAAATGGACAAGGAAGGACTTTAGATGGGCTAAGGATTCATGCAAAATAGCACAAAAGCCGGGGTTGTTGGCACATGCCTTTAGTTCCAGCACTCAGGAGGCAGAGGCAGGAGGATCTCTGTGAGTTCGAGGCCAGCCTGATCTACAGAACTAGTTCTAGGACAGGCTCCAAGGCAATACAGAGAAAACCTGTCTCGAATGAATGAATGAATGAATGAATGAATGAATGAATGAAAAGCACACACACCCCCACCCCAGGTGAGACCAGTGCCCACACAGCCTTGCACACATGGGTCTGGGTGGCTGTTCTACATGTTACCTAAGACATGCATAAAATCCTGGTGAGTTCTTACACAGAAATTTGATTTTTTTTTAAAGACATGGTCTTATTCTTAGAGGAGTTCATTATTTTTCTAAAACAGCTTTGAGAGACAAGATGAATTCCAGAACCTCAGGCCTGCATTCCTGAATGTAGGTAAGAGGGGCCAGGAAGGTACCAGCAGTCCCCAGCCCAGCCGGAAATTGGGCACAGTCCTTGAGACTGGGGCTAAGTCTGGGTTAAGATTCAGTCCTAGTAGTTAGATTACCCCTATTTAAAAAATAAAAAAGTCCATCTTGTTGGGTGCAGTGTCACGAGAGCCTTTAATCCCAACACTCAGAAGGCAGAGGCAGACAGATGGTAGATGTCTGAGTTAAAGGCCAGCCTGGTCAACATAGAGAGTTCCAGGACAGCCGGAGCTACATAGTGAGACTCTTGTCTTGAAAACAAACAAGAGAAAAAGCCCCATCACCATCCCCAGGAGCAGGGTTTCTCTGTGTAGTCCTGGCTGTTCTGGAACTCACTTTGTAGACCAGGCTGGCCTTGAACTCACAGAGATCCACCCGCCTCTACCACCTGAGTGCTGGAATTAAGGCATGCACCATCATCTCCTGAATAATAAAGGGCATCTTTAGGAAGAAGTACTTGTCCTATCAGAAGTGTCTGAATTATTCTCCTGTGTATTAGGGAGGCCCTGTGCCTACCTGGGGGACTCCTTCCAAGTAACTAATTCATATAGACATTCCCTTGAAAGCTGCACTCTGGTCTCAAGGCTCCACAGCAGGCCCTAGTAGGCATGGACCTCGGACTGTGGACCAGACTGTCCCTCCCTTTTTCTGTTTGTTTTCAAGGCCCTGACCTGAGGGCTGGCTGGTGAGGTAGGCAGAAGGGAGGAGCATGTATACACACACACACACACACACACACACACACACACACACACACACACACACACACACGTTTTGTGCCCCCCAGGCTGGTCAATGATTGACTGGTACTCCACAGGTCACTGGTTTCAGACCTTGGCTTGGTGACCCTTAGAGGTCACCTCCAGCATCCAGAGCCCCTCGGTGCCCCTTCGATGTTGGTGATCCGCCCACAGCCTCTTTTCTCTGCCCAGGATTTTCTCAGGTGACTCTCAGGCACCTTGCTTCTGGGTGGGAGTCCAGGACTGTCTGTCCTAGGGCAGTTCTTCTCTGTCTCTCTTTCAAGTTCCCTCACTGGGCTTGTCTCAAAAACTCTCAGCCTCCAATGTTCACCCCCTCCTCTCCAGCCTCCCCCCTTCAGGCTTTGTCCCCAGACATCCTCTTTCCTTGGCTTCCCTGCCAGGCCTTGCTAAAGCGACAGTTGAGCAGAGACTCGAATCGGCATCGCCCACCCTGCCCCCCTTCCTCTCCGCTTGTCAAACACCCAGAAGCTTTTTCCTTCCCTTCCAGGCTTTCAATGCACTCTTTCTCTTGGGGAGGCTCAGCCCTCTGGAGCCTCCTCCCCAGGGCGTGAGTTCTGACCCCAGCTCCTCCCCGCCCACCCCGCCTGTTCAGCACCCAGGCCCCGCCCTCTATGCAGCCCACTAGGGCTGAGCATTGTCTGCAGTACTGGGGTCTGGGATACCCAGAACATGGGCTTGTATGCAGGAAGCAGGGAGAGGGAAGGAGGTATTTTTGCAGACGGAGGGACTCTGGTGGCAGACGAAGAGCCACTTTTGCGGAGGGATCCTGGTGGCAGAGGAGCCACTTTTGATCCCCTACAGCAGACAAGGGAGAGGGGTGGCTCATGGGCCCCTTGCTTGAAGATAATGTTGATGCCACTGCTCCTGTGGCTCAGTTCCAGGTTCAGCTGTGTGACCTTGGAAAGTTGCTTTTACCTCTGAGACTCTCAAGGTGCCTCGTCTGCAAAATGAAGAGTAATGATACAATACCTGGGTCCTCAGGAACTCCTGAGAAGAGGAACGTGGCTGCAGAGTGATTCAGAGTTGGGGTTCAGGAACGGAGATCATCTTCAGCAGCTCTCAGATGCACTAACCCAAGAGCATGGGAGGGGAGGGATGGAGTGGAAGGGACAACTTTATTCTGACCTTGATGGTCTTAGCATGCCAGTGTATAGCCTCAATGACTCAGAGCCAGGTCAGTATATCACCTCCCAGCAGTGCTGAGGGACACATAGATCAGGCCCCGGGCTGGAGGACGGGGCCAGGGTAAGGACTTGATTTTGCTGTGGTTCAATTATCCCCATTGCCCTAAAATGTCCCGGACAAACTTTTTAATCTTTTTTGACCCTTGATTTTCATAATCCTCAAACACCGAAGTGTGTCTATGTATTTCATTTTGTTATTAGTTTTTTGGGGCCTCAAACCCCCCAATCCTCTTGCCTCAGCTTCCTAGGTGCTGGGATTATAAGCATGAGTCACGATGCCTAGTTGAATAGAGGGATGGCTACTCCAGGGGGCTGCAGTCACAACACATGTCAGTATTTCTTGAACATTCCGGACAGTGACCCAAGGACATCATCACCTCATTTACATATACAAGGCCACATGGGATTCCTACTACATGTGATGGCCATGCATCTTTTCTCTCTGTTCAGTTTCCTTTCTCCCTTTCTCTTCATCTCCACCCCCTCTCCCTATTCATTCCAGCCATGTGCAATATCACCAAACCATAGGTTCAGCCTTCTTATCCTACTTCTTTTTTTGTTTTGTTTTTGTTTTTTCCAGACAGGGTTTCTCTGTGAAACAGTCCTGGCTATCCCGGAACTCTCGCTGTAGAATGGGCTGGCCTTGAACTCACAGAGATCCACTTGCCTCTGCCTCCTGTATGTTGGGATTAAAGGCGTGCACCACCACCGCTCAGCTTGTTCTACTTCTTAAAGAAACAAAAAACAGGCTGGGTGTGGTGGAGTGTCCCTGTCATCTCAACATTCCTACAAGGTGGGAGAGTCACTCACTCCAGGTTTGAGGCCAGCCTCCTCTATGTATCAAATTCCACGCTACTCTACACAATGAGGTCTTTCTCAGGTAAAAGCAAGCCAATCCAAACCTTTGTCTCTGGCATGCTGGTCTATTTCGGTAAGGAGGGTAAGTTTCAGATTCTTCGTTTTCATACACATGCTTGTTTTGATCTAATAACCTTGTACTTCAAATCGATCCCCACAAACATCGCATCTGCCCCAGAACTGCCAAATCTGAGACTGTTTATTGAGCATTTATCATGTGTTACGCACTACACTGCTGAGTGCTTCTAGAATGCTTTCTCCTTTAGCCCTTAGCTCAGTATGCTAGATCTCACAGATTTGTAAAGCAAGACCCAGAGATGGTTAGTGGTCCCCAGTGTGTCAATGCCTGCTTGGAACTGTTACCAGAGGCCACTGACTTTCCTTTCTCACACCCAGCAGGTGCCTCTGATTGCCTGATGGCCTCTTGATCAGCAGAGGTGTGCTTTTGGCTGGACCATTCCAACTAACATCATCAGATGTTCGCAAATAAAAAGTAACTTTTCAAGTTCATCTTGAATGTCAGACAAACAACAGGGTAACTTGTTAGTGTAAATATGTCTCCTGCAGTGTGTTCTTGGAATTTTCAACAAAAGGCATGCCTTTCTTTCCCCTTACCAACTGCCACCAGGCCTCAGGGGTGGTGTCTAGGAACTGAGGTAAACTGGCAGGAGAAAGGGACAGGGACAGAGGAGACAGTAAACAAACGATGTACTAGGTGAACTCATAAAGAAACAGGGATGGGACTGGAGAGAGGGCTCAGCACCTAAGAACTTGTGTTGCTCTTGCAGAGGACTCTTGCAGAGTTCAGTTCCCAGCACCAACGTGAACTGCACACAGCTGCCAGTAATTCCAGCTTCAGAGGATTCCAAGCCCTCTTCTGACCTCTGTGGACAACTGTACTTATATGATCCCTCCCTACCACGCACTAACATGTATAATTCCAAGTGAAAATAAGTCTTGAAAAAGAAAAAAATTAAAAAGGAAACAGGGGAAGCTGTTCTTCCAAGGATGAACAGAGGTCCTCCGATGGATGTGATTGTCTTCTTCTAGTTCTGTGGGTCCCTCTAAGATCAGGCTGGAGATACCCAAAAGGATGGTAGTGCCATCCCAGAATGTCCTGGAAGTCACCAGTTAGACATAACACAGCCTCTTCCCAGGCTGTGGATTCTACCTGAAGGATGTGGGGGGCAGACCCATTATTTGATATTAAGGGTGTGATGGAGTTAGATGCAAACGTCCCAGGGATGTTCAAGATAAAACCCGACACTGCAGAGAGGGATAAAAAGATGCTCTACTTTTAGGAAATGAGTGAGAACTGTGGCAAGCTAGCCAGGCGTCGGGGCACAGGGCGCGACGCACCCAGGCCTGCGCCGGGAGGAGAAAGTGAAGCTGAGAGCAGCCACTCCCAGCCTTGCTGGAATGCAGTTGGAGAGGTGGGGGGGCGAGCCGGGAGCGCGCGGCTCCCAATCACGGGCGGCGGAGGAGGTGGAGGAGGAGGGCTGCTCGAGGAAGTGCGGCGTGAAGTTGTGGAGCTGAGATTGCCCGCCGCTGGGGACCCAGAGACCAGGAGCGCCCCTTCCCCGGCGGCCCCTTCCGGCGCCGTGCCTGTGCCTGCCCTCGCCGCGCCCCGTGCCCGCAGCCTGGTCCAGCCTGAGCCATGGGGCCGGAGCCGCAGTGAACACCATGGAGCTGGCGGCCTGGTGTCGCTGGGGGCTCCTCCTCGCCCTCCTGTCCCCCGGAGCCGCGGGCACCCAAGGTGGGTCTGGCATGGGGAGGACGCGGGCCGCTGCGGCTGCGCCCACGGGCGGCCGCGACCCCGGGGCCCCGTGAGCTCTACAACCGGGAGGTCCGGGGCGATGGGGCGATCGCGGCTCCGGCGCCGCGGCCCGGAGGGGATCAGAGCAGCTGGGGATAGGCAGTCTCCGGCAGGACCACACTGGAGGTCGGGACCGGCCTCCGCTGGCCACAGCGGAGCTTCCCTGGCTCAGAGCGGCTCCGGGGACTCCTCGGGGAAAGTTCTCTGAAACTGGCCGGAAAGTTTTCCTCCGGAGGGTGTGCGGAGCGCCGTGCGTGCGTGCGCGTGTCTGCCACCCCCCTTCCGAGCCCCCTCACGCTTTCTCAAAGCTCTTGCAGTTGGCAGCCTCCGCCTCCGGACTGGACTCGGCAAGACGCCTTCGGGGTCCCCTCTGCCCTGCCCCTGCCCCTCCCCCTCCCCACCCCCTCGGCACTTTGGGTTTAGTAAGTTACTCCTGCTTCCTGCGGGGTCGCGGAGGAGGGGTCGGTGGGGAAGGAAAACCCGGTCCTGTTGAGCTGGGAGGACCGAGTGGCGGGTCCTCAGTTGAGTTGCTTCTCGATGGTGTCTGAGGTTTGGGGAGGACTGAGTGGGGGTAGGTATTTGTTTTGAAGATTTTTTTTTTTTTTTTTTTTTTGTGCCGGGGATGGAACACTCTCTACCGTACCTCGGTACTCCAGCCTCGGGCGTGTTAGGCAAGTGCTCTACCCACTTGGGCTGCACTCTCCACAGTTCTGTTTTGAACAGATTTCCTTAGAGCAAGCCCAAGTACTGTGCTTTGGGACTCTGGGAAAGCTGGCTCTTGAAGGGGGGTCGTGTGTTTCCCGCATTTCATTTAGTGAAGTGGGAAGAGTTCCTGGGCATTTAAGGGGAAGGCATGGACAAGAAGTAAGGTCAGCTATGGGTAGACAGAGAACTGGGTTGTTCTCTTGCCTCTGTTTTCGACTTGGGGGCTGAGAGGGTGACCCCGGCAGTGAGTATACTGACCCATATGTCCATTTCTACCATAAGCGTAAAAGCTGATACACACTCCGTGCTAGGCTCCGTGGGTGGTGGTTTGCTTGCATTCCTTCTTCAGTCCGAAGGACAACTCCACAGTAAAAATACTAGTGGCCTTGTCGTTGTCCCAGGGTGAAAACATGGGCTGGAGAGAAGTGTCATCGAAGAAGTGGTGAGCCCAGGCAGTGTGACTCCCAGCCCCGTATTTGAAATCATAGTATGAATCTACCTGGAACAGTGGGCACTGCTTCCTGAATCAGGGAAGACATAGAAAGCAGGTTCTTGGGAGCCGAGAATGTTCTCCAGCAGCCAGGGAGCCTAGAGACTGGTGGGGGTATCATCTGTGTGTCCCCCAGAGTCAGAACGCTGCTGTGCTTCCTGTGGGGGTACCCCTGTGTGTCTGAAGTGTTTATGATGGTTGTGTGTTTATGCTGCCAAACAGCAATCTCTGCTGACTTGGGGACACAAGATGAACTCTGCCCTCTCCAGGAACTCCCTCAAGGTGCTAGGCTATATCTGCTGTAAACAGTGGGAGATGCCCCTTGCCTGGCTCAGGAAGAGGGTTCTTTTCAGTTTCTCAGGAGGGCATCCTTTGGACTTTCTGTTGAGAAAAGTGAGGCCAGGCCCTTCACCTGAGTCTGGGAGTGGAGCTGGCCAGGGGTGGCCCTAATGCTGTAGAGCGGGAGCCTGAGGGGTCAGATCTCCAGCTTGTGTGTGTGTGTGGTGGGGGGGGGGGGGGGGTTGCTGAGTCTCATTCCTCCAGGTACACTGCTGGGTGCAGAAGACAAGACACTCTGTCTTGTCAGAAATGGTTAAAAAGGCAGAGCGCCGTCCAGCTGCCTCTAACTACCTGATTATACCCCAGATCTGGGGCAGCACAGGTGTGTAGGGAAAGGAGGTCTGGGAAGGCCCAGAGGGTCAAGATGTTACGGGATCCTCAGGGCTCTAGGTTCTGAGAAGTGCAGTGAAAACGCTGGCCTTCAATCTTGCAGGGCTTATTCACATCTCAGTTCTAATGCAGTGGTACTCTCCAAACCCTTCTCCCTTTCTGCTGTACAGGGACACGCACACACACACACACACACACACACACACACACACACACACCACACGCACACACACATATACACACCACACACACACACACACACACACACCACACACACACACACACCACACACACACACACACACACACACCACACATATACACACCACACACACACACACACACACACACACACACACACACACCACACATATACACACCACACACACACACACCACACACACACACACACACACCACACATATACACACCACACACACACACACACACACACACCACACACACACCACACACCACACACCACACACCACACACACACACACACACACACACACACACACACACACACACACACACACACACCACACACACACACACACACACACACACACACACACACACACACACACACACACACACACACACACACACCACACACACATATACACACCACACCCACACACACCCACACACACACACCCACACACACACACACACACACACACACACACACACACACACACACACACACACACAACTAAATAGATCCCTCTTGCAGAGGACATGGGCTCCATTCCCAGCACCCACATGGTGGCTCTCAGCCTTATAGCTCCAGTTTTAGGAGATCTGAGCCTAATTTTAACCTCCACCGGTACCAGGCATGTGTATAGAGTACACATAAGGGCAAGCAAAATGCTCATACACATCAAATAAAATGAACCCTAACAAGAAAAAGAAAATACTGCATTTCAAAGTCACATGGAAAGGCTTTCTCCTTTTTCCTGATCTGTGCTTACCCAGAACCTGCTATGTGCCTCTCTCCCAGCTTTTAAAACTTCTGTGTGCTTCCCACACGGCACTTTTCCATAGATGGCTTTGTTCCCTCCCTGTGCTGTCCTGTAAAGTGTGTGGACAGATGGAAAAAACAAACCTCAGAGAAACGAAGACACTTCTCAGGGGCATTAAGAGGTGGTCAGAGTTCTAGGCATCAACCAGGGATGAGTAAGGAGAGCCTTGGGGCAAGGGAAGAAGTACTAATCTGTTACTCAGTATGGCCTTCTCAGCCCTTAACCCAGGCTGGAGGAGGTGCCCTGAGGTGGGGGCCTGAGATCCCTTCCTGGCTGCACAGTTAGCACCCTTCCTGTCCAGCCCATGCTAGCCTTTCTCTTGGGATCTCAGCAATTCGAGAGATGGAGGGCAGGAAGGTGCCGAGTCCACTGGGACACACGAGCCGTGGGCATGTAGGCTGATAAAGTGGAAACATGAGGGACGAGTGGTGGCTGAGCTGGAAGGCAAAGGGGGCCCAGGGAAGGTGTGCGTGCACTTGAAAGAGAACCCCTTTCCTGTCCCCAACCGGTGGAGAGCTCTCCCTGTCTCCTGGAGTGACACTTCTGTTATTTGCTAGGCCACCGATCATGCAGAAGATACACAGGGAACCTACATGGTCAGCACTGGTAGTGAATGAATCGTTAAAACTCTGTGTTTGGGTTGCTGCGAACCTGTTTACAAAGCTTGCTTGTGTTTACAGACTGTTCCTCTCTTCCTGCTCTGAAGGGAGTAAGTTGTTGAGGTCAGTAAATATTCACCAAGGAACCAACTAAGCCCCAGTCACTTGGCCTCAGAGATCTGAGTCTGCTTTAGCTTCTGTGCTGGAGGGCTGAGCATACTCTCCCGCCCAAGAGTAGCTGAGCTCCGGTTCTGGACGAAAGAACCAGAGCCCAGGCTCTGCAGCTGTGTGTGGCAAGGGAGTCCTGGTGTCACTTGAGTGAACGCTGGCCTCTGGCCTGGTTGGGGAGCTTTGGGGATGTAGGTAGTTTCCTGGCACTGTTTATGAAGACCAAAGGAAGCGTTGGCTATCATACTGCGAGCAAGATAGCAGCCGGGGCCCAGCATACAGGCTCCTGGGTTCTGTCCTCCACACTGCAAATGAAGAAAGAAAGAGTACAGTGGGGGCTGAGGGCCACTTGAGAAGCCCTAAGCTGGGACTAAACCTTGATTGCCAGTGTTCAGCAGGAGGGACCTGCAGGACTGTGGCCAGCTCTGAGCAGAGGGATGGAGACTTGTCCTTTTCAGTTTGGAGGCTCTTGACTAGATGTCGTTCACATTCATTCATTCATTCATTCATTCATTCATTCATTCATTCATTCATTCAATACTTGTCCTGCACTCACTATGACCCCCTGGCCTTGATCTGGGATGGTCTTTCTTGGTATTGTTTTTGTCTCCAAGAGTGGGGAGCTGGGGCTTTTGAAAGGCACCTGTCTTGAGCAGAGAGCATCCCTGTGTAGAATTAGAGCCCTTTGCCCCACCCTGAAATTCACAGGACAAGATGCCTTTTTTGTTTTGTTTTGTTTTGTTTTTGTTTTTTGGAGACAGGGCTTCTCTAGGGTTTTGGAGGCTGTCCTGGAACTTGCTCTGTAGACCAGGTTGGTCTTGAACTCACAGAGAGCCACCTGCCTCGGCCTTCGGAGTGCTGGGATTAAAGGTGTGTGCCACCAATGCTTGGCTAGGACAGGATGCTTATGGGGACCATGGTCAGAGCTGGTGGGGTGAGCCTGTTAAAGAGTGGGGAGTGGGAGTGAGGTAGAGACTTGGACAGGGTCCAGATGCTTTCCTGGCGGAATGTCAGGGTGGTGTGTGTGTGTGTGTGTGTGTGTGTGTGTGTGTGTGTGTGTGTGTGTGTGGTGATCAGCTGGCAGCTCCCTGGGAGGAGGTCTCAGGGTACCAATTTTCCCACCTGTCTGCAAACACTCTAAGACTCTTACTCAAACCAACCACAAAAGAGATAAACAAACTGGCTAGTAGGGTGTGGCTGCCACTCTTTCTGACCTTCTGCCCAGCCCAGCCACCCTGCCCTGCCTGAGCCTGTGTGTTTATTGGTTACACTGGAGAATTAGTGTGTTTTTATGCTTGTGTGTGTGTGGGGGGGGGTGGCATTGTTATTTGTGTGTACCATGAGGTTTAGTGGAGGGAACAGAGGATCCTAGGTGGACCCAGATTCAAATTCCACCCCTCTAGCCCTATTGCTGTTTGTGCTGTTGTTTTGGTTGGGTTGTTTTTCTGGTGTTGTGGTGCTGGCTTTGGGATTCAGGGCCGTGTGCATGCTGTGTAAGTGATTTACCACTGAACCTGTTTTATGATCTTGGATGGATCACTTTCCTTCTCTGTAAAATAGAGGCAGGAATTGCAGCCCTGATGTATACAGCAGGTACACAGCTTGGTTACCATGGCGAGTGCTATTGTTGTTTTCCTTTTGCTGGCAGGCCACAGCTGGTGTCCCTTCCCCTTGAAGATGAGGCAGCCAGGGCTGCAGGGGGTAAACTGCCACAGGGGGTGGGCCCGTATTCCAACTCTGCCATGCCGTCCTCAGCCAGACTGGCCCTAGGATCTGGGCCTAGAGACAGCTGTGCATATTAGCAGCTGAAGCTGTGATGCTGGGGGAGGTCCTGGCAGCAGGGCGTTATTTTGGGCCTGGATGCCACCCCTTGCTACTGTTTCTTTCAGGAGATTTGGGGGTTGGGGGTGAACAAGAAGAGGGAGGGTCTGGTGCAAGTGGGTGTGGTGTGGGATGGGCAGGCCTGGTTGTCTCCCTCCATCCAGGGGTTCTATTTCTGTTCCTTCCCCTCCTCCCTCCTTGCTTTCTTCTCTGCCTGCCTAGAGGGGTGAGAAGAGACCTCTGCCAGCGATACTAGATGGCCATCAGCTTGAGGCCATTGAAGGCAGCCTGGGAGCCCAGGAACTTTCCCCCAAGCCCTCCCCAGATCTGGAGGTGGGAAGATAAGATTTGGCTTTAGGCTCCCGCTGTAGCTGGTTCAGCAGGGCGCCTGAAGTCTGATTCCAAAGCTGGTCATTGTACTGTCTCTGGAATCTGTGGAGCAGTAACCAATAGGAATTCTCAGCAGCTCAGGTACCCGTGGGCCTGTGTATTCGAGGGCAACACCTCCACCTGCCTTCCCCCGCCAACCTCCTGGGCAAGATGTGCGAGGTGATTCATCTTCTCACCCGAGCAGAAAAACAAGTTCAGCTGGGCACTTTAATCTCTTTCCTGCTGGTAGGCTTGGTGCCAGCTGCTACCTGGAGCCCCCTAGCTGGGGCAGCTTCTCCTATTTGGGGACTTAGATGGAATATCTGGTCTCCAGAAAGCCAGCCTGAGAAAACCAGGTGGGCAGGGGATGGCAATGCATCTTGGGACCCTTCAGCTGACTGTCGGCACTGGGCAGGTACACAGAGCTGACGTAGTGCCCTTGTGGCAGGAGTTTCGTGGCCTAGCTTCTGCCAGCTGCTTTTGGAGTCTTGCCCCAGGAGGTGGCGAGGGTAAGAGAAGCTAATATAGGAGCCTGCAGAGTATGCCTCACCCCGGTCAGGATCTGCAGCCAAGTCCCCTAGCTGGCGTTCTAGGCTTTTCTTCTCCATGTGGATGTTTGACCAGCCCCTGACTCCCCTTATGTCCCAGCAGTGACTCTAGTCAACACCCCCCATTTTTTGGGTAGTACTATGGGGGCAGTTGTCCTGAGCAGGGTTGACATGTGGGTGTGCTGGAATGGCGGGAGGAGGGTGCGGTGAGTTTGTTTGCCTGGGAGACAGATGGGGGTATCCAGAGGGGTCTGATTCATCGTCGCCTCTCTTCAGGGGATTTTTCACCCTCAGTCTGGGACAAAGGGAGGCTTTCTTTGCCCACTCAAACCCTGTATGGGTGGTAAGCCCTAAAGGGCTGACACACTGAGGCCCCTCTGGATGCCCAAGGTGGCCCAGCTAAAAGTGGGCCTTTCCCCAGCTTGCCAGCCTCTTCCCAAACACGAGAGCATTCTTCTGCCCTCCACCCTGTGGATGCAGAGGCGTGGGAGGAAAGGCTGTCAGCCATGCTTTCTCCCTGTCTGAGATGACATGACTCCAGGGAGTGAGTGTGGAGGAGGTGACTAGTCTGGAGAAGGTCATGAGCCGTGTCCTGACCCATATCCTCCCTCCCACCAGTGTGCACCGGCACAGACATGAAGTTGCGGCTCCCTGCCAGTCCTGAGACCCACCTGGACATGCTCCGCCACCTTTACCAGGGCTGCCAGGTGGTTCAGGGTAACCTGGAGCTCACCTACCTGCCTGCCAATGCCAGCCTCTCATTTCTGCAGGTGAGACCTGGTCCTGCTGAGCCCCCTGATTTGAGGTGTGTCAGGAAGGGGGTACCTCTTCCCTTTATGTCCAGTCTTGTGGTCCCTCAAACAGGAATGCTTTTGATGCCTGTGTAAAACCCAGTTGACTCCCTCTGCAGTGACTGGTCCAATTGACCCCATCACTAATCCTTTAGGGGTGTTAAGTTTCAGATCCAGTCCTGTGAATGAATGTGGTCTAGACCTTTAACTTCTCCAGGCCCCAGTTTCTCTATGTATCAGACCAGCAGACATCGTGTCCACCATTGTGAAGAATGCAGGAGAAAATGTCCATCCGAGGGAAAGTTATACATACATAGGAAGGAGAGGAGTCTGTATTCACAAGCCCTGGAGCGGGCTGTAAGGGACAGACGTGGTCTGTTGAATCACAGACGCCATCTTATACAGGCCCTACCTTTCAAAGATGAAACTAGAGATGTGCAGGGGGTAGGGCACTGGCTCACAGCTGCTGAAGCCTCCTGTGCTCTTATCAGCCCTGATCAACCAGACCAGAGTCTGGTGAGGCCAGGTGGGGAGTAGCCTAGGGCTCTATCATCCTAGGGCATGAGGGGGCAAGACTACTCAGTGGCCAGGGGGCCTTGCAGGACATAGCTCCAACCCTGGGTTACCCTCAGGCCTTTTGAGGTGCAGGTGCTTCTCAAGCCCAGACACGCATCTCTCTCCATCCCCTGCCCTTCCCGCCAGGACATCCAGGAAGTTCAGGGATACATGCTCATCGCTCATAATCAGGTGAGGCACGTCCCACTACGGAGGCTGCGCATCGTGAGAGGGACCCAGCTCTTTGAGGACAAGTATGCTCTGGCTGTACTGGACAACCGAGATCCTTTGGACAATGTCACCAGCACCGCAGGCAGAACCCCAGAAGGGCTTCGGGAGCTGCAGCTTCGAAGTCTCACAGGTGCCTTTGCCACCATCTCAAGCGTCTCCTGGGTCTTGGTTGCTAACTAGGGTCGTTCTGGCTGTGAGGGCCTCAGTGAGGGTCATGTGTGGTCCCTCCTGGCCTGCGTGCAGCCTCCCTTTCTTTGCACACCTATGAGGATTAGAAAAGGAAGGCCATGCGGTGGCTCAGTGGCAGAGTGCTTGGTTAGCATGTGCAAGGCCCTAGGTTTGATCAGGAAGTTGCAGCTTGCATCCGATCCATGATGTAATTATTTGAGATCAGGCTGTTTTTTCCCCCCCTCCATCTCGGCCATATCAAAGAACGCAGTGGACAACCCGTGGAGCCTGCATGTGGCAGCCCCGTCCTGACAGTGTCCCAATTAGGGTACCAGGTGCTTGGCATGCTGGATCCCGTTTCAGTCATGCTACAATCCTGTAAGTGCTGCTGCTAATCTGTCAAGAATTTTTCTTTTTGTTGTGTTTATTTTGCTTTTCTGGTCTTGTTGTTCCGAGACATGCTCTCACTACACTACATAGCCCAGGCTGACCTTGACCCCGAAGCAGTCCTCCTGCCTCAGGTCCCTAGGCGGGGTCACAGGCATGCCACCACCAGCCTTCTTCAGTGTTACTCTCACTCTACAGATGAGAAGCCGGGGCATGCAGAGGATCAATGACTTGTTCAAGGTTACACAGCCAGTCGGTGGTAACGTAGGGTTTCAGACTTTAGGGACCTTTTTTGTTGTTCTGGTGCATGCTGAGTGCTTGCTCTGCCACTGAGCTATGCCCCTGCCTCAGAGCCTCTCTGTTACCCCCACACAGTGTGCCCAGGGTGAGACAGAAGGCAATTGGGGAACTCCCATCCACTTGAACTTCCCCACTCTGCCGACCTGGTCCCCTCTACCTAGTCCTGGGTTATTCCTGTGTGTGACTGCTCACTGGGGAAGGTAGGAGGCCCCGGGGAGGTCTGGAGGGAACTGACTATTTTGCCTTTCCCACAGAGATCCTGAAGGGAGGAGTTTTGATCCGAGGGAACCCTCAGCTCTGCTACCAGGACACTGTTCTGTGGAAGGATGTCTTCCGCAAGAATAACCAGTTGGCTCCTGTAGATATAGACACCAATCGCTCCCGGGCCTGTAAGCCACGCTGTGTGACAGCCCAGCCTACCCAGACTCCTAACATGCAGCGCCATCTCGGCCACCACCCTACCCTTTTCCTGTCCTTGCTGCGATGTCTCCCTGCTTAGGCAGGACCTCGCCTGTTGAGGCCTCTTTCTCTGCCCCCTCCCCCACTATGCATCTACCCTTGGGCTCTGCTGACTGCTCTCCCAGCTTGCCCCTCACTGCCTCCTCCTGTCACTGCCTCCCTCCCTCCCTTACTGTCTCCCTTTGCGTCCTTCCTTAGGCCCACCCTGCGCCCCAGCCTGTAAAGACAGTCATTGCTGGGGCGAGAGCCACGAGGACTGTCAAACCTGTGAGTCCGAGGAGACCTGGGGACGTGGGGTCTGGAGATGGGGCTGGGAGTGGTGGGATAACTTACTTGGGATAAGATGTCTCCCAGAAAGTAATGCTATGCCACCGGGGGTCTGGTGCCCAGGCCCCACCCACCCACTTGTCGTGTCCTTTCATCAACAGTGACCGGCACCATCTGCACCAGTGGCTGTGCCCGGTGCAAGGGCCGGCTGCCCACTGACTGCTGCCATGAGCAGTGTGCTGCAGGCTGCACAGGCCCCAAGCATTCCGACTGCCTGGTATGTGCCTCTCGTGCCTGGGCCCCTTGAGCCAACCCTCCAGGATGCAAGGGGTGGCCATCTTTCCTGGCACGGCCCTGCTGCCCTTGGCACACCAGGTTGCAGCATCCCAGTGACCACCAGTGCCCTGTCTCTACCAGGCCTGCCTCCACTTCAACCACAGTGGCATCTGTGAGCTGCACTGCCCAGCCCTGGTCACGTACAACACAGACACCTTCGAGTCCATGCCCAACCCTGAGGGCCGCTACACCTTCGGTGCCAGCTGTGTGACCACCTGCCCCTGTAAGTGCTGGGCAGACGACGTCATTTTAATGCCTTGGCTAGGGAAGGTGGTTTGTGTGAATGGGGGCATGGTGTAAGTGTCCGGTGTCTGTTGGAGGGCTGGTCACGACTCTCAAGTCCAACTACGTCATTGCTTTTCTTTAAAAAAGATATTTATTGCTATTTTATGTGTGAGTGCTCTGCCGGGATGCGTGTCTGTGCACCACATTTGTGCAGTGCCCGTGGAGGCCAGAAGAGTGTCTGATCCCCTGGAGTGAGCTGGTGGTTGTGAGCCACCATGTGGGTGCTAAGGACTGAACTTCTGCAGGAGCAGCCAGTGCTCTTAACTGCTGAGCCATCTCTCTAGTCCTTGATTTTTCTTTTCCTTCTTTCTTTTTTTGTTTTGTTCTAGACAGGCCTGTCTGTGTAGATCTGGCTATCTGTGAACTGGCTGTGTAGCCCAGCTGGCCTCACACACAGAGAGCCACCTGTCTCTGCCTCCCAAGTGCTGGGATTAAAGTTGCGCGCCACCACTCCTGGCTCCCACCCCTTACACCTTTAAAAATCAGGAGTTTATGTAGCTCAGGCTGACCTTACCTTGAATTCACCATGTAGCCAAGAATGACACTGAGCTCTGCTCCTCTTGCCCTGTCCCTGCGAAGTGCTGGGATTACAAATGTGTGCAGCTACTCTTGGGGTTTTTTTTTTTTTTTTTGGTCTCATTCTGTTTTAACAGCTACATAGCATGTGGCAGCAAAAGAGCCCAGACTTGGGAGCTGGAGTGCAGGATTTGAAACTTGGCCCCTACCATTTAATAGTCTTAATTGTTTTCCCCTTGCTGTGCCTCAGTTTCCTTCCCTGTATAATGGGGGCAGTAATAGTCCCATCCTAATAATGTGTAATGTCTGAATGAGTTAATAGTTGTGACTCCTTTTTTGTTTTGTTTTGTTGTTTTGAGACAGGGTTTCTCTGTGTAGCTTTGGAGCCTGTCCTGACACTCACTGTGTAGACCAGGCTGGCCTTGAACTCACAGAGATCCACCTGCCTCCTGTTTGTGACTCTTACAGAACAATGCTGCCCAGTGTGTACTAAATACTCTTTTAAATGTATGCCTTGTCCTGCGGTCTGCATAGAGTAGGGCTTTGTGTGACAGTAACCCTAAGCACTGATGGGTACTCCGGACCTGGGCTTGGGCCTGGGGACCCTCCTTCCTTCCTCTAATGGGAGGTAGAATGGGCCTTTTGGTGCTGCCTGCCCTTCCCTGTGGTCAGGGTAAGAGAGAGGACAAGGTGGGGAGCCAGATTGTTGGATTCAAGTGCTGGCTCCTCGGCCAACATGGTGGCACAAGCCTGTCACCCTAACATCTGGAAGGTAGAGGTGCTGGGATCAGGAGTCCAGCCACATAGAGAGTTTGAGGCCATTTTGAGCTACTGTCATCCACGCCTTTAAAAAATATAAAATATTCCTGGCTCTGTTACTTAGCAGCTCAATGATGGGCGTGATTTGCATGACTCCGTGCTTTGATTTCCCTTTTTACAAAATGCAAATGGCAGTGCTGTTGGAAATGGAGTGTTGTAAGGGTGTCCTGAATCAGGCTCGGAGCCAGCCTTCAGGGCTTGGTTGGTAGTGGCCTTGCTCAGGGTGGGCTGGGAGTCTAGGGGACATGGATTTGCGTTCCCAATCTGTGCAGACAACTACCTTTCTACGGAAGTGGGATCCTGCACTCTGGTCTGTCCCCTGAATAACCAAGAGGTGACTGCTGAGGATGGAACACAGCGGTGTGAAAAATGCAGCAAGCCCTGTGCCCGAGGTACCCACCCCACTCCAAGACCAACTGCAGTTCCTGACTGCCATCCCAGCCTGGCCCACCCCACTATTGCTTAGAACCCCCTCCCCCCACCGTGGGAGGTTCCAGGGCTTGTCTCCCACTACCCTCCTACCCCGCCCTTCTACAAAACAGTCTCCCGAGTGTCTCTTGCCAGCACAGGGAAGAAACTGGTCCCTTGAGGGGATAGGGGACGGGTCTCTGGTTTGCCATGTGGTGCTGAGACGGCCCCTTTCATCACCCTTTCCTTCAGTGTGCTATGGTCTGGGCATGGAGCACCTGCGAGGGGCAAAGGCCATCACCAGTGCCAATATCCAGGAGTTTGCTGGCTGCAAGAAGGTCTTTGGGAGTCTGGCATTTTTGCCAGAGAGCTTTGATGGGTAAGGGTGCACAGTGGCCTGAGGCAGTGTCAGGGAAGACACTGGGTCTGGAGACCAGGTGTAGCATCAGCATCTCTGAGGATGGGGGACCATCGGATGGGGGACCAGAGGGATCCGGAGACATGGAGTGGAATGTTACTTTTATAAAGAGCTTATTATCCGTAGATATGGACATATGTGGTCATCAAACCATGGCAGATGATGTCCAACGCTCCCATCCCAGAGGGGACATTGTTAAAGTTTTGTGTGTGTTCCTTTGGGCCTTCTGTGTCAGCTGGGGAGGCTGGTTTATTGAAACTGCTGTGTACCCTTGCTCTGGGGAGTTGTTCAGGACAGTTTTTGTTAAGCTGCCTTACTTCTCTTTTTTTTTTTTTTTTTTTTTTGGTATTTTGTCTGCATGTGTATCTGTGTGGGGGCATCAGAAGCCCTGCAACTGGAGTTACAGACAGTTGTGAGCTGCCATGTGGGTGCTGGGAATTGATCCCGAGTCCTCTGGAAGAGCAGCCAGGGCTCTTAACCACTGAGCCATTTCTTCAGCCCCCAAGCTGTCTCATTCTTAGAATAGTTATAGATCAGGAGGCAGCAAAGACGAGCAACAGATTACAGACTTGGGTTTGAAACCTATTCTCCGTCCCCATGTGTAGGTGTCTGTGTCTATATGGTCCCTCTGTGTGTGTGTGTGTGTGTGTGTGTGTGTGTGTGTGTGTGTGTGTGTGTGTGTGTGTGTCTGTGTCTGTATCTCTGTCTGTGTGTATCTGTTTGTGTCTGTGTGTATATGAGTCTGTGTGTAGGTGTCCCTGTGACTGTGTGTGTGTCTATATGAATCTGTATGTATGTGTGTGTCTGTGTCTCTGTGTGTATATGTATGTGTGTGTGTGTGTGTGTGTGTGTGTCTGTGTCTGTGTGTCTGTGTGTCTGAAGGGAAGCCTCAGGTATGGCTCCTTAGGAGCCATCCACTTTATTTTCAAAATAGGGCTCTTCACTGACCTGTAGCTCACCAGAACAGGCTAGGCCGACTGGCTAGGGTGCTCCAGGAATTGTCTTTAAGTCCCTAGTGTTGGGCTTGCAAGCTCAAAGTCACAGATGGGCTTTTTAAATGTGGGTTCTGGGTATTGAGCTCAGGTCCTCACAGTTGTATGGCAGAGTCCTACCAATTAGTGTCATTCCCTTCTGTCTATGCCTCAGTGCCCTTGTGTAAGGCCACCATGGCTCTTCCCTTGAGGAATAATGACTAAAAGAGTTAATATTTGGGACACTCTTAGGACAAGGCTTGCCAGGTTCTGAGCTCTATCCGTGTTTGTATTTCAGAGCCTGCGGAGAGCAGGGTTTTGTGTAGCAGCAACCCTATTCACTAATGACCACCTGGGTCATTTTCAAAATTCCCTCACACACAGTTCAGCTTGTTTATGCCTCTGGCAGCTGAAGCCCGCGTGTCTGCCCGCCATACTTCTACAAATGAGGCGTCTAGATCAAAGGACACAAATGTTGCTCTGCTGGACTTGGACCCTAGGCTTTGACTTTCGGGGTGGGAGCAGCCAGGCTTGATTGGGCTTTAAGTGAAGTCCTCGGTGAGGATGGAGAGTGGTGTGTCAAGGCCTTCTGGGCCTCCTGCCCTCCATCCTCCCGCCCCACTCACTCCTCCCCATCCTTCTAGGGACCCCGCCTCTGGCATTGCCCCCCTGCAGCCTGAGCAGCTCCAAGTGTTTGAAACACTGGAGGAGATCACAGGTGGGTCCTGTCTTTCTATGTCCTGCTCCACGGGGACCAGGACTTCTGGATCCTTCTGCATACCCTGCCCCCTTTTCTGTCTGCAGGTTACCTATACATTTCAGCATGGCCAGACAGCCTCCATGACCTCAGCGCCTTCCAGAACCTTCGAGTCATTCGGGGACGAATTCTCCATGAGTAAGTGTGAGGAGAGGGAGCCTAGGAGGCTTGTACATGCTTTTGTGGAGTGTTCTGAGGTGGGGGAGGGTAAAAGTAGCCCTTTGGTAGCTGGAAACTGTTTCCACAGTGGTGCCTACTCATTAACGCTGCAAGGCCTGGGAATCCGCTGGCTAGGACTGCGCTCGCTGCAGGAGCTGGGCAGCGGGCTGGTACTCATTCACGGCAACACCCATCTCTGCTTTGTACACACTGTACCCTGGGACCAGCTCTTCCGGAACCCCCACCAGGCCCTGCTCCACAGTGGGAACCAGCCAGAGGAGGGATGTGGTAAGACAGGACGCCCAGCACTGTAGGCCAGTACACAGGAGTGCCAATAGCCTCTGGCCTGTGCAAACCTTTTAAAGCCCTGTTTTGTTGTTGTTTTGAGATAGGATCTCACTATGTAGCCCTGGCTATCCTGGAACTCACTATGTAGACCAGGCTGGCCTCAAACTCACAGACATCTGCCTGCTTCTACCTCCCAAGTGCTGGGATTAAAGGCATGTGCCACCATGCCTGTTAAAGCCATTCTTCACTTGTCTGTGATGCCTGTGATGGCTTGGCCTTGTGACATGGCTTCCGGCCATATCTTTCCATGCTGCACAAAACATCCACCCCTTCCCTGTTCCTTGAACCACAGAATTGTCCCTCTCCCTGAACGTCCTAGCATCAGTTCCCTTCAGCCCAGAGCCATGCTCATTCTTGGCCTTTTTGCTTAGACCTGAGCCTCTCCTAACACCGTTTCTCCTCACTGCAGTTCACCAGGGCTTGGCCTGCTACCCACTGTGTGCCCGTGGGCACTGCTGGGGGCCAGGGCCCACCCAGTGTGTCAACTGCAGTCACTTTCTTCGGGGCCGAGAGTGTGTGGAGGAGTGCCGAGTACGGAAGGGGTATGAGTAGCAGGGGAGTGGGTAGCTTGAAGGGTACATGGGGCGCCCCCCAGACCCCTTACTATGCCCACCTCTCTCCCAGGCTCCCTAGGGAGTATGTGAGTGGCAAGCAATGTCTGCCGTGCCACCCTGAGTGTCAGCCTCAAAACAACACAGAGACCTGCATTGGATCGGTGAGATGCTGGTGGGCTCAGGGCTGTGGGGAGGGCCCAGCAGAAGGGTGCTGAGGGTCTGGTAAGTTGCTGCAGGGTAAAATTCCTAGGGAAGGTTCAGGAGGGGAGAAGGTCAGGAAGGCTGGGATGGGGGACTGCCCTGCCCACACTGTGCTGTGGACCATGGGCTACCCCTTCATGGTGGTGACAGCAGAGCTCTTCAAATAGTCCCGAGGACTCAGAGCCTGCGTCCTTGGCGCTAGCTGTGCTAAGGACCAAATCCAGGGCCTGTTTCTAACCTCAGTTTTCACGTCTATAACGAGAATGTTGTAATAAATCCTACCTGCTTGGGGTGTGGTGAGAATGAAATGAAATAGGATTTGGCACAGTGCCTACACACGGGAAAAACTTTGTACATAATAGTTGTCACTTGTCACACCTTAGAGAACGCACGTCCCTCTCTGGAGCCTCCATTTCCTTGTAAAGAGCAGGGATGTTTACCCCAGTGACGGGGAGGCAGTGTTGCTCAGTGGTCAGGGATGCAGGTCCTGGTCCTTCTGCTGTAGGGATGGCGATCCTAATCCCTTACAAACCCTTCCCTTCTATCCAGGAGGCTGACCAGTGCACAGCCTGCGCCCACTACAAGGACTCGTCCTTCTGTGTGGCCCGCTGCCCCAGTGGTGTGAAACCAGACCTCTCCTACATGCCCATCTGGAAGTACCCGGATGAAGAGGGCATATGCCAGCCTTGCCCCATCAACTGCACCCACTCGTGAGTGGAGGGAGCTTTTTTCTGTAGAAAGGAGGGCTTTCATGATAGGAGCCTCCCTGGAGCTCTTATTGTGAAAGGGGGATAAATCCACCTTCATTCATATTGAGATGCAATTTTTGTTTGTTTGTTTTGTTTTTCTGAGACAGGGTTTCTTTGTGTTAAGAAAGGGTTTCTTTGTGTTAACAGACAGACAGTTCTGGCTGTCCTGGTGTCCTGGAACTCATTCTGTAGACCAGGCTGGCCTTGAACTCACAGAGACCCACCTGGCTCTGCCTCCTGTGTGCTGGGATAAAAGGTGTGCCACCACTGCCCAGATGAGATGTAATTTTTATATTTCTTTTCTAATCACAAAAGTAGCACAGGAGCCAGAGAGGTGGTTCAGGGGTTAAGTGCACTTGCTGTGCTTTCAGAGGGTTGGAACTTGGTTCCTCTCACATATATCAGGAGATACATGTTTCCTGTTAACTAGCTTCAGGAGATCTGGTCCCATTTTCTAGTCTCTGCGGATACATACGGACCCTCCCTACCATACACACACTTCCCATGCACACACACACACACACACACACACACACACACACACACACACGTAAATGAAATTCAAATATACATTAGAGGCTGGAGAGCTTGTTCAGGGATTAAGAGCACTTGTTGCTTTTCAGAGGAATTTGGTCCATCGGGAGACTCTAGCCTCAGGAGCTCTAAGGCCTTTTTCTGGCCTCTGCAGGTACACACATGTACTCAGACACATACAGACATAGGAAATTAAAAATAACACATTAGAGGATGGCTCAGAGGGCAGAGACACTTGCTCAAAAGCCTGATGGTTTCAGTTAGATCACCGGGGGACACAACCCAAATTATCCACAGTAGAATTGCCAGAAGCATTCTTTTATATCTCAAATGGTAATTTAACATTTTAATGTGTTATTTTAAAATTATTCTAATTACATTTATTTGTGTATGTGTGCATGCTGGGTAGGCATGCGTGTTCATGACAGGCATATGGAAGTCAGAGGGCAACCTCTGGAGTTGGTTCTCACGTTTTACCATGTGGGTCCCAGGGACTGAATGCAGTCGTCAGGGTTGGTTGCAAATGCCCTTACCTGCTGAGCGATCGTGCCAACCACCAACGTGTGACCCTCCTTCCCTCTCTCCCTCCTCCCTTCCTTCCTTTCTTCTTTAAGACTATATTATTTTATCTTATGCACATGGGTATGTTTTAGTTAGGGTTTCTACTCTGTGATAAACACCATGACCAAAAGTAACTTGGGGAGAAAAAATTTATTTAACTTACAGTTCCACACAACAGTCCATCATCCATGGATGTCCGGAGTCTGGAGGCAGGAATTGACACAATGGGCATGGAGGAACCTACTTCCTGGCTTGCCCAGCCTGTCATTGAACTCACTCTGTAGACCAGGCTGGCCTCGAACACACAGACATCCACCTGCCTGTGCCTCCTGTGTGCTGGGATTAAAGGCATGCCTCCCACCACCTAACTATTTGCTTGTTTTTGAGACTGGGTTTGTTTGTATAGCCCTGGCTATCCTGGAACTAGCTCTGTAGATCAGGCTGGCTTCAGACTCGGATCTGCCTGCCTCTGCCTCTCAAGTGTTTGATTAAAGGTGTGCACCACCACTACCTGGTCTGCCCTCATTTTTTTTTTTAAACTTTTTTAGCCATTTATTTTTATTTCATATGCATTGGTATTTTATCTGTGTGAGGGTATCAGGTCCCCTGGAACTGGAATTAGACAGTTGTGTTCTGCCGTGTGGGTGCTGAGAATTGAACTCAGGATCCCTGGAAGAGCAGCCAATGCTCTTAACTGCTGAGCCATCTCTCCATCTCTAATACCTCATTTCTTAATGTAATACAACTCTTCTCTACATATTTTGTGCTTTGCCTTTCACCCACTTTCCCACTGCGTTCTTTTTTTTTTTTTTTTTTTTTTTTGTAAGCACTTATTGGTCTACCCCTCTGCAGACTTCTCAATTCATGACATGTCACTCAGTGCCAGCCCTATGTGAGGATATTGCTCTTGCTTGTCTTTTTTTTTTTTTTAATAGTCCATTGCCATTCAGTTCCACATACAAAGGGGCATCTGTGCGCATGCCTTCTTGTGGCCTGGTGTTGGCATGGCAGTCCCAACTGTTGAGACAGAACTGGTGGTTTTTATTGCTTGTTTGGTGGAGATAGATGCCAGGGCCTTGTAGACCCTCTCCCGTTCAGCTACCACCCAGCCCCATGGTGTTAATAGGTCTTGCCAAACTCTCCTCTCCTGTGCCGCTTACCCTGGGCCTTTCTCGTGCAGGCAATCATTGATCTCCCAGCTTTGATAGTGCCCCCCCTTCCTGCCCAGCACAGGAAGTTACAGGGGTGCAGGGAGGTAGGCTCCCAGACTACAGAAGGAATCTTCTTATGGACTGGCACAGAGCAAATTCTGCTTGTCACAATCGGGATAATCCCCCACACCTGCCCCAGGAGACTTCCCAGAGTTGATGATGGTTCTCTCTCTTCTACAGCTGTGTGGATCTGGATGAACGAGGCTGCCCAGCAGAGCAGAGAGCCAGGTGGGCCTGAGCCCCAGAGGCACCCTGTGCCCCTGCCTGGCTCCTTCGTTGGCCCTGAGTGGTTGGTAATACAGAAGGGGCTTCCCAGCATGCCACACGTGCCTCCCTCCTTAGCCTACTCTTCCTCTGTTGACTTGTGTTTCAACAAGTGGAAGAGGACCAGCTCAGGATGCCATGGGGTAAGGGATTCTGGGAATGAGTTCCGAGTACCAAGGGCCTCTAGTGATGTTTCTTTAGGGACACAGGCCAGGATCCAGTTCCTAGAACTGGAGATGAACTAGGCAGAGAGTTACTGTAGCAGCATGCAGAGCCTCTCTTTTCCAGCTTGGCAGCTGGAGGCTTCCAGGAGGGGGCGCTGTGCTTCCTTTGTACTTAGGTGGAGGATCTGGCAAGTCAGATTTCCCCATGTAGCCTTGGCTGTCCTGGAACTTGCGCTGTACACCAGGCTGGCCTTGAACTCACAGATATGTACCTGCCTCTGCCTCCGGAGTGTTGGGAGGCAACCACCAACGCCCCACTTCCCATGATATTTTTGAGCAAGGCACATTCCTGTCCCTTCATGGGGCCTCTTCAAATTTTCTCCCTAGACTAGCCCTAATCTCTAATTCTGGGCTCTGTTTTTAGCCCGGCGACGTCCATTATCGCAACTGTGGTGGGCATCCTGTTGTTCCTGGTCATAGGAGTGGTTGTTGGGATCCTAATCAAGAGAAGGCGACAGAAGATCCGCAAGTATACAATGCGAAGGCTGCTGCAGGAGACCGAGGTGAGGTGGGGTGAGGGCACCCTAGCACCCCTCCCCCCATCGGCAGCTTGCTTGACACTCACACCCTGCCATCCTCTCACGGCAGCTAGTGGAGCCGCTGACGCCCAGCGGAGCCATGCCCAACCAGGCCCAGATGCGCATCCTGAAAGAAACTGAGCTGAGGAAGGTGAAGGTGCTTGGATCAGGAGCTTTTGGCACTGTCTATAAGGTCAGGAGAGGCCAGGCTCTGGCGTGGGTGGATCTGGAGGAGGGACTGAGCCTGGAGGGGCATGGCCAAGAGAAAGGGGTGGGCCAGGCTGGAGAGTGGGGAAAGCTACTCCTCCATGGCTTCTTGGGGACCAGCTGGATCTGGGCCACAGCCCTGATTCAAGCTCATTTTCTTTCTGCTCAGGGCATCTGGATACCAGATGGGGAGAACGTGAAAATTCCTGTGGCCATCAAGGTGTTGAGGGAAAACACATCCCCTAAAGCCAACAAAGAAATCCTAGACGTAAGCCCCTCACCATCTCCATTGGGACTTGTGAGATGCGCCCTAGATGCAGATCTGGGCTGCTTTTTCTTCATGAGGGTTTGAGATGGAGCTCTTAAGCCTTGATCCTTAATCTTCCCGTCTGCAGGCCCTGCAGGGATGGGGAAGGGTCTCTAGGAGGGGAGTATGATGGGTGGAGTAGGTGGCTTCCTGTATCCCTCAGTGTACCCTTGCCCACAGGAAGCATACGTGATGGCGGGTGTGGGTTCTCCGTATGTGTCCCGCCTCCTGGGCATCTGCCTGACATCCACAGTACAGTTGGTGACACAACTTATGCCCTACGGCTGCCTTCTGGACCATGTCCGGGAACGCCGAGGCCGCCTGGGCTCCCAGGACCTGCTCAACTGGTGTGTCCAGATTGCCAAGGTAAGTGCTTGGGGTCTTCTGACTCTGCAGGCCCTTTAGGAACAAGTCCCTATCTTCATTTGGGGCCAGGGCGGGATGGGGAATGTCAATAAGGTGAGATCCGGATTCAGGTTCCACACTGATGCTCATTTTTCAGGGGATGAGTTACCTGGAGGATGTACGGCTTGTGCACAGGGACCTGGCTGCCCGGAATGTGCTGGTCAAGAGTCCCAACCATGTCAAGATTACAGACTTCGGGCTGGCACGGCTGCTGGACATTGATGAGACAGAGTACCATGCAGATGGGGGCAAGGTTGGAGGAGGGAGGGGTGGAGTGGGCGGGGCGGTATCCTGCTGTTGGGAGAACTTTGAGAAGGGTCACCTCCCTACCACACCCATTCAGAAATTTTTGCTCTGCATTCCTAGGTGCCCATCAAATGGATGGCATTGGAATCCATTCTTCGACGGCGGTTCACCCATCAGAGTGATGTGTGGAGCTATGGTATGTGGAGGTGGTGATAGGAAGGGCTGGATGAGAAGCCATGCCAGGGTGGGATATGGGTACAAGAAAGAGGGTGGGGATGGAGGAGAGGAAGGGGGCTCCTGATGTCCACCCTGTGGGCGTCTGTGCTTACCTGGGGTATGATATGAGGAGACGAGGTAGATCCTACCTTTTGGCACAGCCTCTCCCTTTGTATGCCTAAGCATCCTGTTCCCCCATCCTGATGCCTGTCTCTCCTAGGTGTGACTGTGTGGGAGCTGATGACTTTTGGGGCCAAACCTTATGATGGGATCCCAGCCCGAGAGATCCCTGACTTGCTGGAGAAGGGAGAGCGCTTGCCTCAGCCTCCAATCTGCACTATCGATGTCTACATGATTATGGTCAAATGTGCGTGGTGGGTGGGGCTGAACCTCAGGTGTAGAGGGAGGGTGGTCCGACCTATGTGTGTTGTGGGGAAAGTGAGATGTGAATGGGCTCAGGTGTCCTTGAAGCCTCAAAAGGTGCCTCATCCCATTCCCAGGAGAGGTCCTAGCCTCTCGGGAGGACAGTTGCTGAGAGGAGAGATTGTCAGCTTAAAGGGGAAGCTAGGAGAAATGCTCTAGGGTTCTGGCTTAGGAAGCAGAGTCCATTTGTGCTCCTCCGCCTTGTGAGGGCTTTGGGCTCAGCCAGGGTTGTCTAGGCTAGACTGCAGGGGGTTAGGAAGGGGCTGGGAGGCTGGTCCTCAGCCTGGTCCTGGGACAAGGATGCTGAGCTCTCTGCCACCATAGGTTGGATGATAGATTCTGAATGTCGCCCGAGATTCCGGGAGTTGGTGTCGGAGTTCTCCCGCATGGCGAGGGATCCCCAGCGCTTTGTGGTCATCCAGGTACTGGGCCTTCCCACCTCACCCCTGCCCTAACAGTGTCCTCCCTCCCGCAGACAGGAAAGGGAAGAGACACCTGGATGCCAAGGCCCCAAGCCCAGCCCCCACCTCTAGTCTAAGTTCGGTGAACCTTTCTTGGGAACTAAATGCTAGGCTGGGGAAGGGCAGTCACTTGTGTCTCCTTCATCCCTAGAATGAGGACTTGGGCCCGTCTAGCCCCTTGGACAGCACCTTTTACCGTTCATTGCTGGAGGATGATGACATGGGGGACTTGGTAGATGCCGAAGAGTATCTGGTCCCCCAGCAGGGATTCTTCTGCCCAGACCCTGCCCCAGGCACCGGAAGCACAGCCCACCGTAGGCACCGCAGCTCATCTACCAGGGTCAGTGCCCATCTTAGGACACCGAGGTCCCTTCCTTTGAATGCTCCCCACATTCGCATTTCCCTAAGATTCCGTTACCGTTACTGCTTTCCAACCCTTGGAACTCCGTTCTCTCCATAATGACTCCAAGGTGACCTGTGTTTTTCTCCTGGGACCAAGGTCCCCCTCCCAGACCTTTGAGTAACTTCCATCATGACCCTGTCTTATCCCAGAGTGGAGGTGGCGGAGAGCTGACACTGGGCCTGGAACCCTCCGAAGAAGAGCCCCCCAGGTCCCCACTGGCTCCCTCGGAAGGGGCTGGCTCTGATGTGTTTGATGGTGAACTGGGAATGGGGGTTAGCAAAGGGCCGCAGAGCATCTCTCCACATGACCTCAGCCCTCTACAGCGGTACAGCGAGGATCCCACATTACCCCTGCCCCCCGAGACTGATGGCTACGTTGCTCCTCTGGCCTGCAGCCCCCAGCCCGGTATGGAATCCAGGCCCGAGTAATGGGGAGGAGGGGAGTTGAGAACCCTTGGGCTACACTCATTGAGAGGTAATGGTGGGGTAGGGACACCCTGGTCCCTATCCCTAGCAGTTTCTCTTCTCTCCTGCAGAATATGTGAACCAGCCAGAGGTTCGGCCTCAGCCTCCCTTGACCCCGGAGGGTCCTCTGCCTCCTGTGCGGCCTGCTGGTGCTACTCTAGAAAGACCCAAGACTCTCTCTCCTGGGAAGAATGGGGTTGTCAAAGATGTTTTTGCCTTTGGGGGTGCTGTGGAGAACCCTGAGTACTTAGCACCCAGAGGAGGCGCTGCCTCTCAGCCCCACCCTTCTCCTGCCTTCTGCCCAGCCTTTGACAACCTCTATTACTGGGACCAGGACCCATCAGAACGGGGGTCTCCACCAAGTACCTTTGAAGGGACCCCTACAGCAGAGAACCCTGAGTACTTGGGCCTGGATGTACCTGTGTGAGGTCACGTTTGCAGAGGCCTTGTTCTGCCTTCAGAGTAAGGGAAGCGTGGTCTCCATCATCTCAAAGCAGAGAGAGGTCCTCTGGCCACATTACTTCCAGGGCAGCCTGCTGTGCCAGGACCCCACCCTACAGAACTTTCCTTGCTGCTTAAATCCTGAGTGGTTGAGAGGGGCCACCTGGTTGGAAGAGGCGGCACACTGGACAGCCTCAGTCGTCTCAGTGGATCACAGACCCTGCCCTGACAGCCTGCAGGGGGATCACAGCCATGGCTGCTCTTCTGCCCTGGTCCTCTTGGTTCTGAGGACTGAGACATGTGCATCCCAAGAGGAAAGGGACACTGCACTAGCACCCAGACCAATCCTTGTACAGAGTGTATTTTGTTCTGTTTTTACTTTCGTTTTTTAAAAGATGAAATAAGGACATGGTGGGAGAGTGGCTGTTATATGCAAGTTAGGAGTGGTGTCCCTCTTTCTCCATTTGCAATGAGATTAGAATAGTTAGGCCCCAGCCTACATCTGGGAGTGGCTTTGGACTCGGCTTTCCTGCTCACCTGATACACAGCTCTCCCTGATGTGGGTAAAGAGCTTCCAGAAATTCGAGGTGGGTTGGGAGATTGGGAAGTTAGGATTCCTTTCTGAGGACCCTTTGGCAACAAGCTCGTTCTCCATTGGGCATACTCTTTCCAAGGCCACCCCCAGAATGAGGTCCTCTCCTCCTCTAGGGGAAAAGTGGGGTGGGGGAGGGGCTGTCTGTGTGACTCATTTTCCTTGCCTTAGAGAGATGCATCTGTTCAGAAAAAGGCCAACCCAGTAGGTGTTAACAGGCCCAGACTGTCCTCAATGCTCCCTGCAGACTGGACACAGACACACACCAGTTGGCACAAATGTTTGTAGCGCCAATAGCTCTTTATTGCCAATAGCTGACATTGCCCAGGACTTGGGGAAAATAAGTTATGGCAACTGTGGCATCTGACAGGAATTGCCAAGTTGGGGTGAGGACTGAGCTGCAGAGGGCACCGACCCTGGGAAAGGGGTGTGAGGTGGTGGTGGAAATATCCACAAAGAGTATGTCTTTCCTGCCTCCAAGACCACAGGCATGTCTAGTCCTCCTTGTGCCCAATGGGGCAAAGTAGAGGTCAGGGCATTAGCTATGTGGACCTAAGTAAGGGATAAAAGGCAGAGGGACTGCCTAGTAAAACCACAAGGAAACAAAGGTTTGAACCCCAAAACCAAGCATCCAAGAACCGTGTGTATCACAAGATGACACAGGGAGGCCGGCTATTGGTGATCTTTTCTAAAGGTTCTCCATTGCTGGCTCTTCGAATAGCCTCGATGAGCTAGAGAGGACAGAGACAGGGGCCAGTGTTATGCATAGAGAGGAAGGTGTGTCTCCGCCATCTTCCCAATGCTGCAAATACTCACATCTTTCTCATAAGGAAAACCCCCATTCTCCAGCTTGGAGAACACCAGCTGTCCATTGATCTCAATCTCAAAGGCCCCTGGTATGAAAATAAACGCAAGAATGAGCCAAGAACAGGCAGAAGTCCAGGGAGGTCCTTGGCATTCCTGAGGCTGCACGCAAGACCGTCCATGGTCTCCCGGTTTTTACAGCCTTAGACCATTCAGCCCAGGAGCCTAGGGAAGACTCACCTGCATGTCCCTCTATCACTCCAAACCCACACCAGGCATTTTCACTATGTGCCAGACACTGCTAGGAGGTTTATATTCAGCAGTCAATGTCCGCTCTAGAAGGTACGAGAGCTGGGATTTATAACAGACTGACTCAGCAGGTGCTCTGTGGACCTCACCTGTCCCCCCGTGTCGCGACTCAATCTCGATGCCCGGATACTCCTCCTTCACGGCACTGGCCAGTTCCAGGTAGGTCGCCTCGAAGCCGCAGGGTTCACTGGGGAGAAGAGACGTGGGGTGAGCTGGGGTTCCGGGGGTGGGGCCTCCCGTGGACCCACCCCCATCTTGGCGGTGGACACTGGGTTTCTTTTCAGCCCGAGTGGCTCACCAGTACTCCACCACGATGTGGACTCCACTGCCTGCTTCCACCTCCCCGGGAGGGGGCACTACGGACACTTGTCCTGGCTCCCCACTCATTGCTGCCGCTGCAGGGCTACTTCCGGGTGTGACGCCACGCCAAGGTCACGTGAGGGGCGTGGTCACGGGCGTGGCGGACCTCTCCTTGCGTCTGGGCGCCCCCTGCAGTCACCAGCTACTGCTGCATCTTGATCCTGTACTGCAGCTGGAGAGCGAGTACCCTGAACACAGCCTGAGGAGGTCGGGGGTGGGAGGTGGGGGTGGGGACACACCTACCCAAACCCTCCCTGATCTGCGTTTTGAGAGCACTAAATTTTTTCGGCATCTGTTGCTTATTGGACATCATGGATTTGCTTAAATAACGACTGCCTCTGTTTGCAAAGCTCTTTCCCATTTACAAAAGACAGAAAATGGGGCAAGCATCTGAGGATGAAGCTGAAGTACCTGATGGTTTGTCATTGTTGGTCTTTCGCTCTTGCATGACGATGACATTTGAAACCACCCCATAGTTACGTGCTCGAGCTTATTACGTGTATGTGTTAGTGTGGATTTGTGCATGTGAGGGCGTCTTTTAAAACTTTTTATTACATTTATTTATTAATTCGTGTATGAGTGTGTATTGGAGGTGGGGGCCATGCCCCACAGCATACTTGTAAAGGTCAGAGCACAGCTTTAAGGAGTGGGTCTCCTTCCATCCTGCGGGTCCCAGGGGTTGTCAGGCTCTGTCGCAAACGTCTTTACGGGTGAAGCCACATATCAGTCCAACACTACCTAGTTCTTTTGACTCTAAAGTGCCAAGTGGTGCCAAGGTTTCCTAACCTTTGTGACTCTTGCACTAACGGAGGGAAAGTACCTGTGTCCTCAGGCTTTGCTTACCCATGGGCACCCACATTTTGCACATCCATCTCATCCTAACCTCTCCATAGAGGGCTAGTATCACTTTGTAATTCTGGAAGTGGAGGCAGCCTGAATCTTCCTTGCCGCTTCCTTCCCGGAAGCACCATATCAGCATCACAGTATCATTAAAAAGTCTCTCATTCTGGAGTCTCTTTAAACTGTTCATTGTTTGCTCAACTTTTGTTTGTTGGTTTGTTGTTGTTCTGTCGTTATCCCATAAAGTTACAGAATGTTCCCATCAATCTAATATGGTCCTTCCTTTTTGCTTGCTCTATGCAGCCTCCAGCTCTAGTCCTATGCAATCCCTGCTTTTCTCTTTATCATCTTTTCTGGATATCACATAAACGGAATCATACAACATGTGGCTTTTGCCCTGGTTTCTCTCATACTGTACATGGTGTGAACCAGGAGTTCCTTTTTATTGATGATTTCATTCCATTGTGTAGATAGAGCACAGTTATTGTCTATTGATATTAGTTTGGGTTTGTTTTTGTCTGATTTGAATAATGTAGATGTCATTTTGTGGATGTGTATCTCTTTGGTAGACTCCTAGGAGTAGAATTATTGGGCAGCACTCGGGAAGCAGAGGCAGGTGGATCTCTGTGAGTTTGAGGCCAGCCTGATCTACAAAGCAAGTTCCTGGACAGCCAGGGCTACACAGAGAAATCCTGTCTTGAAAAACAAAACAAAGCAAAATTATTGGGCAGCCTGGGAAATTTACATTTAAATCTTTATGGAGTTGCCTACCTGTTTTGTTTTGTTTTGTTTTTTTCCAAGTGGCTGTATCATTTTACACTACCAACAGCAACACAGGACAGAGGTACTTGTTTCTTCATAGCATCACACATATTGGTTTCTCATCTCTCTGTCTCTCTCTCTCTCTCTCTCTCAGGTTTTTCAAGTCAGGGTTTCTCTGTATTGTTTTGGAACCTGTCCTGGAACTGTAGACCAGGCTGGCCTCGAACTCAAAGGTCTGGTTCCTCTGCCTCCCGAGTACTAAAAGCGAGCGCCACCAGCGCCCGGCTGGTTTCCCATCTCTCTGATGATATTTATTCTACTATGCTTTGGCCATCTTTTCAGGGAGCCATTAGCCTTCATACATATTACTTGAAACAGATATATTTGTCCCGTTTTCTTTTTTCTTTTTGATCTCTCTCTCTCTGAGACAGCTGAGACAGGGTTTTTCTGTAGCTTTGGAGGCTGTCCTGGAACTCGCTCTGTAGACCAGGCTGGTCTTGAACTCACAGAGATTTGCCAGTCTGCCTCCTGAGTTCTGGGATTAAAGACCTGGGTCTCACTGTGTATCCCTGGATGTCCTGTAACTCACAATGTAGATAACACTGGCCTGAAACACACAGAGATCCACCTGCCTCTGCCTTCTGAGCACTAGAACTAAAGGTGTGCACCACCATGCGCACTTTATAGCCCAGTTTTAACTGGGCGATTTATCTCTTTATTATTGGCATTTAAGAGTTCTTTATAGTTGGGGGATGGTAGAAGTGGCCTTTATTTCCAGCACTCGGGAGGCAGATGCAGGCAGGTCTCTGTGAGTTCGAGGCCAACCTGGTTTACAAAATGAGTTCCAGGACAGCCAGCTCTGTCACATGGAAAAACGCTGTCTTGAAAAAACAAAGCCAAACACAAAACAAAACAAAACAAAACAAAAGTCTTTATATATTCTACATACAATATCTATAATGAAATAAATAAAATAGATAATTTACAAGTATTTTCTCTGGTTTTTTGCAGCACACCTACTCTAAATGACTACATTCAATTACATTTTTTTTTTTTTCTTTAAAAAATCTTTTGCAAGTCCAGTGGTGGCACTTGACTTTAATCTCAACACTTGGGAGGCAGAGGCAGGTGGTTCTCTGAGTTCAAGGCCAGCCTGGTCTGCAGAACAAATTACAGACAGCCAGGGCTACATAGAGAAATTTTGTCTCAAAAAACAAAGAAGTAAATAAACAAACAAATAAAATCCTTTGCCCAACCTGAGGCTACAGATTTTCCTTCATTGTTATTTATTTGATTTTTGGTTTTGATTTGTTGTTGTTGTTGTTGTTGTTGGCTTGTTTTTGTTTTGTTTTGTTTTGTTTTGTTCTTATTTGAGACAGGGTTTCTCTGCAAAGCCTTGACTGTTTTGAAACTCACTATATAGAACAGGCTGGCCTTGAACTTGCAGAGATTCACCTGCCTCTGCCTCCCTAGTGCTGGAACTAAAGGTGTGTGTCACCCCCACTCAGTTAGGCTTTTGATGTTTTATTGTGACTTTATCTAAAATTTTATAAGTCAGGTTCTGATATTTAGGTTTGTGATCTATTTTTCCTTGTTTGTTTTGTTTTTGAAACAGGGTCTTTCTACATAGTCTGACTGCCCTGGAACTCACTGTGTAGACCAGGCTAGCCTTGAACTCATAGAGGTCCACTTGCTTCTGCATCCTACGTGCTGGCATTAAAGGCTTATGACACCATGGCTGGCTATGATTTATTTTTTAATGATTAATTTTATTCATGTGTGTTTTCCATCTGTGTAGTACACGTGTATACAGATGCCTGTGGAGGCCAGAAGAGGGCATCAGATCCCCTGGAGCAGGACTTACATGCACTTGTGAGCTTTTGAACTGAACTCAGGTCCTTTGAAGAGCAGTAACTGCTCTTGACCCCTGAGCCATCCCTATAGCCCTTTAGGATCTATTTAGAATCATTTTTATGCATCTGGGAAATACAGAGATTAAACTTTTGGTATGTAAGTATTACATTGTCACAGTGGCATTCAGTTAAAATACCCTTCTCCACCAGGTATTTTGACACATTCCTATAGCCTTAGCTACTTGGGAGACACAGCAAGAAGATTGGTTGAATTCAAGCGCTTTCTGGGCAATATAGCAAAACACTGTCTTAAAAGATCCTATCTGTCCATTAAATAGACTCTGCAAATTGATCAAAAGCCTACTGTCTGCAGACATGGTGGTACACACCTTCAATTTCAGCACTCAGGAGGCAGAGGCAGGTGAATCTCTGTGAAGTCAAGGCCAGCCTGACCTACAAAGTTCCAGGATAGCCAGGGCTATTACAAAGAGAAACCCTGTCTCAGGGGGAAAAGAAAGAAAGAAAGAAAGGAAGGAAGGAAGGAAGGAAGGAAGAAAGAAAGAAAGAAAGAAAACCACCGCTATAGAAACATAAAGGTTTATATTTGGATTGGATTTTCAATGTTTTCCATTGATCAATACAGATGGTTCCTAGAATTTTTAACTTTACAGTAGTATATACTTGATATAGATTCAATAGAAACTGGACTTTGACATTTAGTAGTTTACATATAAAGTACTTTTCCAATCAAGATATTTTTTTTAATTTTAAAAGTATTCATTATGAGTGTGTACATATGTGTGGGTGAGGATATATAAGTAACACAGTGCCCATGTGGAGGCCAGAGGACAACTTGTGGGAATCCTCTCTTCACCATGACTCGAACTCAGGTCATCAGGCTTACAGCAGGCATCCTTACCTGCTGAGCCATCTCCCAGGCTTCTTCAAATCAAGGTAATTATGATGGCATAGGTCTAAGAAGCCCAGCAGAGAGAAGCAGGAGGGTGGACACAAGTTCAAGACTAACTTCAGCTAAAAAGGGAGTTTGGGGCTAGCCAAGGTTACATACCAAGACCCCAACTGATGTGTCTGAAAATTCAGAATGGGCTGGAGAAATGGAGAATATTAGCAGCTCTTGCTCAGGACCCGGGTTCAGTTCCCAACATCCACATGTGAGTGCTTCATAATCAGTTCTAAGTCCAGTCACAGGGGATCTGAGGCCCTCTTGTGGTCTCCATGGACACCAGTCAGTCAATCATGTGGTACAGTTAAAGTCACAGGCAAACACACACACACACACACACACACACACACACACACACACACACAATCTTTTTAAAAAACCCCAAAGCAATCATCAACAACAAAAACTAGGTTTTATCCACATGCAACAGCATCATAAGCCAAGGAACTTTTATTTCAGTTTTGTTTAGTTGGAAATACTCAATCTGGCTTTGAACTTTTAATTCTCCTGAGTGCTGGGATTACACATTCAGCTTGTGGTGACTTCTATCCTAAATTCAAATTAACTTATACATATTTAAAATCCATCTTCTATGAACAAGATGGCTCAGCGGTTAAAGGCACTTGCTGCTAAGCCTGGTGACCGAGGTTTTGATCCCTGGAACCCACCTGCTGGAAGGAGAGAACCAATTGTCATTGACCTCTACACACACACACACACACACACACACACACACACACACACAGATGGTGACACACACAGATGGGAACAGAGAGAGAGAGAGAGAGAGAGAGAGAGAGAGAGAGAGAGAGAGAACACATACACACAGATGGTGACACACACACACACACACAGAGAGGAGGGGAGGAACACACACATAGATGGCAACAGAGAGAGAGAGAGAGAGAAAGAGAGAAGAGGAACACACACACAGATGACAACAGAGAGAGAACACATCTCTGTGTGTACACAGAGATGGGAACATACACACAAACACACACAACTGTGTGACACAAGCCCCACTTTCCGCACACTAACAAATGTATAGCCTTGCACATCTACCTTCTGAGGTCCAGACAGAATGGCTCCCAAGCTCCTACAAGCTTCTGTCCCCACTGGTAACCTCTCTTGTCTCCCCCCTGAGGCCTCAGATCTGCTCTGTCCTCTTACAGCCTTTCTTCCTCTAGATGTAATTCTGGGCTCAGGGGCTAAGAGACTTGATGCTCTTCCGAGGACTAAATTGTCTGTAACTCCACCTGTAGGAGAGCTGCAGGAACCCACACACATGTAACACACACACACACACAGACATGTACACATAAATAAAAACAAAAGTCTTTATTAAAGAAAGAAATGGAATCCTACATCAGTCAGCCCTCCAAGGCTGGCTTCCCTCCAGCCCAGCCCTCAACTTCCTGAGCCCCACTGCTCTGTGTCTCTCCTTTGGCCCAGATACAACCTGTAGGGTCTGGCTTCTGCCCACCGCTCCTGCCAGTCTGGACAAACAGGATGGATGGCTCTCAAACCCGGTCTGCAAAACAGCCACCTGAGGGCTGGTCAATTCCACACATTCCTGGGGCTCTGTCTCAGAGATGCAGACTCCCTGGCTGAGGAGGGGCCTCAGGACCTGTTCTCCATAGCAGCTATGGAGACTTGGAGGCTGTGTTCCCGCCTTTTAAGAACTGGGAGGCTTTTCTTCACCGCTCCCAACCTGCACAACCTGCTCAGGCTCACCTGCACGGCCGCTTTTCCTGTCCACTCCCACTCTGCTTTCTGCGCTCCCGCCTAGCAGCTCTTCCGTGTTTGTGCGTCCACCATGGATGGTTAACCCCTCTGGTTCCCATTCACCGGCGGCAGCTCCTCCTCTGCTTCCTTTTCACCTCCACAGAAAGGCCTTCCCTGCCTCCTGTGAGTCACTCACCTGGCATACTTGTCACTTCGTGTTTGTGTGACTCTTAAAGGTCAGACTCCCTGACTGGGCTGCAGCAGGCTAAGGGCGGGTCTGTTTTTGTTGCTTTGCTCTGTCCCCAAGCCCGGATCTGCTAGGTGCTTTCACGGTTGGATATGAGTAAATTGTCTTTTGTGCTTTTTTTTGGTTGTTGTTCAAACTGCTTCCTGGTCCAAGTAACCTTGCCCTCCCCACCTCTTTGCTTTGCTCCATTGCTACTAGTCTTTCTTTTCATTCTTGTCTTTTCTTTCTTGCTTGTTATTTTTGTTTGTTTTTTTTGAGACAGTGCTCCTCAGTATAGTCCTCCTTGCCCTGAAACTTGCTAGGTAGATCAGGTTGGCATAGAACTCACAGAGATCCCCTGGCCTCTACCTCTAGTGTGCTGGGATTAAAGGCGTGCGTCACCACAGCTGGCTTTTCACACTAGATTTTTGAGCGAAAGGTTGAGGCCGCGCTTCCTCATGGCAGACCCTTTCTCAACCCGTGGCTTGTTTGTTTTTCTTAACTGTCAGCCCTAGGAAGCTGGAGGTGGCCCGCGGCCTTTGATCCGGGTCTCTCAGCCCCTCTTCCTGATCCCCCATGTTTGCTGAGGGCTGAGCCACAGAGTTGAAGTTACTGCTGTAACAGGGCCAAAACGGTCGCCAGATCACCGTGGCCCCTCCCACTAGGCCACCTAGCTACTCTCAGATTTAAAACCGTGAAGGTGAGACACTGGACTTGGCTCGGAAGGGTACCTTGGGTATCTCAGAGGGGCCAGGGCAACAGCCCGGGTGGCTAGACTGTGCCTGGAGGTCAAAGGGCAGAGCATCTCTTCAGGCATCCTCTTAAGCAGAGTGTCCTTTGTCCTGGCCGTGGGTGGGGGATGGGGGGTGAGCTGAAGACCGCCCCTTAGCTTGACCAATGAACTGACCCCCATTGGGCAGGGACAAGAAGGAGTGGGCGGGACCATTTCTTATCTAACAAACAGCCTCCAGACTGGATTTTTCTCTTCCAGCCTGTTCTTTTTGACTCTTCCCTGCTCTCTCCCAGGCACCTGCTGCCGGGTAGGAAGGGCCAGAGCAATCCCAGGCGGTGCTTTGTGAGAAGTCTCCACCCCTCCTCCAGCGCTTCCTTCTCCAGGGCGCCTCTCTGGCCACGCCCTCACCTGCCCAAGATCATTTTAGTTTCTCTCAGCCTGGATTGTGGATACGCAGGGTTCTCTCCACATTCTCCCGCCTCAACATCCAAAGGCGTGACACCCTCCTACCACCAGTAGAGCACAGAGAGTTGATTTGAAATCAAACCCAGGTGTTTGGGATCCCTAGCTAGAACC
This sequence comes from Cricetiscus sungorus, assembly GCA_030556225.1. Taxonomy (NCBI): domain Eukaryota; kingdom Metazoa; phylum Chordata; class Mammalia; order Rodentia; family Cricetidae; genus Cricetiscus; species Cricetiscus sungorus. Next base: position 74,521,715 of record JANBXA010000069.1, read on the forward strand.
TGACTTTGGGCCCGGTGTCCCGCTCCTTCTGCTCCAGGTAAGGCGACCGAGACCTGTTTCAGACCATCTGCTTCTACCCCCAGCTTCACCAGGGCTTCAGGTTGTGCCCGCCTCTGGCGGATCTGGCCTGCTGCCCAGGTAGATGGCCTGGAGGCTGCCAGCCACCATGTCGTCCCCGTGCTCTCCGCCCCCCCCCACGCCCCCCCCCGGCCAGTACGTCCTCACTCGGTGAGGTCAGGCTGCATGCGCGGGGAGGGGGTGGTAGTTAAGGCCTGGACTCTTTCTTCCTAAACCGGTGGCCTCAGGCAGGTGTGCCGACGTCCAAAGTCTGGGTAAGGAACCAAGCGGAAACTTCATCTTGGGGGTGGGATGCACGTTCGGTCTGGGTGCCTAAGGAAAGATTCATCCTCCCGATGCTCTCTGGCGTCTTCCTTGCATTGTTTGGTTTGTTTGTTGCTCGGCATCTCGAATTCTTTCCCTTCCTCACATTGCTTCCCGAGACCTCCCGTGTTTTTCATTTTGTGCCCCTCGCACTCCCTCCTTCTCCCCCAGTGAATTCGTGAATGGGAGGTAGGGTCTTTCAGTCACCTCCGGAAATCTGGACTTTCCGGCTAAAACTAGTTCTTTCTACTCAAGACCAGCTGGTTGGGGTGGCGGGGGTCCGGAGGTGGCCCTTCACTACATCGTTGAGCTCAGTTTACTACAGTCAGGGGTTCCCATTTGGAGGGCAATAAAGTTCCACAATGATTGGAACTTTGTCTCTCCACGTTGTTGTCCCACCTCGGATGTGGAAGCCTGGCCGGGCGGGTATGCCTCCTGGCTGCACATTCAAGTGGACAAAGAAAATTGGAGGTGCGGGTGCTGTGAGGAGGGTCATGTGGGCCTCCTGTCTTGAGGCTGAAGCTGGGGAAAGACCTAGGTCCGGATCGGGGTCTTCATAGCAGGGTGGGACAGAGTGCACCTGAGGGCCAGACGGTGATATTTTCAGCCTTGCCCCCCAAGAATGCAATGCCTTCTGGGTTGTGAGTCTGTGCCAGCTTGGACTCTGCTCTCCCTCGTGTGTGTGTGTGTGTGTGTGTGTGTGTGTGTGTGTGTGTTGTACACCTCCCCCAAAACAAAATAATAATTAACTCTACAGGGAACTCTGCGGGGAAATCTAGCATTCTTCCCAAATTAAACATTACACGAGTTGTCCCGCCCCCTTTATTCTATTGGATGTCTTTTCCTGAGCGGAGTGGGCGGAGAATCAACTTTGGGTCAACTAAGGGTTTCATGCCTCCCCATCTGGTCCAGGAAACCCTAAAGGTTAAGCCCCTCTTCCGACCTTAATTCTGACCCGGGTTGGATTGATGTACTGGATCAGAACCAGACCTCAGACTGCCCAGGCCAGTGGCTCACCAACTCCTCCCCTAACCCTGAGAAGAGTGTTGGTGGCCTTGTTTGCTGTTGGCCGCAAACATTTAGGCCTTGCCACTCGCCTTGGGGTTTGCTAGGTGGGGCAACACTCAGGAAGTAAACAAGGCGGCTGGGAGGGTAGGAGAGAGGGTGGGGCAGGAGCTGCCAGGACTGGATAGCCAGAGTTGGAATGGCCTGGTTGAGGGGACGAGTTGGTTGGGGGCCCAGTTTTTCCACCGGAAGCTTTGGTTAGGCCCTAGTTTAAATGTTTCAGATCTCTTGGGCAGGGGCTGCCCATAGCAAGCTCCTCTGCCCCATCTTATGTTTTAGGGACCTGACTGCTCCTAGTATTCTCCAGCCGAATGGTGGGGTGGAGGGACCTGGTGCAGCTGGCAACTGGGCCTCTGACATCAAACTGTAATCTGACTTGAATCTACACCCACCTTCCAACACCTGTTCGGTGGGGTGCTGTTTTCTCGTTTGAGGGAGGGGCACCGGGCAGAGAACGACCCCCCTCCCTGAAATGAAGGATTAGGTGGTTGGGAGTGGGTGCCAGGTGTTGATGTCCCTTGCTTGGTGACTTGAGCATGAGGTCAGGTGTGTCTTGCTTGCTCTGCTTGGCTCTCCTGAGGTTGGGTTGTCAGTCTGTCCACCTGTCCTCTTGGTGTTGGTTCTGACCTGAGCCTGCCTGATGGTATGACTCAGGTCAGGACATCCCAGAGTATGTTCAGAGACCCTCTTTCACAGAGCAATACACAGGAGTCCCCAAGGCCAGATGTATCATCATACATCCTGAGGGTAGTTAACAGCAAAGAGAGTTGTAGGTTCCAGACCCAGGCTGGGCAGGGCTGGATGCTGCTTGCACATCACCAGGAGGTCGGCTCCAATCCTGATAGTCTCTTGGATCCAGGCCGGGCATTTCCTCCCACCTCCCTGGGTTATAGGCAGGGTGATGGTTTGGGACTAAGGTGGGCAGATGATTAGTCCCACCTGGGCTGGACACTGGCCAAGGGTGGGGAGGATGATGTCAGAGGAGCCTCAGGCTGCTCCTCCCCACATCTTCGTCTTTCCCCAGCCCGCACCCCTTGCTCCCAGGCTACCTGTAGGTTGGGGAGTCAGGGACCCAGGGCAGAGGCAGGTTGTTTGTGTTCCTCCTCAGCCAGGAAGTCCTTCAGATGAGTCAAAGTTGAATGGAGAGCCTGGGGCATAGCTGTCCCGCCTCGCCCTGACTCACCTGTCCCCCAGATTCCTTCATGCCCTCACAGGAGGGTCAAGAGTTTGTCCTATGCTGGTGCCAGGAGTCTTCCCAGGTGTCCCGGGCAGCCTCATAGTCCTGATGAAGGGTCTGGAGAACAAGCAGGTGCTGGGGTTGGCATTTTTGTCTGGGTCCTGCCAGGTTCGGCACCATAGGGTCTGCTGGATCCTGCAGAGAAGGTCTGGGACCTGCCCCCCACCCCTTGCCTGGTCTCGCCTGTCCTCACTTGTCCTAACGTCTCTGCATCCGTGGGCGCTAAGGCATAGGTGAGACTGATGTGTGCCAGGTGCTTTCAGACCAGAGATGGCCTAAGAAGGTGCACAGGAATGGGGTAGAGTTCCCAGCACAAGGCTGAGTGTGCCAAGTCCAAGAGGACTTCTCTCCACAGGAGGTGGCTTTAGCATTGAGGCTTTGGGGGAAAGGAGGGCAAGATGAGGGGTCTGAAAGGCCCATAGTGTATGCAGTTGCTGGGGTAAGAGGCTCCCAGGCTAGGCCTTCTGTTGCCGCCACAACCTGAGCACAGGTGCCTCTCTGTGTCACTCATCTCTCAGCCAGGTGTTACCACAGCAGGCCTGGCAAACTGATGTTGGCAAGAAGGTGTTAGAACAAAAAAGTTCTGGAAAAAATCTGAGGCTGAGCCCAGTGGCATGAGCAACTTCTGCCCTGACCCTGTGGCTGCAGTTAGGGACATGGGGCATGGAGCCTACCTGTTCGCTCACCCAAGCTGCTTTTGCTGCAGGGAGAGGCCTGGCATTGGATCCCAAGCACCAGCCTGAATGTCACTGGATATTTGTATGCTGCTTTCTCAGGATCCCAGTGTCCCTTTCTATAAAGTGGGTGTGTCCTGTATCCTCTCTGAGGGATCTGTCACAGTACATGGCATCAACATTGTCCTCACAGGTGCCATGGACCTGGATCTGAGCCCACCTCATCTCAGCAGCTCCCCAGAAGATGTCTGCCCAGCTCCTGGGACCCCTCCTGAGACTCCTCCACCCCCTGATAACCCTCCACCAGGGGATATGAAGCGGTCCCAGCCTCTGCCCATTCCAAGCAGTAGGTAGGATGGGGCAGTGGGGCTGCAGTGGTAGCTAGGTCTGGGGACAGGGAGGAGGGCCAGCACTGACTAACACACAGGGGCTCCCACCCCTCAACTCTGACGTAGGAAACTTCGAGAAGAGGAGCTTCAGGTGACCTCTCTACCCTCCATCCCCAACCCCTTCCCTGAGCTCTGCAGCCCACCTTCACAGAAACCCATTCTTGGAGGTTCCTCCAGCGCGAGGGGGTTGCTTCCTCGAGATCCCAGCCTCCACCATGTGAGTTGTTTTGGGAAAGGGAACAGTGGGGACAGGACAGAGCTGCCCCAGCCCTGGGAGGATATGGTGATGCCTCTTTGGTGCAAATGGGGCTTTTTGGTCCCTGAAGATAAGTCAGAGAGTAGAACCCCCTGCCTCTGCCTACCCCAAGTAACCTGCAGTTCCTGGGGTTCAGGTGGTGAAGGTATACAGTGAGGATGGGACCTGCCGGTCTGTGGAGGTGGCAGCGGGTGCCACAGCTCGACATGTGTGTGAAATGCTGGTGCAGCGAGCCCATGCCCTGAGTGATGAGAGCTGGGGCCTGGTGGAGTGCCACCCCTATTTAGCACTGGGTGAGTTGGGGCACAAGGAGATGTGGGGCGATGTCTTGGGCGACATAGGTGTCTCATCTGTGAGGTTTGGTTAACCTTTACCAACCCCTGTCTTTTTACCCTTGTTCTCAGAGCGGGGTGTGGAGGACCACGAGTGTGTGGTGGAGGTGCAGGAGGCCTGGCCCGTTGGTGGAGATAGTCGCTTTGTCTTCCGCAAAAACTTTGCCAAGTACGAACTGTTCAAGAGCCCCCCGGTGAGTGAGGACAGGCACACACGCACACACGCACACATGCACACGCACACACGCACACACCATCTGGATCCCCAGCCTGGACTCTTTGAGCATTGATCTCTGACTCCTTCCTTCCCCAGCATACGCTGTTCCCAGAAAAGATGGTCTCCAGCTGTCTGGATGCACAGACAGGCACATCCCACGAAGACCTCATCCAGGTGAGGTCCTGATGCCCCACAGATCCACAGTCCCCCCCCCCCTTTTACCCCCCAGTCATCCAGTGTTTCTACCTCTGCTGCCGTGTGTGATTGATCCGCGTGTTTGTTGGCGGCTGCCTCTGCCATGGTGACCTTGCTGGTGAAGTGACAGGCAGTCTTTGCTGGTACAGCACCTCCTCCAGAGGCCTGAGAGGAGGCAAGCCTTTCACCCTCTGTTCATATCTGCCACCAGAACTTTCTGAACGCCGGCAGCTTCCCCGAGATCCAGGGATTCCTGCAGCTTCGAGGCTCTGGCCGGGGCTCAGGCCGAAAGCTTTGGAAACGGTTCTTCTGCTTTCTGCGCCGGTCCGGCCTCTATTACTCCACTAAGGGTACCTCCAAGGTGAGGTCTTGAGGTCAGCCCTAGCCTGTCATGTACTTCTTCCTCACTGGTGCTCCTAGACCCCTCCACTCCTGGGCCAGGGACCCTCAGCTGCACTTCCTTTGCCTTGGGCTGGCTGTCTTCAGGCCATGCTGGAATCTATCAATCCCAACCCCTGTTTGGCTCACCTATCCTAAGAATTACAGTAGAAAACGCAGGCGTGTGTGTGTGTGTGTGTGTGTGTGTGTGTGTGTGTGTGTGTGTGTGTGTGAATGTCAGCCATCAGTCTCAGGTCTTTAGGAGCTGTCCACCTTGGTTTTGAAGACAGGGTCCCTGAAGACAGGACTTGCAGATTAGGTCAGGCTGATTGGCAGCCCCAGGAACCTTCCTGTCCCCACACTGGAATTAGAGGTGTATAGCATTACATCCAGCCCTTTAGGTGGGTGTTGGGATTTAAACTTGGGTCCTCCTGCTTGCACAGCAAGCATTTTAGCAACTGAGCCCTCTCCTCACCCCTCGGCTTCTATCTGTTATGTGAACATGGGTATTTCCCTGCCTCTCCCTGGTCCTAAAATCTCTTTACCCGGTGGGACACTAATGTGGAAATAGGACCTACCTGTACCAAGTCCTGCTTTCTCATCATGCCAGGACCCGAGGCACCTACAGTATGTGGCAGATGTGAATGAGTCTAATGCCTATGTGGTGACCCAGGGCCGCAAGCTCTATGGGATGCCCACCGACTTCGGCTTCTGTGTCAAGGTGAGGATTCAAACGTGGCCCTGTCTGGGGGAGGTCGAGAGCTACCCACATTCTGGTATCTTACCTATAGCATTTGAACCCCATCTTGGGAAACCCTGCCTATTCTCCCTATTCCTGCACATCTGGATAGTCCTTGGGCCCTTCTCTGCCCCATGGCAACTGGGCACAGAATCAGGCAGGGGACAGCCCACTTCTTCTCTCTCAGCCCAACAAGCTTCGCGATGGCCACAAGGGACTGCACATTTTCTGCAGTGAGGATGAGCAGAGCCGGACCTGCTGGCTGGCTGCCTTCCGTCTCTTCAAGGTAAGACCCCTGGAAGGGCGGGGAGCCTGGCTTTGCCTGAGGGAGGTGACATAGCTCTTCCTTCAGGAAGTCTTTCCAGTAAGAGGCACCACAGCCAGGCTTCTGAGAATACCAGCTAGGAAGGGCAGGTTCAGCCCTACTCTGGAGAAGCCCTGGCCTGAGGGGTGTCAGCCCATCTCCTAGGCTCTGTGGACCTCAAGCCTTTTTTTTTCTTCCCCTGCCTCCAGTATGGGGCACAGTTATATAAGAACTATCAGCAGACTCAATCTCGTCACCTACGCCTATCCTATTTGAGGTCTTCGCCTTTGGTGAGTATACTCAAGGGTGTTGGAGGGGTGGGGATACAGGCTTAGGGCGGCTATTCTAACCCCTTCTTTCTTCCATCCGTCCTCTTCCCAGAAGAGTGTTTCAGATAATACCCTCGTGGCCATGGACTTCTCTGGCCGTGCTGGGCGTGTCATCGAGAACCCCCGGGAAGCTCTGAGTGCTGCGGTGGAGGAGGCCCAGGCCTGGCGGGTAAGGCCCTGCGCGCATCTGTGCTTGCTGTACTAGCTCCTAGTGGGTTTTCGTGGAGCGGGCGGGCAGGCGGGAGGAAGAGGGGTTGGGTAGAGGGTGGGTTCCAGCGGCACTCTGACTCCCACACCCCACTGCAGAAGAAGACAAACCACCGTCTCAGCCTGCCCACCCCATGCTCCGGCTCGAGCCTCAGCGCAGGTGGGTGATAGTCTAGAATCCCAAGGTTGGGCCATGGTGCGACTCAGAGTGGTCTTGGCTTGGGTCAGGCGTATCTTCCCTGCATGACCAGCATCTCTTTTCTCTGACCCCAGCCATCCACCGCACCCAGCCCTGGTTCCATGGACGCATTTCCCGGGAGGAGAGCCAGCGGCTAATTGGACAGCAGGGTCTGGTGGATGGGTAAGAGGCTGGGCAGGGTGGGGTAACCGATCTGGGGACCAGAGAGACCCTAGGGCAGGGCAACCAGGAATCCCTGGTGATGCGGTTTTGTCTCCCCAAAGTGTGTTCCTGGTCCGTGAGAGCCAGCGCAATCCACAGGGCTTTGTGCTGTCCTTGTGCCACCTGCAGAAAGTCAAGCATTACCTCATCCTGCCAGTGAGTAACTCCCTACTCATCATTTGGGTCCTTGTAGCCAGGGGAAACATGACTTGAAGTCCTACTATGCCCCCCTCCCAAGAAACGGTGGCCGATTGCTGGGGACTGCCCCCTGACCTGCCCTCTGGCCACACCACAGAGCGAAGATGAGGGCTGTCTCTACTTCAGCATGGACGACGGCCAGACCCGTTTCACAGACCTGCTGCAGCTGGTGGAATTCCACCAGCTGAATCGAGGCATCCTGCCCTGTGTGCTACGCCACTCCTGTGCCCGTGTGGCCCTCTGAGGCCACGGGAGCCCTCACAGCCCCCGGGGCTGCCTTCAGTACACTTGGTGCAGGTGGATGGGATGATGAACAGTTGAAGAGCTCCCTCCCCCACCCCATTCCACTCTTCTCCTGTTCCTTCACCTCCCTCAGGCAACAAAACATCCCTCAACCCTGTCCCTCCCTGACTCCTGTCCCCAAGGGAGACATCTGTGGCCCTCTCCTCGGGAGCTCCTGAGGCACTGTTCCAGCTTGGGGCATTATGAGAGAAGTAGGGGCAGCCCAGGAGGCCTCATGCCCCACACTCTGTACAGACTAAGAGGCCAGTTGATCTGCTCTATTTTATACTAGTGACAATAAAGATTATTTTTTGATATACCCATGAGTTCTGTCTGGCAAGAAGAGACAACAAGAGGACCGAAAGAGGTGAAGGTGTTGGTCAACCAGAATATGCCCTGAGCACCAGATTGGTGTTAGTCGCAGTCGCCTGGGAGCTTCCAGATCCTAGCAAGGACTCTGGCACCGTCTGGCACCGTCTGGCACCGTCTGGCACCGTCTGGCACCGTCTGGCACCGTCAGTGGGTGCTGGTTGAATGGATGAGTGGACAATGGATAACAAGGGACTGTGCTTTTCTTTCTTGTTTTGGTTTTTCAAGACAGGGTTTCTCTGTAGCTTTGGAGCCTGTCCTGAACTCACTCTGTAGACCAGGTTAGCCTCGAACTCACAGAGATCCACCTGCCTCTGCCTCCCGAGTGCTGGGATTAAAGGTGTGTGCCACCACCGCCCAACCTCATTTTTTTTTTTTTTTTAAGACTTATTTTAAATTATGTATTACATCTATGTGAGTAGTTGAGTATGTACTCGTGTGAGTGCAATTGCTCTAGGAAGCCAGAGGGAGGCAGACATTGGATTCCTTGAAACTGTAGCTACAGGCAGCCAGGAGCTGTCTGCTGTGGATGCTGGAAACCAGACTCAGGTCTGCAAGAGTGGTATATGCCTCTAACAAACGAGCCATTTCTGCAGCCCCAAGGGACTGGGCTTTTCTGGCAACACTTAGATCTAACAGAGCCTGGGAACTGGAGATGAGCCAGATGTGGTGGTACATACCTGGAATCTCAGCACTAAGGAGTAGAGGTAGGAAGAACTAAACAAAAACAAGATGAGTTGACAGCAAGTCTTGGACTAGTTGGTGGACACTGTGCCCTGACAGACAATACGGCAGAGATAATAATCTCACTTCTCACAAGCCCCTGTGCCTTTCACCAACCTCTTCTCCCTCTTTCCAGGTCCAGGTCTGTTTTCTGTCCTTATAGTCTCCCTCACCCAGAAGTCAGAAAGGGAATAAATACACAGCCCAGAGCCCATCTACTCTCTCCAGTCCAGCCTTCAGCTTCCAGAATGATGTTTGCAAAGTGCAAACTTGCCCACTGCTCAGCCAGGCTGCATCTTCCCCAAGAGTTTCATGCCATCATCTAACCCAATAGAAACTTTCTAAGTGTAGCCAATGACACACTCAGCATACAATAAATGTATCCAACGACACACTCAGCATATAATAAATGTATCCAATGACAACCCCTGGAGTTGCAGAGACACATCTTCTAGACTGTGAACCCCAAGCAGACATCATTTTGCCAAAAGAAGTCAAACTTGACTCTGATTCTGTGGATTGAATAACTAGTTTATCAGAAATATGAAAGCCAGAGTAACACATGAATTGACACATGGGGACAGTTAGCAAAATCTGGACTTGGAAACTACAGAAGGGGTGGCTCAGTTTCTACTTCAGCAACAACAGAAATTACAAGAAAAGCAAAGATGGGAATGTCTAGATTCTAAGAAATTTAGATGTGACAACCAAATGATTCAGATCCAAACTCACTGTAAAAATACGTTCATGACCAAGTTGGGGGACATTTTAACTTTTGTAATACTAGGGAATATGCTTAAGTTTTAGAAAAAATGTAAGGTATGGTAGTGGCATGGTAGTGGCATGGTAGTCCCCCCCCCCCCCTCCTGCCAAAGTGTAATCACAGCACTGTTCTGGCAAGCCTGGGCTACATGGTGAGACTATCTCAACAAATACCAACAACCCAGCAAGGAGTTTGGGGACAAATGGGAGGGAGACTCTGATGGGAGATGTGATTCTGTATATATGTTTCTCATACTGTTAATAAAGCCCTGTGGCCAATAGAAAACTAGATAGGTGGGGCTAGGAGACTAGGAGGAGGAAGAGGAAGTAGTAGGTGGAGTCAAGATGTAGCCCGGGGAAGACGCAGGACGCCTGCCGCGCAGCTCCCCGATAAGACGACCACGTGGAAATACTTAGATAAGTAGAAATGGGTTAATAATTAAGGCAGAGCTAGTCCTTAAACAATAATGGTAATTGGCCAACAGGATTGTATCAAATACAGAGTCTCTGAGTGTTATTTGGGGCACACGTGGTTGCAGGACAATGGCGGCTGAACCAGCGGCAGCCGGCGGGGAAACCTGCTGTAACAAGACTCCTTTGAAGTATTTCAAGTGAGACAACATGTCTTGGGTTCTTGAGATCGGGTCTCACTGTGTATTTCTGGCTAGGCCCGAAATTTGCTATGTAGACCAAGCTGGCTAGCCTGGAACTCACAGAGATCTATCTGCCTCTGGTAGACCCCTGTTGTTGCTCTTGTTAACAGTTGGAATAAAGGCTGGAGAAGGGGAGGGTGGTGGTCCCACATGGGGGTACCAAGTGAGTGAGGTCCCAAGGTAAGGGACCACGTGGGAGAGCATAGCAGGGTCCATAGCAGGTGAGGGTGACCGAGGCTGAGGGAATAACACGCCAGGCAGATAGGGCTTAAATGAGGAGTTTATTTAGAAAGGGGAGTGAGGGAAGGGAAGAGATATAGAGACACCAGGAACAGAAGAGAAGAAGTGTGTGTGTGTGTGTGTGTGTGTGTGTGTGTGTGTGTGTGTGTGAGAGAGAGAGAGAGAGAGAGAGAGAGAGAGAGAGAGAGAGAGAGAGAGAGAGAGAGAGAGAGAGAGAGAGAGAGAGAGAATGCAGAACTGGAAGGCAAAAGAGAGGGTAAGTGGGCAGGGGTCTGACTTTTAAAGGAGTCCTTTACACCTGCCTGCAGACTAGTACTCATGGGACCCTGAGCTGACCAGAGTACTGCCTGAGTGCATTCTGCCAGGTGACAGGGGCGGGCCAGCATAATGCCTGAATCCTTACACCTGTCCCCCATCCTTGTCTTAGGGTTTCTATTGCTGTGAAGAGACAACATGACCACAGCAACACTTATAAAGGAAAACATTTAATTGAGATGGTGGCTTACAGTTTCAGATGTTCAGTCCATTACCATCGTGGAGAAGAGCGTGGTGACATGCAGGCAGACGCGGTGCTGAGGAGTAGCTGAGAGTCCTACATCATGCAGGCAACAGGAAGTCAACTGAGACATTAGGTGGTACCCTGAGCATAGGAAACCTCAAAGTCCACCCCCACAGTGACACACTTTCCCAAACAAGGCTATGCCCATGCCAACAAAGCCACACCTCCTAATAGTGTCATTCCCTGAGAGATTGGGGTGGGGGGAATTACATTCAAACCGCCACAGTCCCCAAACTGCAGCGCTGAGATTAAAAGCATGTGTCACCGTGTCCAGCTTGGCTTCGTTTGTCAAAAGATCCATATTTGTTGATGCCTTCACTACTTTTGCATATGTTTGAGACATCTCAGAACTTTCTAACCCTCTAAGACCGACTGACCACTAGATAAAGGAACAGTTGCTTTGCCAGATGCCTCCCTGTCCTTGTTCAAATCCCAGCTGTCCCAGGAAGCGGGAGGGCAGACTGTAGGGCAGCTAGGATGTGTAACTGGCTCCTGGTGCCAGGTCTGGGCACATTCTGCTCCCCTTTAGCTGGCTTTCAGGTGGAATCCTCAACTTCTGAATAGACCTTTCTAAAGAGACTCTTCAGGTCCCATCTCTGCAGTCAGCTTAGCCTGAGGTGACCTCAAAGCTCCAGCCACTTCACAGAGCACGTGGGCCAAGTTTAGCAGCATTGGTGGCCAACTGGGACAAGGACAACCCACACTTGCCTGATGCTAGGCTAGGGAGCTTGGAGCCAGGCCTAACAAAGAGAGACAAAGAGACCCCTTCCACACTCCAGCCTGTTGCCTGCTGGGACTTCCCCCACAGAGCTCCTCTGGCCCAGATACAAGAGCCACAGATCTCACTGCTGTTCTGTAGGACTTGGGGCAAGGATCAGTGCCCTCCACAGCTGGACACCTGCCATGGCCCCCAGAACTGGCCATTCTATTAGCTGATCATCAAGCTTGGAACTGGAGTGTATTGCCTTTGGATGCCCAGTGCCACTCCTGAGGAATTGGTGCCAAGGTCCCAGGAAAGGGACCAAGATGAGTCACCTTTTAAGCATGTCTGAGGAGTTAGGCTACCCCCCAAACAAACCCAGTGCCTCCTCAGCACCTGAGGTTATGAGCAGAGGATTACACCCCTCTATGCCAACCAGCCAATTAGAATCTCTGATTCTAATAAATGCTTTCCATTCATTTTACACATAAGAAACTATGTCTCAGAGCAGGTGACCTGGGATCACAGAGAAAGTTACAAACAACCAGCCCAGGCTGCAGGTGGTGGATGCTATCCTTTTCAGCCCTGGAGGAGGAATTGAAGAGATTCCTCCAGGGTGGGAGGGAAGAGCCCACCCCTGCAAGTTGTCCTCTGACCTCCAATGCTACACATGGCAAGTGACCTTCCCTCTAAATAAAAAAATGTTTAAAAAAGTTGTTTTGAAGGCTTTGAAAGAGGCCCAGTGGGTAAAGGCAAGTTTTGCCAAGCCTGACACCTGACCAATTACCAGGACCCATGAGGTAGAAGGAAAGAATCGACTGTGGCAAACTGTCCTCTGACCTTCACACACACACACACACATACACACACACACACACACTTACACACACTCACACACATATACACACTCACACACATACACACACTCACACATATACACACACACTCACACTCATTCACACACACTCACACACACTCACACACACACACATATACACTCACACACACATACGCACACACTCATACACACATACACACTCACACACACACGCACACACTCATACTCACACACATACACACACACTCACACACACTCATACTCACACACATACACACTCACACACTCACACACATACACTCACACACATATACACACACTCACACAATACACTCACACACATATGCACACACTCATACACACATACACACACACACTCACACACATACGCACACACTCATACTCACACACATACACACACACATATACACACACATACGCACACACTCATACTCACACACATACACACTCACACACACATACGCACACACTCATACTCACACACATACACACTCACACACACTTACACACACACATATATACACACTCACACACATACACTCACACACATACATACTCACACACTCATACACACACTCATACTCACACACTCATACTCGCACATACACACTTACACACACATACACACATACAACACACTCACACACACACTCACACACATACACACTCACACACACACACTCACACACATACACTCACACACATATGCACACACTCATACTCACACACTCATACTCACACACATACACGCATACACATACACACACGCTCACACATACACACACATACACTCACACATACACATACACACACAAAGCCCACACACATGCACACTAATAAACAAATAAACCTATAATAAAATATAATAACTGAATATAATTAAACCAACTTTTCATATATATGATGTATATATGACATTTATGAAAGAGATGGGTGTGACAGAGAGAGAGAGAGAGAGAGAGAGAGAGAATGGATGAATACCAATCTTACTAATCGGGACTGGCCTCTGAGCTTGCAGTCTTCTTGCTTGCTTGGCTCCTGAGCCTCCTTTAGGGTTACCATACGTACATCCTATTAGGGTATCAGTGGTGGAAACGGGCCTTGTGATTGGAGCCGAGGGAAAGCTGTGTGGGAGACGGATGTGTTGCATGTACACCACGCACATGTGATAATGGAAGACGTATACATCCTTTAACCTGCCAGTTTCTAAGGCCCGAGCCGCATCCTCCGACAGACAGTAGAACTCCCTTATCGTTCTGGGTACCATAGGATTCCATCATATTCAGCCCTCACCAGCTGTGGCCTACCTAGCTCTCTTACTGTCACCAGGCCTTATACAGGTTCCACAGTCTTGGCTTCCTTCCTCCCAAACTGTAGAGCCAGCCATCCAAGCCCACACATCTATGGGATAAACTCGGTGGGGACTTTTCTGGGGCGAGGGGAGGTGTAGGGACCTCGAGTGGGCTTAGTGAGTAAGACGAGGCCCCAGACTGGTGACACCAGGTTGGGGTTGGAAAGCGCATGCAGGCAGGGTCCCACCCACACAGGTGTGTGCAAGTTGATCCGGTGCCCACAGCTGCAGTCCTGACGCCAACTCAGCCTGCACCACGACAATAATGCGACAGCCTGACGCTCTTTGAACGTTGCAGGGCGAAAACCCAAATACGCCCTGTCGGTCCCGAGACTCTCCTTAGGGTCTGGCGTGACGTCGCAGTCGCAGTCGTTCCCGTGAAGCTCCAAGCCAGTTGGTTCTGGCAGCGATCTGGTGCTGAGGCTCCGACGGTCCCTCTGCGAATCCAGCCGCGCTGCTGCAGTGCCACCCAGCGGCCATTCCGGGAACTGTGACCGACGCCTCCCGAGGTTCCCCGGTCGGCTTGCGAGCACTTCCCCTGCCCCTCCCCCGTTTCCTAGCTGCGCTCGGGGGCGCGGGGTACTCCTACCTCCCGGCTGTGCCCGGAAGGGCGGGGCGCGCCGTGGCGCTGGGCTGTGACCCCCGTGGTTTCACTTCTGGATCCCGCTCCGCTGGGGCTGGGAGAGGAGGACCTGGGTGGGGGCGGCAAGGGCGGTATCTGCGGGCTAGCGGGGTCTGGCGCTTGGGACCCCTGGGGTGTCACGCGACCCACGACTTCCTGCGCTCCCCACCGCCCCTAGGCTCCACTCCGCTGTCCCCAGATCTGTTGCGTGTCCGCAGCGGCCACCGCCCCGTCGGGGATGCGAGACCCCCTAGAGGCGCAGGGCGGCGTGGGCGGCAGGAGGGGAGAGCTGTGAAGCCGCAGGCCCTGGGTTATGCTGCTGGCTGCTGGGACGCAGGGTTGTTTCTCAGAAATGTAGCTGGCCCTTCCCTCACCCCCTGGGCTGGCTCTCCCACCTCGTCCCTTCCCTGCCCCCGCCCCCACGCCCGGGGTCACTGCGTTGTCTCTCCAGGTTCCCTGACTCGGGAATCTCTTTCCACCCTGAGAAGGGTTATGGAGCACGCCAGCAGCCACATTCAGAGCCTCCCACAGTTGTACGGGTGAAGATGCAGGAGCCTGATACCTCTCTGTCCCTTGCTTCTTTGGCCCAGAATCTCACAAACAGTTGAGGAAATGATTTCTTGGGAGAATCCCAGGCCACACCTCGCACCTCCTGCACCCACCCGCTAGGAGCCCTAAGGTGAAGAGAAGGGCCCTGGGTCCCTGGGTTTGCTTTTGTTGTTAGAGAGGCCTGGTGCCTACTAGAGCAATGGGACTGAAGTCCAGTCCCAACCCACAGAAACCTGAAAGATTCATGACTCTAGGGAAAATTAAAGTCCAGAAAGGAAGGCCTGGAGGTCACCAGTCGTGAAGCTGAGACTTGTCACCAGAATGAGCACCAAGTTGTCCTGAGCCTTGCTCAGCTTCCCCGTAACACACAGGGGAGAAAGGCTGAGAATGTAATTCCAGTGGGGTGGGGGTGGGGCTTGAGTTGGTGGTGGGACAAACTTGGGTGGGTGGAGGTAGCACCGCCCCCCCCCCATCCATCTGCCTTCCCCAGGGCTGCGGTTTATTTGACTAGGCTGCTCTTTTGGTCCATGGGGCAGAGGGGAGGGGGAGTTGATGGGGAAAAAAATAATTCTAGGGCTTCCTGCCCCCTCACTCCTGGGTAGAGGGTGGCAGGTTACGTCACTCACGAGCTCTCTAACCTCCATTCTTTCCACTGCGATCTTTTTCCTTCTGTATGTGCTTATTATATACATATGGGGGGATGCTCTGTTATTTGGGGGCAGGGAGGCAGCTGCATACTTCACAGGTCAAGACAGAGTTAAAAACAAAACCGCAGCAAAACTCAACACCGTGTCCTTCAGGGACTTTCCATGACACCTTCCTTCCTCCTCCCCCCAAGCCAGGGAGTGCCTCCCTAGAGGGCCTCCCCAGCCCAGGTGCAGTGGCTTTTGCCTTTCATGCAAACAACCGTCTGCCTGGGATTGCTCCAGGGCAGAATTGACGGCCTGGGTGGAACGCCTCACTTCACTATCCCCTCAGGCAGTCTCCGTGGTCTGGAGCTCTGGTGCCAAATGCCCCTAGGAGTTTTAAGGATGGGTCCCAGGGAAGGGTACTTGGTCCTTTGCCTCTCTAACCTCAGGAGAGGCAGTTGCCTACAGTGGAGGTTTGCATCCTCCAGCCTTGCAGGTGGCCTGGGGTGTGGAGTGATAGGGTGGGGGGAGGCTGCAGGTGTGGGTGGCCTCTCTTTCTGAGCCACCATCCCTCTAAAGCAACACTGGTCACTAGAGCTAGGGATGTAAAGTGTCCTTAGGTTGCCTCCCTCCCAAAGCGTTCAAAACCTCCCTGTCTTCCTCTTCTTCCCCCAGCCCCTTTTCCTTGGGAGGGATGGGCTTGGGAAAGCTACATACAAGCCTGCTGGTTAACTAAGGGAAGGCTGCTTTTGAATATTTATGCTAAAATACAAGGGCAGGCTGGCCCACCATTCCCATCTCCTGTTGTGGAAGGATTTGCTGGAAGTCCTCAAAGCAAAAAGGAGGAGGATACTGCTGCAATAGAGTTTCAGGAGGGGGGCACCCCACCACCAGCCCACTCAAGGACTGAGCTTGTTAAATCCAAACTGCAGAAGCCTCAAGACAGGGCAAGGGAGTCATGTTCTTCCAACCTTTTGACATTGTGACAAGGAGTTATCATCTACAAAGTTCACATCCAAGAACTGCACAAGCAAATTAAACAAAACCTCAGTGTTTAAGTTTATGACTTATGTGTTGGGGTGCATTCATAGTTATCCCTGTCCATACGTGATCCGTGCCTTTGAGTGAGTCTACATGAAGCTGGCAGAAGACCAGACTTCTCACATTCCTCCATTTGTCTTGGTGTAAATATCAGGCAAGCAAGACAAGGCTGCGTCACTTGTTTGTGAGTCCCCCACACCCCACTTCACCTTAGTTTAAGTCCAAGTATCTACAGACTGTATGTAACTCGTCTGACTTTAAAAAATTACAACTCAGGTTTGTCACTGCTTCAGAGATCCACAGCTGAGAACAGCCAAGGCTTGCTTACCTGCCTACGTCCTGACCCTCCCTCTGTTGGAGAGGAGGATGGTGAAGTTGTGTGGAGTAAAAGGCTGACTGTTCTGAGGTTGCTGACCCTGCTGTGTCCAGATCTGTCTGCTAGAATCCCCAGTGAGTTTTAGGACAGGACCTTTGCATGCAGAACTCTGCTGTGACCTCAGGGACCAATAGGGCATTATAGACAGGCTCAGCAGTGTGTCTGGGGACAGAATTTACTGACTCCAGTGGACTTCTGTGATAATTCCACTGATTTTGATACTTTGGCTTTAAGGAAGAAAAAAAAAAAACCAAGACAAAATTATGGAAATATTCCCCAAGGCAGAATGAAATCCCTCCATCTTCTGACAACAACCATGACAAATGATAAGCATGCAATGGGACTAATTTTAAACACACCAGGATTTTATTTATTTATTTTTTTATTTATCAGTGTGAAAATCAAACACAGTAAAGAAAACTTGACAATATCAGCAAGCTGTTTCATACAGAAGATGCAATCTTTCTGTTCTGGCAAGGTTAGCACGGCTTCACGCAAAGTGAACTTTGGACAGACTTTAGGAGTTGGGGAGTTACTATACAGTGCTTCCAATGGTGGGGTTCAGGTCAAACTCCAGAGCAGGAAAGAGAGGCACCACTGACAGGGGATGCTTCTGAGAAACACAGGCAGGGGGAAAGGCCAATAGCATAGGCCTTGTGGTAACCTCTAGGTGAGGGTTCCCTGAGCCCCAAACCACTTTTTGTTCCTCCCTCATCATTCTGCAGACGAGGGTCATCCACAGACCACACGTGTGGTGGCTTTGACAATCAGAAATTAAAAATAAGCTATGGTTTTTTCCAGTAGCCAAAACGATCCTTCCCCAGTGCTCACAGACTGAGAACCCCGAACATAGAAACCACAGTCTGGGTGAAGGCATGTCTGCTTCTAAAATGACCTGCTAATTCTTTGCAACCCACAGTAATTTGGTTTCCGTGAATCCACAGAGGCAGGCCCACCAGGAAGGACCTTGCCTGCGAGCCTGGAAAAGTCCTCATATCGATGAGTCACTGGCAGCCACATCAGTCAGTTTTAAAGGCTGCTCTGTTTCCCTAACAGGTTAAAATGTGTGTGTCTTTTGGGGGAGGCAGAGAAACAAAGCTATGTTTGAGACAAGGTCGGGGGTCCAGTGAGGCTACTCTTTGGGCTTTGGGGGATGGCTCACTGGAGTGATGGAGGGAGAGGACCCTATGGAAAACTCTAAGACTAGGAAGGCTAATGGCTGTGTTCTCACAGCCAGGGAGGGAACAAAACGATGCTACTGTCCTGGTGAAAGGCCATGGAGAGTTCTGTAGGGACCACTCACATGGGCTCCAAGTCCAGCATGTTCTCTAGCCTTGTGTAACACAATGATAAAGAAACAGTTAGGCATTAGTGGCCTCCCTCCATAGTGGAACTGGCCCTAATAACCAGACACAGAATTTACAGCAGAAAATTTATAACTAGACGGCATGACACCCCTCCCCCAAAGCAACTTTACTTTATAGACAAGACTACAGCAAACCTCACAGCACCCTGGAAGGTAGATATCATTTATGACTTTACATTTTTAATCAAAACATTAATGTTCCAATTTCAGATAACAGCTGGCATGATATCAATTAGTAAGACAGTCCACAGCTGGAATGTTGAGAGGGAACAGCACATCCAACTTCTTCAAAAAGTGCAAAAACCTGTTTAGCGTATCGATAGATGGCTTGGGTTGTGGAGGTTACAGCTTGGCTAAGACAGAGGCAGTCTTACATTCTGAGCTCACCCTAGGCCAAAGGCCACACTCATCTTCTAGGCCTTTCCAAGTCCACTGTCCTCAGAGCCAGAGGTTCCTATCCCTGAATTCACTATCATTCCCAAGGCCGGTCAGCCAGTCCTGCCTTCTTAGGAAACAGTCCTAGGACCGCCTGGATTCAGCCTTTGGTTTCAGATAAAGAACGTAAATTTCCCAGTCATGTTCCCAAAACACTGCTGAGGTTTCCTGGACAGCTCTGTATAAAAGAGGGTCTTCATCCTTTGAGACATGACAGTGCATATTGTTCATCTTCTGCTGAGGTTCTTGGTGCTGATTTTTAGGTTAAAACAAAACAAACACAAAACTCACCACTCCTTTTCCTTCCTGAGTGCAGAAGTCTTAATTCAAGGCTCCTGCATCCTTGAAGATGCACAGGCATTTACAAGTCAGAACTGTCACAGTTTCCCAAGCTTTACTAGAGACCAGCATATCTTTCAGAGGGGTGGGGTGCACCTTAGAGTGAGGACCATGGACCAACTTCATGGTCTTCCTGCCTGTCCTGGGGTATGTTTCAAAAGTATGATTTCTCTCTCATTCTCTCTTTCTCTTCCAGCTGACTTGGAAATCAGGGCCCCGTTCATGCTAGCAGTAGGCAAGAAGCATTCTTGCACTGAGCTATACCCTAGCCTGGGAGTAAGGTTTGTCCCCTTGTAGCACACTAACCTTCACATTTAGTAAGGGGGACAAAGAAGCCAAGGAAAATAGCGATGTGGATCAACTTGGAAAACTTCTGTGCCAATGTGACATTTGCTTGTTACGTAATATTTCAATTAAATAAAATTTTGTGTTTTAAAATAGTCCTCTTTGCAAAAGACACCTGGGGCCATTTTCTTCAGGAGGAGGGGTGACAACCAAAGTGGTAAATATATAAAAGGGAAGAAATTTTTTCATGGATGAACCTAGAAGCAAAGTCAGGAAGGGCTGAGAACAAGGAGAGAGACAAGACTATCTGGCTTGTCAGTGCCTGCCCAGGTTCTGGTTCTTTGGGGAACTGATTTAAGGCATATGAAGATCAGTGGATTTTTCCCTCTTCTGGTGCTAATGCTGGGAGGTGATGGGAAGGATGCTTACACTGAGTTCTGTGCAGCACTTCAAATCTTAGCAAGGAGTGTCTCCATTTCTACTCTTTCCACTCTCACCCCAACTCTGTCACCTTGGCTGCAATGGAACTTCTTGTGGGTTTGGCTGGTCCCCAGTTTGCAGCCCCCTTGGGTGTGTGGTTGGAGCCTGCTTCTAAGAGGGCTGGTGGGAAAGGAAGGAAAGACCCACAGGGTTCGTGGGGGGTGGGGGGAGGGAGGGCTTTGTGAGAAAGCTGAAGCTACCCCAGGACTTTACAGCCCCATGGAGGATGCAAATCCCTACCCCTTCTCACTTCAGCCCCCACCTCCTTCAAGGGGGCCCTTGGGTAGCAGAAGGATCACATGCATTGGTGGTGCTAACCACTGCACTAACCAGGGCACCCCACCAGGCTCAACATCTACACTCAAGTCTTCAAGCTCCTGTAGGACCCCTGCTGAGGCTCAGCCTGACTCCGTGAAGTGTGCAAGTCACTCAGAAAGTGGCCTCAGGAGATGGAAGTCATCCAGCAAGTCCACGCCCACAGGACAGGGTCTGATCTGTGGCGGTTTCTGGGCTGGTAGAATGGTAGTTCACCATCTTGACAAAGTGTGTGTGTGTGTGTGTGTGTGTGTGTGTGTAGCAGACTTAAACAGCTCTCTGGTGGAAATGCCCATCTCTGCATCTTTTCCTTCTAGTCCTCTTTCCCGTTGTGCCCCCCACCCCCACCAAGTCAACAGGATGTGAGCTATCTCAAGCGTAGAATAGGCAGGTCCTCTTTCACAATGGGCACAGACAATGTGGCAAAGCTCAGATCCAGCTCTGCTGAGATACGGTGGTGTGCTGAAGATGCCCGGCCCTTTAGCTGAAGCCTCAAGCACACAGAGCTGTTGCCATGGAATTTCATGCCCACCATCCTCCCCTTTCCCTGAGACAAACACCATGCTACAAAGCAGGCTAAGCCATTTGAGTGTCTGAGGTGGGACGTTTTAATTACTGGCATTGCGTAAATGAGTTGAGTGAGAGCCGAATCCATAGCCCTTTAGAAGGAAATGCTAATCTACAGGAACTCGGGATCCTTGGCTGTGGCAGAGATGTTCATAAAGCTAGCTCTTAATTTGTAAATAGGCTCCATGGAGCTGTCCCTGTAAGCAGAACTTATTTTCCCTAACACAAGGTCTTAAAAAGGGAAGAAAGAAAAGGTCCCTGGCAAGCAGCTGTAGATGCCAGTTTGTGTGCACGTTTTGGCAAGACCAGATCACCTTCCTGTTCTCTGTTCCTCCTTAGGGTCTCCTCACGTTCATGACTCAGTGGCTGAAGGAAAAACTTAACACATTTACATTTCCACACCAAAGACATATGAAGCACATTTCCATGTGCGGTCCCTTCTGCCTGATGCCCACACGTCAGGAGGTTTAAAAATAACCCGCGGTTACTGAATAATTGTGTATCAAAGCTGTGAGGGACCATCAAGAGGTCTAAATCCAACTCTTACTCCACGGTTGAGGAAATTTAGCTTTTAGAGTTAAATGATTTGTACAAAGGCACAGCACACACTAATTAGTAGCAGATACAAGCTTGGCACACTCCTTTTGTGACCTCTATCCCAGGTCCCCTTGATGTCTTGGTGTCTCTGTGTGTGGTGACAAAGCTGACTGGTCCATCTACAGAATGAGACTTCCAAGACTCTCGGTGGCATGTGGCAGTTCCAATTTAAGAGAGCGAAATCCTCAGATGCTGATGGTGATCATGTCTAACCCCAGCACTTGATAGACAGACGCAGAAGGATGGGAGCTCTGGCCACCCTCAGCTAGCAGTGAGCTTGAGGCCCATCTAGGCAGCAGGAGACCCTGTTATTATTATTATTTTTTTTAATAAAAGCCACACATGTCTAAGCTGACCTTGCAGCACCCTGGTTAGAACATATATGGCTCCCGTCCCTGATCTCACTCCTACGGGGTGAGGGATGCTGAGCGGTACATTCTGGGTCCTCCGTGCATGTACACATGTGAAATCACTTTCAAATGTTCTTTGGGTTTTCAACCAGCACTCCACTAAGGTGACAAGGACTGCCAACCCATGTGTTCCTACACACTCTGCCAATCTTTCTCCCCCCCCTTTTCTTTCTTTCCCATTTGTGCCCCAGTGCTAGGGGTTGGACTTGGCAAACACTGTCCCTGGCCTGCTCTGCCAATCTCAGTTAGAGGAAACAGATACCACCGCCCCTCAGCAGATGACTCTTGGGTGTCAGTGACACTCAGTATTTAAAAGCATTGGCTCCTCTGGTGTAGAATTTCCTTCCAGACAGCTGGCCTCAGGTTTTCTCTGGTGATGGGCAGGTGAAGCAGAGGGGTCATCAGATGGCTTCTGTTCTGGTCTGTTTTGCTTGTGTGATAGGATGTGAACTGAAGCTCTGAGAATAGGCTGGTCCATTACTGGCAGGAGGTACTTAATTCGATGGCTGTCTCTTTCTTACTGTTAGACTGGGAAGGGAGGGAGGAGATTCGGTCCTCACCCTTCTGCCTTGTGCCCAAGGGCAAGGACAGTTGGTCAGTTCTTCCACTGTGTGGATCTGGGCATAGGATCAAAAGACTTTCCCACATATGGCTGCTGTGTCCCAGCGAATGTCTCCTGCAACCCACCGAGCAGTTGGCAACAAGCTCCAGCGGATGGCTGTCTATTGCTACAAAAGATAATGAACCAAGTACTTTTTTGGCTTTTAAACCCCCATCAAATTCAACTGACAGGAAGGAAAGTTTTACAAAGTAATGTGGTGGTTCTGCAAACCACTGGACGAAGACAGTGTTTCCCTGACTGCTTGTGAGAATATGACCGAGTGCTAACATAACTGGGCAGGACTGTGGGCTTGAGTTCAGTCTACTGGGTAAGGCTATCATCAGAGTGTAAGCTCGGAGACTGATGCTCACTTCAACATGGCTCTGTGTTCTCCTCTGGCGATGTGGGAGGAGAATTCGTAGCGATCGTGGCTTCGGTATCCACACATGTTACACTCGAAAGGGTCACGGAAGCCATGGCATCCCATGTGGATGGTAAACATCACATAATCTAGGAAGAGGACATGACAGTGGTCACACCGAAACACATCCATCACCTCCCCTTCTTTGCTGATCACTTTGATGGAGTCTCTCAGGCAGATGGGAGGGGGCTTCAGGAGTTCAAAGGAACGGGGGATCTCCTTCAGAAGGGGCATCCCATTGCGGGCCTGGGGAAGGACCATGTGGCTTTGCTGGTAGACATGATTCTGGCGGTCCTCGTGGTTGCTGTCGGTGTCTGTAGAGTCGTGGGCACTATTATTGGGGGACAGACCTCGTTCAGAAGGCAAGCTCTTCTCTGGCAAGAGGATTCTTTTCTTCTCCAGCTCCTGTGGGGCCCCATTGGGCACATCTGCCCGGGTGAGTGCTATAGGGTACATGCTGCTGATGACTGGGACCATCTCAGAGGTGGGAGCAGGTGGAGTTTGGACTAAGGGGCGAAGAGCTTCAGCCCCAAGATAGCTGATGGCATTATTGATGGCTTGGTCCATCATTCGGGTCTGCATTATCTCACTCTCCTTCTCGTACATGTAGCTGGGATTGTAGCTGACATCAAAGCAGTGGCGCTTCTCACCTGGGATGAGTAAGAGACAAGGGTTACAGAGAGCGGGACATTTGTTTTCCAGAGTCCTCCAGGAGTGAGGAAGGGTACAGCCATGGTGGGGGTGCTCCATTGCACAGGGAGATGGTCTCAGGAGGTGCCATCCACCAGTCACGTATGTGACTTGTCAAAATTAAGCCAGTGGGTAAAAGAGAGGGGCAGAAAGATGTCATTAGGCGAAGCCACATTGTGAGGAGTGTCTACTGGAGAAAGGGGGAGGGACACAGGAAGCAAAGATGGGACAAGCAGGAATGGGTGGGCTGCCATGGAGCAGGAACCCAGGGCCTCCACACTTCCACGGTACGCACTTTTAAAACGTTGCCACCTTCCAAACTGTTATTCGTGGTGGTGCACGCCTTTAGTCCCAGCACGTAGAAGGCAGAGGCAGGTGGATCTCTGTGAGTTCGAGGACAGCCTGGTCTACAGAGTTCCAGGACAGCCGGTTACACAGAGAAACTCTGTCTTAAAAACAAACAAACAAACAAACAAAGAAACAAACTTATTCAGCCTGTAATATTGGGTACTGCAAGAGTAGGGGTCTCAGGGATTAGCCACAGCAACCTGCAGCTTGGCTCTCTCCTAACTTATTTTTATCCCTTATCTCTTCCCCCTACCTTTTTTTTTTTTTTTTAAAGATAGACAGGGTTTCATGTATCCCAGATTAGCCTTGAACTCAAAATACAGCTGAAGATGACCTTGAACCTTCTTGATGCCTCCACTTTTCAAATGCTGAGAGAACAGGCAGACACCACCAAGACCTGTCCTGGGGATGGAACTCTGGGGGCTTTGTACATTCTAGGCACACCCTCCACCGACCGATTGACATCCCAGTCCCAGGAAAGACTTTTAAACAACCTCTACCCATTTCTTAAAGTGTGTTGCTTTTGGGGAGTGGATGGAGGCTGTTTGTAATTGTTTTAAGACAGGGTCTCTCATTGTCCCCTGCCTCAGATGAGAAGATGGGGGTTAAGCCACCATGCCTGCCACTTGGCATTGATCTTTGATTGACAGATGTATCCTTGTTACATCTGGATCCTTAGACTCGTTGCACGCCTAACGGGAGAGATTCTCTTGTAGTCACCCTCTCCACTCTCATGTCAAACTGCTGAGAAACTCTGAAAACAGCAGGAAAGAGAAGGAGGCCCTCTGCCCTGGAGCAGGCAGGGCGCCATCAGCAGTGGTGGCTTCCACACACTGTGGCACTGTGGCTAGGGAAGGGAGGGCGGAGTGTGGGAGATGGGGCGGTGCTGAATGGGGCTCCTAAGTCACTGTGTTAACTTTGGATTCTGGAGAGGTTTGCTGTGCTGTGTCCTTCTCTTTTGTAACAGTCCCTGGGCATTCCAGGGTTGCAAGTTTGTCACGGCCTCACAGAGAAGGGTCCAGGAAGGAAAGAAACAGCACCCTAAGAAAACACAGAGATCAGGGGACACACTGCCTCCATTCTAGCAGGACAGAAACAAGATGTTTAGGCAAAACAAAACAACAGCATAAAACAAACAAACAAACAAAAAACAAAACTGGAGCTCAACTATGGTGTGGATTTGCTGGAAGGACTGTTCATCTACGGAGGCGTGTGATTTTATTCTAAATGCCCCACTTGAGGCTTGAATCAGGGGAGGACCTCATATTCTGTTTTAAAAAAGGGGGTTGGGATGCACTGCTGCCTGCTTTCACCAGGTTCCCTCTGCCTCACCCAGCCTTGATAAGAGAGGAGGTGCCTAGTCTCATTGCAACTTGATAGGCTGTGGCTGGATGACATCCATGGGAGGCCAGCCCTTTTCTGAAGAGAAACCGAGGATGAGTGCATAGAGGTGGGGGAGAGGTGGGGGAGGGGTGGGGGAGAGGTGAGGGAGGGGTGGGGGAGAGGTGGAGTGAGGAGGGGGAGAGGTGGGGGAGGGGTGGGGGAGAGGTGAGGGACAGGTGGGGGTGAGGTGGAGGAGAGGTGGGGTGAGGAGGGGGAGAGGTGGGGGAGGGGTGGGGGAGAGGTGAGGGACAGGTGGGGGTGAGGTGGAGGAGAGGTGGGGTGAGGAGGGGGAGAGGTGGGGGAGGGGTGGGGGTGAGGTGGGCGAGATAGACTGGCAGGAGAGGAAGGAGGGGAACCACAGTTGGGATGTAAAAACAAAAATTTAAAAGGGGGGTATTACAAGATCTCATATAGGCAAAATGAGGCCTCTTGGTATGGACTGTATATTTCAACATTAGGGGACGTAAGAATTTCAGAAGTACTCTGGGCAAGAAATGAATTCTTGGAAAACTCTAACTCTTAGGAGGGTCCTGATGAACTGGCAGGATCTAGATTGTTCTGTCTGAGGGAGAAGATGATGGCTGAAAGAACATGGGCAGCAAACAGAGCTGTAGGAAGTGTTCCTCAAATGTCACATAGCCTCATACTGTGATGTCCACACACCGGGGTAGCCTCGGTGGTGCTTTAGTCATAGTTTGGACTGGTTTAATCCTGGTTCCATCGGCTACTAGGAGTGTGCCCTTGTGTGAAATGAGCAGTCAGTGCTCACAGGGCCACTGGAAAGCACCCAGGACAGTGCCGGGGACACACACACACAATACCTGGTATATGCCATCATCCCTCCCTCCCTCCCTCCCTCCCTCCCTCCCTCCCTCCCTCCCTCCCTCCCTCCCTCCTTCCCTCCCTCCCTCCCTTCCTCCCTCCCTCCCTCCCTCCCTCCCCCTCCCTCCCTCCCCTTTTCTCCCTCCCCCTCCTTCCCTCCCTTTCCCTCCCTTCCTTCCTCCCTCCCTCCCTCCCTCCCTCCCTCCCCCTCCCTCCCTCCCTCTCTCCCTCTCTCCCTCCCTTCCTTCCTCCCTCCCTCCCTCCCTCCCCTCCCTCCCTCCCTCCCTCCCCTTTTCTCCCTCCCCCTCCTTCCCTCCCTTTCCCTCCCTCCCTTCCTTCCTTCCTTCCTTCCTTCCTTCCTTCCTTCCTTCCTTCCTCCATCCTTCCTCACTTTAGCTATTTGCTTTGTGTGTAAGGGGGAGGGAATATGTGTGCCCGGGCATGCTTGTTGAGGTCAAAGGATGACTTGTAGGTGTCAGTTCTCCCAGTCTACCATGTGGGACCTCAGATTAGAACTCAGGTTGCCAAGCTTGACATCAAGTACCTCATCTGCGGAGCCATCTTACCGGCCCTAGTATTCTTTCAGAAAGAAAGGTCTGAAGAAAAAGCAAAAAGAAAGAGCTAGGCCTATGATCCCAGCTACTCCCGAGGCTGTCTGGGCTACAGAGGGAGTTCAAGATCAGCCTGGGAGACTTGTGAATCTTTTGTCAAAATAGGTCTGGGGGTATAGCTCAATGATAGAGTGCTTGTCTAGCATGGGCGAGGCCCCAGGTTCAATCTGAGTATCATGATCAAACAGACAACCCTTGAAAACACACAGTAGGGACAAATGACAGACACTCTGAATACCACACAGCAAGTGCCAGATGCCGTTAAGGAAAGGAGGCTGTGGTGACTGTAACAGCCACGTGTAAGATGTGCCAGAACAAGGCTGGAGGCAGAGAGGCCAGTGAGGAGATCCAGTCCCTCGGATGCATTTACTTTGCTTCCCCGTTACCTTCTGGGTGTATTCCTTTCTAAACTTATATCTGAGAGAAAAAAGAAACCAAGGAGAAGAAAAATGCCCTAACTTGGCAACTCACTAGGAAACGACAGAAATGGATGTGTTTGCCAAAGTAACCATTTCCAGCTCCCTTGATGACAGCTGACCGCAGCAATGACACAAAGAGCGGACAACACTGAGTTCACACAGGCGCATTCCCCTGGAAATGATGCAGAATCGGTGAAATCCGGTTTCTCAGTGTGGCTGGCCCTGCAAACTCCCTAAGTACGGGAGGTGTCCAGTGTCTTTTCATCTGACAGGACAGGCTCTGGGAAGCTTCCAGGGCTGGGCAGGCACATCGCCATCTCTTTTTGCTCCATCCTTTCTCCTAATCCATGCTTCCCACTGCACCTCTCAGCAAACAGCTAGGATGCCACAAGTGGAAAGAAGCAAGGCAGGAGGGAAAACAAGCCCCCGGAAGAATGGGAACAGGTGCCTGAGTTGTGTGGTTAGCTCTCAAGGTGGAGAGCAGAGCGCCTCAGGTCTTCATGCACACAGGCTCGCCCTGATCAGATCCCCTCATCTCCCAGTTACCGTAACCTGATCGCAGCAGATGGTTATCAGTCACCTGCAGATAGGATGACTCAATGTGTATGAAACTCCGAAGGGGTAGGCTACAGTAATTGAAAAGCCAATAGCTCACGTTTCTTTAGTAACACACTCATAAAAAAGGTTAGTCAAACCACAAGAGTATAACTGCTTCCAAGGCAGCTCAGCCTCGGGTCCAGATCTAGTCAACTCGAGCCACACCTTTGAATGATTCATGATGCCAGATTCAGGCGGAACAGAGGTTTTCTTCTGATGAAAACACAAATGGCAACAATGAGTACTAAATGCAGAATTCCAGCCTGCCTGGTTAGGCCACTCCTTCCGTAGGAACTTTCTTAAAGGTGTTCGGCCTTTAAGTATGTCAGTGATTCTCAAAGAACGCCTGCCCGCCTGCATTGATGCAACGGTGGCGGAGGGTGGGGCTGGGGGTCATTGGTTTTGACTGTCAACCTGGAAGCCTGGAACCATAGACTGGGCTTGCAGACTTAGAACTGTCTCACAGTCTAGGGTCAAGATCCACTGCAGGACGTATTCATTTCTGGCTCTTAGATTTCACACAGTGCCTCATATATGAGATGCTAACGACAAACTACTTTTATGAGGCTCATAAGTGATGGCCCTCTGTTGGTACCTAGGCTTTGGGAAACAGACATCACTGCACAGAAGTGGGAAAGGGTCCGGAGAAGTGAAAAAGGCACAGCTCATGGAGGCTGAGAGGTCTGCCCTGCCTCGGTAGACAGGCAGGTCCCTTGGATTTCACTCCACCGGGAGCAACTTAAAGGGGTTTATTGTCTAAAGAGGATGGCAAAAATGATTTGAGCTCCAGAAAAACAGTGCAAACCCAACATTATAGCCAGTGCTGGGTAATGGACATACACGGGCTTGATTTGAGTCTTAAAGTCTCTCAGGCCAATGAAGTGTGTTTCTTGTTGCCTCATATTGTGTCCCACAAATGTTTTCACTCACTTTACTGCAAGCACAGAAGGAAGGAAGGGAACGAGGGAGGGAGAAAGGGAGGGAGGGAAGAAGGGAAGGGCAGGGCAGGCGGATAAACCAGGAAAGTGGGATACCCAGCATTTGTGGAGAATCAGATCTCAACCTAAGGGAACCTGGAATTACTAACATTGACTAGTGTTCCCTTCAGGAGACAGGAGATGGGTAGCATCAGAAATGGAGGCAGAGAATAAACTCTCTGGGGATGACAGGGAGGAGGCCTGAGCTGGAGACTACATTGTGTCGCTGCAGAGGTGTCTGTGCTATGTGACATGCTGATATGTCATATGCTGCTTGGATATCATCTGTCCTCAAGGAGTTATAGGCCAAGGTACTTCTTTTTCTCAAGGAGACATATTCTGGACACAGGACAACCGCCTTCCAGGCTTCCCTGCTACTAGCTCTCAGGGACCAGACTTCTGGCTGCCCACAGCTCCCACAGCACAGGTGCTGTGGTGACCCCCTTGGGAAGGAGGGCCACCCAGACTGCAGCACCTCCCAGACCTGAGTCTCGCCCTGCTCTATCTGGCCGTGTCCCTGAGTGCTTCTTTCCTTCCCGAGTCAAAGGGCTTCTCTGGAGGTCCCCAACATCCTTAAAATGTGCTGACGCCATAATGCATGCAGAACCAGGGACACCAAGACTTTGGGAAGGGTGGGAGAAAAGATGCTTGCTACTCTTTAACAGGTGTTAAAACTGCTTCCTGCTGCTCTGTTAACCAAAGTAGGTGAGCTTTCATTCCTACCGTTCACAGAGAAAGCTGATGGTGCTTGCAGAAGTGTCAAAACCTCACTCACATGTTTACCACCAGTGACACAAGTCTTTTTTTTTTTATGTTCTTTTTAACACAGGAACTTTCCTTAATAAAGTAACACATAATTTTTTTTTTTTTCAAAAGGAGATGTGGTGAGTCCCGCTCCCAAGGGGGAAAAAAAATGAAAATCAGGACGAAGGAAAACTCAGAAACAAGTTATGGTTTTTCTCTTTGTGGGAGAGAAATCTGCTCTCCATTTTGGGCCAACCATTTGAGGTTAGCCCGACCAAAGTATGGCCAAACATTATTTGTACCAGGACAGGATTCAGGTTAGGATGCTAGAAACAAGCCTGTCATTTGGAAAGAAACCATCTTGATGGAGAGGAGACACACTGCCCCTGCCCGAGAAGGGCAGCTAACTTGAGGGTTCTATTTGACCTTTGCCCTTTTGGTTCAAGAGGCCAGGGCAGCCAGGGCTGGTGTGAGAGCTGTGTGTTCACTCTTAGCAAGGATTAAAGGGAGTGACTCATTCGTCATGGCCTACACAGAGCCATTTCCCTGGTGGCAGGAACCTTTCAGAAAATGGTGCCTTGGAGAGGAAAGGGAGGGGACAGAAAAAGAGAGGGAGGGGACACCAGCCTGGGCTTCTGATGCTGCATCTCATATGATGCCATGCCACATGGTTTGTTCTGTTTTCCTTTCCGTGACTCCAGAGCTTTCTAGCACAGCTGAGGTTGGCTAAGGTAATTGATCCAAGGAGTTTCCCTTTTAAATGGTTTTTCGTTCTCCTTTTGGTGTGTGTATGTGCATACCTTGGTGTGTGTGTGTGTGTGTGTGTGTGTGTATACCTATGTGCAAGTGGAGGCCAGAGTCTACGTTGGGTGTCTTCCTTAGTCATTTTCCCTCTTATTTTTGAGGCAGTCTTTTACTGAACCTAGAGCTTCCAGTTTGGCTGGAGAGGCTGGCCAACCAGATCTTCCTGTCTCTTGATGGCATTACAAAAGCTTTTATGGGAGTTCCTGGGGTAACGATGAATGGGCCCCCATGCTTGTGTAGCCCCACCTCCCTCTCTGTGACAGGGTCCCACTATCTGGCTCTACCTGGCCCAGAACTTTCTGTGCAAAACAATTTGGTCTGGAACTCACAGAGATCTGTCTGACTCCAGAGAGTCCTAAAAAGTACAATCTCCTAAGCAAAGGCTTAGGATAGGAGTTAAAGCTAGATCAGGAGCATGTCCCAGAACAAGAGTGCCACGTGTCTGACAAGAAAACTCTTTTTATTTTTCTGCCCTGCATCATTCCTGGAGGTTCTGCAATAGGAGGTCAATGGGTGGAGTGGACGGAGCAAGTTCTCATCCCAATTCCTAGCTCCAAAAATCCATTTAATACATTGTCCTCAGATAGACAACGTATCAGGTATTAAACTGACAACAGACACTACCTTCGATCTTAGCCAAAAGGCCGAGAAGCACCGTTTCTTTGCTTTCTGAGGCGGGATCCCATGTAGGCACGACATGGAGAGGATAACCTTGAGCTCCAACTCCTTTTTCCTCTCAAGGATTAGGGTTACAGACATAAGTGACACCCTACTCCCACCGCCTCTCCCCATTACTACTTGTATGATAAGTGAATAGACACAAGAACAGTGAACAGGCTGTATACCACTGCCCCGAGTTAATATATGGATGTGAGGACATGTAATTAGTTTATTTAGGATCTGAGCTTTAATATTTTTTTTCCTCTAGGGAAAAAAAAAAAAAAAAGAACCCAAACAACACAAACCTTTAAGGACTGGGAATGCCATCCACTGCTAGCACCTTTACCTCAAAATGTTGAGGGCCCTGGGAGCCATCCTCCAAACAAACAAAAACGAGCAAACAAAAAACCCATCTCAAAACTCAGCACTGGTGTATGGCACAAATACTCCACCTTTGGAATCTTGAGAGGAGGCTGCCAGAGTTCCATAGTCAGGTGGTTTTAAACAAAGCTGGTTCTGCCTGACATTTCTAACCCATCTTCCATAGATGGGAGGGACCTTCTGGTCATTTCATCATCTATCTAGTTTTCTCATTCACAGATGAGTAAACAGAGGCCCAGAATGCATTCTGGGATATATCTAAGTGGCTGAGAAACACAGGTGTTTTCTTCGTTGTGCTATATTTCCACATACAAAAAAATAAAGATTAAAAAAAAATGGGGAAAAAAAGAAGCCCTCAATTATTCTGAGCCCTGAAGCTGCTACCTAGACCAAGACCAAGAGCCATCCTGCCCAACTGATACATCCTGGTGAGCCCACTGGGCTCCACAGTTAGTTCCAAGTTTAGGGTCACACAGACGGCCCTAGATTAACTCCATGCGACACTAAATAAAACCAAATGGGTGAGTATGGGAAAGAGGTCTATAATTGGGGGGAGGGGCAGCTGGCAGGGGTGAGGGTGGGGATAAGAGAGAGCAGAGAGGAGGGTAACCAGGTAATACTCGAATACAAATTTGTCAAAGAACAAGCTTTACTAATAAACAAAGAGAGCTATCTGCTAAGTTTCTGATCCGGAAGCCCAGAAGATGCAGGTTCAGGAAAGACGTTCACATCTGTAGAGCGTCCAGAGGTGACCTGAAATCCTACAGTCAGAAACCACCGATGGCGCTACAAGGTACAGCAGAGCCAAGTGGATCTGGACATAGGAAACATGAAAAACAGACAAACAAAACCCACCACAGTAAATAGGGCTTTGACTCAGCCTTTGGCTTAATCCAATGAGGCCTAGGTACCTACCCTCTCTCAAATTCTACTTCTCTTCAATCCAAGAGCACTGACTAAACCTGGACTGAAACTAAGACTCATGACTTGGATCTCCTCACCCCTCTCTTCCCATGCTCCTCCCACATTAGCTTCAGCCATTTCTAGAGGCAAAGCAGTCCTCCAGTTAAGATTCACTTATAGAGAGAATCAAATGACCCAGGCTGTCTTGTGCATTTACCAGGGTCTACTCACACAAGTAAAGATACACAGGTAACACTCTGGGGTCCTGACTGACCTGCTGTGCTTAGTCTTTCGGTGGGGGTCACCACATGCCTGCTTGGCATATGTCCACAAGAGGAGGTAAAACAATTAGGAGAGGGAACGCTCCCTAAAGGAACACACCAGCTTCAGTCTGACATGATTTATTGGTGGGATCACTGACTGATTGACAGATCTTAAACTCCTGACTCTCTGGCCTCTATTTCTCAAGAGCTGGAGATGTAGGAAAAATCCATCATACCCTTGGACCGTAACTCATTCATCTATCAGCACACCCTTTTCCGGCTGGCCTGGAACTCACCTTGAAGACCAGCGTGGTCTCAAACACATAGAGATCTACCTGTCTCTGCCTCATGAGTGCTGGGATTAAAGACACATGCTACATTTTATTCTTGAAGTGACTGAAAGAACACAAAAGATGTCCAACTAACAACAATAAAATACAATCTATGGGTTCTTTCAGTATGTAATTCAAATGAATGTCTACTTATGAACTGTTACCTATACCAGAGTAATCTTAAAGTTAAAAGTAGATAGGCACTTGGTATGTATAAAAGCTACTGCAAAAATAAATACAAGAAGACTAAAGACAGAACTCAGAAGCAGCAAGCAGCTTTACAAACAGACATTGACAGATTTTAAAATATTATTGACGCTGAGGAAGGTTTTTATTCACGTGATTACTATTTTTGCTCAATGCTACCAACTTTCAATTTATAACAAAGCTGACGCATCCAGCTAAGCTGCTTTACAACTATAAATCTGTTTCAGATACTATGGTCACAAAGGTGTAAACATCTGGGTGAATCACGAAATAGCCCCACTTTTTGTAAGTTCCCAACACTTTGATGAACATAATTGTCTTAGTCATCTCATTCTGCAGTGGCTTTTGACAATGTGAAAATCAACACCATAAAAACTGACTTCAGCAAGACAAGTGATCAAGTCAAATTTAGTTACTTAAATCCACTTTTTTTTTTTCCTCCAACCACTTTCTGTTAAAGTGAGCTCTCAATCGAAATATGGCAATATGCTTTAAAACATTAAAAGAAAAGTTAGTTAGAGCATGCTAAAAGAACCAACTTGTAACACATCATTGCAAAATTTTACCAAGATGCTATCTTGAACATTTTACTGGTGCAAGTTGCATAAAATCTATGCAACAGATGCTGTTCAGAGCGAAGAGGAAGGAACAGCATCTTTAACACCAACTCTATTTAAGAAACAGTACCAAATGCTCCCCTGTTTTGTAGCTAAGGCTCCTCAGTTAATATTTTTAATTTTATATACTGGAGCCATCAAAGACAACCGACCACAAAGAATAAGAACACAATGAAACCCTTGTGTTAACACACGGCAGTAGGAAAGGCATGTGCAACAAACATCTACATGTTCTCTTAGTAGCAGCAGTAGTAGTAGCTAGCATGTAACCTAGCAGCAGCAAGGGTTGTGCATCCTTACCAATGAATTTCTGAGGCATTGAACTTTTTCGTTTTGCCACATTGCTTGCTAATCTGTCCAGAACGAACGCTCTTTCATTTCCCATCTCTGCTTTGATGTGTCTTGCCTCCACACTTGCTGGTTTGGAAGAAGAGGGAGAAGAACACATTGGTGAGTGGGGAGAATGGGAAAGGGAAATCAGCTGGAGAAGCATCCAGGGGCCGAGGCACACAGAGGGTTTGTCATTACCTGTTGCTCCTGCTCGGTTTCCTTCCCTGGGTACCTGCTGTGGTCAGTGAGACCGATTCTGGGGCACATTCAAATCTTGAAGTCTTATGCTGAGATGGGAAAGCCCGACCCATCCCCGGCTAGTATCTTCATTAGCAAGAGGAAGTGTTGAAGAAACAGCTTGGACGTGGTTGGTTGCAAAAAAGATAGATAGATGGAGGCCTTTAACCTCAGCAGCCTTCATTCTGATTCTGAGTAACTGCATGTGACACCTGCACACTGATACAATTCTTCTTAACAACTTTGAAAAAAAAAAAAAGGCAGGGTGCCCCAGATTTGCTGCTCTGTTTATGTTAATAGCACTTTTGAAAATAGATACATTCACCCAGATAGCAAGAAATCTACTCAGTGTGATTTGGGTATTGAAATACTGAGTCATTTTTTTCTTCACTACGTTTCTCTCAGTTCTTATCTTTCAAATTCCGTTTCTCTGGGTTTTGTGTGTTGCTTCATATATTCTCCACATCTCAAAGTTGTTTCCATCAAAGTGTCCCTGAACCAGGCTGTTGTCTTACAATTAAAGAGCAATTTGTATACTGCATTTCTATGATATTTCTAATGAAAAACGAGCATGGGAACTGAGTGAGAACGTGGATTGGTTTTCAACTCACTGACAGGCATCTGAGTGGCGTAGACTGGAGTTCTCAGACCTGGCTGCAAACTGGTATAACCTAACCACCACCAAGCACCAGCACACGTAAGGAATACCTATAGGTAGGTTCCCTTGCACTCTGCAGAGGGGCCAGGACAACAGTGCTTCCAAAACTCCCTAGGCGATTTTAAAAGGCAGCTACAGCAGGACAAGGGGGCTTACGCCTGTAATCCCAATACTTGGGAGACTGAGGCAAGAGGATGGCCATGAGTTTGAGACTAGCCTGGCCTACACAGTGAGCTGCAGGCCATCCTAGGCTACCATGTGAAACTGGGGAGGAAGAGCAGCCAGAATTCCAGTGCACTCGAAGAATATAAAAATGGCACCAGTGCACTTAAATAGTAAAGTGGAACAGACATAATTTACTTTGGTACAGCCACCATAAATGTAAGACCCAAAACTTCATAATACTGGAGTCAAGTAAATAATTGTGGTGAAAGACCAAGGAGTGATACTGTGTATGATCATTTGCAATCATTGTTACTTTTGAGGCCGGGTCTTTCTGCTTCATAGCTCCAAGGCTGGCTTCAAATGCAGAATCTTGTTTCAACCTCTCAAGTACTGTGATTACACATTTGAACTGCTACACTCATGTTGGTAGTAACTGTTTTTAAATTTGTGGGAGACACAGTCCCTCTCTGTGTTAGTGCTTTCTGTTCTATATATTCTTTTAAAATGTAAAAATTGGACCAGAGAGATGTCTCAGAAAGTGACATGCTTTCTATATAAAAGCATGGGTACCTGAATTTGGATCCCCAGGACCCACCTAAAGAGCCCAAGCCTGTAATCCCAACACTGGGGAAGCAGGGACAGCAGCATCCGAGAGACTAGCTGGCCAGGAAATCTAGCTGAATCACAAGCCTCAGGTTCAATGAGAGACTCTGTTTCAAGAAATAAGGTAGACAGTGATTGAGGAAGGCATTCAAAGTCCATCTGGCCTCCAGGCATACCTGTACACACACAAACATGGACACATTCATATACCACACAGCAACAATAAATAAACAGTAAAAACCCCGTATACAAAAAGATTGCTGGCTACACTTGACCCCAGACACATGATGCACACACCCCTACCCTAGCAAACATATTGTGATACTATGAACCTGTTTCTGTTCTGTCTGAGCACTTCAGAAAGTCTAAACTTAAAATGTCATACACTTCTAATGTGCCTAAGGAAGAAGAAAATGTAATTAGTTTAAGGGCCTAGAGTTAAAAATTAAATGATAGCTTCAGAATGAGGTATTCCCTGCCCTGTGGCATACACAGATTTGGGAACTGTCTGCACCTGTCCTGTAGTTGAAGAGTCTGAGGTATTTGCCATGTAAAGAGATTCCAATATAAAGAATTGTCACACATTCCATGGTCTGGCAGATGCATGTCCAGGGAAAAGGACACTGGCCTTTACAGAAAGGTAGCCCAGAAAGGTCTCCAGGGCAAGACAGCCAGACTGGCCATAGAGTCAATGCCAGATGAGAAAGCAATTATTCCAAACATTAATTGTTTTCCACTTCATTATCATCACCGAAAGAACCCTATTTCAGGTGTTATACAGTGTAAAGTGTTTTTAAAAATCAGTCATAAGGGAAATTGGTTTCCCAAAGTGAAAAAACAAGCATTGTGACAATGCCAAAATTGCTTGACTTTGGCTCTCTTCAAAGAATAATTCTTGAAGCTGGGTGGTGGTGGCACATGCTTTTAATCCCAGCACTTGGGAGGCAGAGGCTGGAAGATCTCTGTGAGTTTGAGGCCAGACTGGTCTACAGAGTGAGTTCCAGGACAGCCAGGGCTGTTTCACAAAGAAACCCTGTCTCTAAAAACAAATAAACAAAAACAAAAACAACAGCAACAAAAAAAGAGAAAATCTTGGTTCTAAAGTAATGCATCCTTACTTGTGGTCCAGCTGTCAACAACGATTTATGTAAATGAGAACACTATGTTCAGGACCAATGGTCTAGGCTGCTTTCAGACTCAGTAAAAGTCCTTGAACTTTGGCACTTGATGACAGGAGACTGATACTGAGGGAAGTGGGTCAAATTCTGTCCAGTCAAGAGACAGGTTAAAATGACCAAACAGGAAATGATCACACATATTATTTCCTTGCACATAAACCACCACCAGATGTGGCACTGCTCCAAAGCCCCTTGAGCAGAGAGATGAAAGCCAGCCTGCGACTTGAAGACAGTTTCTAATGCAAGGGATTGCTGGTTTTTGTTTTGTTTGTTTGTTTGTTGTTCTTCCTGTTTCTTAGAAGTAGGGAAAAGATAGCCATATGTGTACTCTAGGAGTGTCTGAGAGGATTAGAGCCGCTGCCCCTGTATCTGTTATTAAAATGAAGATAAAAAGCATTTGAGAAATTTTTACTTTGGAGACAACTTTACCACTGTGTGTTTGTCCCTTTTAGTCCCTCCCCTCGTGGTCAATTCATGACCTAGGACCTTCCCTAAGCATGACGCCTTGGTTTCCCACTTATCTCTTAGGAGTCACTGCTTATGTTTTACCAAAGTCACCATCAGCAGCAACAGTTTTGTGGGCTCACGTAATCAACATCCTCTATGTTTGGGAGGATGCTGATGCATGGACACATTGACCTAAATAACTGTAATTAGGGCATGTCACTAAATGGCAACCTTCTGAGATAACATCACCTTTTTCATTCCTGGTTACCCACCATGCTGGTCTTGACAGTCATTTCCAGATAACTCTCACCATGTCAATCAGTGACCAAATGGCTGACATTTAAGAAAACAACATTCTGGAGTGTTCATGGGTGGGAAGATGATCTGAGGCACAAGGGAAGGCTTTCCCACTTCCATAGCTCTGTTTAGGGGGAAATGCCTCCTGCAAGAAATCAAGAGGCCTCTCATTCACCGCATCCTTTTTGGATCTATCATTCAGAATGCTGACTCTCAGATCCAGACTCTCCCAACCATGGGAACACACCCCAGGGACTGAGTTCACCTTCACGGACTTCATTGCCTTCCAACTGCCCAGTGGACAAAGGCTAATTGGCAACAAAATAGGGAATACTTTTATTTTCTTTCCTAGACTTTGTGTCTTTTTACCTCTGAACTGTCGGACAGCTGATGGACAAAACCACTGAGTGGTCACCTTTCAAACACCAATTCAGCTGTCAGTCAGCCAGGCTCGGGGATTGTCAGAGAGCATACTGAAAAGGCAAAAGAGAAGGAAGGCCTTCTGTCTTTGGGTCTTCTCTCCACCTTTAAGACTCAACTGTCTCTTCACTCA
Source organism: Cricetiscus sungorus (assembly GCA_030556225.1). Taxonomy (NCBI): domain Eukaryota; kingdom Metazoa; phylum Chordata; class Mammalia; order Rodentia; family Cricetidae; genus Cricetiscus; species Cricetiscus sungorus. The sequence continues at coordinate 74,559,773 of JANBXA010000069.1, forward strand.
GTCTAGCCTTGTTTTCTTGATATATGGAGTCTCAGAAAAGTGAGTGGAAGAAAACGAGTTTGGCAAGATGGCAAAGGAAGAAGATAATGGGCTTAAATGATGCAATAGGAAATCCGTTCCTAGGTGGTGCTTGGCAGTTTAATGTTGCCAGGGTGGGGGTGGGAGATCTGGGATGCTGGACATTGGCACATTCGATGCCTGAGTGGGCACAGGCAGGGCTGCAGTTCTGGGTCAATTTCCCTTTATGTTATTTGTCTACTATGTAGTAGGTTGCAAGTGTCAATTTTCATTAGCAACAGATTTTAGAGACATACCGAAAGAAATAAAACATCATTGAAAACCACAATTATAAAAAATCATCTATTGCCTTTAATCCCTGCACAATTCTTAACTGCCAAGTGCTTCCATGATGCATTTTTAAGTCTCAAAGTAATTGTAGCTTTGAATGTATGATTGTGTTTTGCTTTTGTTTTTGCAAAATCCTTCATTAGGGCTCGAAGTGTTAAATGGAGCTTAAAGCAGCCATTGCATCCGGTCTCTTCTATGGTGTGGTCAGCAGCTAATGGAGACAGGAACAAAGCGGAGTCATTGTGCAACAAGATTGTCTAACAACAGATTGCTATCAAAGACAAGGCAGGTTCAAACAAAAGAGTTACATGAGACTTTACTTGCCCTGTGGAGCAAGTAAAATGAAGACTGTTAGGGATACATACTTGGCTTTTTTTTTTTTTTTTTTTTTTAACTTTCAGAAGAAAAAGTGTGCTACATTGGTAAAAATCTAATTTCCTCCTGAAGTCCTTGTGCTTTCATTAGCTCCACTAAAGCAAAGAGAAAGAATAAGAAAAAAAATAACTGCTAGACTCACAAATGAATACGATCAGTTATTCACTTAGGGCCTTTTCTTTTTGGCAAGGTCTCTCTAAGTAGCTCTGGAACTGTCTATGTAGAGGTTACATTGTAGACCAAGTTGGCTTTGAATTTACAGAGATTCTCCTGTTTCTGCCTTCCAAGTGCTGGGTTTGAAGGTGTGTGCCATCACATCCTGTTTTAGTCACTCACTTTATAAATGTTATTATCAGCAATCGTGTGCTTGTCTAGAATGGGCAAGGCCCTGGGTTTGAGCTTCAGCAATGCAAACAAAACGTCTTATTATTTCTAGAACTTATGATTATTCACAAAAAGTTTGGCTGCAAGTATAATTGGCGTGAAACGAGGCCACATGAACATTATAAAGATCAAGGAGATGAAGTCCATGGTCATCTGTTGTTCCTTCTGGCCATCTGTACTCCTCCAGACAGCAGGAATACTGTGACGATGTCACTCATGGCACCTGCTGTAGAGACGTGGGCTGAACTTACACTGACTCATGTGTCTCCATTTATTAGTGACTCTAAGCACTGCACGTTCTTCGGGGGTAGGGGTTTAGCTTTTACTCATCTTTGCAAACAAGTCATGGCACATACAGAATCGAATCAGCAATGTCAGAATAAAAGAAAGGACCAGCAAGATAGAAGCCCTGTCCCTTTGCAGTGGCATCCTTTGGGAGGCTGGTCTTTACTCCCTGGCCTTTTCACCAGTCCCCTTCCAGGGAGGCCTGCTTTCCAGGATAGACAGCTCTGTCCCTGGCTTGGCCCTCACATTACACTGCAACGTAACTTGCTTTTCTTACTTGTGAGATAAAGTCTTGCTATCCCACCCTCCAACTCAGACTCCTCCCGCCTCAGACTCCTGTTGCTACACTCAGCTGCACTTTGATTTAAGCATGTGCTCACTGCATGAGTGTGCCATGCACAGGAACCCTAAAATAGCATTTTAGAAGTGACACGAGAAATAAAGGTTTAGGATATATCATCCTGGGGCTGGTGGTAAGTATAACTGCCTGAATGTCTACTCTGCATAAAGCCCTGGGTTCTGTTCCCAGTGCCACATCAAACTGGGCATGGTGACACATTCTTGTAATCCCAGGACAGAAAGAGGTGAAGGCAGAGATCAGAAGCACAAGGTTTTTGTTTTTGGATTTTTTTTTTTTTGGGTGGGTGGAGGGAGATTACTGCATTGGTCAGGCTTGGAATAGAACACTGTATCCATACTGGACTCCTAGTTACAGGAAGGAAACAGAAATGAAGACCATAAGAGGAATGGTGTCAGGGTAGGATGGGCTTGTGTTAGATCAAAAAGTCTTTACATTCGGATCTTGGAAAAAAATGTGTAGGCACTATTTAAAACCTAAGAGACCTAGACATATAGTATAGGTATGAGGTATTTATACTCGATTAAGCTGTGACTTTACCCATTTTGTAACCTAAAACCATCGATATGGCATACTTGTTTAAAAAAAAAAAAAATCAAAGCCAGGCATGGTGGTGCACACAGCAGAGGCAGGGTTATATAGAGAGGCCCCATCTCAAAAAAAAAAAAAAAAAAAAAGAAAGAAAGAAAGAAAAGAAAAAAAAAAGAAAAGAAAGAAAAAGACAAAACAGTCAGAACTTGCTGACTTAGTTAACCCTTGACTTTTTGCTGATACTTAAAATATGTTGCACACATCCATCAAACAGACTTATGGATGCAAATTAGCTCAGTCAGCAGCTCCGCACCTCCTGCCCCATCACCCTGAACAGCCTAAATACTTCTTTTGGTAACTTTTTAAATTAAATTGCAAAAATGGCATGGAGATGTGAAGTAAAAGTTACTTCAGAAATAATCGTTTCAACATTGTATATGGGATAGAACTTGCCCATTCCCTCTTCCATTTCCAGGGGAATCAAGACACTCACACACACACACACACACACACACACACACACACACACACACACACACACACACGTCTATTCAGTATATGTTGCTATATTTCTTTTGCTGTTCAGATAATATATGATCACTAAAAATATAGCTTATTATTTCCCAAAGGGAAAATACATCCCCCTCTGTTAACTATGACTAGAAAAGCACAATGTGGTAAATTCACACAATGGACCCAGCTACAAAACAGAATGAAGCACTGATGCATGTTTCGGCATAAGTGTAACCAAAATCATTATGTTTATTAGAAGAAGTAAGACTAAAAAGGCTTCACATGATGTGACTGCACTTATGTGAAATATCATCTAATAGGGAAATCAATAGAGACCAAAGTAGGTGAGTTGTTGCCCGTCATGGAGTGGGGGGCGACTGTTAGTAGGTAGGAGGTCTCTCTTGGGAGTGGTGAAATGTCCTGGAATTAGATAATGAAGATGTCTGGACAGCTTTATTTATTTATTAATTTACTCTTTGTTGTCATTTTTTGGAGAACAAGTCTCTCTACAGAGTCTTGGCTGTCCTGGAATTCTCTCTGTAGTCCAGGCTGACCTCAAACTCAGCGATCTACCTGCCTCTGCCTCCCAATGCTGAGTCTGAAGAATATGTCACCATGCGTGACTGCTATAGACTACAGATTGATCTTAACTTATACTTTAAAAGTAAGAAACACTGCCAGTCATACGCATGTGTGCACATAAGCACTTGTGTGCCTGCTTGCACTCACAAACCAAACCGAACACGCACACTAAAGCTCTAGTGATTTTTAAGGTAGCCGCTGGATTTTGACGCGTCTTTGTTTCCCCACCTCTAAAGGGAGAAGGTAGACTTAGCTGCTTCTTTTATGGGCAAACACTAACTCACTTCTAAGCATGCCACTTAAGATGGCAAACACCAAGCTTTCGTTGTTTTTCTTAAGGTAACAAGCAGCACTCCATAGAAACAAGAAGAAACGACAGTCCTTGATAAAACTCACGATAGCAACCGGAAGAAAGGCAGAAGCAAGCAAAGACCCAGAGGCTTCAGTTGGTCAGACCCTAAAGCACCAGGAAACAGGCTTAATCCAAAGCCCAAGCTTGCTTCCACTCTGCTTTCCATGACGCTCACATTTCTCTGTCCCACCCTGTACTCAGCAGTTACGGCTGTCAATCACCAATGCCCACAAGCACTGCTTCCCATTCTAAATAAGCACTTGGCTCTCGTAACCAATAGCCAGCTGAAGAACCAAGTGGAGGATCAAATGGGGAGAATGAAGGATACAGGAAAAGCTTTAGGCTGACTCAATTAAAAAATGAGAATAAATAAAACCACACGTGGAGGAGGACACACCGAGTACTCCAATCTGTGGCCGGGAGGCACACCATTCAAATCCCTGGGGGAATAGGAAACCCCTCATGGCAAGTACAAACATCACAGTAAGTCACGTGTGCGGACAAGGACGTCCCTCTGGGCCCTGTGCAAAGAAAATCCTTCCATGTTTTAACTGATTCTTCCTAACCACTGCCCCGTCTGCCCTGCTCTCCCACATTGCCATTCTATCACTGTTGGGAAACCCATTGGCTCCACCTTTGAAACGAGTTTACAGAATCACAACACGGTGATCCCGTCACTGCCAAGATACAGTTTCCTTTGGCTCGCCACAGATTCCCAACTGTAATCCCCAAGATCTGTCTGGCCTTGTTCTCAAAACCGTCTACTCTCAGGAACAAAGCAGGGTGATGACTTTCAAATGAGAAGTCCGATGATGTTACCTCTCTGTGCTCAAAGATTTTCAGTTTCACTCAAAGGTCTTTACAATGGCCTACCAGCCTGATAAGATCTGGCTTCCCCTTCCCCTCTGGCTTCATGTCCCATTGCTCACTCTGTCCCAGGTACACAGGGCTATATTTACCTTTCTTCAAATGGGAGCGTCAAGACCTGTGCACATACCGATCCCTAGGGATCTGTGGGGTGGGCTGCCCTGCCTTCGAGTCTGTCAGGACTTTACCTGGTGACACCTTCTCTGGTTCACCCTTAGCCTACACTTCCTGCTCTGTTTTTCTCCACAACACTCACGGTCTCGCCTTGCTTATTCGTTCTGTCTGTAATCTGTCCCCACCTCCTAGGAAGGTGAATGCGGGAGGGGTGGGGGATGGGAGGTGGAGCAAGCCCTGTGGAACTTACTGGCACCCCCCAGGTCGGAATTCTGAAGAAACGTGCGGCATCGCTCTTTGTGCTCTTCCAGGGAACTTCTCTGCTTGTAGCTCCTTCCGCAGAATTCACACTTGTAGGGTTTCTCCACTAGAAGGAAAACAAGAACACTCAGGGACCCCACACACCAGGACCCTGACTGAGGAGACTGGTCTCTAGGAATGAAAGAGCCTGCTGGCCCAGCCAGACCCACGCCTCCAAGTCTCTGTCAATGTCAAGTCCGTTAAGCTGAAACAGGCCTACAGTTTAGGACGGGACTATTACACCAGAATATTGAGAAGGACGGACTCCTAGCACAGATGGAAGGATCTGCAGCGTGTGACCGCTGTTTGACTTAGTGCTTGGCTCCCGGCTAAATCTTGTTTCTTTTCCATTAACAAAAACAGGTCCCAGGGCTGGAGAGATGGCTCAGCAGTTAAGGGTACTGGCTGCTCTTCCTGAGGACTGAGCTTTGGTTCCCAGCACCCAAATGGGGTCGTCCTCACCGGCTCTAACTCCAGTCCCATGGGATCTAGAGTTAAAAATAAAGGGGAGAAAGAGAGAGACAGAGAGAGACAGAGACAGAGAGAGACAGAGAGAGAGAGAGCGCAGGGCAGGGTACTTTATTCTTCAAGGAGGGTAGTGTGATGTCAGTGTGGGTCCAGGTGTGGTGGCACACACCTTTAATCCCAGCACAGACAGGAGTTTGTGAGTTTAAGGCCAGTCTGGTGTACATAGAGATACTCTATCTCAAAACCAAAACAAAGCAAACTATTTGGGACCTGGAACAATGATTCAGCAGTGGAGATCACTTACCTACTGGGCTGGAGAGCTTGCCCAATGGTTAGAGCATTCTTTGCTCTTTCAGAGGATCTAAGCTTGGTTGCCAGCACCCATGTGGCAGCTTACCACCATCCATACTCACTCTAGTTCCAGGGGATCTGATGCCCTCCTCTGACCTCCTTGGGTACATGTATGCAGGGAAAACACTCATTCACATAAAATTGATTGAATGGGAAGGCATTCTTCCTATTTTGTGATGTCCATCTAACTGTAAATTTGAAATAAGATAGTCTGTGGACATTAGAATTGGGCAAGACATGTTTGGATTGTGTGGGCCATTCCTGTCAAACAGCTTTAACAAGTATGGCCAAAGTTAGGGCTGATTAACAAAGATTTTTAAAAAATTATTTTATTTTATTTTATGTGCATTGGTGTGAAGGTGTCAGATCCTCTGAAACTGGAGTTACAGACAGTTGGGAGCTGCCATGTGGGTACTGGGAACCAAATCCAGGTCCTCTGGAAGAGCAGCCTGTGCTCGCTCTTAAGTTAAGAAACTGCTGAGTCATTTCTCCAGCCCCAACAAAAAACATTTTTAACAATACAATTAAGAATAAATTGCAGTAACTAGGCATAGTTGCACATGCATTGAGTAACAGCACCCTGGAGTCAGAGGCAGGTGAGTTTCTATGAGTTTGAGGCCAGCCTGTCTACATAGTTAGTTCCAGGACATCCAAGGCTACATAGCGAGACCCTGTCTGGGAGAACAAGCAAGCAAGCAAGCAAACAAAAGGAATGAATTGCAAAAATGGCTTCAACTAATTTTCTAAAACAAACCAAAAGTTTCCTCATAAGTTTGCACGTATCTGTTGATAAAATTCAACCTAAAATGTTGTTAGCATTTTAGAGACTGAAATGTGTTTTTCCCCTTTTTCTTTCTGTAATGCTTTGTGTCAGTCATCTGGTTCCATCATGAGATGTTTTATCTTCCAATTCCTCTTGCTTTGGGAGTAAAAGCATCCTCAAAAGAGCCTTACGGAATCCCAAACAAAAATAAAGCACAGGTTTGCAATGGCTAAAAATGTTATGTTTTCATATAACTTGGGTATTCTGGAACATATCTTAAGGGACTTATCGGTACTGAGCTTGAAAAGGGGCAACAGGAGAGAACTCTTCTTTCTTTCCATCAAACCCAACCCTAGTTTGTTACATTGACAAATGAGCTAAAGAGAAAGAAAAGAAAGAAATACCCTCCTTTCCACATGTGATCTGTCGTGGGTTTTGCTGAGGTCGGCTTGTTTAATCTTACTCTGAACTGTGAGCAGTTTTGAGATTGGGGTTTACTCAAAGCAGTAATGTGGACTGCCATAAAAACAAACCCTCTTTCTCTCTTTTTAAATTAAAATTTTTGCCAGATAGCATCAAGAACACGAGGTCCCAATTTTGAAATTAAGACCTGCCTTATCTTTCTAAAAGGGAAATTCTAAATGTTTAAAAAAAAAGTGTCACCTTGCTTGTTCAAAATAAGGATTGAAAAGTTGAAGGCAGCATGTGGCTTTTTAAGAATTCTTGTTGTTGCTCTTTGAGCTTTAAAAAAAAAAAAAAAAAGTGGGTTGAGGAAGGGGAAAGTTGGGGTTAGGAAATTTAGCCAGAAGCTGGGTAAGGTGGTGCATGCCCACGAGTATAGCACACAGAAGATAAAGGCAGGAAGATGGCTACAGCTTTGAGGCTAGCCTGGTATACATAGTTGATCCAGTTTAACCAGGACTAAAAAGTAGGAGCCCTATCTCAAAACACGAAACAATCACAAAACCAAGCAAACAAACAATCAAAAAGAGTAAGAAATGTATCCCAGAACAACCAAAAGAATCTGAAATAATAACTTATGCCTGATTTACATTTTATTATTATTTTAAATTATGTGACATCTGATGTGTGGGCATGTGTGTGTGAGTATAAGAGCTTGTGGTAACCAGAGGTACGGGACCAACTGGAGATGGAGGTGTAGTTGATTCTGTGGTTGCCAAGAGTGAAATCCTGATTCCCTGGAAAAGCAATCTGTGCTCTCAACCACTGAGCCGCCTCTTCAGACCCCTGCTTTACGCTTTTAATAATTTACAAACGGCACATAGTTTGCTTCTGTAGTTTTTCTGAATGGAAGACTGGAAAATGGGTGTGGTGCCTATTAAAGAATCAGATTTTTTATAAGGTTTACCATAAAAATACTGACAGCCACAATTTTTCTCACAAAAACTACAAAGGCAGTGTAATTTGTCTGCTGTTCTCCAGACACAAGGACGCTGGAGACGGTTTCCACTGAGGCAGACGGAGAGCAATTAATGTCTTAATGGAAGTGTGGTTAGCCCTAGAGGTCTCTGTTGATGCAAACCTTCAGAGGGCGCGTGACAGATTGAAGCCACCACACTTAACTCTTTCTTGTTTTCTCAGTCACTAGATGTGCAATGCTTGTGTCCCTCACTTACCAGAATGCGTCCTCAGGTGTCCCGTGAGCGCATCTCTCCTTTGACATGCGTAGTTGCAGAGGTGGCACTTGAAAGGTTTTTCCCCTGTGTGCAGCTTAATGTGGCGGAGGAGGTTACCTTTCTGAGTAAAAGATGCCCCGCACTGATTACACTGGAATGGGCGTTCACCTTCAGAGAGGATGAAAAAGGAGAGTCTGATCACAAAGTGAGTGGGAAAGCGTGAGCAAAGACCAGGTGCCTGGCCGGTTCCACCCTCAGTGAGACACCACTTGGGAGCTACATTTTGAGGTGGGATCTTCTTCCTTGAAGAATGAACACCCCCACTCAATAATTCTAGTTATCTCTCTGCATCACTGCCAAGGGCTGTGATGCAGCTTTGGGCGCTGTCTGGAGGTTTTGCTCTTTCTTGGCATCTGAATGCAGTTGCATTTGAGGAAGGACTCAGAGATTAAAGCCTTCTTGTACTTCTGAGATGGGAACTCACTACATAGCCCCAGCCTGGAACTCACTGTGTAGACCAGGTTGACCCCAGGCTCACAGAGATGCCCCTGCCTCTGCCTCCTGAGTGCTGGTGCTGGGATTAAGGTCTTCAGTTTTGTTTGGTGGTTTTACTCTTTTTTTTCTTCTTGACAGGGCTTTTCCTCTGTAGCCAAGCATGGCATGGAACTCAGGATGGTACTCCTGCTCCAGTCTCCTGACTGACAGGACTGAGCCGTTGAGGCACACTTAGATGTAAGGTGCCAAGGCACCAGTCCCTCACTTCAGAGTCCCTGCATCAGATGAAGTCAAGTCTACAGCTTGTTCCTTCCTGTGGACTCCTTGTTTATAGTATGAAGATGTATTTAAAACCGACAATAAAACCCATACCCTTTTACCCACCAAATCCGAACCCAACATAGTTATGGGACCCGCCTTCATGAATGTGCCATGCCAATTCTCCAACTCCTGCTTACAATTGAAAAAAAAATTTTTTTTTTTTTTCGTTAACCTTGATGGCTGTTCTCATTAGTCAGCCTCTCTCCCCCTCAGTTCTCACTATACAGCTCTGGCTGCCCTCGAACTCATATGTAGACTAGGCTGGCCTTGAACTCACAGATCTGCCTGCCTCTGCCTCCCGAGTTCTGGGATTCAAGGTGTGCGCCACCACACCAGGTCTTTATAGTTTTTTTTTATTCATAGTATTTGCAGTGTGTTTGCCAAATGCATAGTGAGGCAGAAACAAGAGTCTCGGGGTAAAATGGCAATGCAAAGAGGGAGAGAGACATCAGAATTACAGCAGAAAGCAATGGAGGAGTCCAAAGAAAGACCCAAATCCCACCGCTCCATCCCTCACATGACTTCACAGTTCTGAGAGAGGAGACTATTTACCAGTGTGGCTTCGCTTGTGAACCATCAAGACATTGAAGCTAATACAGGATAACCCGCACACATCACAGTTCATCTTCCCACTGGCCGGTCTGCTGCTGTCGTACGGAACGTGTCTCTCCAGCTTAATGTTTTCATATTCATTATATTCTCTTGCATAGCTGTAAGGAATTTCACTCTCGTCTGCATTTCCTATGGGCTCCGGCTTCAGAATGCTCTCATCTCTTTCGCTGTATTCATCTTTCACTTTCATCGAGTCTTCTGCAGGGGACATAAATGCAATAAATGAACAATGACTGTATTTGAAGCCATGAAACAGCTCAGAAAGGAGGCCCACAACTGATGATTGAATACAGAGAAAACTCATGGAACATTGTATACATGCAAAGCAAAAGAATGCCAGGAGGAGGGTGATCATTCATTATTTGAATTTAGAAACACAGTTACACACACACACACACACACACACACACACACACACACACACACACAGAGAGAGAGAGAGAGAGAGAGAGAGAGAGAGAGAGAGAGAGAGAGAGAGAGAGAGAGAGAGAGAGAGAGATATGTCCTAGGTCATCTAGAAGATTAGAGGTCACAAATTTTAGCTGTGACTTTCCAAAGAGACTAGGAAACAAACATTTTGAACAACCAGTCCCTGGTCCTTGGAGAGAAGGAAGAATCTCAGGTATTTTTGGTGGCTGCATTTAGAAAGGCAATGGGATGCTGGGGTTGGTGGTGCACGCCTTTAGCCCCAGCACTCAGGAGGCAGAGGCAGGCGGATCTCTGTGAGTTCGAGGCCAGCCTGGTCTATAGAGCAAGTTCCAGGACAGGCTCCAAAGCAATACAGAGAAAACCTGTCTCAAAAAAAAAAAAAAAAAAAAAAACAGGAAAAAGGAAGGAAGGAAGAAAGGAAGGAAGGAAGGAAGGAAGGAAGGAAGGAAGGAAGGAAGGAAGAAAGAAAGAAAGAAAGAAAGAAAGAAAGAAAGAAAGAGAAGAAAGGCAATGGGATATGCTCTTTGGTTTCAAGATGAAAATACCATTTTGTTGCTACTGGTCTCCGTGCAGACCACTGAGATTGAGAGATGAATAGTGAAACCATTTTTCTGAGTTGAAGCCATGCTTTGTCTTTCCTTCCTCATGAACTGTGGGGAAAACTCTCTCATCTCTCTCTCTTGGAAGCAACAGCCAGCATTGGAATCAGCAGAAGTGCTGGTGTTGGTGGACAGTGTTGAAAGAGACAAAGAAGTAAGGTTTTAAATCCAACTCCAGGAACCGCTCTACGGACCTGGGTGAGCTGGGCTCAACCCAGTTAGGGGAAGAGACAGCTAGACCTAATCCAAGCAGGACTAAACTCAAGACCCTACATCAATTAATTGTGAGGCTGGACTTGATACGAGGGACTGGCCTAAGTGAGTTGGATGACTAAATGCCATTCTGTAAAGGGCTATTGCACTGTTGGGCATTCTTTTTGTAGGTGGGTACAGTCAGAAGGATGGAACTCAGAGCCTAGGACAAAATTCCTTCCCAGAGACCTCTTCAGTCATGCTTCACTGTGTGTGTGTGTGTGTGTGTGTGTGTGTGTGTGTGTGTGTGTATGTATGTGTGTGCATATGTGTGTATATGTGTGTGTGTATATGTGCATGGTTGTGTATGTGTGCATATGTGTGTATGTGTGTGTGCATATGTGTGTATATGTGCATGTTTGTGTGTGTGTATATGTGTGTATATGTGCATGTTTGTGTGTGTGTGTATATGTGTGTGCATATGTGTGTATGTGTGTGTGTATATGTGCATGTTTGTGTGTGTGTGCATATGTGTGTATGTGTGTGTATATGTGTGTATATGTGCATGTGTGTGTGTGTGTGTGTGTGTGTGTGTGTGTGTGTGTGTGTAGGCCAAAGTCAACTCAGATGTCACTTCTCAAGAGCTGTTCACCTTGTTTTTTGAATGTCTCTCTCCCTCACTGGGGCCTGAGGGTCAGGGATCAGGCTAGGCTCGCTAGTCAGCCCATAAGCACCAGGGATCTCTTTGTCTCCACCTCCTCAGTGCCAGAATTACAAGCGCCTGCCATCATACCTGCCATTTCATTTGGGTGCTGGGGATGGAACACACACGTATGGTAAACTGAGTCACTGCCTAAGCCCTCTCCAATTCTTTTAAGAAGAATAAGATAAGACACGTAGGAGGCATGCTGGACGTGGCAGCAGACACCTTTATTGTCAGCACTTGGGATGCTGAAGCAGGCAGCAATCTGTGAGCCACCACAGTTTAGTTCACACAGTTTACACAGGGGCCAGCCTGACCCCCACCCCAAGGGAAAAAAACCCTAAAAACTTTTGCCTTCTGAGACCAGCAGTTGTAAGAGATTTCCGTATATAAAGTATGCTGTATAAGTGCCTATTCTCTCAGAAACCAAGGCTTTAGTCTTTGGAAGTTTTACTTCTCCACGAAGAAACATTATCAATAGGATTTAGAGCAAAAGAGAATTTAGACGTCAGCCAATCCAACCTTCTTTTTTCTCCAACAGGAAATGTAGAAGCAGAGATGCCTTTAACCATTTTCCCAATTTCACACAGTCGGTTCCTGGCACAGGTGTGGCGGGAACACTGTGCTAGTGGCAGAGAGATGGCTCGGCCGCTGAGAGCACTGGCAGCTCTGGCTGGGGACCTGGGTTTGGTTCCCAGCACCTACCTGGTGGCCCACAACTACCTACACCACCAGTTCCAGAGGATCTGGTGAGCTCTTTTAACTTCCCCAGGTACACAGGTGGTTGCAAACATACCTTCAGGCCAACATTCACACACACAAAATAAAAATCTAAATAAACAAACAAACAAAAGAAAAGCTAAATTTAAACTATCAGCGAATTGGATTTGACCCCATATACTCATATGAAAAAAGTCTAGGTGGCTGTTTAACAACTCTATTCCACACCCTTCCTTCACTGGGGTGGATGTAAAAACCCAAAACACTCTGAAAAAGAAAAAAAAAAAAAGATATTTTTAAAAACTACATCCCTTCCAAAACACATCAGAAGTGTTGATCCCACCGCCACAGGAGGAAGTGTAAGGGCAGCTGTGGGCTGCCTTCCACCCCGGTTTCAATTTTCACCTCTGTCAAGGTTACCTTTCATCTATATTAACGTGTTTGCTTAATAGAGCAAGACAAAGCCTAACCAGCACCAGCAAGACCACGGCTGCCACTGTTCCACTAATCACCACCGGTCATGCGCAACCTCCTGACTATAGCAATGCACTGCACAGCTGCAGAATACGCCCACCACAGGCCACGTTTGCCACACTAAGCATCTTGGTTAGCTAGGAATTGATTTCTGTGTCCTATAGGGGAAGAGGTGACTTCTCTTTCTCCTCTCTCCCCCCCCCTCTTTTCCTGGATGGATCTTTCCTGTTTTCATATGGGATTTGTTTCCTTGAATGTTGTTTTTGGCTTTGTTGTTTTTCACTTTTATGAGAAGAGTGACCTGGAGCTGGTGCCCTCCTCTCTGCCTCTGCCGTCCCAGCTGTGAGTGACATCCCACCAAAGCTTGAGTGCACTTCAGTTTGCATGTAGGCGTTTAAAAGAACCTCAACGGAAAACTTCTTCTACTGAGAACCAAGCCCAGCAGACTGAGAGGGCCAGCAGAAAAGATTCCGTTTCATTTGGGTTAGAAAACGTGAACATGCCAGGCAGTGGTGGCGCACGCCTTTAATCCCAGTATTTGAGAGGCAGAGGTAGATGGATCTCTGAGTTCGAGGCCAGCCTGGTCTACAGAGCAAGTTCCAAGAGAGCTAAAGCTACACAGAGAAACCCTGCCTTGAAAAAATAAACAAGAAAGAGAAAGGAAGAAAGAGAGAGAGAGGAAGAGAGAAAGTATGAACTTGACTACATTCAGGCCACTACACACTCCCAAGTGTGGGTCTTTCTGCAAACAGGGCACCAAGGACAGCTGCTGCTTTTGTCATGATTTTGGCTGTGGAGGCCTGACCTGGAGCTTAGTACCACCCCAGCCTAGCTCACTATCAGAGCTTGGCTTTTGAGTCCTCAGCCGTAGGGCAAGGAAGGCAGTATTGAAGATGGGGGAGGTAAAGAAAACTTAGAGTCACGTGGGTGGAGTATTGGAGAAGTGTATTCAACTGCTACGCCGAAAAAGCTCCTGGCATGGCTGTCTATTCACCAGTTCTAGATAAATGACCTGGGTAACCTTTCTGCATGGTGACTGGGGTTCAGCAACCTTATGGTTTAGCATGGAAAGGCAATCAGAGGTGCAAACTCACATACACCAGAGACAAAGACAAGATTAGGATTCCCGAGAGACTACTGGGTTCAGCCCCAGCCTCCAAACAGGGGCCGCTGAACCCAAAGCTGGAAAGTAACCGGACTCCTCTAATGAAGAGATTCATTCCATCCTTTGAGAGGAAGATTTGTTGGAAACAAAGAAAGGAAGGACTTCTACTAACAGCACACAGTCTCTGACTCCGAACGGATTCATTACTAAGCGGTGGGCGCTCTTCTTCAGGCCTTCAACTCAGGACACTGGCATGGAAATTGCATTGCATCAGTACTTCAGGCTTCAGATTCTCTAGGGCAAGCTCCTTTCCCGTGCTCTTTGTGGTCTGCGTGGGCCCTGCGTCACGGAGAACCTCAGTGCATCCTCTCTCCTAATGGCTTTCTAGTCAGATTAACACTTACTGCTTCTAACGCCTCAAAATTCCCTGAAACCTGGGTTCTGCCTCCACACCTCATTGACTCTGTCCTCTGCACCAGTCTACTCATCCTTCATTACAGTGTGTCCCTGTGTGACACTCTCCAGAACTCATGGACACCGTTCCTTGTCCTTCTGTGCTCCTAATTCTTCAATGAAACTCTCTTTTCTGATTGGTCCTTTCCCCACATTTACCTCTTAATCACTGTTGCTCACCCTCTGTTTTCTCCTCTCCGGATACTTCTCTTTGACAGTTTCATCCATTCATAAAGGCTCCAAACAACACCTTTTATGATGAGTCCCCAGATGACAGCTCCCACATATACCTCATCTCAATCCTCTTTCCAAAAATCTTCTAAAATCAAAGTATTTCTTTCCAGTTACTCAAGCTACAGGTCTCACGACCATCATTTCTTTTTCATGTTTGGGTCCCACATCCAAGGACTCACCAGTTGAGTTCTTACCTAACCTCCACTCACCGTTTCCCATACCCATTCCTCAAGGGCCCCGTCTTCTCTCCTGTGGTCTGTAGGCTCCATGCTGTTCACCCTTCCAGCTCATCTTGTGTGTTATTGTTTGTCCTAAGACCACAGTTCTGGTCATGTCATGACCCTGCCAATACCCTTGAATATTCCCCCACTGACAACAAAATAAAGTCCAAATGCAGGAACAACCCTAAAAGGGCTGTTGGTATCTGGGTCAAGCTTATCCTTAGGATGCTGGCTTTTGCTACTCAGACATCTTCATCCAACGAACATCTAAGAGTCCTTGCTTTGTTTATATTATTTCCATTGACTAGATGATCTTTCCCCACCTTTGCCACAAGCCCAAATCCTACACATCTTCTAAAGTCAAATTAACACACTGTTTCCCCCACTATGTCTTCCCCAATTCCATCAGCTGGAAAGTTAGCTTGTTCTTTCTTCCTCTAGGCTATTTATAAATTCTTTCTTTTTCCCTGCAGCCACTAAGCTAGCTGAGCTCTCTCTCTCTCTCTCTCTCTCTCTCTCTCTCTCTCTCCCCTCTCCTCCCCCCACAATCTCTGTGTGTGTCTGTGCAACTCAATCCTGTCTATGACATCACTTAAACAATTTCTACTAAGAGCAGATGTAGGCTGAACCAGAGAATGGATCTCATGGATCAAAGCACATATTGCTCTTGCTGAAGACCTCCGTTCTGTTTCCAGCACCCACACTGGGCAACTCACAACCACCCGTAACTCCAGCCACAGGGTATCTGATGCTCTCTCTGGCTTCTGTGGACACCAGGACTCACATGAACATCTCTGCACGTACACAAACATTAAAAAAGAAAAGAACTGAGGTGCTGGGCTCTATGGTACATGCCTGTTGTTCCAGCTTCCCAGGAGGCTGAAGTGGAAGGACCACAAAAGCTCATGGGCCTGAGAATATTGTAGGTAATATGAGACCCCATATCAAAGACAGCAGCAACAACTGCAAAACCAAATAGAAAAATACATTCTTGTCTGTCTATCTATCTATCTATCTATCTATCTATCTATCTATCTATCGGTTTTTCAAGACAGGGTTTCTCTGTGTAATAGTTCTAGCTGTCCTGGAACTTTCTTTGCAGGCTGGGCTGGCCTCAGACTTGCAGAGGTCCACCTGTTTCTGCCTCCCAAGTGCTGAGATTAAAGGCATGTGCCACCACTGCCTGGCTCCTTTTAAATATTGTTTTATTTTGTAGCTGGGTGTCATGGCACATGCCTTTAATTCCAGCACTCAGAAGGCAGATGCAGGAGGATCTCCTTAAGTCTGAGGCCAGGCTGGTCTACAGAGTGAGATCTAGGACAAACAGGACTAAAAAGAGACCCTGTCTCAAAAACAAGAACAACAAAATAAAGACAAATTACTTAACTTCATGTACATGGGTGTTTTGTCTGTATGCGTGTCTGTGTATGACGTATGTTCCTGGTGCCTGTAGAGGCCAGTAGAGGGCATCAGATCTCCTGTTACAGTTAGTTGTGAGCTGTCATGTGGGGGCTGGGAATCAAAGTAGGTCCTCTGGAGGAACAGCCCATTCTCTTTACTACTGAACCATCTTTCCAGTTCTGAGATTCCCCTTAAAAATACCCAAAACCAAATAATAATAACAACCAACCTAGCCAGGCACAGTGTTGCAGGTCAGTAATGCCTGTGTTCTAAAGGTGGAGGCAGGGGGATGGTAAGATCAGGGCAAACTGTGATTACGCAGTGACACTCTGAATCAAAACCATAACAAAACAAACAAACAAAAACAACGACAAAACAGAGAGCCCCCAAAAGACCAGGGATTTCGTGGTTTTAAAACAAACTGTGCAACCAGTGAGATGATTCAGTGGGAAAAGGCATTTGTATGCAAGCTTGATGACCTGAGCTTGATTCCTGGAACCCTCAGTGTAGGGACAGAACTGGCTCCTGAAAATTGTCCTCCGTCCTTCAGCTCTGTAGTGTGTGTGGCCCTTCACCTCCTATTTCCCACTAAGAATAAAATAAAACCTTCTATTTTTGGAAGTATTGCCTTGATCTACTAGTTTGGGAGAAGGGCCTGGTGAACATGTGTGCACTGGAGCACCAACCATGGGGTGCTGGGGATAGAACCCGGGGCTTGGTACAGGCTGAGCAGGAGGCACTTTACCGACTGAGTTACATTTCCAGCTGAAGTCTTAAGTCTTTTGTGAAGCGAATGAACTGTTAGCAATGTGAGCGATCTCCCACTTGGTTTTGTAAATTCTAACCTTATTATAATTAGATCAGGCTTCTTAGACACACAATTTGAACTGACTCTTCAAACAGCACCCGGCACCAGAAGATTTTGTTTAAGTCAGGAGGTGGGTCTCTAGATGCTCATTTGATTATTACTATTTAAACTGTAAATTTAATTATAGTCTGCCTTTTTGTATGTATGATGATATTCCATAACAAAAAAAAAATATTAAAGGCTTCCTAAGTAAATTTTGTGTAATTGAACTTGTGGAGAAAAGAACACAGCAAACCACAAATTGCTGATAAAAGTAATTGCTATACATTCCCAGAGGGAGGGAAAGATGTCTAAATTGAATGGAACCCATAGGAAATTAGATTAAACTAAACTTTCTGAAGGAGCTGCTCTGGGGGACCATTGTTCCCATCTCTGTCTGTGTTCTGGAGGCGGGTGAGGAAGATGGCACATACTAACGCATACACCCCCTGGAGAGAATTTTGTAGGCTGAAAAGAACAAAGGTTTGGCTCTCTGGGGCTGATGCACATGATTTCACTTCCTGGGGTGATGGTTATCACATGAAAGGCTTGTAGTCCAGAGTAGACATTTTTTGGTTTCACCTGAGACGCTGCAAAAACAATGGGTCCTGGAAAGGATCCAGCATCGAAATCCTTCAGGGGGAATAACAGTCTCAGCCAACTGTGCCTCCATTTGCTTTTACAGGCACATAAAATGCTCGGCTGGAGAGCAGACCCTATCAAAGACACACAGAACAGGCAACTTGGGCTCCTTGAGAGGCATGCTGCTAGAAGGACCATGCGAGTGTTGAAAGGAGATGCTGAATTTCCACGCTGGACCATGAGATCTCAGAATCCAACTCCAAGAAGGACAGGGGTGAAGCAATTAGCCTCAAGTTTGCCAGGGATGCGGTCAGAAGGGACAAAACAACACAGAGGCTACTAGACGGGAAAGACAAAAAAAAAAAAAAAAAAAAGGGTGATGTTGTTCAAGTGTTTTACAAGGATGGAGGGTCATAATCATGAAATCCTCTGCACACGCAGAAGTCAACTGGATAACAAAGACACTTAGTCATCTTAATGTGGCATTTTAATGATGCCGCTGATTTGCTATGCCAATTCAGAGATAATGAGGCCCTAATGCTACAGATGTTCAGCCAGGCTAAAAGAAAGGGGGGGGGGTATTTGCTAGCATGCCATTTTCTAACTATCCAATTAAACAAATTGTGAAAGCACCTAAATAGTTTACCAGGTTTTGACAGCTGTTAATAGGATTTAGACGCTTGAAGTAGGAGAGGGCAAAATGGGAGATGCAGGTTCCACGGGTGTCTCGTCGACAGCCTGCTACTCTTGCTCAGCCTGCACACGTCAACAACTAGAACAGATCTCTTATGAAGTTAATGTCTACACAACGGAAAGGAAAACACTGAAATGATGGGCCATTTCCATTTTCTAAGTCACAATTTTATGTAGAAAGGCATTTGAGAGGAAAAACCTCTGATATTTTGAGAACTAAAGACCAAGGAGGAGTTTGGGTATTTAACTACTAAAACTGTAAAGTCTCAATGCAAATGAAACTTCTGGTCAGTGATTGGCAGGATCTGTTACGATTTCTCTTTTCTTGCCTTTTAGGACAGAATGATGGACGGTTATTAATCTTTAAAGTGGCCATCTTAAGATCAAAGCAGACTGGAAAAAGCGAATCAATCTACAAAGAGATAAAATTCTACTATCTCAGTAGCGTGGAAATAAGAGCGAGCAGGTTTTGGTAGTATTCCTTTGGTTTGGGTTTTCATTAAAACACTTTCTCGTGGGCCTTTTAAATTTCTCTGTAAAGAGTTGATGTGCATAAAGGTAAATCATATCACTTCAAATGCAAGAGGGTTAGCACACCCCCAATTCAACCGTTGCAGAAGACTTCCTTCATTTTACCAATGGCATCAATCTTTGCCTTATTATCTGGCCATCAACACAGTTCATTCATGTAATATTAACAGTGATTTTGTCCAGTGGCTTCAGTACATTTCCCTGGCTTCCGTTAGAAGAGAGGAGATTGGCTACTTCCAACATCAGGCATACCCTGCACCCAGCAGAAGGTGAAGTTTCAGCAACCTGGCTCAGCTTAGCTCTTTTAAATGCCAGGGCACCAGGTGCAATTCTTCCGTGAAATAACATAAGCACCGAAGAACACAGTTCATGAAGATTCCCTCTAAACCACAGAGCATTGTAAGTCTAAGGCCTTCCTTTATTTCTGCCCAACATAAAGATCATCTTCGTCCGGCCCAGCAGCTAAGAGCACTTGTTGCTTCAGAGGACCTGGGTTCGATTCCCAGAACCCACATGGTGGCTCACAACCTTCTGTAACTCCAGTTCCAGGGGACCCAACTCCCTCTTCTGGCTTCTGAGGGGACCAGACACATTTGTATGAGTGTTTTGCCTGCATGTATTTATATGCAAATCTAGAAAGATTACTTTTACCTATGGTCATTAATATTATTTGGCATGTGTAATTCTGAGCAGTCACTGCTATGCATAAAAATGAATGAAAATTCAGGCTGGAAAGATGGCTCAGTGGTTTAGAGCACTTGTTGCTCTTGTAGAGGACCCAGGTTCAATCCCTAGCCCCCATGGGTGGTTCTCAACCGTCCATAACTCCAGTTCCAGGGAATGAATGCTCCCCAACCATTCTGTTAGACAGGATCTCACTCTGTAGCTTTGTCGGCCCTGAAACTCACTATGTGGATCAGGTTAATCATAAACTCACAGAGATCCACCTGCCTCTGCCTCCTGGATTGAAGTACTGGGATTAAATTATGCGCCATCATGCCTGGCTTTTGTTTTGTTTGGTTTTTTTGGTTTTTTGAGACAGGGTTTCTCTGTGGCTTTGGAGGCTGTCCTGGAACTAGCTCTTGTAGACCAGGCTGGCCTCAAACTCAGAGAGATCTGCCTGCCTCTGCCTCCCGAGCGCTGGGACTAAAGGTGTGCACCACCACCGCTTGGCTCATCATCATTATTTTTAAAGCATTCACTTAGAGGGTAGGGAGAGGGCTTTGTTGGAAAAGTGCACAGGCCTGAGGGCTAAGTTGAGATCTCTGGCATCCATGTAAAAAGTCACATGCAGTGGTAGCACCTACGGTCCTAGTACCAGAGCAGCGGAGGGAGGAGGGTCCTCAGAGCTCGCAGACCAGGCGGTCTTGCTGAATTAGTTTGCATCAGGTCCTAGTGAGTGATCCTATCTCAATAAATAAGGTGGAGAGCAATAGAGGAAGACATCTGACATAGACACATATATGTGTTGAACCCTCATACAAACACACACGAACATCTACGCACACACACACACACACACACACACACACACACACACACACACACACAACATTTTCGAACATTTAAAGCATGTTAAAATATAATTCTTAGAAAAGTTCAAAAGTTGCTATGCAAGTATAATTAAATTTGCTAAAACCTTCTGGTTATCACAGTATCAAACTTGGTCACAGGCAAACCAAAATGTCTTCCATGGCCACAGAATATGTAGCTCCTGATTTATGCAGTGCGTGGTGGGACAGATACACATTTATTCCTTTGCAGACTAAGAATAGTTTCAAGGCTGCCCCAGAATGTGCAGAATTGAGTTATTCTAGGAAGTGATAAATGAATTCCTCAGGTAGCCTGAACCAATTCACTGGTAACAGCCAGGCCAAGGAGGGAAGAGGTCTGTTTTTCAAACTCTTTCCTTTTTTTATTTTATATTCTCTTCTGACTCAACTTGTTCCTGCTGCAGAGTGTCAAGCCTGCGTCTAGCATCTCCCTGCTGAACCCAGAGACGTGGTTAATCACTTCCTGGTTTCCATACTTGATTGACACTCAACAGACTAGAGGACTAGCTACCCCATCTCCAAACATGCCCATCCTGAAATCTTCCTATACAGTATTGCTCGATGCCCTGTATATATAATTTTCTTTCCCCTCCCCCTTTATTGAAAATGTTTTATCCAGCTTTGGACCTACTATGTAGCCAGGATAACCTTGACTCCTCCTGCTTCCACTTCATCAGGGCTGGGATTATAGGAGTGTGACTCTACATTCAGTCGATGCAGTGCTGGGGGATCAAACCTAGAGTTTTGGCATGCAGGACAAACATTCCACCCATTGAACTGTTACCCTCCACCGCCACCAGCCCTTAACAGGCTGTCCTGGAACTCTCAGCTTCCTGAGCACTGGGGTTACAGATGTGACCTCCATATTGCTCTCCTTGCACCTTCAACACTGAGTGTGGGGTGTGGTGAGGATCTGTGACTGTTTCCAAGCAATGGAAAGAAGCAAAAGAGGTGAGAAGAGAAGAAGGATGAACGATCGTTCGGTTCTTTGCCTGAAGTACAAAATTAGGGTTGATGGTGTTTTTAAAAATTGCACAGATTGTAGTTTTGCCTAAAGCTAGCACATTAGCAGAGAGTGGAAACAATGAATTGTTTCTAAGTAAAGGTACAGCGATCAGATCCAAAGCATATGAAGAACTCTCCAAATGGGGAGTGGGGAACAAAGATGAAAATTTCAGAGATTTTTTTCCTTTGTAACATTAACTTAACTAAAATTAAATATGTAAGAAAATGATAAAGTTGACCATCTGTAGCATATCATTTGAACTTTCAGCCCCCGCTTCTGTTCCTCCTTCCCTTTTTGACATTCAAATAATGGGATGAGAGCATAAGTAACCGGGAGAGACTGCTGGCTTCTAGGTGAACGTGCATGATTAACGCACACCGGGGAATAAGCTGTCTTGTCACTGGAACATGCTCATCCCTAGAGGGGGGCGTGCAACTGCTTAACAGCTGCCCAGTCGCACACCGGGAGGCTGCAAGCAAAGTTACATCCTAGCTCAACCAAGACACTGTGGAGGGAACGCTGTCTGACAGAACGGAACAAGAGCAGAATCTAGCCAACCGCTCTTCCTTTTTACATGGAAATCCCTAATGGTCATGAACAGAGATGGTGTCAACCAATCACATTCAAAGACTAGACCAGGTACTTACTGATAGCTATAGGGAACGAATAATACAGAATCGAACTCTCTTTTTCCAACTTAAAATATGATCCAATGCCTTGAAGTAACCAGCTCATGACTTTAATGAGAATTTGACTTCTATGAATTTTCTCATTTGGGCAAAGATAATATCTACATCTCACAGGGTTTTTACAGTCATGAAATTAATCAAGATACTGCACAGTCCAAGCGTAATAGTTAACTTGTGGTATGTTCATGACCTTGATTTAGGCAAAGATTTCTTAGATATGATACTAAAATCCTGATTCATAAACAGAAGTGTCTCATAATTTAGTAAGAAGGCAAACATCCCAGTTAAATGCACACAAATGGGTAAGAGCTCAGCTCAAGTGGTAGAGTACTGGCCTAGCATATACAAGACCCTAGATTCAGTTCTTAGCATTACCAAAATAGGTTTTAAAGAGCACACGGGATAATTACATTGACATTTCACTAAAGAGGTTGTACAAATGGGCAATGGGCCAAAGACGACAGTCATCACGGGTCATTAGAGAAAAGCAGCCTAGAACTACCAGACGCTTCTTCACACCTGCAGCCAACAGACACACAAGGACACCCAGGAAACAAAATGTATGTGTGGTGGTGATATAAAACAGTGTAGCCATTTGGAAAACCATTTGGCATTGTGACAAGCAGCCTCCCCAATGGCTCCCAGTGGTCTCTCCTTCTTAGTATATACTTTGTAGTCTATTCTCCCCTTAACTGCAGGCTGGACCTGGATGATTTGTTTCCAATGAGCAAAGTTGGCAAAAGTGGTTGGGGGTGTCCCCTCTGTGATCAGGTGAAAGATGGTGGCTTTAATCTTGCTCCACTTTTTTCCTGATGCCATGTGCTTCTCTGGCATGTAAGCTGTAGGATAACTCAAACGGTAAGAAATTGGAGCCAGTGCCTGGCAACCTCCAAAATAAAATGAGGTCTTTGGTCTAACAAGTGTTAAGACCAACTCCTGACCACCGCCACTAGTGAGTTCTGGTTGTTTCTTCCCTTGTCAAGTCTTCAGAGGAGATGACAGCCCAGGTCATTGTCTCCATTGGAAGCTTGGGAGAAACTATGAGGTAGAGGACCCAGAGATGCTGTGTCTATATTTTTGAGACAATCATTTGTATTGTCTCCAAATTGCCCAGGCTTTCAGTAATTTCTTACACGTCAGTTGGTAACCAATCTAGGAAACTCCTTATAAAATAGACATACCAAACAACCCTGGAATTCCACTCCTAAATATGTACTTGAAATGAAAACGTATATTCATATGACTTATATTAAAATGTTCATAACAACATTATGCTCATCAATTTGTGATCTGAACAAAAATATTTTCTAGTAGCAATGAAATCCTACTCAGTTATAAAAAGAAGCAAGCCAAAAAACAAAAACAAACAAACAAACAAAAAAACTGGGTGGCGGTGATGCACACACGCCTATAGTCCCTGCAAAGGCAGGCAGATCTCAGGGAGTTTGAGCCAGCCTGGTCTACAGAGAGAGTTCTAGGACAGCCAAGACTGTTGCACAAAGAAATTCCATCTCAAAAAACAAGCAAACAGACAACAATAAAAAAGCCAAAAAACAAAACAAAAAATAGAATGCCAGAGATGGTTTTGAGATTCAGTCAACAAAGAGGTGAAAAGGCCCACACAGTTGCCTCTGCAACTTGGTGGGTAGGAAGCATGGCCACAAGCCTGTACTGACTTAGGAGAAGCTAATGAAAGCCTTTTCTATTTTCTCCTGGGCTGTTCTGCACTTCCTCGAGGAATACCAAAGGGTAACAAATGCTTGGCTGGGATTTTTGCTTCTGCAGGCGCAGGTGCGAAAGAGCTGGCTCTAACAAATCTTGTCACTGTCTTTAATGCCACCAGACCGACGAAAATAGCGAAATATCTATCACGATCCCGTTTTTACTTCTTTGGTTGACATAATTAACAAATTTATTATGGGTAAGGTCACACATTATTTTTAATTATTAAACCGTGGGTCTCCATATGTTACTGTTTAGACAGCATCAATCGCTGAAGTGTATAGTTTTCAAGACTGTCATCCCAGCAACCTCAAATGTAGCTCCAACCGCAGTCAGTGAGGGCAGCTTCCAACTAAACAGCTAAATGAGAAAACATCTGTGCTTACCAGTCAAAACGAGAAAGGTCACATGTTAAACCCTGTTAATCTTGTTTATTGGTGTTTGAAGGTTATACACCGAGGGCTGGATTACCAGGGTCCTCCTTCAGGCCTCTGACATCTTTATTCATTCTGCTGTGTGTGAGACAATTAAAGACCCAAAGCTCTGGAAGTTAGTCGATCACTTTCACATGTAGTTTTGCCATCTCTAAGCTGGAGTGCTCTGTTAACCCATTGCCAGGACTCTGGTTAGACACTAGGAAAGGTCACATACCAGTCAGAGGAGCATGACTATGTTTTTAAATATTATTTTCCAAATTTTCACCCATCATTTTCATATGGCTGAAGCACCCAAAGTATTCTTCCACCAAAATCAAGAAAAATGAGCAGTTGGTCAGTAGGAGGTAAAATTAAGATTGTCCTGGTGTAGTTTTGAGGACTGCAAAGAAAAGGGGCCGGGCTGGGGAAGTCACTCAGGGGTAGAATGCTTATCAGACCTGGGCAAGGACCCTGGTTCAAGTCTAAGCACCGAGAGAAGAAAAGGAGAGAGGGTTGGTCCATCTCTTATTCTCTAAGCAGAAAACGAGATGTTTTTTATGTTGGAACTACAACATGGAAGTATCTTAAAACAAAAAGACACTAAAGTCAAGAGC
Source organism: Cricetiscus sungorus (assembly GCA_030556225.1). Lineage (NCBI taxonomy): Eukaryota > Metazoa > Chordata > Mammalia > Rodentia > Cricetidae > Cricetiscus > Cricetiscus sungorus. The sequence goes on from JANBXA010000069.1 coordinate 74,584,613, forward strand.
TCTGGAGAGATGGCTCAATGATTAAGAACACTTGCTACTCTTCCAGAGGACTGGGGTTCAATTCCCAGCACCCACATCGGGGGCCCACAATTGCCTGTAGTCCTGCTTCCAAGGGATCTGACATCCCCTTCTGGCACGCATGGGTATCTACACATACACACACTTAGACATACGCATACACATAAAATAAATAAAATTTCAAAAATGAGCCCTAAGGTTTTACATACTTCGGTTCGATCTTGTTTATCTTTTCTGAGCTGTAGACCTCTTAAAATGTATGCATACCTATAACGCGAAGCATGACATGGTACCAAGAGATTTTTCTGCATTTCTGCCCTAGAACTTTAAATTGGCTCAGGTTCAAATGAAAGGCATCTCTATGCTATGCTTTGTACAAACAGTGGTTTGCCATCCAAACCGTTTCACAAGTGTCCTTGAAGGATATTGGAAATATTATGCTTGTCCCTTATACATTAAGAAGCTACTAACTGATATTGATAATTTCTCATCATGGTTTACTGTTTTCAAGACAGGGTTTCTCTGTGTAACAGTCCTGGCTGTCCTAGAACTCACTCTGTAGACCAGGCTGGTCTCAAAGTCAGAGATCCGCTTGCTTCTGACTCCTGAGTGCTGGGATTAAAGGTGTGTGCCGCCACTGCCTGGCATAGTTTACTCCTAAACAAAACTACATTTTTTTTTTTTTTTTTGGTAATAAATACTGATGGTTCTGGGTATGTCTAATCTTTTAATATTGTGACAAAATTTCATCACCTACAAAGTTCACATTTGAGAATCACACAATGGGGTTACAAAACAATTGCAAAAAGCCTCAGTGTTTTAAGTAAATTTAGGATTCTGTGTTGGGGGCCACATCATAGCTACCTTGGGGTGTACGTGGCCCATCAGGCCCAGATGGAACACATCTGTAACTTATTACATCTTCTTAAAAACATTCAGGCTGGTAAGATGGCCTAGGAGGTAAAGGTGTTTGCCAACAAGGCTGATGACCAGAGTTCAGTCCTTGAAACCCACGTGGTGGGTAGAGTCAGCTGTGGCACATGACCTTCTGACCACACACAGTGAATGAATTAATAGATGTAAAAAGGTATCCAATGGACACCAGTATTAGTCATGTGATCTTTTCCTGTCATAAATTAATGAACATATAAATAAGCTTTTTAAAAGCTTATTTAGAAATTATCAAGTGTTGCTGGAGTTTCTTTCCAGCCTGGTCCTGCAGCTGATTAACCCCAAATAAACAATTTATAAACTGTTGACTGAAGGCTAGGGATTCTTACTGGCTAGCTCTCTCTTAATTATTAACCCGTTACAGATGTGGCTTACCTGTAATCCAGCATGTTACCCCTTCAGCAGCATGGCTTCTCTCCATGGCCTCTCTCTGCCTTCTCTCCCCAGAATTTTCCTCATCTCATCGCCTTGCCTATACTTCCTGCCTGGCTAGTGGCCAATCATTGTTTTATTCATCAACCAATAGAGAAACATATATACAGAAGGACATCTACCATCAGATGGGTGGATGGATGGATGGATGGAAAGGCAGAAACAAAAGTAACAAACATGGACATATACTATCTATCTAGAACTCTGGTGCTCTAGATACAAATAGGTTCATGGCATGTGTCTATAATCCCAGCACTTGGGAGGCTGAGGCAGGAGGATCACTGTGAGTATGAGGCCAGCATGGGTAACATAGTGAGTTCTAGACCAGCCTGGGACCTTGCCTTAAAAAAAGAAGGAAGAAGGAGGAGGAGGAAGAAAATGATGATGACCAGTAGGCCCTTGTCATAATACTATAATCAAAATGAAGCTATAACATGGTGGTCATTGGCTCTTATCCCATGGGAGTGGGTAGAGAGCAGTTGCTGTGGAAGTCTTTAGAGGTTTTTAAGTTTATGCCATGGCAACTGTGTTCAAGCTGAACATGTCTGTTCTTGCTTTGTACCTTTTGTGACAATACATACCCACACCATCTATATTCTCTAGCTTCACAATAATGTGAAGTTATCTTATAAGTTCTGCATCCTACTTCCTATATATATAGAGATTTTTGTCTCTCACATCATTCTCCTTTATAATAATTAGAACTAACATCTCCTCCCCCCTACAAATGGCATTGTGTGCCAGGCAGGAGTGTGTTCAGTCCCTAGGCTGGCGGTGATCTGGTAAATGCTTAGTAGTTAACACAGGGTGGGGGAAATCTTGTTCATTTCAGTGCTGTCAATACTCTACCACGGCCAGTTTCAAGCTACCAAGTGAAGCCTGCCAACTCACACAATTCCTGAAAATTTCACTAGTGGCTACATGCTTGCTCTGGCACAGCACTGGGATTTCCTCTGGCCCTCAGCAGGCTATCTTCATGTGGTATTCAACTGCACCAGGAGCCATCATGCCCCGTTGCCCTAGCTAATGCCAAATTCATCTGAGCCCAGAAATCACTTGGCAGGAGCAGCCCATGGGTGTTTCGTGTGCCCATCAGCCAGAGCAGGAAGAGACGCCAGCACTACCACCTCAGAGACCATTGTGAAAAGAGGCAGCAATCTCCAACGAGCCCCTAGGAACAGTGGGCTGATTTCTGCTTTAACCATTTCAACAGTCTATTCTCCTGCAAACACTAAATGTATGCCTGCGCATTCTTTTAACCTCACTGTGCTTCGTGGGTTGGCTAAAAAAAGAAAGAAAATGCAGTGATGATTTTTTTTTTTTTTTTTTTTTGGTCAAGAAGACTCAAGGAAAGACATCTTGGTCTTACCACTGGCACAGCCGCAAAGTTGACAGAGGGAACTGTGACTCTCAGCCCATCCCAACACACACAACCTCTGTGATGGCACACTACTGATGTTGTGAGATAACTCCTGCATCCCATAAGCGGGGCCTTGCTCTGGGCGCAAGAGATGTAATATTTTGATAAAATGTGGCACTTCCTTTCGAAGTAGGTATCTGCGTGTGCGCTGAGCTATACAGAGGCAAAGCTGACTCTGTCTCTCCAACTGCTCCAGCCACCCCTCCCACACATCTACACTCCCGCAGAATAATTAGCATCCATGAGCTGCTGAGGTAGCTTGTTTTTTCACCCTTTGGCAGCATCAAAGTCACGTGTGTTAATGTTTGTTATGAGCACTGGGTGACTGTAGGCATCAAAAAGGATCACGACTATGGCATGGGTATCACATGTGTGTGCCATAGACCTGTTATCTCAGCACTCAGGAGCTTGAGACAGGAGAATTGCCACAAGTACTAGGGTAACTTGCTACATTGTAAGTTACAGGCTGGCCAGAACTACAATGGGATTCCTTTTCCACACCCCCCCCCAATCCCCCAGCGGAACAAGATGCTATAGAAAGCTACAGAGTCTTGGAGCTATGTTTTCTGAGGAAGAAAAAGATTGTTTCCTTCTTCTCTCTTTTTTTTTTCCAGCAAACTTTCTACACACCCATCTTTATTTTAAATTAGTCTGCTCAAGGTGTCACCATAGAGACCACCTAAGGCCTGCCAACCAAGTATCAAATGAATTTTCTTTTTCTTAGAACCAGGCAAGACCTCTAAATAAATACACTGAGAGATGGCTCAGTAGGGAAGGGAGCTTGCTGCCAAGCCTGACGACCTGAGTTCCCCAATCCCAGTAGTGAAAGTAAAAACCAACTCCCACAAATAAAGGTCTCTGGAAACTGGGGTTAGAATGGGATTACATTTGATATCAACATGCCCAGTGATACGCCAGGGGTGGGGTGGGGTTGTAGAGACGAGACGTTGAGGGGATGGAGAGCCTGTAGAAAGAATATGGTGCTGTGTAGTTCTTCCTCATGTGAAACTAGATTCTCACCTTCACCTCTCCCTGCTGAGGAAGAGAAAGCGTCTGCCACGAGTGTGCTAGTTAGGAGGTTGGGATTCTAGGTACATTTACCGCAGAACAGAATTATTTTCCCTGTTTGGAAATTTAGGAAGTCTGGGTTTAGCCACCAATGTCCTGCATTTCTTGTCTTACTGGCCCCCTCATTTTTGCAATCCCTATCAGCCATCGTTATGATTAGGATCCACAATGTCCCCCAGGGACTGGGTGCTAAAGCTTAGTTGCTAACCTGTCAGCATTGCCAGGATGTAGTGGAAACTGTACGGGCAGGGCCTAGTTGGAGGAAGTAGGTCACTGGGAAGTCCTTGAAGGGTGTGTAGGGTCCCAGTCCCTTCCCCTTTCTCTTTTTGCTTCTTGACTAGCATGAAATGAACAGCTTTGTTCTATTGCAGGCTCCACCGTGATTATTTTGCCATGGGTCCAAAGTGATGGAGCAAAGCAGCCAGGGCTGAGACCTCAAAACTTGCAAGCCCAAATTGACCTTTCCACTTATCTTCAATTTTGCTTTTTAGAAACACGGTCTTATGTAGCCCAGAGGGCTTCAAACTTTTTTTTTTTTTTTTTTTTTTTTTGAATCCTATAAAAACACTCAACTGGGACCCAAAGCAGGCTGTCCTGGAACTTCCTCTGTAGATCAGGCTGGCCTCAAACTCATAGAGATCCTCCTGCCTCTGCCTCTCCAGTGCTGGGATTAAAGGCGTGCGCCACCACCAGGCTAATTTTAAGTTGTTTTTCTCAGGTATTTTTGTCATAGCAATGGAAAGCTGACTAATACAGTTCTTTGCATGTACAGTAACCATTTGTTCTGGAGCAGCTACCTATGCAAACTGTAAAGCTGGTGTCAGCACCTGTCACACCTGTCACATCAGCAGCCACCCCACCTCACTTGCACACTCTGTTTCCAGTTCTCTCCCCAGGGCTATCATACCAAACTACAGCAGAGATCCCCCCTTCACAGATCTGAAGGTGTGGGAAGGGGCGTGGCCCCTCCAGAGGCTCCAGCCATCTTTGGTAGTCCTTGCTTGTGGCAACACAAACTCCAATCTCTACTTACTGTCACACGACTTTCTTCTCTGTGTGACTTCCTCTCCTCTTACAAAGAAAGACTCCAACTATTGGAGTTAGGGCCACACACTAGCCCACTATGACCTTGCCAGCCATTGGAGTTAGGGTGACATTAACCCACTTATTGGAGGGTCACACCGTGGCCTCAACAGCCATTGGAGTTAGGGCTGTGACCTTTTTAGTCATTGGAGGGCCACACTAGCCCACTGAGACCTCACCAGCCATTGGAGTCAGGGCCACACTTAGCCAGTGTGACCTCATCTTAACTAAGAACATCCACCGTGACCCTGTCTCATCACCATGTCTCATCTCGATGGCTTTTCAGATCCAAAAGGAGGATCCCAATGCCTTTTGTGTTGACAGAGCTGGTTAAGATACATTCCTGGGATGCTGGACAGGGGCTGTTTCTACTGCTCATGATTAGTCTGATGACAGTTGCAACTAGATAGCAAGAAGAGATAAATAACAATTATTCTTATATATCAACGGCTGCGCTGCAAGGATAAGTCCGAACCTTCTCATTCTCTGTGCTTTGAATCAGTTGAATCACACCAGTTCACAGGGATGTGACTTGCTGAAGAGGGGGCGCACGCCTTTCATTCCAGCTCTGAGGAGGCAGAGGTGGGTGGATCTTTGTGAGTTCAAGGCCAGCCTGGTCTACACAGTGAATTTTAGGCCAGCCAGGGCTACACAGTAAAACATCTGGCAACTTACTTTTTAAAAATTAAGTCAGTGTGTGTTTTGCTTGCATGTACAGCTGTGTGCCACTGCATGCCTGGTGCCCTTGGAGGCCAGGGTTGGGCATGGATCTCTGGAACAAGAGTTACAGAAAGTTGTGAGCCATCATGTGGGTGTTGGGAATGGAACCTGTGTCCTCTGGAAGAGCAGCCAGTGATCTTAACCACTGAGCCATCCCTCCAACACCTAGGCTTCATCTTCTTCTTCTTCTTTTTTTTTTTTTAAGTTTATGATGCAATAGGTTAAACTTTGTCATATATGCAAATAGTTCCAGATAAAGTAAAATTAAGCATGTAAACAATTACTAGTCAAACATACTCCAAAAAACTCAGTTTTAACATAGCACTGTGGTAGAGCTGGGCAGTGTAAGAAGGTCTTACAGGGGAAGCAACTTGAGTTGGTGTAAATTGTACTAGTATATTAGCTGATAGACTTTCCTCTTCAGGAATAAAGGAGGCAGCAACTAAACATTAACATAACATTTAATCTACATGAGATTTTTATTTATGTTTAATTTACGTAAATTACAATGGTCTGAGCTAAAATTATTAGGGGCATATTTTTCTAATTTTAGAAATGATAACAGTTATAATCCTTACTGATGTCTCTTTAAAATGTTTACATGAACAATTTCTTGCAGATTATGATTGCAAGTTAAATTCCACTCACAATTTGTCTTTGTAAATAAAGTTTTATTGTTTGCACACCCATGCCTATTCCTTTATATATCTCCTCTGATTGTTTTACACTGTATCAGCAGAGTTGAGAAGTCCATAACATAGGTTGTATGTCTCACAAAGCCTAAGATATTATCTGTCCCTTTACAGATTAAAAACTTTGCCAACCTCTGCACTGAATTCCTGAGACTATATTTTTTTTTTTTTTAAATAATGGCCTGTAATCCCAGTACTCTGGGGCAGAAGCAGATGAATCTCTGTGAGTTTGAGGCCAGCCTGGTGAGTTCCAGGACAGCCAGAGCTACACAATGAAACCCTGTCTCAAAAATCAAACAAACAAACAAACATAAAAAATGTATATTGTTTGTGAAGTGAGAAACAAGTATCTGTGAGATTGTGCACTAAGATCTGAAAACTTAAAAAGATTTAAAAGACATTTCATTTTTAAGCTCTCAATTGAACACAATTATAATTAGTTTGAATTTAACACACTCCAGAGAGGTCTTAGCTTCTACAAATTCTCAAAGAACATTTAAAAGGACATCCCTATGCTGGGTGGTGGTGGTGCACACTTTTAACCTCAGCACTCAGGAGGCTGAGGCAGGTGGATCTTTGTGAGTTTGAGGCCATTCTGGTCTATAAAGCAAGTTCCAGGACAGTTATGACTATTACACAGAGAAACACTGCCTGGAAAAAACAAATCAAAATAAAACAAAACAACGTTCCTATTAAATTTAAATACACAGGGTTCTCTAAAGTTTGTTTTTTTTATAATTGTTATGGCATTATAACTACAACTCCCTAATTCAAATTTATAAATATAGTCCTAACTCCAGCTTCACCATTGGCTTGTCATGCAGTGTTTGTTGTTGCTGCTGCTGCAATGAATTTGAGAAATACTGTCATTCAGCCTAGGCCAGCCTTGATCCTTGAGCCTGAACCTCCTGAATTATGGGGTTACAGGCCTGTGCCACCATTCCCAGGTAATGTTCTCTTTCAAGTTTATAAATTTGGCACATATAATTTGAACGTACTGATTATCTTCTTTAAAGCAGTGTGCCCTGGCAACTGCCTTTTTTCAAAGACAAATTACTCACACTATAGACATTAATCATCTTTTAGTCAGTTTGAAAGTTAATCATGAGCAAATGGAATAATCTTTCAACACTGATGTTATCCTATTAGCTTCTTTCTTTCTTCCTTCCTTCCTTCCTTCCTTTCTTTCTTTCTTTCTTTCTTTCTTTCTTTCTTTCTTTCTCTCTCTTTCTCTCTCTCTTTCTTTCTTTCTTTCTTTCTTTCTTTCTTTCTTTCTTTCTTTCTTTCTTTCTTTTGGGGTTCGAGACAGGGTTTCTCTATGTAACAGTTCTGGCTGTCCTGGAACTCACTTTGTAGATCAGGCTACCCTCACATTCACTGAGATCTGCCTGCCTCTGAGTCCCAAGTGCTGGGATTAAAGGTGTGGGCCACCACCACCCAGTTCTATTAACTTCTTTCTAAGTGAGCTCTAAGTGGGGCAGCTACCCAGCTTCCTCCCTATTCCCAGTTATTTAGACTAACTGATCACATCTTAGAGTCTCTATCCAGAAGTGCATGACATTCCCTGATGCCACCAACTGGAAACACTGAGTGTTTGCAGCATTTGGGTGGGTTATTTTGTTTTTTATGTTTGAGACAAAGTCACTCTATGTATCCCAGGCTGGCTTGGAACTTTCTATGTAGCCCAGGCAAACCTGGAACTCTCTATTATCCCAGGCTAGTTTTAAAGTCACAAAGATCCTCCTGCCTCTGCCTTATGAGTACTGGGATTACAGGCGTGTGTTACATGTTTTAAGTTGCATGGATATTATCTGTTTTCATGATTCTGTTGGAGAATTAACTCAGAGCTTCTTCTGAATCCAGAGGAAATTCCAACATGACTATCAATTCCCAGGACAGTTGCTGTTTAGAGAGAGGTTGCTGTTACCCCAAACACAGATTTAACGTGGTGACTACCAGAACTCAGGAGACCTAACCTAGAAATGTGGGCACAGCTACCACTGCTTTATCTCCTCCTGAATGTGACTCGATGGATTTCACCGTCAAGAAGCTGCCGAATCAGAGACATCGTGTGCCTTCCCTCAGCACTTATGACCACATCCTGCACAGCAGTGTTTTCTGACTCTGTGGTTAAAAACTGGCACAAATTAATGTATAGCTCGGCAGATCAGGAATGTGAGCTAAGGCCGTGATTTGAATCTCAGAATTATTAGACGAGGAACTCAAGTTCTGTTCTTGAACATTCAGACAACAGAAAGAGAGCCTGAAAAGAAAATACATTTTTTTTTTTTCCGGAGAAATACATACAGGCAGAATTAACTCAGGACTTTCATTTAGTCATTCAACAAACGTTTATTGCTCATCTGCTATGGGTGAGGTGCCTAGTAGTGAAAAAGATGTCCTAAATGCCAGACAATAAAAGGTGGAAGGGGAAAGACAGTTAGCAAATAAAAGTTGAGAGTTACCTGTGTTGGGTGTCATATCAGAATAAAAAGCAACACTTTCTCTAAAGAAAGACATTTTGGATGAGATCTGAGTGAAGTTTATAAAGCAACAGTGGATGAGGTTTGCCATCATAATTATCATCATAACATGGGAGATTTTTGGTTTTTTGAGACAGGGTTTCTCTGTGGAGCTTTGGAGCCTGTCCTGGAACTAGCTCTTGTAGATCTACCTGTCTCTGCCTCCTGAGTGCTGGAATTAAGGGCGTGCACCACCACCGCCCAGATTGTTTTGAAATTTTTTTTCTTCTTGCTTTCTACTTCCATGAACCTTGGCCTCCATTCACCCATGTCCTTATGCACACACAGCCTCCCCACACAGATGCAAACATGCACGCACACTTGGGATTTCAAGAGTCCAGGTATGGGGCGGGGGCAAGACCAAGAAATGAAACCAGGGGTAGAGTGCAGACCGAGTGACCTTATTTTATAAGTCAGTGTCATCGGCTTGCTGATGAACCATTAGTAGAATGAATTATGGGCTTATTAAAGGGAAGTATTTTGACTTTTTTTCTTTCTAGGGGATCTAACCCTTGCATGTATTAAGTGCACACACTCTACCCTGAGCAAACCCCTCTAGCACTTTACTTTCCAGATGTTGCACAGTGGTCAGACAGGTGTGGGCAGGGCCCACAGCTCACTATGGAGCAATTGCTGATTATTCCTGAGGGAACTCCCAGCGTGGAACATTGGATAGGAGCCACTATAAGGCCTGTTTAACTTGAAGCAGTCTATGTAACTCACCTAAGAAATACTAAGGGGGAGCATTCCAGATAAAACGACTGATATACCTCCCAGTCAAGACCATTATACTCTCTCAGAATTGCCTAATTCTGAGGACAATCTCCCCCTGGATCTGTAAGACCCCTAATGCCAGGGCATCAAGAATGCAGGACATAGCCCAGTGGTGGTGGTGCACCCCTTTAACTACAGCACTTGGAGGCAGAGGCAGGTGGATCTCTGAGTTGGAGGCCATCCTGATCTACAGAAAGAGTTCCAGTACATTCAGGGCCATTCAAGGAAAAAAAGAAGAAGGAAAAAGAAGTAGGGGCTAGCAAGCTGGCTCGAAAGATAAAGGTGATTGAATCTAAGCCTGGAACCCTGAGTTTGATGGTGGGAGAAAGGATTCCTACAGGCCGTCTTCTGACCTCCACATACACCTCTGCCCCCAATAATAATAATAAATAATAATTTTAAAAAGAATTGAATTACTAGCTACCCAGTTATTTTTTTTATTTTAGAGAACTGGCTGTTGGAAAATACTCCAAACTATGAAAGTATGCTATTTTTATAATGGAAAGTGGTAAAACAAACATCTTTCATTTTCTGTTGTGACAGGGCCTGAATATTTTGTTTTGGCCCTAAATTCATGACCCTCCTGCCTCAGCTACACAAGAGCTATAATCGTAGACATATTCCACCAAACCTGGCAAATAACTAGTCTTAGAGTTAATATAGTGTGAACAATGAATGCATATCTTAAAATGTCAACATACTGGCATGATACGTGTGTGTGTGTGTGTGTGTGTGTGTGTGTGTGTGTGTGTGTGTAAGTGCCCATGGAGGCCAGAAGGTCCCCTGAAGTTACTGGTGACAGAGCCACCAGACATGGTTGTAGGGAACCAACTTAGAATCCTCTAGAAGAGCAACAGGACTATTTAACTGCTGAGTCATCTCCCCCACCCCAATATTAGTTTCATCTTGCAACAAACTATTGCACTAAACCCACAGATGCACATTTCAGCTGGAAAGGTCTTCCTCACACTCAACCTTAACTATATCTGTAACCATAGAGTTTTAACTGCACAGCATGGTTTACCTCCTGCATCTTCATCTTCATTGGCAGGGGCTTCTGTACTGTCCACATTTTCTGCTTCATGAGGTTTGCTTAAACTGTAGTCACTTAAGGCTTCTGGGCTTTCTAAAAGACAAAGGGAGTTTTAAGGATGAAGTCCATTTGAAGAGATTTGTGTAACTACGCAGTGAGATCCATACCACGGTCATCATCTGTGATAGCCAGTATCCCCCACCAATGCTTAGGCTCGACATCCAGTACTGATAAACAGTACTCACTTCCCTCATCCCAAGAGAGTGGATGTGGAAACTCTCAAAGTTTAGAATTGTGAATGATATTCACACATCCTTCTGCCGTCTACAATTCTTGTGAATATTGCTTTCACATGTGCTGGAACAAATTCATGTTCTATCTAGACAGCAATTCTTTGTTCATTGGTGTATCTCACAATATTCAGTAGGATGCTGAACACATTGATGTAACCCACTATGAGAGAAATGCTTTCCTAAAAGGAGACCTAGAAACTTCTGCATGCCAAACCTGTTTTCTCTTCCTGTTTGTATTGTAGCTGTGATTCTATGCAAAGCATAATGGAGCCCAGTTCCTTCGTTCGTTCATTTCATTTCTTGGGGCTTTAAAAATGGGGGTCTCAGCAGGGCAGTGATGGTGCACACCTTTAATCCCAACACTCAGGAGGCTTAGGAAGGTGGATCTCTGTGAGTTCAAGGCCATCCTGATCTACAGAGCGAGTTCCAGGACAGATTCCAAAGCTACAGAGAAAGCCTGTCTTGAAAAGCAAAACCAACCAACCAACCAAACAAACAAACAAAAAACTGGGATCTCTGTAGTTCAGGCTAGCTCCAAACTTACTATATAGTCTATGCTGACCTGAGTTCAATCAAGTTCCCCCAGACTAAGCTAGAGCAGGGGTCAGCAAACTACGGCCTGATCATACCTGCTCTGTACAGGTCCAGGGGTAAGAATGGTTTCAACATTTTCAAGGAGTATTAAAAACAACAAAGGATCCAGGAAAGAGATTATATGATGAATTTCTGGCTCCTTTGCTGACCACTGATCTAAAGTGAAGTTTAAACCATGCAAATTCAAGCTATTATCTTTACCAAAAATCACTTAGTTAAAAAAAAAAAATCAAACAAGTTAACAAAACTCCATTGATCAACATTAGCTGGAATGTAATTTGACTCTAGTGCTAAAGTGTGTGTGTGTGTGTGTGTGTGTGTGTGTGTGTGTGTGTGTGTGTGTGTGTGGTGTATGTGTGTGTGTGTAGGCCAGAGGTCATTTCAGGCTCCTTCCTTTATTGTCTCCACTTTACTTTTTGAGACAGGCTCTTTCATTGAACCTAGAGCTCACTGGGATCTCCCTGTCTCTGTCCATCAGTGCTGGGGTTCCATGAACATGCTACCATACCTAGCTTCTATGTAGTGTTGGGGGTTCAAATTCAGGTCCTCATGAGCTTTTTCACTGAGCTATCCCCAGCCCGTATCACATTTTTATGGTATTAGTGGAAGAGGTATTTTATCAGCAAAACGAACTGTATTGATTTCCCATTTCATTCTGTAACCAGAATGAGAGCACCCCTCTTTCTTTGGTGCTTTTGGTTAAAAGGGTGCTTCTACAGCAAAGCCCTGGCATTACCTGTGGGCAGAGGCTGCTCCTCCGTGCCTTTCAGCTCCGAATTTGGCTGTGTATCTAAAAAGAAAGGGACATAGGTATTAACTACGCAGGACACAGTTCAGCAGGCCCTGAGTGCTCTGAGTTGGATGAGGATGCAGCTCTGTGAAGCCTAGCAGCAGAATTCCTCTTCCAGGGCAGAGCTACATTTCCTCCATGCTCCCCCTAATGGTGCTGGAAGGGGAATGGAAGGAATTATCCAGGCTGCAAAGACACTCTGAGACCATTCGTTCTTTAGAAATCTGCTTTGGGAAACCAGCATAAGACCGACCCAGACCCCTTAAACATGGGTCTCAGTTAGGAGGCCTGGGAAGTGTGTGCTACCTCTGACAATGGAACCAGAATGTATCCTTAGTGCCGGAACAGACTTCACGGAGGGATACTCCCTCAGCCTAGAGACACAGGGGTGGGCTAGGCCCTACCCCAAATGATTTGACTGACTTTGACGATCCCTCATTGAAGGCCTCACCCTCCCTGGGGAATGGATGGGGGATGGGATTGGGGGTTTCTGGGGGGTATGAAAGGATGGGAGGTAAAGGGACTGGGGTTGATATGTAAAATAAGAAAAATACTAAAAATTTTAAAAAAGAAAAAGAAAGAAAGAAAGAAAGAAAGAAAGAGAGAGAGACAGTGAGAGGTCACTCAGGGCAGATGGTGCACACCTTTAATCCCAGCACTCAGGAAGCAGAGGCAAGTGGATCTCTGTGAGTTTGAGGCCAGGTTTGTCTACAGAGTGAGTTCCAGACCAGCCACAGCTACATGGTGAGATCCTATTCAAGAAGTTAAGTTAAATAAATTTAAAAATGGGTTATTACAGAGAAAATTTTAGATATCCTTTATTTTAATTAATTAATTAATTAATGTTTTGTGGGTTTTTTGAGACAGGGTTTCTCTGTGTGACTCTGGAGCCTGTCCTGGCACTCACTCTGTAGACCAGGCTGCCCTCAAACTCACAGAGATCCACCTATCTCTGCCCCCCAAGCGCTTGGATTAAAGCTAAGTGCCTCCACCACCTGGCCATATCCTTAATTCTTTTCCATATATTTTCCATAATCATGCAGATCACTGCTATAGAACGAAGCAATGGTCTTCAGACCCAAGCTATACTATTCTTTAGTTGTTTTATCAAAACAGGCCAGTTTTACAAGGTCAGCCTTTAGAGTCTATGCAATCTGTATGACCTCTCTGAAACAGACAAGAGGGGATCTGGGAGGGAGAGAGGGAGAGATAGTCTCTTGCTATGTTGGTCAGGCTGGCCTCAAACTCAGTATTATCCTCTTGCCTCAGAATCCTGGCTAGCTAGATTATAAACCTATGCCCTCATGGCCAACTTCCTCCAAACATTTTATTCAGAACATTTTTGAATAGAAAATGAGCCAGGGCAGAGTGGTGCACAGCTGTAACCTCAGCACCTAGGAGGCCGATGCAGCAGACTTCTGCAAGTGCAAGCCCAGTATGGCCTACATAATGGGATCTAGCCTGGAAAGGGCTACAAAACTAACAGTGGGGCTAGAGAAATGGCTCAGTGATTAAGGGCACACACTGCTCTTGCAGAGGACCTGAGTTCAGTTCCTAGCACCCACGTCAGGCGGCTCCCAACCACCTGGAACATCTAGGGAAATCAACACCCTCTTCTGGCCCCTGAGGGTGTCAGAACCCACACATATATAACCACACATAGACACACGCTTACACATAGGTAAAGATAAAGGCCTTAAAAAAGAAAAGTGGGGGGCAGGTAGGGAGGGGAGAAAGCAGAGACACACGCACAATGAGTTCTCATTAATCGCCAACTGGATTCTACAATTTTGTGATAGTAGGTGTTGTAAAACAATCTTTTTGTAAACTGTGAAGATGTGTTTTTGCCAAGATGCCTTCTGATTGGTTTAATAAAGAGCTGGATGGCCAATAGTTCGGCAGGGATAGGTTAGGTTGAACTTCTTCTGGGCAGAGAGAGAGGATGGGGAGAGATGCCAGAGGAGATGGAGGGGAAGTAGGACATGCAGGAGGAGAAATAAAAGCCACGAGCCATGTGACATGTGACAGCAGTAGATTAATAGAAGTGGGTTAGTTTAAGTTATAAGAGCTAGTTAGAAACAAGCCTAAGCTAAGGCAGAGCTTTCATTATTAATAGGTCCCCATGTCATTATTTGGGAGCTGGCAGGACAAAGAAAGATTTGTTACAACTAGATACTATTTTTACTCCATCACATACCACTCCCACCATTAGTTAGTCTATTTATTCATCAATTCAGATAAATTTTCAAAAAAAGTTAGAGACATCATTATTTTCATCCCTTTAACATCATAAGCAATACTAAAATTCTATTTGTAAGATTTTAAGATAAAATTTATATGCAGAAAATTGCTTTTATTTTTAAATGTGCCTTTTAATGATTTTCAAAAGAATGTATTCCTGTGTAATGCAAATTCCCATCAATATCCAGATGTAGGTGCTCATGTATGTAAAACCCAGGAGCCAGGAGTCAGGAGGTCTGTGGGTTTGAGGCCAGTCTGGGCTACATAATGAGACTCCATGGGGAAGGGATGGGAGGGAAGAAGGGAACAAGGGAGAGGAGTAGAGGGGAGGGAAGGAGAGTGAGAAGAGAGGAATAACCGATAGAGTTCTCCACCATCCCAGAAGGGTTTCCCTGGGAGCCTCTTCCTACGCAGCCCTCACACACTCCAGACCCTGTTTCCATTGTGGCCAGTTTAGCTTATGCTAGAACTTTGTGAAAATGAAACCTTACAATCATATGATACATATTCTTTTGTCCAAGGCTTCTTTTAACATCATAATCTTTTGGGACCCACACATTCAGTGGTGCCTCTTAGTAGTTCATTGTTTTGATTAGGTAGTATCTCACTATATGAGCCCACCACTAATCTTCTCTTGAGAAACATTTAAACTGATTCTAGTTTTCTTCTTGTTGTTTGTTTGTTTGAGCCTTGCTATGTAGCCCTGACTGGCTTGGAACTCACTCACTACATAGACCAGGCTAAGCTTGAATTAATTGAGAGTCATCTGCTTCTGCCTGCTGGGAATAAAGGTGTGTGCCTTAAACAAAACTACTATGCTATTCTCTGTAAAGGGTAGACTTAAGGCTGGAGAGACGGCTCAGCAGTTAAGAGCACTCATTGCTCTTGCAGAGGACCTGAGTTCAAACCCCAGCACCCACATGGTAGGTAGCTCATAACTGTCTGTAACTCCAGTCCGAGAGAATACGATGCCCTCTTCTGAACTCTGAAGACAATAGGCATGTGTGTTTGGTGTAAACACACACATACAGACAAAACACTCATGCACATAAGATAATTTAAAATAGACCTTTAAACATTTTAAATCATAAACTTAAATTTTAAGATAGTTTTAAACTTATAGGAAAATTATGAAGGTGAGTACAGAGGGCTTTTAATACTCCATAGTGATACTCTTCGATTAACATTTGATTGTTAGCGTGGAATATCTATTGTAACTCATATACAGATATCTATTAATTATATATATTAAGTTTTCAGATTTCCTTTGTTTCCACCCAATGCCTGCATTAATTTAGTCACCATGTCCCCTTGGGCTCTTCTTGGTTGGTTAGTGTCTCAGACTTTCCTTGTTTGGGTGACCTTGATGGTTTCAGGAGACGGGCCGGTATTTTAGAGACTGTCCCTCAGCTTCAATGTGTTTGTTTTTCTCATGAGGTATGACGATCCTTGTAAAAAGCCTTTCAGTGGCCATATGCATTCATATCTCTTGAGTAAATATCCAGGTGTTGAATTACTGGGTCATGGAGTAGGGATATGTTTAATTTTAACAGAAACTGCCAGAACTTGTTCAAAAGTGGTTGTGCCACCAGCAAAATATGCGTTCTTCCTGTTGCCCTGCGTCCTCACCCATAATTTAATATGGCTGGACTTTTGGTTGGTTTTTGTTTTTTGAGACAGGGACTCACCATGTAGTCCAAGCTGATTGCAGATTCGAGTCTTCTGCCTCAGTTTCCCCAATGTTGGATACATGCTTGCAACACCACATTGAGCCTATCATGGTGATTTTTTTTTTTTTTTTTTATTGAGACAAGCCACAGGTTGCCATTTAAACTTTTTTGTCAGGTTTATTTATGTGTTTCATGTGTTTTCTCTATGTGCGTGTATGTGCACTGTGATCATGCCTGGTCAGCACCGGTCAGAAGAGGACATCAGCTCCCCGGGAACAGAAATGAGTCCTGACCATCGGCACCGGGTTCCTCCTCCACAAGAGCAACACATGCTCTGACTGCTGAGCCGTCTCTCCAGCCCTGTCATCAGAATTGCAAATGAGAGCCATCCTGAGAGACGTGTACTAGAATTTCATTCTGGTTTGAATTTATATTTCCCCAAAAAGCTGATGATAGTATCTCTTTCCATGTATTTGTCTACACCTTTTTTTATTTTTTATTTTTTTTATTTTTTTATGTGTGTAAGGTTATCTTGTCATGTCATTTGTGCTCTCTCTGTATCAATTATTTAATTACATATTTATTTCTAGTGATATAATTAGGGATTGGCAAGGTGGCTCAGTAGGTATGCTGTCAATCCCGAGATTGATTCCTGGAGTCCATGGTGGAAGGAGAGATTCTGTTTTTAGAATATTCCTCCTGTCTTCCACATGTATGCTGTGAACACACACACACACACACACACACACACACACATCTTACTTAGTGGTTCAGCATCTTCCATCTTCCTTAGGACTTTCGATGTAACTAATCACCACTGGCAAACTGAAAGCATTTTTGGTCTTCCTTTTCAATCTTTTTATTTATTTTTTTAATTTACTTTTATTTTATGTGCATTGGTGTCTCTTCTGAATGTGTGTCTGTGTTGAGGGTGACAGGTCCCCTGGAACCAGAGTTACAGACAGTTGTGAGCTGCTATGTGGGTGCTGGGAATTGAACCTGGGTCCTCTGGAAGAGCAGTCAATGCCCCTAACTGCTGAGCCATCTCTCCAGCACCCTTTCCAATCTTTATGCCTTCAATTTCTTCTCTGCTGTATTGCATGGGCTAGAATTGCTAGAACCGTTGAACAGAAGGGTAACAAATGGTGTCTATGTGCTGTTCCTATGTTTGATGGGGGTGAGGGATTCATATTTCACTATTTATTTTAACAATTGGCTTTCCAGTGAGCCCAAGAACCTATTCCTGGTGTTCTCTCTCTCTCTCTCTCTCTCTCTCTCTCTCTCTCTCTCTCTCTCTCTCTCTCTCTCTCTCTCTCTCTCTCTCTCTCTCTCTCTCTCTCTCTCTCTCTCTCTCCCTCTCTCTCTCTCTCTCTCTCTCTCTCTCTCTCTCTCCCTCTCTCCCTCTCTCCCTCTCTCCCTCTCTCCCTCTCTCGTTTGTTTTGAGATTGGGTCTTACTCTGAGGCCAAAGTTGGCCTGGCACTCACTATCTCACTATGTAGCCCAGGCTAGCCTTGAATTTGTGATTCTCCTGTGTTCGGCTCACTCACTGCTGGGATTGCAGGTAGATATTTGTCACATTTTAAGGCACCTGTTGAAATTTTATGGTTTTCCTGTATCTGTTTCAGCAATTGGATAAATTGTATCGATTTCACAGTAAGATCAGTTTCTGAGATTACCTTGCCACCTTGGACAAACCCTGCCTGGTTATGACATAATTGCTATGTTGTGGCTGAGGACCCAACCACTAAATAGTTCATTAAGGATTTGTGAGTTTGTTTGTGGTTGGTTTAGGCCTATTGCTTTTTTTTTTTTTTTAATTTCTTCATTGGGTTTTATTGTCATTTTTGTAGCATTCCCTCTCATTTTTTTAAAGAGTCATGTGACCCTGTATTTCCTCTTTAATGTAACATCTAAAGTAGCATTATAGATCTGAACTTTAAATGCCAGCTTCATCTTCTAAACAGATATGGGACAATTCAAATTTTTATACCATTTGTTTTGGCAAGTTTTTCTTTTCAAAGATTTTGCTTAATTTTTCTAATTGTCAAACTTATTGGGATAAGGTCCCTGTGGCCTCCCCTTGTCATCTCTTTCCTCTCTCCCTTTCCATTAGGGAGTCTAACCTCCAATAAACAACTTTTGACTTGGCTAATTTTCTCTGCCAGTTTTCTCCCCTGAACTCGTCCGGGTTCTTACTCCTCCCTTCTACTTACTCTGGGTTTAGTTTCTTCCTTTTTTTTTTAACCTGTTAAGGTAAAACCATAGTAAATTGTTTTCATGCCTGCCTGCTCATTTCCAACACTTACACTATGAATTCTCCCCTGAGGACTACTCTTGCTACATCCTATAAATTTGAGGTTTTATTCTCACTGTAGTTTAGTTAGAATGTTCTTGGGACTCCTTTAGTCCACTGGTCATTTTATTTATACTCATTTAATTTATAGATATTTATCAGAATTAGTGAGTTCTCTGTTCTTTCACTGTTACTGATTTCTGGGCAAGAGATGTATCGCAGTGAAAAGCCAGCATGTGCGTAGTCCAGGGTACAATTCTTTCTTTGCAAAAAGGTGTAATACAAAACAAAAGGTACAAGGATTTCTACTTATTTGTAATTCTACTCCACTACAGTTAAAAAAAAAAAAAAGGAAGGAAAGGAAGGAAGGAAGGAAGGAAGGAAGGAAGGGAGGAAGAGGAAGGAAGGAAGGAAGGTCTATAATTTCAGTCCACTTATTTACTTCAGGATGGGTTTTGGCTTTGATCTTGAGACAGGGGACAGGGTCTCACTACAGCTGGCTGGCTTGGAGCTTTCCATGTAGACCAGGCTGGCCTTGAGTTCACAGAAATCTGCCTGCTTCTGTCTCCCAAGTGCTGGGATTAATCACCTCCATTTTCAGTGCTGTTGAAGTCATTAAGATGTGTTTGTTTTCTGGGGGAGAATGTGCTATATGTAGCTGGAAAGCGTACATTCCGCAGTGGCTGTGGGTACTGTCTGATGAATGCCAACAAGATCAAGGTAACTGAGTCTCGTGCGCATCTTCCATGAATTCAATTACGTCTGGTTGTCTGTCCAGTTGCCGAAAGAAGACTCTCACATTCCCCAAGTACTGTTATTCATCTGTCCGTTTCTACCGTCCCTGAGGCTACACCACACACTGTCAGTTTTCCACGATCTGCTTCATTTCCCTTACTCCAGATCACAGCGGCTTACAGCCATGTGATCTAAATACATCACAGAGTTCATGAGACAACATTCTTACTTTTTACTGTGGATAGTCACATTTTACTTTACAAAAGTTAGGAGGAAATTTCACTCTGGCTTTAGCCAGGTAGTTTGCATTTTTGGTGCTTTTCCTTTTATTTTCATGAATGTCTGATTCTTGCCTAATGTCAACCGCCTATAGCCTAAAGAACTTCAGCTAACACGTATGTAACTATATGGGAGCAATTTCACTTTCACTTATTTGGATATGTCTTTTCTTTCAAGCTTATAAGATATTTTATTAGGAGGTTGGAGAGATGGCTCAGTGGTTAAGAGCACAGGCCGCTCTTCCAGAGGACCTTGGTTCAATTCCCACCACCCACACGGCAGCTCACAACCATCTGTAATTCCAGTTCTAGGACATTCAACAGCCTTTCCTGGCCTCCCTAGCTACCAGGCATACAAGTGGCTCACAGACATACGTGTAGGCAAAACATCCATACACATAAAATAAAAAACAATTAAAATATTTTTAAAAGAAATCTTAGACACAGAATTCTGATTCTGGAGATGCGCCTTTAATCCTAGCACTTGGGAGGCAGTGGTACAAAAAATCTCTGAGCTCAAGACCAACATGGCCTATATAATGAGTTCCAGGCCATCCCAGCCAACATAGTGAGACCCTGTCTCATGTATATATTTCTGGGTTGAGCCAGGCACAGTGGCTCACACCATTACCTCAGTACTTTGGAGGACAAAGCAGGAGAATTGCCATGACTTTGAATCTTGGGCTGTATAGTGAGTTCTAGACCAGCCTGGACCTAAAACAAAACCAAAATATCTTAGGTTGACAGTATTGTTTCCTTCTGTCCCCTTAAGTATTGCCCTGAATTCTAGATCCTAATTTCTAAACGATGAGAAATCTTGCTCTGTTTATCGTGTGTTCTTTCTTCAGCGTTTTCATGAACATTTATTTCCTCTTTACTTTGGCTTTCAGCGGTTGCTCACGGCAGGACTAGGTGTGATTTTATTTGCATTTTCCTACAGGAACTCCTCTACAAAGTGAGGGCTTGTAAGAAACTTGAAACATTCTCAGCTGGTAGTTCTCCATATCCCTTTTCTGCTCGTTCTGTTTTTCCTCTAAGACTTCAGTTACAAGAGTATGAGACATTTTCCTATTCCCACACCTCCCCAGAGATTGGTCTTATCCTGTGTCTTTACCTCTAACTTTCACAATGAAACGGTGCAGGCTCTGATTGTGTAGCCCAGGTTAGCTTGAAACTTGTATAGTTTAAGCTAGCCTTGAATTCATCATCCTCCTGCCTCCACCTTCCTGGTGCTGAGGTTTCAGACATGCACACACCACCTCATCCCATTTGCTAACTTTTCATCATCTTAATTTGCAACACTTTTGGATTGTGTTCTGGACATTATGAATGGTAATGGACACTGCAGAAATTCTAAATTCTCTTCCATTTCTCTGAATTGTATAGGAATCAGGGTATTAATTGTGGTTGGGTTAAAGCACACATTCTGTCTGACCTGAGATAAACAGCAGCCAGAGTGACCAGAGGAACCACAGACATTTTATCGTTCCAAGGATGCCTGCATGAGTTGGTCATCCCAAAGAAACACAATTCTCATATTTAAACTTCAGATTGGGTAGAATGTAAACACACACACACACACACACACACACACACACACACACACACACACACACACATACTTTAAGAATCAACCAGAGAATTCATACTTCCCTTCTGGCTTTTTCCATCCCAGGATTCTCACCATTATTTCTGGTTGCTTATGGTTTTGTTTGTTTCTTTGTTTTGTTGTTGTCGTTGCTTTTTTTCTTTAACTAAGAATTAGATTTTGTGTTCAAACTTTAGTAATTCTGGTGTTTAAAATGGAGCCTGACTTTCAAACAAAACAAAACATACATCATAAAACAGGTTGTTTCTAATGTTTTTTCTTTTGGTTTGCTTTGGTTTTGGTTTTTCGAGACAGGGTTTCTCTGTGTAGCTTTGGAGCCTGTCCTGGAACTCGATCTGTAGGCCAGGCTGCCCTCAAACTCACAGAGATCCTCCTGCCTCTGCCTCCCCAGTGCCGGGATTAAAGGTGTGTGCCACCATGGCCTGGAGAGGTGATAGGTTTTTTTAAATTACAAATTTTGTCCAGAATCTGTAATTTGTTTCCTCTGGGTATAATGGTTCATTACCTCCCTTATAACTGGAAATTTTAAATTTGCTTTTATGTTCATGGTAATAGTTTACACAAAATTTTTAGG
The DNA here is from genome assembly GCA_030556225.1 of Cricetiscus sungorus. Lineage (NCBI taxonomy): Eukaryota > Metazoa > Chordata > Mammalia > Rodentia > Cricetidae > Cricetiscus > Cricetiscus sungorus. The sequence continues at coordinate 74,606,404 of JANBXA010000069.1, forward strand.
GCAATACTAATTTTATAGTCCATAGCATGTTCCAGTTTTTGGTTTGAAAAGTACAAACTCTATTTGCATTCTATCCTAATTGAGAAAGTTCAATATATCAGCCATTAGATGATAGTAACAAAATTTAAGGCGTAAGAAACACTTGAATTTGAAAGATTAAAAAAATGGTCGTTTGGCATGAGGTAGAGGCAGGGGGATCAAGAGTTCACAGTCTTTCTCAGACAGCTGTGAAGTGTTCACCTGCATACTGAGGATTCTTTGTGGGGGGCACAGAGCTAGTTCAAAGGCTTCATGAGCAACAACCATATAGAATGAACATTTTTTAGTTAATACAGCAAACAAACAAACAAAAACCTGTTTCCCTTGAGCCTTTAAAAACCCTTTAAAGAGGCCTCATGATATTTAACAGAAATCATCCACACTGGGATAAACTCAGTGGTAAAGGGCTAGCCTCACATATACAAGGCCCTGGGGTCTAGCCTCAAAAGGAATGCATTGATACGGACTGTGTAAACCAGTTATGTTGGAGCTGAAGGCATAGGCATGAACCCTTGGCTCCTGCTGCATCTGAGAGATACAGAACACATATAGAACTGATGCACCTGAGTACCTATAAATAAGTATGGCCCCCTTGGCCAATATCCTCTGGGACCTGAAGCACAAACAGCTCCCAGACTCCAGACAGAAACTTCTGAATATCACTGTTTTTTTTTTTTTTTTTTTTTTTGAAAAACCCAGGCTGCTCAGAGAATTGGCTGATACTGAACGAGGTGAGCTGGGAACATTTTTCATGCCCAAAGGCTACAAAGAGGATATTTTCAGACAGAGAAGTCATCATTAAAGAGTTTCCACATGTTAAATCGGGATGAGTAAGCATTGAAATAAACAGTGTTGGATTATAACCTGCTGAAAATCTGACAAAGAGGTTGGAGAGATGGTTCCATGACTGAGAGCACTGCTCATACAGACAGTTCAGTTTCTGTTCCAAGCCCCCACGAGTGGCTCACAACCATCTCTAACTCTAGTTCAGTTAGGTCCAACGCCTTCTCCTGACTTCCCGAGGACCAGGCATGCAGGTGGTGCACATATATTCATGCAGGCAAAACACACACACACGTAAAATGACATAATTACATCTTTTTAAAAAGTTAAAGTATATCTGATGATAAATGGACTACTTGTATAGTTTCAAAGTACTTACGATTTAGTTTTATTCATGTCTGTGTTAATGGATTCCCTGTGTGTGGGGAAGCCCAAGGGGCCCAGAAGAGGGTGTCTGATCCCTCTGAACTGGAGTTTCAGGTGGTTAGAAGCCACCTGCAGTGTTCTGGGAACTGAATTCAGGATCTCTGGAAGATCAGCAGGTGCTCTTAACAGCTGAGCCATCTCTCCAAGCCCCTCAAGTTCTCCTTTTCAAGACTTACGAATTATAAAGGCTAGATATACAGTGGCAAAGCCTGGTCCACAGGAGTATAACTGAAGTCACATGCCACCATCATCTATGTGTGCCCCCCAATAATGAACAGGACACAGCCTGACCTTTGTGATAGCCCTGTCTGTCAAACTACAGAACATGAATCACGCCACAGGGGAATCAACCTAATGTGACAGAGAATTTACAAAGGAACTGACTCGTGCTCCTCGCAAGTGTCAAAGTGCTGACAGCTTGAGGAACCAGTTGTTCTGGAGAGTGATGGAAGAGACGTGACAAGAAACACCCTGGACTCTGGAGTGAATCCTCTTGTGGGAAAGAGTGTTACAGACACAATCAGAACACTGATGGGACAGAGGATAAATTGGTAGTAATTTATCAGTGCTCACATTTCCTGGTTTCGATGGCTGTATTGTGGTTATGCCGGAGATCGGACATAAACTTTAAAGTGTTCAAATTGATAGGGATCAAGTCAGCAACTTATGCTCAAATTTTCCGGAAAAAAAAAAAAAAAGGTTTAAGGTTTTTTTGCACTATACTGCAACTTTTCTGTGAGTTTGATGTTGTTTTTTTTTTTTAATTGTTAAAAAAAAAAAAAAAGCTAGCTGTGAAAGTTTCAACTGCACATTGGGAGGATTCTTAAAGGAAACAAAGAAGGAAAAGCCAGTTCAAAGCTCAGCCGAGCAACCGTCTTGTGGCAACATCTTTTAGTTACATACAACAAAGCAATTTGGGTTTGGTGGTCTAAAGGCAAAGAGTCCTGGTCCCATAACCTTTTAAACTCCCTGCCAATAGCATTTAAATTAGTTTCAACACTTTTTCAGATGCAGGGTGTGCACTGTAAACAGCACCAGGGTAATAGAGTACATCTCAGAAGAGAAAGGGGGGGGAGGGGGACCTTCAACTGCCTTAGCATTAGTAACTTCACAGAGACAGACACTCAACAGCCCAAACCAGGCCACAGAGATGTTTCCCCCACCTATTCAGATGGCGCAGAAGGTAAAAGAACTCGTTACCAAGCCTCACAGCCTAAGTTAATCCCTGAAACACATATAGTAGGAGTGAACGCTCACCCGTTCAAGTTGTCTTCTGACTTATGCACGTACATGTGCCGAAAGTAAATAAGCAAGTATGTACAGAAACAATAAAGACACAGTACACTGGCGTACATCCCCTCCATAAATTTAAAGGTTTCAAAAGACCACGCCGTATATTAAAATACAGTAGGTGACAAAGGAATTCCCAGCTGAAGGTCAGAAACTTTTTAGGCATTTCGAAATTCAGCGAAAACGTTATCGTTTTTAATAATCATTTTGTGATTTCTCTACAGTTTAATGAAAATAGAGCCCCCTGAAAAATTACCCTTTGATGGGACCTACTACGGTATTTTAAATGTGTAGGCAGCCAATAGTGCTTTAAAATGTTTGGATGGAAAGCTAACCAGAAAGGGTCTCTATACTCAGAAAGTAGATTGTGTTGTGGAGAGACAGAAAGAAGGGTATGGGTGTGGTGTGTGTGTGTGTGTGTGTGCGTGTGCGTGTGTGCACATGCATGAGAGAGAGCATGCCAGTATGCAAGCTGGCGTGCAATCAAGAGCACACATGCACACAGGTGTAAGGAATCAAGGGCGGCCAAAGGGTTGAGAATAGAGTGTTGGATTCCCTGGAGTTGGAGTTATGGAGGCTGTGAGCCATTCTTCATGGGCTGCGGTTATAGGAGGTTACGAGTCATTCTGTGTGGGTGCTGGGAACCAAGCTCTGGCCCTCTGACAGAGCCGTATGAACTCAGCCACTGAGCCACCTCTCTAGTCCTGATCGGTGTTTTCTCTTAACAGTTGGCCTCTTAAATAGCAAATCTTACAAAGGTCAGCACTAGTCTGTTACTGAGGCAGCTGATGAACACGCTAGGCAGTAGCACTGAAGGGTGTCTCCTTTTGCTATTTTCCACAGCAGTCTACTCTTGTTAGCAATTCATGGCTACATTAGCAATTTCAAGGTTTCCTTCTGAGCATTGAAGACAGGCCATCATCACATTCTAAGAGATGGTGATGATGGGGGAGCATTTTCCCCATTTTATTTCATTTTTGAAAAACTGGGGATTTACCTAATATCTCACACATGCTAGGCCAATAATCTACTGCTGAGCTATATACCCAGTCCAAAAGGTGACAATTTCAACTTTTTCATGCCTTTTGATTACCTTCTCACTGCCAAAGATGACACACAAAATTTTTCATGTTTGAAAAAAAATTCTTTTCAAGACAGGATTTCTCTGTGTAGCTTTGGAGCCTGTCCTGGAACTTGCACTGTAGACCAGGCTGGCCTCGAACTCACAGAGATCTGCCTGCCTCTGCCTCCCGAGTGCTGGAAGTAAAAGCATGTGGTACCACTTCTCGGCTTGAAGAATTTTTAAGATACCATAGTTTCTGTATTTTATGAGTTACAAAATGAAGGTGACAGATTACAAATAAAATTTAAACCTAGAAATGACAGGAGTCGGGCTAAGATATCAAAACTTACATCTGAGCATTCAACTCTTTACCCAAGATACTATAACCAAAACCAAAAACCCACATTTGCAACAAAATCTGTGAGCATAGTTTACTCAGATGGTTATAAAACTCACCTTTATGCCTGGTAGTATTAAATAATTATCACTCAACTAAGAACACTTGCAGGGGCTGGAGAGATGTCTCAATGGTAAAGAGCACTGGCTGCTTTACCAGAGTACCCGGGTTCAATTCCCAGCACCCACATGATTACTCACAACTGTCTGTAACTCCAGTTCCAGAGGATCCAACATCATCACACCGACATAGCTGCAGGCAAAGCCCTGGTGCAACCGCCAGCTGCTCTCAACCCCAAAGGTGCCAGAAGGCCATCTCAATACCAGAGTTTCTTTTATCCTTGAAACTGTAAACCAATACTCTTTATTGAAGAGTCCCTTTTCAAAATACTACTTTCTCCCATTTAAAATGTCCACTTTAGCTTTTTAAATAAGTCTTTGGAAATTAAATTAGGACTTAGGACTTTAATTGTGGCAGCTCCATAGCCCTCTGCCAACTCTCCTTAACGACACCAGCATTCCTAGAATGTCACCTTAAGATGAAAAGTGATCCCCAGAGCCAAAATGAGGAGGTTAGAACAGGATGTCTGTCTTCAGTAGCTCATCAGTCCCAGTCCCTGTGTCCCCTTGTCCCCACACTACACACACACACACACACACACACACACACACACACACACACACACACACACACACATACACACACACACACACACATACACACACACACACACACACACACACACACACACACACACACACACACACACACACACACACACACAGAGTCACCTGATGCTTGCATGTCCTTGACCATTCTCTAACAGTACACTCTCTGCTTAGACCTTTCCAACAATATTGAGGTTTTTGTAGTTGTTTGTTTTTAGTGTTCTTCTTTAACACATCTAAACAGATTTCCTGAAATGCTCATTTCAGATCCTGGTTCAGTTTTGGGCGATATGCAGGATAAGTCATTACTCAGATGCCACCCCTCAGTTCCCTGGCCACAGTGAGTGTTTTCTTACGAAACCTTTTTTTGTTTGTTTGTTTTTCAAGACAGAATTTCCTGGTGAAACTCTGGCTGTCTGAGAACTCACTTTGTATACCAGGCTGGCCTTGAACTCGAAGATTTGCCTGTCTCTGCCTCCCAAGCACTGGGATTAAAAGCATGTGTCACCACCCAGCAATATGAAATCATTTTTGTTGGCCCCTGATCCTACAAGAAAGGTGGCATCAAACACTGAGCCCAGTCTGGCATTAAAGTTTCTTTTTATTGTATGGCACTGCTGAGGCATGGGTACAATGGCATTTACAACTGTCCCCGTTGTACTGACAAGATTCTGATCCGGTAGCCAGGCATGGTGGAGCTCACCTCTAATCCCTACCTCCTGTGGACATGTGGATCTCTGAGATTCAGGCCAGCCTAGTCCACACAGTGAGCTCCACTGTTGTTTTGGGGACCTTAATCCATGCCTTTGAAGGTTCCCCCAGTGGGTTACAATCCTCAAAGCCACTGTGAGCAGAGATTTTCAGGTCCTATTAATTTCCAAACACCTCAGTTGACTAGCTGTGCATAACGGCAGCCTGAGACAGAAGAGAAGAGGAAAAGGGAATGCTTTAAAGCTGGAGTAATCCTTCCCATCATGAAATTCTTCTCTCCTGGTAAAAGGATAAGAAATGTCCAGTCTTCATGTTTAAGAAAAACAGATTGAATACAGCCAGTGTAGCTGTTTTTCCTGCCCTGCCCTTTTATATAAAGTATTCAATTTTCCCCTAGATTAAGTGTCTAATGAAGGAACTATACACTATGGGCCAAGAAGAATTGCTGACAATTACCACTAAGACAACAAACCTAATGTCTAGTCTAGCTTTCCTTGTGAAGTTAGTCACCCTAAGTTGTAATACATAAGCATGTATTTATTTCTATTTCACTATAGCTCTTACTATTTTCCTTGGGTGTTACATGCCACTAAAGGATGAGCATATCTTTAGCCTGTTGGATGCCACCAGAACTCTAAGGTTCGTGCATGTTCAAACTTTTCCTGTACAAATACTTGAGATATAGGCCGGATGTGATGGTGGGTGCCTGTAATCCCAGCACTCAGAAGCAAAGACAGGTGGATCTCTATAAGTTCAAGAACAGTCTAGTCTACAGGGAGAGTTCCAGGCCATGCAGGGTTACATAGTAAGACTGTAGCTAATAAAAATAAGAATTGTGAGATATGAATTATGTTGTAAGTTATGATTTAAAAAGTGGCTTTTTAAACACCTTAATTTTGTTTTGTTATATATTGTCATTAAACATATAACTATAAAAACTAAATGAAATAGGAATTCTACTTAGCAGATTTAAGTGACTAAGTTAGTTACAGAAGAGAATATTTGCTATTTTCCTCTAATAAATTTCATATTTCCAAATGTTAAAAAATGCTTATAGACTAGATCTACAGATATAGATCACTTGGTAGAGTGCCTGCCTAGCACTCACAAGGCCATGGGTTCGGTCTCCAGCACCTCACAAATAGGGTATAGTGACACAGGCCATAACCCAAGCATTTGGAGGCAGAAGAAGAAGGATCAAATGTTCAAGGCTGTCTTCAGCTATACAAGCAATTTGAAGTCAGTCTAAGACATGTAAGACCTTATTAAAAAAAAAAAAAAAAAAAAAGCTCACAATCTCATTGAATTACAGCTCCAGAGGGCCAGTGAGATGGCTCGGTGGGTAAAGGCACTTGCCACCAAGTCGACCAGAGTTAGATCCCTGGGACACACAGTGGAAGGAGAGAACTGACCCCTGAAATGTGTCCTCTGACCTCCACACAAGTGCTGTGGCATGCATTCCCTTTCCCCACACATAAATAGAGTAAAGCCAGAAACAAATCCATTTTGGGAAAGAAGATACCTGAGTGACCAATAAACATAAAATACCCAAAACCCTAACACATAGGTAAAATGCAAACGAAAATCACAAGGAACAACTAATACACACCAGAATGTCTAAAGTTTTAAAAGTTGACCGACTATACCAAGTATCGATAAGTTGAAGGACAGACAAGTGGGACTCTGAGGCATTGGCAGTGTGAGGGTGAATTGTTCCAACATCTTTGCAAACATTTAGAGGCATGTGTCAAAGCTAAGTACCCACCTTATTACCCAGAAATGCTAGGTCTGCATATATATTTAAGAGGCATGAATTTATATTCTAAAACAAGATATTTTTGCATGTATATGAATAAATAAATAAATGTCCATGATCAAACACTAGAAACAATCAAATATCTATCAATAGAAAAAGAATTAATAAATAGTTATCTGTGGTAGTTTGAATAAAACTAGACTCAAAAGAGTGGAATTATTGGAGATGTGACCTTGGAGTAGTGTAGCCCTTTTGGAGTAGACTATGGCCTTGTTGGAGGTGTCATGGGGGGAAGAAGGACAACTTGGGGTTTCGGATGCTCAAGCCAGGCCCAGTGCTACAGTCTCTTCCTGTTGCCTGTGGATCCAGATGTGGAATTCTCAGCTCCTCTCCAGCACCATGCCTGCCTGTGTGTTGCCATGCCACCCGCCATGCTGATAACAGACTAAACCTCTGAGCTGCAAGCCAGCCCCAATTAAATGCTTTCTTTTATAAGAGTTGCCCTGGAAGCTGGGAGTTGGTGGCACACGCCTTTAGTCCCAGCACTCGGGAGGCATAGGCAGGCAGATTTCTGTGAGTTCGAGGCCAGCCTGGTCTACAGAGTGAGTTCCAGGACAGTCTCCAAAACAATACAGAGAAACCCTGTCTGGAAAAACATAAACAAAAACAAAAATAAGAAAGAGTTGCCCTGGTCATGGTACCTCTTCACGGCAATATATAAAACCCTAGGACATTGCATGTTTTTACTTTGTATTATTCAATAATAAAAGCTGTTGAAGTACTATAAACATAACACATATGGATCTCAAAAAACACATCAAGAAAAAGAAGCAAGGAACCAAGACGCCATGTCCTGCACGAGTCTATTCAAATGGGATTCAAAAACAAGCAATCCTAATCTATACGGCAGAGACCTGGATGATGTTTAACTGAGCATAAAGGGAGAGACTGACTAAAAAAGTTGGCACAAGGAAACATTTTGGGGTGAGATAAATGGTCCATACTTTGACCTAAAAGGGTGTGTGTGTGTGTGTGTGTGTGTGTGTGTGTGTGTGTGTGTGTGTGTTATTGTATACTCATTTAAAAAATTATTGAGGGGGCAGCAAGATGGCTGTGCAGGTAAAGGTGTCTTACTGCCAAGCCTGGTGACCTGAGTTTGATCCCTGGAACTCACTTGGTGTAATGAGAGAACCAATTCTGACAAGTTGTCAGACCTCCACACTCATGCACACACACATAAAGTAAGTAAAATGCAAATTTTTTAAATGTTAAACCTATTGAACTAAAACAGCCCCAAATCTTAAACCTCAGGAATGCAATTACAGAAGCAATTCCCCACTTTGAACAGAACGTAGAATTTCAGGGCTGGAGAGATGACTCCGTGTTAAACAGTGGTTGATGCTCTTGCGGAAGACCCAGATTCAGTTCCCAGCACCCAGGTGGCTGCTCACAACCACACATTCTAGTTCCAGTGGACCCAGCACCCTCTTCTGGCCTCTGCAGGCACCCGGCGGCACATATACAGTGAGACAGAGTGATCCAGTTGTAAAAACAGAATTCCTGTGAGGTTGCAAACAGCCTTGCTCAACCATTATCTGTCAACCACAAAGAGAAATATTTGCTGCGACAGCCTGTCTTCTGAGATAGTCTGTGTTGCTGGAGCCAACAGCTCCAGAAAGGGGACACTACAGAGCCACAAGTTGCCGCCTACCGCTGCATCAGCTTCCTCATTCCCAAGCCCTTGATTACCTCTAAGAAAGGTCCCAGGCAGCATTCTCCGCCATTCCTGTAAGAGAGAGGCTGCCTCTTACTGTGTGTGCTAACTTGGAGAGGTCACACTCTGGTCTTTATTCTGCCTTTTGTCTCTTTACTCCAGGACATAAAATAAAAACAAGTAATTAAAAAAAAATACAGAAGTTTTGGGACAGCCAGGGCTACATAGAGAAACCCTGTGTTGAAAAAACAAAATACCCAGGTTCAAAGGTTTCTTAGGGTTTTATTATAGAATCTTTATAATATACATGCCAATTATCTACCAAATGTGCTAAATAGCTTTAAAATTCTCATAATGAGAAATTGGTTCACCTATTGTAATGGTCTGGGTAGAGCCTGAGAGTCTTCCAAGGGTCTGTGTGTAAAAGGCTGGTCTTCAGGATGGTGGTATTGGTATTCAAAAGTTGCAGTTTGGTGGAAGGTCCTTGGGTCACTGAGAGCACTGCCCGGAAAAGGGGTGAAGGTGACTTTCACGGGGCCCCTTGGTAGTTCTTTTCTCTCCTTCTCTCTCTCTTTTAAGGTGGATGAGTGCTTTTCTTGCATGTATGTTTGTGAACTACGCATGTGCAGTGCCCTCAGAGGTCAGAAGAGGGTATGGGTCCTCTAGAACTGGAGTTACAGATGGTTGTTAGCTGTCATGCTGAGAATCGAACCTGGGTCTTCTTGCAATAGCAGCAAGTGCTCTTAACTGCTGACCAATCTCTAAAGCCACACACCCTCAGCAATTTTTTGTTTGTTTGCTTTTTTGTGTGTTTGTCTTGTTGGTTGGTTGGGTGGGTGGGTGGTTTTTTGAGACAGGGTTTCTCTGTATAACAGCCCTGGCTGTCCTGAAACTCGATTTGTAGACCAGGCTGGCCTCGAACTCACAGAGATCCACCTGCCTCTGCCTCTGCCTCCTGAGAGCTGGGATTAGAGGTGTGTGCCATCTCTACCTTCCATCTGGAGCCACTTCTTTGAGGGACTCTTGTCTGTACTTGAAGCAGAAGCTTTATCAAGCTATTTCATAAGTCATAAATGAATTTTCTAATGGAGTCAGGGATATGTCAGTCAGAGTTTCACAGGGAAATCCCGTCTTGAAAAGCAACAAAGGTTTCATAAGAAAACACTGTGGCCAGGGAACTGAGGGGTGGCATCTGAGTAATGACTTAGCCTACCTATCCCCCAGAAACTGCTCCCTAGGCAGCTCTTAAAAGAGAGTTTCGTTTTTCTCCCACAACATTGTCTACAATGAATTGGGGAGGGTTATAAGAGAAGCAAGACTTGTCCATCTTCTATCTCTGCTTCCAGGGTTTGAGATATGCCCTCGTCTTCCTACATATAGCCCATCACAATGTAACATCATCCACCTCCAACTGTGGCTAAATCAATGATGCTGCCTAATCTTGAACACGAAACACAAGAAACTATGAGTTAAATAAGCCTCCCCTTACATATGTACCCTGCCTTACGTACTCACTATAGCAGATAGTCGCAGTCCCCATGTTTCCAGCCAGCAAAGTCCCACGAGTGTCCTTCCTTCACTCTGCTTTCTCTTTGCCATTTTACCTCCACTGCTGACCACATGAGCTCTTTCTTCGGGCTTTATCTAAGCCCCACTCTCTCAGAACTCTTTCTTCATGTGATCCTGCTCATCCTCCTGGCTCTAAATGCTATTGATGTGCTGAAGATGGCCAAATCCCTAGCAGGGTAGGCTGCTTCCTCACCTGCCTTTCTCTCTGCCATTGTTTTCCACATGACTCATTCATTTTATTTCCTACACAGAAATTAGCATAATTATAATTTATTCCATTGTTACTCCTTTTTTTGTTTGTTTATTTGTTTGTTTTTTGAGACAGATTTCACTATGTAGCCCTGGCTGTCCTGGAACTCGCTCTGTAGACCAGGCTGGCCTCAGACTCGCAGAGATCTGCCTGCCTCTGCCTCTTGAGTGTTGGGATTTAAGATGTGCTTCACCACTGCCCAGCTGTTAGTCCCTCTTCTTAAAATCTCTTCTCCTTACCCAACTAGAACTGAAGTACCGTCTTCCCTCTGCAGTATAATCAATGGTTTGCATATATGAAAGATGAGAGGGCATTCTATACAGAATGTTAAAAAATCTGGCTGGGCAGCCAGCAGTGGTGGCTCATGCCTTTAATCCCAGCACTGGGAGGCAGAGGCAAGCAGATCCCTGGTCTATAGATAGAGTTCCAGAATATCCAGAACAACACAGAGACATCCTGTCTCAAAAAAAAAAAAAAAAAAAAAAAAGGAAGAAAGAAAGAAAGAAAGAAAGAAAGAAAGAAAAGAAAAAGAAAGAAAAAAGGATAAAATCAGTATTTAAACAAATGATATCTCGATATCTCAAATCTATGTATAGCAATAAAGCCTCCATTGCTGCAACAGGTGCTAGGGAAGTAGTGATAGGTTTTGCTGACACCAGCCCAGCCCAGCCTAGAGCAATGCACACAGGGATTTCCCAAGGGTCTTGGTGAAAGTCCAGATTCAGCATGTCTAGCCCAAGTACCTGCTCTTGCAACAATCCCCAACAATACAGTTCACGGGGAGCTCTTGGTCTCCATGCTGGTTTGAATGAGGATGGCCTCCATAGGGTCAGATGTTTGAATACTTGGTCCGCAGTTGGTGGAACTGTTTGGGAAGGATTAGGAGGTGTAGCCTGTTGAAAAGGTGTGTCACTGAGGTGGGCTTTGAGGTTTCAAAAGACTCTCACCACTGTTAGCACTCTTCCTTTCTGCTTTGTGGTTGTGGACCAAGACGTCACAGCTGTCCCTTTGCTCAGCCATCAGAGAAACTATAAAATGGCTTCTTTTATAAGTTGCCTTAGTCACAATAGAACAGTAACTAAAGGCAGCCTACAACCAAGATTATCAGTCCCTGAGATCCTTGAAAAGGATGTGTGAACTAACCCAAAATGATCAGCTGGGCTCTGAGTCTGTGTCCTTTTGGGTCTTTGGTTTGTTTGTCTTTTTGAGACAGGGTTTCTCTGTGTAGCCTTGGCTGTACTGGAACTTACTCTACAGACCAGACTGGCCTTGAACCAGAGATCTGCCTGCCTCTGCCTCCCAAGTCCTAGGAATGAAGGTGTGTGCCACCACTGCCTGGCTTGTGTCTATGATTAAGCTGATTTTATATACATTTTCTTATTTACACTGTGGCTAGATGGTCTCTCATGACGAAATAAACTCCTACAAAGACCTAGAGCCCTCCTTCAGAAGAAATGTTTTTATAATTTCTTTTTAATTTGTGTGGTTAAATATTGCCTCCTGACAGATAAATTTTCTTTTAAAAAGTGTTAAGTCCCAATTATAATGTAAAATAAACTAATAACAAAAAAACAATCTGTATTCCAAAATGTAAATGCACCAACATTTATTCTAGAAACCAGTATGATAAGGCAAGCAATGCATCTGTAGATTGCTTTGGAAAAGGGACACTTCCATACAGAAGGAAACAGGTGCACTGATGATGATAAAGTATTTGTTGTGAGCTGAACAAATAAGGCATCCTCTACCAGTGAACATGGTAGTTACAACCCTAGACAAACCAGAGGGTACTCAAACTGTGCAAAAAAAAAAAAAAAAAAAAAAAAACACTTTATACTTAGACATAAAATGGGGTGAGGATCCACAAGTAATTAGACTTTTTACTAAGGATGAGAATGAGCAGTGGCTTCTTCGCAGAAAGCACCCAGGAGGAACCATAGTGGATGGACAAGGAACCCCACTGGCACGACTGGGGTGCTATTAGCAGTGTTGGGAAAGCTGGTCTGGGTGTGAGAAGCTGGACTTGCTGAGTTGGAAGACAAGCATTATAAAAACAGGCAGTTGGGAAAGAAAATAGGTGTTCTGGGAACACTAGCTGTCTAGATTGGCAATATCAGAAGACAGAAATGTCACTGGAAAAACTGAAGCTACATTGTCAACTTTCTAATGTGGGTAGGTCATTGTGGCAGCAATCCTCAAAATATGTTTACAGTAGTAAGTCTAGATGACCAGTGCGGGTGAGGGAGGGAGGGCACATGGCATTCTAAATCAGTTCTTTTCAAATGGAGCTTCAAGTCTGGGGACTGGGCACCACAGGTGTTGACCTTTGGCAGAGAGGAAGTAGGCCTAACAGGGTGGTGGCACATTCCTTTAATCCCAGAGTTCGAGGCAAGCCTGCTTTACAGAGCGAGTTCCAGGACAGTTAAGGATACACAGAGAAAACCCTGTCTTGAAAACCCAAAACAAACAAACAAAGGAAGAATTCCATTGCTAAATACAAGCTATGTCTCATTTTTACATCTAATGATAATTCTTGTTGAACTGTGGCACCGAGAGTGGTTATAAAAGTGATAAGCCGTCCACAGGCCCTCGAATGCATGCCTGTAATCCCAGCACTTGGGAGCTGGGGCAGAAAAATCAAGTTCAAGCAAGCCTGCACTACAGAGTGAGAATCTTGTCAAAAAATGAAATCTACAGGCTGGGGAGATGGCTCACAGCTAAGAGCATTTGCTGCTCTTCCAGAGGACCTGACTTTGATTCCCAGCATCCATCCACATCTATAATTCCAGCCTCAGGGGATCTGAGACCTCTGTCCTCTGAGGGGACCTGCATGCACATTATCACACGCACACACACACACACACACACACACACACACACACACACACTTAAAATAATAAAAGAAGTCTAAGAAGTAATAATAAAATCTAAGGCCATGTATGGTGACAAACCCTGTAATACCAAGGGTTTGGGAGCAGAAGCACAGGATTGGGGGTTTAAGGCCAACCACCCACATAGAAAGTTTGAAGCCAGCCTGTACGTTATATTAAACACACACACACACACACACACAAGAGAGAGAGAGAGAGAGAGAGAGAGAGAGAGAGAGAGAGAGAGAGAGAGAAATCTGTAAGAACTCTATCACCTTTTTACCACTTATTCTTTGTCCTGTAATTGTCCTTACATGCCCACCCCATGTTAATTTTTCAGCTGCTCAATTTAGAGGCAACCAGGATCATACTAGGTCACTGATGTTTGCAACAGCTATTTGTGAAGTCCTTTGAGAAACACAAATTCCCTTCAGTGAGCTATCCACGCCACACTGCTGGCTTGGTGTGCTCAGAAGCTGTGTACTTCATTGTGTATTCTGGTCGCCTAGCCCCACTAATTCAAATTCGAGAAGTAAGATTTATTACACTTAAATCTTCACATCTATAAATCATAACACATGCAAATAATCACAGCTTATGTTTTATATGTATTATACTTTACAGAGTCAAAGCAACTGGTTACATTCTTAAATGCAAGGGTTGCTTTTTTTTTTAAAGAAAGATTTATTTTCTTTTTGTTTGTATGTCTGCACATACATTTGAGAATGGAAGCCAAAAAAAATATGGATGTTGGATTCCCTGGAGCTGGGGCTACAGATGGTTGTGAGTCGCCCAACCTGGGTGCTGGGGATCTAACTCCAGTCACCTCAAGAATTAAAAACATTCTTAACCAATGAGCCATCTCTCCAGCCTCAAGGATTGATTTTTATATTTCATTCTTGCTTATCAGCTTCCTGACTTCATTTCTAGACTGCACGAAAATGCTAAAAGTATTATCTTAATCCTCTCATCTACTCACACATACATTCTCGAATATTCAGAGAAATTTCATTTTAATAATAGCAAACAGTCTAACTGGCACAGTTGTCTGCCTAGGATGCATGAAGCCCTGGGCTCCATCCCAGAACCCAGTAAACCTGGCATGGAGTTGCACACTTGTAACCCTGGGGAGGTAGAGGCAGTAGGATCAGATGCTCAAGATTGTCTTCAGTTACATAGACAGTTCAAGGCCAGTGCGGTAGACATGAGATCCTATCTCAAAGAAAGGAATGAACAAACAAGGAAAGAAAGGGGCTGGAGAGATGACTAAGAGGTCAAAAGTGCTGGCCGTTCTTCCAGAGTACCCGGGTTCAATTCCCAGCACCAGCATTGGGGCTCACACCCATCTATAAGTTCAGTTCCAGGGCACCCACCCAATGCTCTCTTCTGGCCTCTTCAAATACCAGTCACACATGTAGTACAAACACGCAGGCAAAACATCCATACACATAAAATAAAAAGTAGCAAGCAGCTGTGTGTTTGTTAGGACAGTCCAAAACACCTCTGCCCTCAAGATTCACAAAGCAAGAGCCCCTCCACAAAATGGCTTTTAAACTGTGGGTTTTAAAACTCAATGTCGGGGTCCCTAGGACCTTGGCAACAGCAAAACACTTTTAATGTGTAATGACCACAAATTAAGTCAGCTTGGTTTGTTTGTTTTTGTTTTGAGACAGGGTTTCTTTGTGTAGCCCTGGCTGTCCTGGAACTAGCTCTGTAGACCAGGCTAACCTCACACTCATAGAGATCCACCCGCCTCTGCCTCCTGAGTGCTGGGATTAAGGATGTGTGCCACCACCAGCTTTATTTTTTCATGCAACAATTTTTCTCCATTTATGGAGATATAGTAGTTTAATTATGGAAAATAAAGACTTTAAATATTTGTGTACCATCATTCCTGAGCATGTAAGTGATAAGTTAGTATGTCTTTGGGTTGGATTGGGTTGGAAGGTTCTTTATTTTTATTTGCTGTTTGAGGGTTGGATGGCTCAGGAATTAAGAGTACCTGCTGCTCCTACGGAGAGCACAGTTCATTGGTTCCCAGCACCCACATCAGGTGATTTATAACCTCCTATAGTTTCAGCTCCAGTGGATCTCATGCCCTCTTCTGGTCTCCACACATATTGCACTCACATACACATACACACATGTACATATAATAAAAAATAAAAATAATTTGTAAAATTGCTGTTTGAGTTGCTGAATTAAAACATTAAGTGAATTTTTACTTGGGATTAGATAATAGATTCTGAAATGGCCCTAAACACCCATTGGCCATTTTGTTCTACATGTTTCTATGAATTAGAGTGCTCAGTATTGATGACTATAAAATAAAAAATATCAGCTGGGTATTGGTGGCACACGCCTTTAGTCCCAGCACCCGGGAAGCAGAGGCAGGCGCATCTCTGTGAGTTCCAGGAGAGCCTGGTCTACAGCTGGAGCTAGTTCGAGGACAGGCTCCAAAACAATGCAGAGAAACCCTGTCTCAAAAAACCAAATAATAATAATAAAAATATCAATCAAGTCTGAAAAACATTGACAATATTCTGTTCTGCCATATTAAATATTTGACCAAGAGTTAATTTTTTTATAAAAATAATCACATCCATTTCACTAATATGAAAATTTTAACAGTCTTAATAAATGATAAAATTATATGAATACTAAACAATTATTTTAAAATAAATTTATTTTTTGTGTATGATGATCTTGCATCTGATTTGTGCATTTATTTTATAGAATTATCTATCTACACAGAAGATTCTCAGGTGAAAGGGGGTTTTGGCTGAGGCAAGCTTGAGAAATACTGCTTTCCTCTGGCTATGAATAGTTTCTCCCTCCTGTCTCCCTTGACTCGACTGCACATAACTGATTTGGGCAAATGATTCTTGCAAACTATTGGTCCATGTACTTCTCAAAGTCTGACTGCTAGAGCATAACGCCCACAGTACCAAGATGGAGTTAGGAAGTTGTGTGTAGCAAAGGAAGTTATGTAGCTCTGGGGAGCCAGGGCCTAATATCAGACAGCTGCAATTGCCACAGAACTCACTGACACATAGTGGAAGGACAACACCGACTCCCACAAGTTGTCCTCCGACCTCCACTCGTGTGCTGGACATGCATGTGCCCCCTCTCCCCCCACACACACACAAATAAATGTAATAAAAAACTCAAATAAACATCATAAAAACTGTTTTCAGTACTGCTTTCTATACTGAATGCAACAATATAGATAGCCTCCTACAAACCAGGCAATGGGCATACAAAAGTAAGCATAAAGGGACGGGAAGACGGCAAGAGGACCTGAGTTTGGAACCATAGCACCCACATGAAAAGCCAGGAGAGGCAATGTGTGCCCAGCAGTGTGGAAGCACAGACAAGAGGACCCCAGGGCTTTCCGCCAGCCACTCCAACTGAATGAGTGAGCTACAGGCCCAGTGAGAAACCCTGCTTCAAAAATAAAGTGGAGAGCTAGGCAGTGGTGGCGCACACCTTAAATCCAGCACTAGGAAGGCAGAGGCAGGCAGAGCTCTCTGAGTTCAAGGCCAACCTAGTCTGTACAGTAAATCCCAGGACAACCAGGGCTACACCTGTTCAAAGCATAAAATACAAACATTAATAATAACATGGAGAGTCACAGAGGAAGACATTGGCCACCAGCCTCTGGCCTCCACATACACGCACATGCAGTTTCACACACATGCACAAAAACAAACAAATACGTAAGTAAAAACAGTCTCTTGCTGAGTGTGGTAGCCACCCAAAGTCCCAGAACTCAAGAGGCTGATGCAGGAGGATTATGTATTTGAGGCTAGCTTATGTTACACAGTGAGACCTTACTTCAACAACAAAAAAACCTTAAAGCCCACAGGAAGGATAAAGCAATCCATAATTTTCACACACCCTAGTAGAAGTATCTACAGAAAGGGGAGGGCTTTCGCACGAGTGGAGGAGTGAAGCAAAGTGCTGGTGAGGGGTGAGAACCAGATGGCAGTAGGGAGAAGGAGGTTAACAGCGGAGTTCTCATGGCGATGGTGCTTACACAGAGCACTGAGACCTGTCGGTGAGGATGGGGGTGAGGCGTTAGGAAAGACGTGGAAGTGTGAGGTGCAGTGTTAGGTTATAGAAAGTGTAAACAGAATTTTAAAAATTACGCTCTACCAGAAGCCCATGACATTTTGATGGCTGTGGTTGCTTACAACTTCGATATTTTAACCTCTAAACACTCATAATACAGAGCAAGGAAACATCACCTAGAAGCTAAGCCTCTGTTAACCTCTACCATCTGGAACATAGAAAAAGACTTTTGAGAATGACGTTGGAATGGCCACCACAAAATCCATGGACTGAACTAAGCAACAAAAGCCAGAAGCAAGAAGATTGCATAATAGGGGTCTGTTTAGCGCAGGGGCATTCAGTTCTGTGCAGTCTAAAATCTCCAATTAGAGCACAATATAGAACAAAAGCCTGGTAGTCTATGGGATGCCCAGAAGCACTAGGATAGTTCTCTGTTATGCACCATGTTTATAAAGCAGAAAGCTGTATAAAGAACACACACACTTAGGACTGGAGTTACGAACACAAGATGCTCTCTCAGAGGACCCTGGTTCTGTTCCAAGCACCCTTTGGTGGTGCACAACCACCTGTAACTCTAATTCCAGGGCACGCAATACCCTGGTCTGACCTCCATGAGTACATGGACACCAGACATGCGTGTGGTACATGTACACACATGCAGACAAAACAAACTTACACATAAATTAAGATAAATACATCTTAAAAACACACCTACAAAGACCTTTGTGTATGGTTAAAGGGGAGACTTTATAATAAGTGAGAAATTCACTATTACTTCTGAAAGCCACCCCTGTCAATCACCTATTCCATTAACCACTCCAGATGGAAGAGATGGTATTGCAGTATTAGTCACTAATAGACATGTAACATTGGTGATACCTAACCTTGGGGTGGGAAATATCAAAGTCACTGACTGTGAGGAAATAATTGTCATAACTGTTGATTTGTTAGACTAACTCTTTATATTTACATGGCAGATTTCTTTTTTATGAAAAGGTGATACAGCTCAAGATTTTTATTTCAAAGACTTATTAATCTGGCATCTTCACACAGAAAAAAACTTCCCCAAAATATGCATTGATGAATACAAAGATAAATTAATGAAAATGACTTTATCTACTGAAGGATAGTGTAGTCTTGCATTTCACAATAACTGTAGTATGTTACTTTGACCAACCAATTAGGCAGAACAAGGGTATTTCATAAGGCATTTTACTTCTTACATTAGTAAGAGAGAGGGTAATGCAGGTCAAATCTCTGTAACACCAAATATCAAAATAGAACAAAGTTTTTTATTTTAAAATTTCAAAATCATGAGCCAATGTGGTGCTTCATGCCCTGTAATCTCATCATTCATGATGAGGATTGTCATGATAGGAGGCCAGCCTAGGCTATATAGTGAGTTCAAGGCTAACCCTTGAGCTGTATCATATTTTCCCCCCTCAATAAACAATCAAAATTAGCCAGATTAATCTAATTAGTAGAGATTACTTTTAGTTATTTTACTACATCAACTATTCTATCTTCAAGAAGCTAACCTTAAAATGGCCAAACTCAGCTGGGCGGTGGTGGCTCATGCCTTTAATCCCAGCATGCCTTTAATCCTAGGGAGGCAGAGGCAAGTGGATCTCTGTAAGTTCAAGGCCTGCCTGGTCTACAAGGCTGCACAGAGAAACCGTGTCTCGAAAACAAAAGAACAAAAAAAGAATGGCCATGCTCACACTATTAACCTCTTTAATCTCATTTTGATTTAAATGCTTAAGTTGCGTATTAAATATACTATATGACATCTATCTCAATTATCTATTAATTTTAATCTAGTCATCCAAACTTGTAACTCCTTTAAATCACTAACCTATATTCTATGCATTCTTTTCCCATGTTAGCTTACAAATACTGACTTATTCAAGTTTACATTACTTTCTTCTTCAGGAGGTCTTCATCTGTCTTATTACAAAGCCTGGTAGGACTCCCATGTCCTAAAATACAATATTTAGCTTAGTGTCTGTATTTCATTTTGAATAATAATGAGAAAATAATATTTGCACAGAAATATTCCAGTTGTATGTTTACACTATTCTTAATTAAGGATATGGTTAGGACTAGGAAAATAGTGTTAGAGAACTGACTAGTAACTTCAGGAAAAGAGATTCTTTGTAATAATTAAGGCATGAGAGCTTGTTTTAAAAATAAAATTTCCCATAGTGTACACAATACCAAGTTTTTTTCTCTGTTCTTGGATGAGGAAACTTTTATATGTAAAACAATCACACTTCATAGATCATGATTTAAGTGTCAAAAAACTTTGAAGTTATTTTTTAAACTTTGACAATTAAAAACATCAGAAGCATATAGTTTTTTTTCACCAGAGAAAATGTTTGAAGCATCACCTAACAGTGGAGATTTAGAAGTTTCTGTTGACTGCATTTCCATTTGCCATTTTATTGAGGGGGGAAAAAATATGTTTACATGAGTAGAAGCAAGAAGAAGATGGTGAAGAAAAAGAAGAAAGAGAAGGGGAAGGGAAGGAGGAGAAGGAGAAGGAGGGGAAGAGAAGGAGAAGGAGAAGGAGGGGAAGAGAAGGAGGAGAAGGAGAAGGAGAAGAAGGAGAAGGAGAAGGAGAAGGAGGAGGAGAAGGAGAAGGAGGAGGAGGAGGAGAAGGAGGAGGAGGAGGAGGAGGAGGAGGAGGCATAATCAGCTACTCATGCACAAACTGAGAACTGAGGGCTGTGTTGCACTCTAGCACCTTGTGAAACAAAAGCTTTACCGTGTGAAACTGTGTCCCAAACTATTCCATCATATTCCATAGCTTCACACACCCTAGAACTAAATAAAGATGCCCAAGATCAAAGCTCCTATTTTAAAAGAAAATTCTTCAACCATTATAAAGAAAATATTCACAGCATTTATCAGATCAACACTTTGGTTAGTTAAGTGTCAGCATCTCTTTTTAAAAACGAATGTACTGCTCAACTTCTGGTTGTCTAAACGCTGCCTATCCTCCCCCCAGAGTTGAGCCACATCTTCCATCTTCAGAGTTTTAGAAACACTTGTTGAAAATGTGAAATTGCACTTATCTTAGGGAAGTTCATACAGCGGGGCTTCCGAGAAGCAAAGCTATACTTCCGAAATGAATTCACATGAAATCTTTAACGTGAGTCTTATTTTTGTTCTTGGTCTTTTAAAAAAGTTCATATAGAAGATTGAGTCCCAAGCTAGCTAACTACATACAAGTGCCAATCACTTTAAAATAAGCCCTTTGCCTCTTAAGACAGAATTCACAGAAAAGCCCCATTGCAGATAAGTAGCCACAAGTAACGCAGATGAATTGCATGATTCCTATGGACACTGCAGCCGTGAACCCTAAAAAAGATTATTACATCTCAGGCTTGGTGCCAAATTCAGGGACGCCCCAAAAATGTTCTTCCTTTGAAGATTTCAGGCGACCCATACACAACCATGGTCTCACAACCCCTAAGAAATAAAACTGAAGAGAATTTAGCACTTTCCCAAGTTGGGGGAGGGGGTGTCTGAGAACCGACACGCATTTAAATTAACAAAAAGAAATAAATAGAAGCAAAACCGAGATTCAGAAGGAAGAGGAGCTGCTGCGCACACCGCCCGGGTTACTCAAAGACCCCAGCGCAGACGCGCGGAGCTCACCTTCCATGTCGCCGCTCGCCGCTCGGGCTACAGCTGTCGCTCAGGCTCCGCGACCGTTCCACGTGCTCCTGCCGTGGGGACCCGCGCGGCTGGCGGGAGATTCCTGGCGCGGGGAGGCCCCGGGATCGCTCGGTCGCGTCGGCGCAGATGCAGTTCGGGAGCCGGCCAGCAGCCGGTGCGCGGGGTTACAGCGGCGCTGGCTGGCGGCCGCTTTAAAGCACGCTCGGAACGCCGCGGGTTCCGCACCTTCAACCCACTTTTGAATGTCAAGCCTGAGGAACCCTGATCGCGTGGAAACAGTGCCTCAGTGATGGTCTCGGGGTGTCTACTTCAGACACACCGGGGATGAGGGCGCTGTCGCAGGGAGAAGAAGGGTGTGCGCAAGCCCAACTTC
The DNA here is from genome assembly GCA_030556225.1 of Cricetiscus sungorus. Classification (NCBI taxonomy): domain Eukaryota; kingdom Metazoa; phylum Chordata; class Mammalia; order Rodentia; family Cricetidae; genus Cricetiscus; species Cricetiscus sungorus. Next base: position 74,628,071 of record JANBXA010000069.1, read on the forward strand.
CAGATTCGCCTGACGCGGACCGATCTGAAACTTTGTATCTAGATTTGGGCATGAGAGTCATGAAGACCGTCAATGAGAATTCACTTCATTGAGTTATTTATGGAGGTCTTTCCCACCCTTGGGTTTTACATTCCAGTTGGAGAAGTCACCACTGTAATCCCAGCACTTGAGAGGCTAAGGATTGCCATGAAGTCCAGACCAGCTGGGAATACAATATGGGCCATTTTCTCGGAAAATAAAGTTTAAAAATCCTTGGCCCAGATTTATACAGATAATTTAAAAGTACCTTGGCATTTACATCACTCCAACTTTTTAACTTGAGGAAACACTTCTCTCATTTGGCTGTCCTTTCTGAGAACTGGTTGATTTACCACTGCTCAAAAAAAAAAAAAAAAAAAAAAAAAAGACAACTCTACGTATGTGTGTTCACTTCCTAAGAATCTTCTTTCTCCTAAATAGGACACTTTACAAAAATACACATATGATGTGTCAGACAAGTAAAGAGCAGAGCTATGTGGGGTAGATGAAGCAAATCAGGGGAAGGTGTTGGTTCACAGAGACTACCAAGCAACATCCTTTCCCATCATCTACGCTTTATAGAGGAAAACATTTGACTGGGGAGAAGGATGACAACAAAACAGTTTTTCAAAGCCAAGTGTTTCATCACCATCACACTGAAGTCTTAAGAGACAGTTCTCAGATGGGCACTTCTAAGGATGCCCAATGGTGTTGAAGGAATGGTCCCACTTTCCACTGTCCTTCTTGTTAGAAGAGTATATTGTTAATTATACAAATATGTTTGAAGCAGAGTGTGGTAGCAAACACCTTTAATCCCAGCACTCATCACAGCACTCTGTGAGTTTGAGCCTAGCCTGGTCTATAGATTGAGTTCCAGGATGGCCAGGGCTGCATCACACACACACACACACACACACACACACACACACACACACACACACACGATTTAAGGTTGAGAACATGTACATCAAACACCTAGTTCTGAAAAAATTCACACTTAGGAGTTAGGCAAGCATGCTGATATTTTATGAAACTAAGTTTATGTTAACTGGAGTCTTAGTTCAGGCAGTCTGCATAATATATATACTATGTTTATGTGCATATGCATATACAACATGTGAGTGGCTCACACCGGCTTTATGATCACAGAAACACAGCAGCATCTCCACAGACATATGAGTTAGAGTTCTGCAGGGAAATACGGAGTTCAGAGAAATACTCTAAACACTAACGTTTAATTTTAGTACTGAAAGGGGAAATTTGTTGTTTGTTAGTTTCTAAAAGCAAAAATAGCACATCAAAAGTAGCAGAAGAGGAACTGTAAACTTTCACAGGGATGATAAGGATGAATAGCTAATTGGTTGTTTAAAAGTTAAAAACTTTTGTGTTATATTGTTAACATTTTGTGCTACAATGTTCTTTATCTGTAACAGTAAGCTGTTATCTGGCTGTACATGCTTATTCCAGACTACAGATACTTAAAGGGATAAATAAAAAGCAAATGCATGCAATCATTTATGTAACTACTCCACCCTCAAGTAGGTGGAGCATGAAGTGTAGGGAACACATAGTGACATCCTTCCAAACAGTAAAGTATGAAGAGAGGGGGAGAAACCTGACACTCTTTCCTTCTGCCAGTTGAACACATTTACCATCAAAAGTGATAAAGGATGATATAGTATGATATACCACGGATGATATACCACTGATATGACATATTGGGAATGTCATTTACAGCTGCTGTCCTTACAAAAATCCATACTATACAATAAGAAGAAACATCAAGCAAGTCCAATAGAGAGGCTTTCTATAAGATACTTATCACTTAAGGCTAAGTCAGGATCATCAAAGTAATTGTTAACTGTCAAAGTCAACAACAACAACAAAAGAGAGAGAGAAAGAAAGAAGGAAAGAATGGGAAGAAAAAAAAAAACAAGAAAAGTCTGTTAATAACCCAGAGGAACCTGAGGAGACAACAGTTAAATGTAATAAGGAAGCCTGAATGTGACTCTGGCCTAGATAAACTAAGGTAAAAACTAAGAAAATATGAATCAAGTATGAATTTTAATTAATAACACTGTATCATGTATAGAGGTTCAGGCCTTTAGTCACTGTACTTGACAAGTAGAGGCAGGTGGATCTCTGAGAGTTCAAGGCCGGCAGAGTCTACAAAGCAAGTTAGTTTCTGGACAGCCAGGGTTGTTACACAGAGAAACCCTGTCTCAAAAAAAAAAAAGAAAGAAAGGAAAGAAAAGAAAGAAAGGAAGAAAGAAAGAAAGAAAGACTTCTCAAGTATACATCTGTCCCAAGTAGGAATATGTAATTTTTCATGTTAGAATAGTAACTTGGGATATCAGCATTATTGATTTGTCTTGTATAAAAGTATGTCTCTTTCATTTCCTGAATTACTGACATAAATCAATCAAAACCAGATGTAAAGAGTAAAGAAAATCATCATAGATTTCACAAGTGTACCCACCTCATGTAACTTTCCCATAGAGTAACATAACAATTTTTTTTTTCTAGGCTTGCTGAGCATGGTACTACACACCTTTAATTCCAGCACTCAGAAGGCAGAGACAGGCAGATCTCTGTGAGGCCAGCCAAGGATACACAGAAAGACCCTGTCTCAAAAATAAGCAAATGAATAAAACTTATAAAGTACAAAATTTACTTTAAAAGAGTGCATGGGTACTTTCAATACACAAACTATTACTCTATTTTTAAAGGTTTTCTCTTTTTTTAATTGTGTATATATGGGAGGGACGGGGTATGTATAGGTGAATGCAAGTATCCATAGAGTCCAGAAGAGGTCATTGGGTTCCCTGGAGCTGGAGTAACAGGCTGATGTTGGCTGCCCTACTGGGTACTGGAACTAGGGCCCTCTGGAAAAGCAGATAAACTCGTAACCACTGAGCTAGCTTGTGCTCCACTATTCTATTTTTAAGACTCTTCTCATAGCAGTGGAAATTTAACAATAAAGTTTGTAAGAATCAGTTGCCTTAAGTGGGAAGCTAATAACGCATTGTACATTTGGACAATGCTTTGATCAAATCTGAAATGAGAGGTATCTCAGCTGTGAAGAGCACTGTCTGCTCTTCTAGAGAACCCATGCTTGAGTCCCAGCATCCAGTGCTGGCTCACAACCATCTCTAACTCCAGTTCCAGATCCAGCCTCCTCTTCTGGCCTGGGTGAGCACTGCATGTTTGTAGAGCACAGACAGACATGCAAGCAAAACACCCATACACAGTTTTAACAGTTGAAACTAAACCATGAGTCTAGACATAGTAACTGACGATGGGTGGATCTGACTCATTGAATCACATTTTTCATGCGTGTGCTATACAGATAAAATTAACAGTGACTAAAAATGAAATTCCTGACAAAGGTTGATCCTGGACCATCTGAAACAGTCCAAATACTGACTCGACTCAAAGGAAATAAAACTGAAAACCCTTGATCTCACCCCAAATAACCATTCTGCACCCTATCTGAACCTTGGGCTCTCTACCTACCAACCTACTCAAAACCACTACTGAGGATGGTGTCCTACTGCTAAGAAATAAATAACACACGGGGTCTTTCAGGTCACCTAAATAGTAGTCAAGATGGGACCACGCAGATTGTGACTGATACCTCAGCTCAGTGAAGGTCCTGGGTTTGGTACCATCATGGGGTTGGGTAGAAAAAGTTTGAAAGACTGTTCCGGACCTCCCTGATATTGACTTAGTTATCTCACATCAGCTGAGGGAAAGATCATACTCTCTTGCCTTTCGATGGGGCCCATTTTCTAAAGCAAAGTTACTTCCGAATAAATTTGCATAAGGGGGTGTCCCTCTACATCATCTCACACCCTAACCTGAAAAATAAAGGTTCGATTTTGCTCCACGTGGGAAGGTCTGGGAGCACCCTTCTGGTGAACTGAAGGCTCTTTTGAGATCTTGGTTTTGTGTGCCAGATGGCAATGTGTGACGCTTTGACAGATCCGGCAACGCTAGCTTCATGTCAGTCTAGGGAGTTCCCGAGCTGCGCCCTCGCTTTTAGGTAATTCTTACAAACTTCTCCCTTCTTGAGACCCCCCAAACGATGGCATCCTCGGGCAGCTCGGCGCCACCAGGGGCCCAGGGACCCACTGTGTTCTCATGTCAGTTCCTTTAGCCCTAGGCTGAGGAAGTCCCCGGAAGTTTTGAGCTCGTTTCTTCTACTCTCTCTTCAACGCGGCGACCAGACCGCCTAGAGCCAGGACGCGGGAACATGGCACCCGAGGCGAGGTGCGAAAGGCGCGGCGGGTGCCGCGCTCTGTGACTGCGCATGCGCCGGGGGCGGGCGCGCCTTCCGCGCGCGCGCGCTCGCCCCGCCCTCGCGCCAGGCGGGAGCACGCAGGCGCTCTCGGGCGCAGCCGCCCCGCGGTAGCCACGGACCGGTAGGGGAAATGCCCTCGCGGTTTGCTTCGCTCTCTAGACGAGCGATGGGGAGGCGTTGGGCCTGGCCTGAGGTAGGAGGGAGCCCAGCTGTCGCTGCTAGTGCCTGAGCCATGATGCGCGCGTGGGCCCTTCTCTCCGCGGTGCTCTGGTCTGTCGTAGGAGGTGGGGCTCGGCCCGCAGGCTCCTCCCCTCCGCCTGAGGTTCCCTGTCCCCCCCCGCCCCCCCCGCCTCTCCTGCGCCACCCCTCGCCCTGCTCCCTGCTGAACCCTGGGTCCTCTAAACACTAATAAGTCAGAGGTTTTCTTCCCTCCGCAGTTGGATGGCAACGTTCTTCCTTATTCAGTAAGAAAGGCTTTGTTTACGGCACGGTGGGACACCCAGGTAATAAGTGCCTCCTCCCACGCAAGGTCTGTCTGTCCCCAGAGCTCGGGATGCCGTGCACCTGCTTAGGTTCTTCCCTGGAGGGGAAAGGGAGCGAGCGGTGCAGCGTCTGCTCTGTACTCTGCAGTTCGGGAAGTTTGCATCATTTTGTCCTCAAAGCAATGCTACTCTTAGGTCCCAGTGTCCATCGCAGATCTAGTGCTCTTTGTAAAGAGTGAAGCCGCTTAGCTGGTGGACGTCCCTCTGGAAGGTCTGCTCTCCTCATTCTTCAAGCCCCAGCTCCAGTGTTACTCTCTGTAGCTTAACTTTCCTAGTGACACAACTATTTTGAGATAACTTTGAGCCACACTTCGCTGTGTTGTTTTTAGAACATCTCCACATTAAGGCCTTTCCCTTCCCAGCGCCACAACTACCTCACCAAATTGTACTATAGCCTTTATAGATAGATTCACGTACTGTCTCTGTCTACCAATTGAGTCAGCATGGAACTCTACAGAACACCCTAGTAAGCTCCTCATGGGACAACAGGAAGTGTAGGTGAAATACCAAGTTTTCAGTTTTGAAATAGTTTGTCAGTCAAGCTCACATCCTCTGAACATTAATCCCACGATCCCCTCAGACAGTTACTGGAGCTATTTATGAATGTGTACATTGTAAGGAACTTACATTTTAGTGGGCTGTCACATTTTATAGACATATATATATTTATAAAATGACTGATAAGTTGCAGTTTAAAGGTTTATCATGAAAAGCAAAAATGACTTCCTTCTAAGTAACAACTAGCATCCAACATGTTATGACCACTTTTTAAGTACAGAAATTCAGAAAGAACTAATTGGTATCATTGGGACAAATAAATAGGAGTGTGTCTCTTTGTTTCGTGGTATAATGTAGTTAAACGAAAATTTATCTCGTCACAGTGAAAATATACGTAAAGTTACATCAGACTAGCCCTGTCCTTATTTGTATGGATTTGAATCGTGCTAGTAAAGAAACAGTGGACCCCACCTACTTATGGATTGGGCCAAATGAAAAAATATTAACAGGTAAATTATTTTAATATATTTTAATGATGTAAACATTGTTTTTAAAAGTGTTGTCATTGTTGAAAAGAACAAATTTAATTGAAAACATTTAGTAAATTTGTTTTACTTTTTTATTTATTTAATTTTTTGCCTGCATGCATGTATGTGCACTGCATGCATGTCTGATGTCCTCGGAGATCAGAAGAGAGTACTGGATCCCATGGAACTAGAGTTACTAATGATTGTGAACCATCATTTGGGTGCTGGAAATAGAATCCAGGCCCTCTGCTAGCACATGTGCTCTTAAACACTGGGCACTCTCACCATCTCCAATAAATTTAAACTGCAATTAAATTTTCTCAACATTTAGACAAATTGTAAGTTTTTTTTTTGGCTCTATGACTTAAATTCTTCCTATGCAAAAACTAAAGCAGAGCTAAAGGATGGCACAGTCCTGTGAGTGAAACACTCATGAGGTTGAGACAGGAGGATTACAAGTTTGAAGATAGCCTGAGCTAATCAAAGAGATACTTTTTTTGTTATTTTTTCCCCAGTGCTTGGAACTGAATCTAGAGTCTCCCTCTCAAGCACTCTCCCACTGTGCTCTCCTACCACCCTCAGGCAGCTTTTTCTGTACCCTACATTCCAAAGCTATTCAAAAGTTCTCATAACTACTAACGTTTACCCATGAAACACCAGTAAATGAGATATTCAATGTGTAATTTTTCATGTTAGGAGAATACCCTGGTATATCAGCATTATTTGTGTCTTACTGAATTGCTGGTATAAATCAGTCAAAACTAGAACCACGAAATAACATAGATTACACAAGAATACCCAGCTTGGCTGGAGAGATGGCTCAGAGGTTAAGATCACTGGCTGCTCTTCCAGAGTTCCTGAGTTAAATTCCCAGCAACCACATGGAGGCTCACAATCATCCATAATGCAATCTGATAAGCCTCTTCTGGCCTGCAGGCAGAACACTGTATACATAATAAAATCTTAAAAAAAAAAAAAAAAAAAAAAAAAAGAGTACCTAGCTTACATAACTTTACATAGGGTAATATGACAATAGGTTTTTTTTCTGGGCTAGTGGGCATGGTGCTACAGTCCTTTAATTCCAGCACACAGAAGGCAGGGGCAGGCAAATCTCTGAGTTCCAGGACAGGCAGCACTATACAGTGAGACCCTGTCTTTAAAATTTTTTTCATTGGGTTCTTGAAGATGAAATAGTTTATTAACTTTGATTTTTTGTTGGCATGTGTGTTTATAACTCTGGGTTTATTGAATAACGTTTAAGTTACCTGTTAAGTAATCAAGTAATTTCCTCTTTCTGATTAGGGAATAGCCGAATAAACATAACAAACACAGGAAAACTGGTATTGAGAGATTTTAAGGAATCATTATCTGGACTTTACACATGTACTCTTTCATATAAAACTATCAAAGCAGAAACCCAAGAAGAAACAACAATAAAGAAGAGATATAACTTTATGATCTTCGGTAACTATGTTTATATAATTATAATGTAATAATTATAGAAGCACATGAGCCATCTCTCCAGTCTCCCCAAAGCATTCTTACATTTTAAGACTTAGTACGTATATGTGTGTGGGTATGTGCATATGAGTGCAGGTACCAGTGGAGTTCAGAACAGGGCATTTGGTGACCTGGAGATGGAATTATAACCCCCTGATGTGGATGGTAGGCACCACAGCTTTTAACTATTGAGCTATGTCTCCAGCTCCAATGTCTTCTTGATACTATTAACTTACCTGTGTTGCCATTCCCCCAGAAGCCATTTCTCCTAAGTAGACAGACATCAAATGACAATGGCTTTTTCTATCAAAATTATTAGTTAATATGTATTTTGTAAAGACTTATGGAGTATTAATAAGTAAATAAGTAAAATTTCTAAACTGGTTTGCAAGAATAATGATATTTAATATTGCATGTTTTTGAAATTTTTGAATAGCAGAAATCAATGTAAGGCACAATTGTTTTTATTCTCACCTTTTTCCAAAGCCTATCGGGAACCTGATTATTCTTATCACATGGCTGTGCGTTTTACCACAAAGTCTTGTATAGGAAGATATAATGACGTGCTCTTTAGAATGCTGAAGAAAATCTTGGACAATTTAATCTCGGATTTGTTGTGCCATGTCATAGAACCATCATATAAGTGCCATTCTGTTAAAATTCCACAGCATGACTTCGTTTTTGAGCTATTCATAGCCTTTCAAGGTGAAACAATTTTACAACATTAACTTTATAACTTTAGTCAAAAACCATGATAAATTATAAAATTAAGTGCCATGTAAATATGAGAGATCTCATAAATAACAGGTTTGACGTGTTTGCTAAGCACTAATATATACTGTTGACTGGTTGTGTTTTAAAAGACAGCAGACTAGTCGTTTACCTTAAAATAATATATTATTTATCATTTAAAGTCAGTATCATTTTATTAGCATAACCTTCAACTATGCAATTTTAGGAATGATGTTTTATTGGTTTGTTTGTTTTTTTGAGGACTTACTAGGGAATGACCAAACCCAATCTGTTTCCATTTTCAAGTCTTGTCGTTACTTCCATTAGCCCCCAGATGGAGTAATGTCGAAGTGCATGGGTTATTCCAAATGTAAGCCTAACTTCACATAGCTGGGTTAAACATATATATGCCTGCATACCAACCAAAGTATGTAGGGCTTTACTCAAGTGTTCGACACTTTTTAGAAGCTGGTGTGTACCTGTCATGTTTTCCTCTCCAGTGAATCCTTTTGCACCAGGCTGGAAAAGTGTGTGCAACAACTCTTCAGACTGTGAAGATATCACTAATCATAACATCCTCAAGGTGAGCTCTCATCCTGGAAGAAAGCACTTGAGTGATCTAGAAAGCTAAGGGTAAATACTTTGTCTTATTAATAGAAGTTTAAGGTCATCTTCGGCTACACAATCAGTTCAGTGCCAGCCTGGGCTACATGAAAACCTATCTCAAAAGAAAAACAATTCTTTAAGAATCCATTTCAGGTTGTCCTCTGACTTCCACATGCCAGGGTATAATGTCCACATAATACATACAAGCTTACTTTCCCACATGTGTGCACACACGAAACACAAAAGAATAATTTAAGCTTATTCCTTCTAAATTTTTTAAATTATGTTTGTGGCGGTGCACCTGTGCAGAGGCAGGCAGATCTCTGTGAGTTCAAGGCCAGACTTATCTACAGAGTGAGTTCAAGAATGGCCAGGGCTATTAAAAAAAAAACAAAAAAAAAAAAACCCTGTGTCAAAACAAACAAACAAAACAATAACAACAACAACAAAACACACACACACACACACACACACACACACACACACACACACACACACTGTAGCACACATGTGAAGGTCAGAAGATAACTGGAAGAAATTGATTCTTTTTGTCATCTGTGTGGGTTCCAGGAATCAGATCAGGTCATCTGGTTTCTTGGCTGCACCTTTACCACTGAGCCATCTCTACAGCCCCGCAAATGTTTTTATTAAGGAGAAATAGTTACAACATAGAGAGATAAGTCCCTTGATAAACTGCTGGAATCAGTCCTCTCCCTCCACTGTGTGGGTCTCAGGATGAAACTCAGGTCGTCAGGCTTGATGGCAAGCACCTTTACCCACTGAGCCATCTTCCCAGCCTGCTTTTGTCTTTTAAACAGAGATTGTTGCTATGTCCATATGTATTTACTGACCATGTATTTACTAATACAAATACTGTTATTACTATTGGTAATAACTACTGTAGCTACTATTGGTAATAACTACTGTAGCTACTATTGGTAATAGTAGCTGAGGTTATTTGAAAGAAAACGGCCCCCAAAGGGAGTGGCACTGTTAGGAGATGTGGCCTTGTTGGAGGAAGTGTGTCACTGTGGGGGTGGGCTTTAAGGTCTCCTATGCTCAAGCTACTCTCAGTGTCATAGTCTACTTCCTGTTGCCTGCAATATGTAGGACTCTTAGCTACTTCTCCAGCACCAGGTCTGCCTGCATGCTGCCATGTCCGTCCCACCATAATGATAATGGACTGAATCTCTAAAACTGTAAGCGAGCCATCCCAGTTAAATATTTTCCTTTATAAGAGTTGATGTGATCATAGTGTCTCTTCACAGCATTAAAAACCCTAACCAAAACAGTACCTCTTTAATATTAGATAGCTCCCCAAGATATGTGTGTGTGTGTGTGTGTGTGTGTGTGTGTGTGTGTGTGTGTGTGTATAATATTTTTTTTACACCAGAAAGGTGGATTCCTGATCTTCATTTTCTAAATGGTTAAGCATCAGCCTGAAGGAAAACTTTATAATCAGGTTCCCATAGGTTAAATCCATTGTACTTCCAAAGTCACATTTATAGGAAATGTGTTAGTTGTTCACCCCACAGCTGGCTCCAGAGGCTGAGGGAATAGTCAGAAAAAATGTCCTTCACTCAGGCTTGGTGACACATGCCTTTATTCCTAGCACTCAGGAGGCAGAGGTGGGTAGATCTCTGAGTTTGAGGCCAGCGAAGTCTAGAGTTGAGTTCCAGGACAGCTAGGGCTACACAGAGAAACCTTGCCTTGGAAAGACAGCAGCAACAAAAAAAGTGTTTTCGCTCTCCTGTCTTGTTCCCTAGTCCATGCCTATATTGATGTAGTAAGTACTCATTTAGGCTTAGTTATTATATAGTTTGTTCCAAAGCCAAATTCATATAATTAATTTGAAATGCTGATTAAATCCTTGATTTCTATTTTACTTTGTTCTTTTTAAAATTACTTATGTGTTTAATGTATATTAGTTCTTGCCTACATCTATGGCTTGTGCCATATGTATATCTCGTACCTGAGGAGGCCATAAAAGGGCACAGGATCATCTAGAACTGAAATTACAGGCAGTAGTGAGCTGTCATTTGGGTAATGGGAATTGAACTTAGAGCCTCTGAAGAACAGCCAGTGCTCTTTAACTCCTCAGCCATCCCTCCAGCACTTTGGCATTTTGGGTTTTTGTTTGTTTGTTTGGGTTTCTTTATGATCATAGAAAGTGTGTATGTGTGCATATGTGCCTGTGTATGCTGCAGCACCACCTTAGGTGTCAATCTCGGAACACTATCTCCTTTGAGATAGGGTCTCTTCCTGATTAAGCTAGACTGTCTGTCCAGCATGCCCAAGGAATCCTGTCTCTACCTCCCCAACACTGGAGTTACAAACAAGGAAAGTGCTTGGCCAACTGAGCCATCCCTAAAGCTTTATAGCTGTTTTCCTTAGCCACTCTGTATAATTAACAATGAGCAGTAAAGTCAAAGCTAGACTAATTTTAGGTTTTATCATAGATTTTTCGGGACTTCATCTAATTCATGATCAAGAAATATTTCTGCTACATTTTATGGCCTGTGATTCATGAGTAGTTCGGTTTTTGAATTAATGATTGTAATTTTCTCTGGTATGTCTAAATCTTAGGCAAGAGATCGGATAGAAGAATTTTTTCAGAGCCAAGCACACATTTTGTACCATCACTTTAATGAAACTATACCGGCTATGCATTTTGTGAACCACAGTTTTCAAGTAGTACGTATAGATAACTGTCGACCAGGCTTTGGGAAAAATGAAGGTCTACACAGCAATTGTGCTAGCTGTTGCGGTAATTATAAAATATAAATACATAAATGTCTTTATATTCCAGAGAAAAGATGAGTAACTCACCTAGGATTCTTTTCATTGATCTTTTATAGAAAAGAGAAGTCAAAGACTTGAAAGTCCAAATTTCTAAGTATATTCATCCTAATATATATTCTTTGGACTTATATCTTGTGTATTACAAAGCATTTCCATAGCGTTCTGACATATAATACTGTTCTATGCAAGACAGCAGAATGGTTCTGCCTGGGAAGCACAGAGCTAGGACAGGAGGTTGAAACTGCAGACAGGCGCTTACAAATGGAGCACAGAGAAAGTCTTGTGACTACTAATAGAAGGGAAAATACAATATTCTAACTCTCCCCTGGGGCAGGCTTTCTTGGACTGCCAGCCCCCAAGTCATGACATGAGATTTATTATTAGTTATGAATGATCAACCTTAGTTTAGGCTTGTCCCACTAGCTCCTATAACTTATGTTAACCTGTTTTCTCTTCATCTATGTTTTGCTTCAGGGCTTTTTACTTTTCTGGCATCTCTCTCTCTCTCTCTCTCTCTCTCTCTCTCTCTCTCTCTCTCTCTCTCTCTCTCTCTCTCTCTCTCTCTCTCTCCCCTCTCCCCTCAGCCTTTCCCTCCTTCTCTCCTCCACCCTGCACCCTCCCCCACCCTCTCCCCCACGCCTTCTCTTCTAAGCCTAGATTCCTTCTCCTATAAATTCTCTTGCCTGCCAACCCTGCCTATCCCTTTACTGCCTAGCTATTGGTCATTCAGCTTTTCATTAGACCAGCCAGGTGCCTCAGCTTTTCATTAGACCAGCCAGGTGCCTCAGCTTTTCATTAGACCAGCCAGGTGCCTCAGCTTTTCATTAGACCAGCCAGGTGCCTTAGGCAGGCAAAGCAACACATCTTTACATTGTTAAACAATTGCAGCATAAACAAATATAACACACCTTTCCATAGTTAAAGTAATCTTCCAAAACACTCCCCTGTTTTTAAGATTATCACATTACAAAGTCTGAAGTAATCTACACAACTTAATTGGCTAAACAGGTGTGAGCATCCTTTGTAAGAAAGGTGTAATATTGAAGATGCTTTTGTATTGTTGATATGAGGTATCTCTGAACTACACTGACTGATGGACTGCCTGCATTTTCCCTTGCAGTGGTCTGCAGTCCTGGAACATTCAGTCCCGATGTTGATGTCACCTGTCAGATCTGTGTTTCTGTCCATGTATATGGAGCTAAATCTTGTCCATAAACTTCAAGACCAGCGATGAAAGCATGGTTACTTGCCCCTGAAGGTGGGGACAAAGATTTGTTCATATCTGAGAGCATCATAGATGCCTCCAGAAAGTAAGATCAGTAAGAGCAAAACTCTGGGAATGTGCATTTTAGAAACAGCAACAGAAAAGAGTTGACATGGCTTTTCTAAGAAGGAGTTTCCTTCAGTACCTCCAGCATACATGGGGAAATTAAGTGTTAGTGGATGCTTTAAATGAAATATGTTCTATTATCTATAAATTAAAACATGCTTTGTACCTGTGACTATATTAAAGTAAAAAGGGAGTAGCAAAGTATAATATAATAAATTTCTATTTTCCGTATATTTGTTTGAAATTACTTTTATCAAGACAAAATAATACACTTTTTAATTTTTTTTGAATGTGAGGCAGTGGTGGTGTTTGCCTTTAATCCCAGCACTCAGGAACCAGAGGCATGCAGATCTGTGAGTTTGAGCCCAGCCTGATCTATAGCTCAGGTTCCAGGATGTCCAGGACTACACAGAGAGACCCTAGTTCAAAAACAAAAGAAAATTATTTTTAAACTTATTTTATTTTATTTAATGTGTATAGTTGTTTTGCCAGCATGTATATCCATGCACCACATATGTTCTTGGTACCTTCAGAGACCAAAATAAGGCATTAGATCCCCTAGAACTGGAGTACAGAAGGTTGCAAATCCTCATGTGGGTGCTGGGAATCAAACCCAGGTGCTCTGGAAGGATGGCCAGTGCTCTTAACCACTGAGCCATCTCTCCAGCACCCACAGGGCTTTCGAAATTAGAACTAAACAAGTGACTCTAGTCCCTTTGATTTTATTTTTTAACAATTAATAGAATCATGTTTAGTTAGCATAGGCTTCGGTTTACAGAAAATGAAACAAGCAATGTACAGCTCCACACACCCCTCCATGTACACATATTCCCCCTATTAATAGTTACTGTAACAGATGGTTCACATTAAGGTTTCATTCTTCATGTTATAGGTTTGGGCAAAGGCATAGTGATGTGTTTACCATTTGGTTTAGCATAAAATTACTTCACCACACTAAAAATCCAGCACACTTCACTTGATCCTCTTTGCTCCCTCCCTCCATCCTGAGTTCTTGGCAACTCCTCGTCAGCATCTTCGTTTTTTGTTTTTATTTTGGTTCAGTTTGTTTTTCAGGACAGGGTTTCTCTGTGTAGTTCTGGCTGTCCTGGAGCTCACTCTGTAGACCAGGCTGAACTTGAACTCACAGAGATCTGCCAGCCTCTGTCTCCCCGGTGCTAAGATTAGAGGGGTATTCCCTTTTTGTTTTAATTCCCAAATTCTCTCAAGCCTCCTGATACTGAGTGTCTTTTCCTATGGTCTCTTGCTCTCTGTTTGTGATTGTTGGTCATTTGGTGTTCAGATTTTTTGCCATTTTTTAATTGGACTCTCTGTCTTCCTGTTGAGTTCTAGGATTTCTTTGTATATTCTGTGTACAGAGTTTTAGGTGCTTTTACAAAAACTTTTGCTCCTTTTGGAGTCTGTTGTTTTGTTCTTTCACACTGGCTCACAGAGCAGAATTTTTCATTTTAATAAATGTGCTTCACTGTCCACTTGTCCGTCCTTCAGTCAGCACTGTGTCATCTTGACTTATGGGTACCAGTCACAGTCTAATTGTAATAGTGTTCTCCACTATTAGTAATTCTGCACTTACTGATATGGTCATATGATTTTCCTTTAGCCTGTTAATGTAATGAATTACAGTAATTGAGAAAGATTACCATAAGTAAAGACCAGCCTAGGCTACACGTGCATTCCAAGGCAGCCTGTGCTTCATACTCTCATCTCGAACCTTCTCCCAACAGAATTTTCAAATGTCAGATCAGATTTGTGTATTTGACTAAACCCTTCCTAGTCATTGTATATAAATTTTTTCTCTGAACACTTTATCTTTCCAAAAACACAGTAGTGTTAATGGGTTTTGGAAGAATTTGGAGTTGTTTTGCTTCATTGTTAGTTAATTCGTCTGTTTGTTTGGTCTGGTTTGGTTTGGGCTAGTGTGCATTTGTTTGGTGGTGCTAGGGATGGAACCAAAGGCCTCATATACACGAGGTATATTTTGAAAGAAAATGGTCCCCAAAGAGAGTGGCATCATTAGGAGGTATGGCCTTGTTGGAGGAAGTGTGTCACTATTGGGGGAGGGGGGACTTTGAGGTCTCCTATGCTCCAGCTATGCCCAGTGTCACAGTCTACTTCCTGTTGCCTATGAATCAAGATGTTGAACTCTCAGCTCCTTCTCCAGCACCATGTCTGTCTGCATGCCTCCACGTCCCACCAAGACAATAATGGACTAAGGCTATGAAACTGTAAGCCACCCCAATTAAATGGGGGAGGGAGGGAGAAAACTCTAAAAATCTCAGTGTGAGCCCTTTCCTCTTACCAGATTCATTTTTGCTGCCTCCTGGACAATCTGCATTCACTCCTCGTGTGCAGAATCCTTCCCTACTCCCTCCATTTCTCCCTCCTTCCCTCCCTTCCTCCCTCCCTTCTTTTCTTTCTTTCTTAGCCCAGACTGGCCTTGGGCTCATTGCAGTCTTCCTGCCTCAGCCTCCTGGTTGATGGGATTACAAAATTACAGCCAGCACACCCATTTCCCTTCTGTTCTTGCATTTACTTATTTAGAATAGTACTGCCCACCCATCGCTTTCTTCCTTGTCCCCCTCCCATTGCTGAGTTGATCAAGCAGTCACACTGTTTTGTCCTTTATATTTTAGAGCTTCATCATTCTAAAATGTATTAAATGGTGTAGCCGGCTGTTGGTTCACACCTATCATTCCATCACTTGAAAGAGCAGGCAGGAAGACTGCAGTGAGTCTAAGGCCAACCTGAGCTACACAGTGAGTTGCAGGCCAGCCTGTAATTCCTATTAAATAATAAACCTATGAGCAGGGACACCCTCATGCTGCCTTTGAATCCTCTTTGTTGGAGTTTGTGTGTACATGTGTGTGAGGGAGAGTGTGTGGGTGTTCATGTGCCTTCTGGTACAGGTGTGTATGTATGCTTTCAGATACCAGAAGTCAGCCTCACATACTGTTCTATTACCTACCCTGGGTTCTTTTGTACTGTTGCATTGTGTTGGATTTGAAACCACATCTTCTCACTAGGACCTGGGGTCTTGCCAACTCAACTAGACTGACTGGCTATGGAGACCCAGGGATCCTCCTGTCTCCATTTCTCTGGCACTGGGATTACAAGCACATGCCACTACACCACCCAGCTATGTGTTTATAGATGTTTGTTTACTTGGTTTGTTTTTAATCTGTGTGTGCATGCACATGTCAGTATGGATGCGCCAGAGGCCATAAGAGGACATTCTTTATCGCCTCTGGAAGTGACTTACAGGCAGTTGTGAGTTGGTCAGCATGGGTTCAAGGAACCAAACTGCAGTCCTCTGTAAGAGCAACAAATGCTGTCACCCCAGCTGTCAACACCCAGCTCTCTTACACGAGTTCTAGGCACAAAACTAGGATCCTCTTACTTGATTGACAAACACTTTACCTACTCAGACATCTCTTTAGCAATCTTTTGTGGCAATATATTATTTATGACTTGATAAAGATTGCCTGAAGTGTCAGAAAGCAAAGCCAGCCACACTAGTTAGCTATACATACCTTTCATCCAGGACTCAGGAGACAGACAGATGGATCTCTCTGAGTTCAAGGCCACCTTGATCTACACAAGAGTGAAGAGTAACAGAGCTAGCTCACACCTTTGATCCCAGCACTGGGGAAGTGGGGACAGGAGGAAATGCTGGGCAGAGAAAGGAACATAAGCAGGAAGAGGCAGGAATTCAGAGCTTTTGCCTCTGAGGATTCGTGGAGACAGGGTCACCCCTTTCAGTCTGAGGTAGAGGCAGAGCTATGGCTGGCTGCTTGCTTCTTCCAGCTCGAAGCTTGAACCCCAGTATCTGTCTCAGGGTATTCTTGGGGTTTTTGTTTGTTTGGTTGGTTTGGCTTTTTTTTTTCATGTTACAATCCTTGTTTTTGGTGATGTTGTTATTTGATCTTTTGAGACATGGTTTCATGTAGCCCAAGTTAGCCTCTGATTTATAACTAAGGATAACTTTATTTTCCTAGGCCTCTTTCCTCTACCTCCCAAGCATCCATAACTAAATTTTTGGTTCCCCTGCTTACTGTTTTTTCTGAGCTTTGAAATTGTTTCCTGGTTGTTCACGGAGTCATATTCTCCAACCCACAACACCCTAATCCAAAACACCCCATTTAAATATAATACAGCAAAATATGAAGGGTATTTTGCATAGTAAAACAGTCAGTAATTAAGTTCAGTGACTCTCATCTTTTCATTAGCATAAAAAGGTCCTGAAATGGCAACCAAGTTACATCTTCACATTATTCAATAAAAACAGACACTGTAAGATCATCCTCGAAGTGCAGTGTTGGGAAAGTCCCAGTCCTCTTTCATCTCAAGTCTGTAAGTGTCCCTTCTAGGGCTTAGAAGTCAAATGTCATATAACTGTTATCTACCAAACGTCACTGTTACATAATGTTTTACACTTCGTACTGCTACAAGGGTATTTTCCAACATTGGTAGATTATTAATGGTAGAGAAGCATTTGGACCCTGTTTGTCTGGTCTTAACACCCATCGGACTGTGTGCAGCATAAAAAGTTTTAATTGTGGGAGTCTTGCCTTTCTACCTTGTGGATACTGTTTCTTGACACCACTAAAAACATTAGTGCATTTATTTAGTTCAAATAATACATTTTAGTAAAATTTTCTGGCCTTATGCAAAATACCATTGAAGTAAGAGAAAATTACTTATCATACAAATTTTGAAGAATACAAACACTGAAGAACATTAATTTCAGGCTGGAGAGATGGCTCAGCTGCTCTTGCGGAGGACCCTGGTTCAATTCCCAGCACCCACATAGGTAGCTCACAACAGCCTAGTGGTGTGCATTATTTATTGGGCCAGGCCACATCAACTCCTATAACCAGGACCGAAGGTGGCTAACAGTCAAAAGACCTTTACACTATCTGTGTGACCAAGAGCAAGTCAGATCCTTCTCTAGACCCTTAAACTAGTACAGGTAGCCTATTTCCACTTTCTTGAAAGAAATGGCATGTGCCCTAAATTGAGTTTTGATGTAATTATGCTTTCTTGTGCACTGGGGATTGTAGTACACCAGGAAATGTCTTTCTGTGTTTGAATATACTGGCAATAAACTGCCTGGCATCAGACTCCTTGAAGTCTTTTGTTTGTTTTTATGTTCATTGGATGCTTTTGCTTACATGCATGGCTGTGTGAGGGTGTTGCATCCCCTGGAACTGGAGTTACAGACAATTGTGAGCTGCCATGTGAGTGCTGAGAATTGAACCCAGGTCCTCTGGGAAAGCAGCCAGTGCTCTTAACCTCAGAGCCATCTCTCCAGCCCCTCCCCGAAGTGCTAATTCAGGTTGATGAAGCCAACCTGAACAAATTTTCATTCTCACCTCTTCAGAACTCCTGCAGAGACCCCCTGCTCCAGGTTATTACTTTGTGATTAAACACCATTACCAAAAGCAACTTGGGGAGGAAAGGGTTTATTTCACTCACAGTTTCATTTAACAGTTTAGCATCAAAAGCAGGGCAGAAACCTGGAGGCAGGAGCTATGCAGAGGCCATGGAGGAGTGCTGTCTACTGGCCTGCTCCCATGACTTGCTCAGCCTGCTTTCTTATAGAACCCAGAACCACCAGCCCCAGGAGTGGCGCCCATACTGGTCTGGGCCCTCCCATATCAGCAAGGAAATGCCCTGCTGTCTTGCCTACAGCCCGATCTTATGAAGACATTTTCTCAGTTGAGACTCCACCCTCTCTGCTGACTCTAGCTTATGACAAGTTGTCATAAAACTAACCAGCACATCCAGTAAACACAAGCTACCAACCACCAAAGTAAAGACAACTCTTCCATGTATAACCCAAACTGTTACTGAATTGGTTGCACTAGCCGGTGATGTATGGAAGTTCTTGTTGGCGCCTGCCTTAGGGGCTGTCAGTCCATCATGGAAGAGAAGGTGCAGCAGTTGGAGCAGCCCCTGCCCAGGGCAGCAGATGTTTGCTGACTGGCTTGTGCACATTTTGTGGGATCAGGAAGCAACCTTTATCAGGACCTAGGCCCTCCATCCCAGTACTTCTACAACCCCAAACCAATGCTTCCAGCTAGAGGTGACACTTCCAAACACGTGAACATACAGGACATTTTACATATAAACTACAAAAATAATGCTGTTGAAATCCCTCACATATTTTTCTAGTGGCTCATTTGTTACAGACCTGTCCTGGCCTTCATGTCCTGGGTGGCAGTCTCTGTAAGGGGTGTTGTTTGAAGTAGCATCTCTCACTCTGTGCGGCCTCTACCCCACCTGTGATATATTTTGATGAAACTGAAGTTTTGATGTTACTGTAATTACAGTTTTGCCTTTTACTGGTTGACTCAAAGTGCTCTGGAGCTAGCACTGTGTGGGGAGATGGACTTTGAGTAATTACCTCTGTGGTTGACCCATTGTCTTGGCACTAGCCTTTCTCACTAATCTGCAGTCATTATTCCCTCATGGATCAGATGTCCTCGTACACATGGAATCCATCTCGGGGCAGGTCATCTGTTTCTGTTTTTGTCTACAGCAGCTCCAATGTCACACTCACTAAAACATTACAGGTTTTATAGTCAGTGTTTTAATCTAGTGGAACAAGTTTTCCTACCTTGTTCTTTTTGAAGAATATCACGGCTGGGGTTGGAAAGGTGAGACATCTAGCCTTGAGAACTGAATGACTACTGGATTCTTGGACCTTCTGTTGAATCACAGCCATTGTTGTGTACTAGCTGGACCACAGCCTGTAAGCCATTATAACAAATCCCTTTCTACATATAAAATGAATGAATGTATTCTATCAGTTCTGTTCCTCTAGAGAACCCTGACTTGAACAGTGACCTTGGACTCCTGACCCTCACCTCCAACAGGAGTGCTGGGATCACAGGTATGTGCCACACTCGTAACTTGTTTCTCTTTAATCATCTAATGAGCTTTTCTAGAGCAAGAAGAGGACTGGGGTGTGACTCAGTGGCACAACATTTGACTACCGGTAGTGAAACCAGCCATGCAAAAGGAAGAAAGGATAACGCGAAAAGACATTACTCTTCCCAATCTGCTACTTTTAATCAGAGGCCACAAATAGAATCCAAGCCAACTCTGGGTTAGAACAAACACAAGTGAACTTACTATGAGGAATCAGCTGTAGCAGGAGAGAGGAAGCAATATAGAAGGCACAGAAGATCTGTGCCTCAGGGTCACAGTTTGCATCCTGGCTAATCCGCTCACCCGGTCCTCCTGGAGGATCAAATCCACTTGAAAGGAGACAAGGAGACTCACCAGGTTAAAAGCTAGAAGCACACACACACACACACACACACACACAGTCTCAAAAACAACCACAATGGCCAACAGTTGGCAACAGTGCTTCACTCTGAGCCTGTGACAGACACAGGGACCCATCATGACATTCTTCCTGCAAAGTTGAGGAACCTCACACCTTCTCCACATCACAGCAGGCACTCAAGTGATACCAAATGCCATCTTGGGACTAATCATTTCTATCCCTCTTTTGACCATAGGCAAGCAACAGGACATCTCAAACTGTCCTGGTAGCTATATGTGTGTCCAGAGAATTGTCACAAACCTGCTGCATAGACATGAGCAGGCAGTAACTATAGAGTAAAAAGGGACTGAATTGTAGGGTTTCCTGGCCCATTCAGAACACAGGCATTAGTTTCCACCATGATGGCCCCATCCCTCTCCATCCAGGGTGTCTCACCTATTCCCTCAGTGAAGTAAGAGTCCCATTCTTTATTGATTTGGTCACATACTTGCCTTGCTCAGACAGCTATAGGAGCAGAAAAAGAAGGCTGTTAGTGGAAAAAGAGAGGAACATGGTGGCTTAAGTAGAGAGCTTTGGCTGACCATATGCATCAGAGGATTTCAGAGAGCTCCCAAAATGCTGGGTGGGAACATCCCAAATGTTTCCTGCTCCCCTCTTAGAATATGGAGCACCACAGGCTATACCAGAGGGAGTAAGGTGATTGTCCCTCAATATCTGGCCTGGGAAAGACAGATAGTCTCTACAATGCCAAGGGCTGCCTCTCACCAAATATAGATTTAGGCACTGCATACTTCTAAGACTTATTCCCCATCAGCTTCCTGGCTGAGTATGTCCTCCATTCCAACATATAGCCAGACCTCCTCACCTATCAAGGCATCCAAGAGTTCCTGCACGTGCTTTTACCAAGCGGCCAGCATTATCATGAAGGCTGCACATGAGAGGACCTGCTGGGCCCTCAGTGTGCATTGCATCAGAAATGAAAACCTCAAACCCAGGAGTGGGAGATAGGGAAGTTAGCAGTTGGTCCCTATCCTGCCATCTGCCCTCCACAGCCCTACGTGTCCACCTGTTCTTCCTTGGGATCACTTAACTCTCTGCTCTCTATCCTCCATACCCCCTTCCTTGATGGCACATGAAGTGACATGATATAGCATATTCTTTCACTCCTCATTCAGTTCCTGGAGGCTTCTTGCTGTGTCCTGTACATGCTCTTGCAAACTTCCAATAGCTTGCAGTCTTCTTACAGTGATTCCTATAAAGGCAGAAATTATGAGCCTGATCACTCTGCCCAACAGGCTTCATTTGTAAAGTCCATTATACCTTGCCCCACCCCCCCCTCACCCACTGAGACAGTCTCATGTAGCCCAGACTTGAACTCCCTATGTAGCCAAGGATGGCCTTTCCTTCCAATCATCTTGCTTCAAGAACTGGGATCACAGTAGAGTGCCGGCATGCCTGGCGAGATCTTATTTTCATCTACTTCTTGTTGTTTTTACCTCGCCTCTTGTTTTGCCTTCTCCTAAACTAGTCTGTAAAATGAAGCTCCCTCTTTCTAACATACCTACCACCACCCATTTACGTTGCTTCCATCTCCCTCATTCGCCCCAATTTAGTCCCAGTTTGCTACATCCAGAAATAAACTAGGTGATTTAATTTTTACCATTAAAAAATGTAGTCCCCAAAACCAAGTAGAGTGGTACACATCTGTAATCCCAACACTGGGGAGGAGGAAACAGGAGGATGAGGAGTTCAAGTCCAACCTCAGCTACATAGGAAGTTCAAGGCCAACCTGAGAGACATGAAGCAAGAAGGGGTGGAGAGAAAGAAAATACGAGGTAAGGAGGAAGAAAAGAGAAAGCTATGCCTCCAGGTTCCTGCCCTGGTTGAGTTCCTGTCCTGACTTCCTTTGATGGTGAACAGTGATATGGACGTAAAAGCCAAATCATTTCCTCTCCAAGTTGCTTTAGTCATGGTGTTTTTAGCCCAGCAACAGTAATCCTAACAAAGACACCATACTATATCATTCTGCTGAATCCCACCGAGTGTTAGTTTATATGATCCTGAGGATACATGAATTCTGCCACATTGTTTTTTGGTTTTCTTTTGGTTTTTGTTTGTTTGTGTTTTTGTTTGTTTTTTTGTTTTTTGTTTTTTGGTTTTTTTTTGTAGACAGTTTCTCTGTGTAACTTTAGCTGTCATGGAACTCATTTTGTAGACTAGGCTGGCCTCGAACTCATAGAGATCCACCTGCCTCTGCCTCTGCCTCTGCCTCCCAAGTGCTGGGATTAAAGCTGTGTGCCACCACTGCCTGGAATTCCTCATTGTATGTGGGCCTAGAGATAGGTGAGTCCCCATACATAGCTAGAAAGTTCTCTCTGTTGAGGGAGGAAGGTCTCCACAGTCTTCAGGTCATATCTAACCCTGTAGGCATTCCTTTCCCAGTGAAGGACATTTTTATTCCTGGACTCTGAGCTGTCATTGCCCATGTCAGGGAGCCTGTACCTTTACTGTGTATAAATTATATTTGCAAGCTCCTTCCCACAGCCTCAGAGATAGGCAGCCACAAGGCTACGCCTGGATAACTAAAGCAGCAGCCAACACCCAGAGAAGGTACAATATGCCCTCCATCCCTTACTAAGACCTCTTTGGCAATAAGACTGTCCTGCTTGGGATTATAGGGGAAGCCCCAAATGTTCCAGAGGAACATACAGGGCCATAGACCTTCTAGCCTGGTCAGAAAAATCTGGACTTGGGAGGCTGCAAGCATTAGACTCCTTCAGTGCAGTCCCCTCACCCCAGCCCACGCTGACATGAGCAGACTGGCAGAGGCTCAGCTGTGCTCTCTAGGCCAGTCCCTTCATCACTCCCAGGGTGACATGACATGAGCATTGACCAGAGGCTGTCAGCAAGGGTGCACAAGTCAGTTGCCCTGGAAGGAGCCGGGGCCCTAGGCCAACAGTGCATGCAGGCTGCTCTCCACAAGCACACCTCCTTCTGTGGCTTCCACGTCTGAGGACACTCTACTCATACTCATGCATTGCCTTCTGTTTGATAATGTCCTTGCATGTTCTGAAATGGTGAGTGGGTGGCCCAGGGGCTCACTCACCTCCTCCAACAGACCTTGTCTCTTCAGTCCAGAAGGCAATAGCTAAACCAAGAAGGGAGATCCGGGAGAGGAGGGAGAAAAAGAATAAGAAAATAGTAGTTTCTATATCCATACCCTCCTTCCATCCCTCCCAGTCCCCACACTCTGCTCCCAACCAAGGAAAGGAAAGAAAGACTATTGCCAACTATTCTGCTGGGAAACTAAGATTGCAGTTCTGTAGGGCTGGCTGATGCCCTGCTGAGTGTATGCTGGGTGAGTCTGGCCAGAGCCCATATGAGCCTCAGGCCTCCCAGCCTCTCTTTTTCCTCTCCCACCTTTGGGCTCAACAACCACCCATCCTAGGCTGATACAGAGCTTGTCTCAATCCACATCCACCCAGTCATGTGTTCAGGGCCCCATTTCCTGTGCCCATAGCATCTTGCTTACATATTTTATCATTTTCGAAGATGAGCTGCTTCTTTCAATAGGCCAGGATGATGTTGGCAGGGATGGTGATTTTGTTTTGGCTCTAAGGAGAAAGAGCTCATATTGATAGCTATCACAATGCAATCTTGCCTGATCTCCCAAACACTCCTATGAGGTGGACATTTTTATTCTCAGTATACAGATGGAATTCAAGACTCTAGGATAGCCATGTGATTAACAATGTCAAGTAACCAACTGAGCGTGCTGGTGCACCCAGTCCTTGCATAGGCAGGCAGATCTCTGTGAGTTCAAGGCCAGCTTGATCTACAGAGTGAGTGCCAGGATGGCCAGGGCTATGTGGAGAAACCTTATCCCAAAACACCAACAAATAAAATTCAGAAAAGAAAGGAAAAGAGGCACCAATAGACAGCCTGTGAAGGGACTCCTCTACAAGGCAACAGTCTATTCCTTGGACCAAAAGATACAGAGCCCAGCCAGCACTGCTCCAAGAGGCCTGATGGAGGAGCAAAGAAGGCCGAGTCTTGGCTAACAACCTCTGGGCCTTCAGTGGATGGCACAAGACTGGCTGGCCACACCCCACCTTCTAGGGTACTGACCTTGTTTTCACAGCTAATGCCCTTAATGAGCTCAAAATTTTATATTGCACTTCTGTTTCTAGGGCTTCCTCCTGTTCCGTCTCCAGAGTTTCTGTCACCAGATACACATTTTCTTTTGAACTAATTATTTTGAATGAACTGGGTAGTTTCTGCTTCAGCCTCGTAAAGGGAGTGAAAGGGATCAGAGTTCAGGGCCTCTCGGTGACCTCTCCCTGTCCAACTGCTTCCTTTTTAGAGTAAATGCCTGCAAGGCTGCAACACCAAGGAGCATTGAACATGGCAATGGGTTCAATGGCACCTATCCCAGTGCAGCCACCCCCTGTGAGGTGGGGCGGGGTGCACCGTGGGAAAAGAACTCACTAGCACTTACAGCGCGGTCTTGCCCACCCCGCCCCATGGTGTAGGCACCCTTCTTTCCTCTTCTGCTGGTTGGGGGAGGGGTGTGGGTTGAATGAGTTGCTCCCCATAGTCTTGGTTCCCAGCTTGTGATGCCATTTGGAAAGGTTTGGGGGGGCGGGTGGCCTTACCAGAAGTGCAGCACTAAGGGCATGCTTCGAGGTTTCAGAGCTCCTGCCACCACCAGGTCACTCCCTACTTCAGCTCCTGCTCCCTGCCACCTCTGCTGCTTGCCACCAAATTCCCCCATTGTGATGGACTCTTAAAATGGATCAGTGTTAATGCTACCCTGGTCTACATTCCCAGTTTCAGGCCTACCAGAGCTACAGTAGTTGAGACCCTGTTCTGAAACAAACTTTTTTTTGTCTGATGAGATAACTCAGTGGTTAAGAACACTGGCTGCTCTTGCAGAGGACCTGGGTACCTATGTGGTACAATTCCCAGTACCTATGTGGTGGCTCACAACTGTCTAATAACATTAGCCCCAGAGGATATGAAGCCCTGTTCTGGCCTTGTTCCTTGGATACCAGGCAAACACATGATGCACAAACATACATGCAGACAGAACATTCATACATATACATGATTTTTTTTTTTTAACTGAGGGAGTGTAGCTGGTGCTGGAGAGATGGCTCAGAGGGTAAGAGCACTGGCTGCTCTTCCAGAGGACCTGAGTTCAAAGCTCAGCAACCACATGGTGGTCCACAGCCATCTACAGTGGAGTCTGATGCCCTCTGCTGGCATAAGGTCATATATGCAATTAGAGCACTCATATACATAAAATAAATAAATCTTTAAAAAATATATATAAATAAAATTTAAAAACTGTGAACAGTCCAGGGCCACACAGCTATTAAATGAGCTGTGGCTCAGACCCTGGCCTATGAATTCAAAGCACGTCTTTCCCATAACACTAAAGGAAATGTCTGGAAGGGCTGTCGCCACTGCTCTGAGAAGGGCCTGACTCCAGCTCCTTGCACTGATTCTCCAGGCCTCACATGGCTTCTTTGCCTGACCTCCAGCTCATGAGATATCCCTGATTCCATAAGAAAATAATTTGTGGCTCACAAAATAGCTTTATAAAGCTTCTGCTACTTACAGACAAAAGTCCCTCAGGCAGGGGGCAGTGGTGGCACACGCCTTTAATCCCAGCACTCAGGAGGCAGAGGAAGGTGGATCTCTATGAGTTTGAGGCCAGCCTGGTCTACAGAGCTAGTTCCACGACAGTCAGGGCTACATAAAGAAACTCTTGTCTTGAAAAACTGGAAGAGGGGAAGGGAGGGGGAGGGAGGGAGAAACTAGACTTCAAACCAGTGGGTGCCTTCCCGGGTGGTGCATTTCCCAGCTTGTGCCTCACTTCCGACTGTGTGGAGTCAACAAAGAGGTCAGCACGGCCGGTCAGCTGCACAAGCTGCTCCTAACCCTGTGGGGAAGGTGACCCTGAGGGGAAGGGGGGGCACACTGACCAAGAGAGCATATGGTCACATGGCAGGGTTACATAGGAACGAGAAGCGAAGTCCAGGGACTGAAGAGTTCAGGGTAGGGGTGGATATGAAGATCTGAGAAGAGCCACCTGTGCTCACTGGGTGAGCCTAGGTGCCAGCACTCGCTGTGGTATGCTAGTAGTTGCCACAGTTAGTCTTTTGCCCTGGGTTTCTTTAGGAGGTGACACACACACTCTAGAAGATGGCAGCTGTGAGGGAGCTAAGAGGCTGCAGATACGGAAGTTCAATGCAGGCGTGGGCCTGAGGGTGAAGTAGCCACGGTGCTCCCAAGGCTCCTCCATGCCCTCAATGTCCCCCTTGTCCTTTCTCACTTCTGCCTATTCTAGCTCCACCTTAAAAAAGGTACTTATCCGTAAGTGCTGAGTGTGTGTATGCGTACCACATACGTGCAAGAGACAGAAGTCAGAAGAGGGCATCCGATTCCCTGGAACTGGAGCTACGATGGTTGTGAGCCACCATGGCTGCTAGAACCAATACTAGGTCCTTTGCAATGAGTAGCAAATG
The DNA here is from genome assembly GCA_030556225.1 of Cricetiscus sungorus. Taxonomy (NCBI): domain Eukaryota; kingdom Metazoa; phylum Chordata; class Mammalia; order Rodentia; family Cricetidae; genus Cricetiscus; species Cricetiscus sungorus. The sequence goes on from JANBXA010000069.1 coordinate 74,654,774, forward strand.
CTCTTAGCCACTGAAAGTCTCTTCAGCCCCCAGCCTAACTTGTTGACAGGGAAATCCATATATTTCTGGCCTATCTTTCTGTGTATTGGGGTGGCTTCCCCATTGCTGGACCATAGGCCTTTGACTGCAAGTGTTCAGGGAAATTTGCTGGCAGCTCTGAATCGGTTCGATTGTGGACTTGGAATTTTGCTTTTCACCTGGAAAGACAAGAATAAATATCCCATTGATGCTAACCTAAAAGACCCTTCTCCAGAAAGCCCTTGCTGGCCCTGCTCCTTCCTCTGTGAAGCCTGCCACAAGGCTCTCCAAGAAAGACTGCCATCCCCAACCTCACAGGCCACCATCCGTGACATAAGCCTGCTGTACTAGGTAACCTGTTAAGTTACTTAGCCTCTCTCTAGAGAGAATATTAACAGTAAGCCCTTCCAATATGTGGGGACAACAAGCAATATGTGGGGGCAAGTACTTAAAAAGTGCCTGGCTTCCTTGACACAACGTTATTCAAAAAAAAACAAAACAAAACAAAAAAAAAAAAAAAAAACAGTACCTGGGACACATGATAGGTAAACTAGTCCTATTGAGATTCTGAAATGGGGCAAGGAAAAAATAAGTAGGAAATAAAAAGCAAGCAATTCAGTCCCCAGTATCTGCATGACTGGTGCCGGGGTAGAGTGTGGCAGCCACGGGAAGCTGTCCATCTGCATGGACTCCAGCCGCCCAGGGCGGCATTCATCAGGGGCCCATTGCTCGGTAAGCTGATTCTGTCGCTGCTCAAGATCTGAGGAAGATGTAGGGAGACACAGGAGTACCTTCCTCTTAGACCTCCCAAGTACAATCCTGCAGAGGACGGACAGCTCCTGCTGCCCAGTAAGGGTCCCAGCTGTATTTCCAGAGGGAAATACATTTGAAATAGAAAGTGACAGAACTAGAAACTGTTTCAAATCAACCCACTGGGGCAGAAATGTCTCAAGGCCCGTTCATTTCTTGAGCAGTGTAAATTAGATATGCACTTTGTTAGAAAAAGAAGAAAAATGAATTCCACACTTGCCCTCTTTCCGAGTCACCTTGACATATAAATGTCCTGGCTGATGCCCTCAATGGCACCAACAATACTGAAAAGAGGTCCTTATCAGGACTGCTCCAAAGCCACTGTCCAGTCTGTGACGATGAAGCAGGGTGACATTAGTAAACTTGACTCTGACCATCACTGAATCTCACAGGCAGGTGTGAGGTCACCAGCCCAGCCTTGACGTGCAGCACAGAGACCTAGAAATCTCTACCTTCCCCATCCCATTGTCTCATTGTACTGGCAACCCCAGCTGACGTCATGGACCAGAAAGGAGCAAACTGAAGACACAGGGAAGATCCTGGACTTTTCTTCCTGGGTATGTAAAATGTACACACAAATAAAATGCCTCGCTGGACAGAAAAGAGAAAGATGAAAACTTTTGTACACAAGGAGTGCAAGCGTGGATAGGCAATATGAAACATCATAGAGAAACTCAACAAAATTCCCTGTCAGGTGATCAACACTGGAGTGGTAAGACAAGCAGGCAGCACACACACCGCCCCACCCCCACACGCCACCCCCCACTCTACTCCCGGATAGGACACACACAGCACTCAACCACCGAAAGCCCAGAGCCACAGCTGAACCACAGAGGAAAACATGGAGAACAAACAACCAAAAAAACAGTAGCAGGCATCCTACAATATGAGAGGGTGGAGAGACAAAGGTGCATCAGAGAGGTCGGAGCATACAACTTTATTTTCATACTGAAATATTCCTGTAAAATGTGGTCGATTTTTTGAATTCAGGGTAAGACACTAAAATAGATCCCAGGGTTGGGGAAAACAAAAACAAGAAACCCCAGGATCATCTGGGCTCAGAGTCAGGGGAACAGCAAAGCCCTCCTACTAAAGTCCTTAGAGCAGTGGTTCTCAACCTTCCTAACGCTTCAACCCTTTAATGCAGTTCCCCATGTTGTGGTGACCCACACACCCCATAAAATTATTTTGTTGCTACTTCATAACTTTATTTTGTAGTTACGAATCATAATGTAAATGCCTGATATGCAGGATACCTGATTCGTAGCCCCTGTGAAAGAGCCGTAATAACCCGCCAGGGGGTTGAAAACTGATGCCTTAGAAATTCCAGCTTTCCAGCTTCTTTCAGCCTATGCCCAGAGAAGATCCATGCCCAACGGAGCTTCTGGAGGTCTGTGTGCACCTCCTGTGGCTTCCACTGCCATTTACTCTTAGTCATCTAGAGTTAACAGGTGAAGACACTGAAACAGATAAAAAGCAGCTTGTCCAGAGATCACCTGCTGGTCAGCAGCAGCACTGGCTTCAAAACCAGGCAACCTTGGCTGTAAAATCTTCACCCTTCCTTAGCTGTCATCTCATCTCCCTCTATTTACCCATCAGCTTAGTGATAAAAATATAAACACACAGAGCTCTGCGATTGGAATTGTAGAGAGACGTAGGAAAGGAAGACTATGTAGGAATGACTTCCAATATAAAGAAAGATCACCAGGTGGTGGTGGCACATGCCTTTAATCCCAGCACTCAGGAGGCAGAGGCAGGTGGATCTCTAACTGTAAGGGCAGATTGCTCTACAATGAGTTCCAAGATAGCCAGGGATATGAGGAGAAATCCTGTACCTCTACTTTCCTCTTGTTGCTCACCAACCCCTACCCCTCTGTGTGCTTCTCAGTGGAGGTGTGCCAGCCAAATGTACAAATCAACTAGATCAGGGCAATGAAGAGCTGAACACGGGGAAGAAGAGAAGCAGACAAGGCCTCAGGCTGTTTCTTACCCACCACATACTGCCCTCTGAATTTCATAAGCAGCCTATCCAACAGTCCTTTGTCCAGAATGTCCTCCAGGGTGAGGTCTGTCTTGTAGTAGCACCATCCCCAGAACCTCTTCCATCCTCTTACCCAATAGCTGCATTTGGATGCATCGGCATCAACTATACTTCTGACAGGAATCATATCACCTACTGTATCCAACTCCTGGACCAAAGATCTTAAATAACTCTTTCAAATAACAGACACTGAGCCTAGAACAGCTATGAGAGATGTACGGGTTCAGAGAGGGGGTTTTGTTGTTTTGCTTTATTGTAAGACAGTCCTGTCTAGCTTAGGCTGACCTCAAACCTGCTGTGTAGTGAAGGATGGCCTGGAACTCCCAATTTTCCTGCCTCCACCTCCTGAACACCAGGGTTATAGGTGGGTCACCACACCTGGCTTTTTTTTTAGATTTAATGTGTTTGAGTGTTTTGCCTGCATGTACATGTATGCACATGTATGCCCGGAGTCCACAGAAGTCAGAAGAAGGTGTCTGATCCCCCACAACTGAAGCTACAGATGGTTGTGAGCCACCATGTAGGTGATGGGAACTGAACCCAGATCCTCTGGAAGACAGTCAGTGAGCCATCTCTCCAGTCCCTGACTCATGGTTTTTAATCTTCTGCCTTTTACAGCCTGGGGTCAAGCAAGAGCTCAAAGTTCCAGGACTACTAGGAGCTGGAATAGCTAATTGTCCCTGTTTACTGAAAGTGATGCAATCGTGATACTGTGTGACCATCATAGATTCCCAAATCTCCCTCTGCCCTTAATAGAACCTACTGAGGCAAATGGGGTGAGGATTGCCCCATACAGGGAAAGCATTTCTCAGAGCAAAGTTTCTATTCCCAAAGGCATGAGGGGTGAGAAGGCTAGGTTCTCACCAATGGAACACCAGACCTCAGGATACCAGTCCTAATGGCTATTTCTTCCCTTGGCTCTGGCTGGGATCCTTGGGCCTCCCTACCAACCCTTTCCCGAGTTCAGGGTGCTAAGCCAGCCCCTGAAAGAAGCAAAAGCTTCCTGGGCTCCACCAACACCACTGTATCCTACCTCTTGTGACCTCTTAAGTCCCTAAAGCCTGGCCTGGGCACCTAACCCCACCCCCCACCCCCACCTATTTCTCTGTCCCGTCTTATCATAGTAGTCTGCTCTGGGGATTCTAGGTGTATAGGTCATGCCCAGGACCACAGTACATCTCAAATGCACCGCCCTCAACTTCTTACCTGAAACAAGAGAGTAGGTATCCTCTCAGATCTCTGCGCCTGAAAGGCCCAACGGGAGTACTTCCCGGAAAGCTGGCTAAGGATAGGTGCCCCACCTCTCTGGCCATTAGATAAGGCAAATTATGGCCCACGTGAAATGGCAGGGCCAGGAGAAATCCTGCCCTTTATACTAAAGTGAGTGCAAAATACTAATACATGAGCTAGGTGAGTTTGGGCCAGAGAAGGGTGCAGTGGATTGTACAATCCAGTGAGATGAATGGAATGAGTGGGTCCCGACTAAGAGAGGTAATAGCCATGGCTGTACCATGGATACAAAATGAACTCAGGGCCAACTAGCAAATGCCATGGTATGGCAGGCAGCAATGAAGACCCAAAAATAACTGCAGCAAACAGCTACAGCAATCAGGCTGGTCCAGTACATACTGAGCTGAAGGCAGGGTAGTCATGAGTTCACCAGACACAAGATAAACGATAAATGGGTGTACAACTTACACAGATAACAGCAAAAGACTGCTGTGCCATTCCTGCTCCAGAAGCAGTCTCTGCCCTCTGGAATCCACCCAAGAGTGTGCCTGCCCCTGCTTCTCCACCTTCCTGCCACGTGGGAAGAGGAAGCCACGCCCAAAGGGGGTGTGGCCACTACACAAATTCACTAGCAAGGTACCTAAAGTGGTGTGGCCACTAGCACGAATTCACTAGCAAGGTGAAATGCTACTACATTCGGCCTCCCCCATTATAACACATTTCCATGTGCCCCCTCCTTAGACCCTCCTTATCTGGATGCCACCCATCTTCTTCATCCACATTCTCCTCCCAGGAGTCTTGTGGCCTCACCACTGTCCTCCCTCAGAGGTAACAACTGTCTCTGACCTCCCCATCCCTCCTTCAGAAGCACACTGAAGGAGGTGCAATAGTAATGACTGCAATAAAGCTATTCAACTGCTGGCTATACCCCAGGGACCATGCCCATGCCCACAGCAGCCCGGAGAGGCACTGGCCTCAACACTACACTGAACTCAGAGAAGCAACTAGGTAAGACCACACAGCTCTAAGTAGCAGAGCTGGCTTCTGAATATAGATCACTGTCCAGGTCCCAGGCACATCGCCCTGACTGGCTTAAAGGCCAAAGAAGAAAGTGTATTGACCCCACTTCTCCCACCATCATAGTCCCTATTTGAAGAGGGGACAGCTACATAATATAAAGATCACACTCCCCCCACTCCAGGAACACCATGATGCTGGGTCAGGCCCACAGAGCCAGGCTGCTGGGCAGGGAGCTCCTCTGCCTGCCTGCCTGCCTGCCTGCCTGAACTTTGTACCTGGCCAGAGAGTAGCAGATAATACTACACAGGACAGTCTGAGAGGCCAGTGTCCTCGGGAGATAAGGATTCCTCCCTCTCCCAGCTGTGCTAGCAAGAAGCCTGGGGACCCCTTTTCCCCTTCTACTCATCATAGCGGGGGAGGGGGGAGGCACAAGGGCCAGGAGGAAAGGCAGCCCTCCCTAACAGGAACCGACTGGGAATGACCGAGGTGAGAAGCCAGGATGGGCAATGCAAGACCCACCCCACTCCATTTATAAACCACGTCTGGGCTGACTTTCCTGGCCACCAATCTCCACTCCCAATTCCCCCAGCCAGGCCTATGAAGTCAGAGGCTCAGACCCAATCAGAGGAGCAGCAGGGCAAGGCACAGACCGTGGGATTCTTCTCCAACTTACCAGAGCTTTCACCAGCTTCCCCACACCCACTGTGGCTTTTCTCCTGGGCCTCCCCAGAGTCGCCACTGCTGTCAAGGCAGGAGCTGCCACCCACACTGCCACCCCTTCCCCAGGGCCAACCAGGAAGCCAAGTCCAGACACGTGGTTAACAGAACATGTTGCACTTTATTTGCATTTTTCAGAATACTGTACAAAGGGAGTAAAAATCCTATTCACACTTTGCTTAGAAAGACCAGAAGGTAAAAGTTCCCTATGATACATGGGGTTGAGAATGAGGGTCAGGGGAAGGAAACGGTGCGTGATTTCCCTCCATCCCCTGGAGAGGGCTCAGACACCCACACCTTTTCAAAGGAACACACCCCAGTCCAACCAGCGAGGGGAGAAGACAGCCCCTCTTCAGCTTAGCTTCTCCTGGGGCTCAGGAGACAGTGCCTACAGCTGTCCCTACCAGTGCCCTGTCTGGGCAGGGACCCTACAGCACTGTGGAGCCCACTGACCTCATGTGGAGGTGGCCCTGGCCCCTCACATGCATGCCCTGGCACGGTCTATGAGGGCTGAGGACGAGCCACCCATGGAAGCTTCCTCTTCCTCGTATACAGCTAAGGGAAGTGTCCAGCTGGACCTGTGCTCCCGAGGACTCACAGGCCTGTTCCAGCCTGTGCACACCCTCACATCAAGCCAGGAGCTCCAAACCAGGGGCCGCCCTCCCCCATCACCATCAGTCTGTGGGTAAATTAATCCTCCAAGCCAGCTCTCCTTCCAGCCCACATCCCAAAGGAGGCTGGGTCTGGCTTCTCCTAGCCAGATCCTCTTTTTTACACTGATTCACATCAGCTGTTGCTATCTTGACTATCCTAAGACCCCACCCTACCCCCGCTCAGAGCTACCCTCTCCCCAGGACCAGAGCACAGCATCTGAACCCCACCTCTACACAGGTGTCCCCCAACCCCATCTTCCTTCCCTAATCTTCCTCCTACCCCACAGCTCACCCAGGGTGGGTTGCAAGGAAGTCATCAAAGCCTGACTGCTCTACCTAGAGGGCGGAGACTGTAGCACATGTGTTTCCAATACATACAAAAATGAGTTTCACCCCGCGCGCTCAGGACTGAGGGGCAAACAAAGCAGAAGCTGTACCGTCCCTGCCCCGTCTCAGGGGCTAAAGTGCTATGGCTGCCTGAGGGTAAACAAGCCAACAGGGGTTTTTCCTGGCTTCCCGTCCCAACTTCTGAGGTCCACAGTCAGCCGGAAAGCCCAGCCCCTTTCATGACCACCCCCAAGGCATCTCTATTCAAAAGGCAAAAGGAAAAGATCAAAAACTTCAGAATGGGTTAGAGCCCAAGGGCCCCACCCTAACCCCACTACAAGCTACTCCAGGTCGGCTACTGGGGAAGCGAGGGGAAGCCAGGCCCAGGGCACACCCCCATCTCTGGCAGTGAGTGTCCAGAGGCTCCTGTCTTCAGCATCACAGCAAAGGCCTTCTACCCTTCCCCTGCCAACCTGGCTGAGGAAGGGGCTACCACCTCAGTACTTATTGATTCCAAAAATCCGGACTCCATGGAGCTGGGGCAGCTTGGGGATGAGCACACTCATCAAGGACACAGTGTTGAGTATGAAATGGACTTGGTCATACTTGGTGTAGAAGCTGGTGAGGAAGTACCTGGGGGAATGCAAGGAGATAGAAAAAGGGTCCCAGATGAGACAGGGAGTAACAAGTCTCACCCCTGACCTTCCCCCCCAGCTTACCCCAGGCCTATGGGCCTGTCTCAGGCACAGAGCTGAGGAAAGTCAGGCACCAGGGTGAGACCCACGATACGTCCCTTCCTTCCCTCTGCTCATCTCTACACCAACAGCCAGAGCTGGGCAGAGTCCGAGCCCATCTGCGCCCACTGACTTAACCATGCCTACTGGTGTCTCCCGCAGCCAAAGCACTCACAGCACAATAGGGGTGATGGTCAAGAACTTCCTGGAGGCCGTGAACTGGACTCCATAGTCCATCTGCTCCCAGTGGGTCAGCAACCTTGCTTTGCCCTGGTCTGGAGTCTCGAAGGGTGTCCCTTTCACCGTGTGCAGGAAGATGTACATGCCCTGAAAGGAGGGACCTTTGTCAGAAAACACAAAAGGCAAGGTGACTCCCAGCCTGGCTTCCCATCCGTCGCACACAGAAGCCGCTCCAGGTGGCCTGCCACCTTCCTCCGCTGCAGTGGCTCAGGCAGGCAGCCTCAATATACACGAGCACCCAGGGGCCCACATGCTGGGAGAGCATGGAGGCTGCAGAAGGGGAAGAGTTAGCTACAGAATGGGCATACACGGCAGCCCCCAGCCCAACTGGGGTCTCTACATGTCATGGAGCAGCCAAGGAAAGAGGACTGCCCTGTCTGCTCAAAAGTGGGGTACAAGGAAGCAGGTTTTAGGGAGCATAGGATCAGGAGAACATGGTTTGAGATCCTAACTTGGGAAAGGAACATTTCTGCACTGGACTGCTGGGACCTGGGACAGCCTCAACAAGGACTCAGTTCTCAGGTAGTGTCCTCCAAACAGACCAGCAGCCGGCCCGGAGACACAGGTTACCTCAAGATTCGACTCTTGTAGATATGCTACAGCCCACAAGGGGGAGCAAGGCTGAGATAAGAGCTGGGCCTGGGCTCAGGTGACATGTTGTCAGGACCTGCTTGCTGTCTGTCCCATGGCAAGCTCCTCCTATTGCTCAGCTCTGACACAGAACAGCCCATATGGTTGGAGACTGGCAGTAAGCAGGCTCTCACCAAGTTGTGGATAAGGTTGGTGAGGGTCCAGACGACAGGGACGCTCACAAAGGGGATGCTGAGCAGCACGACGTGCAGGAGTCCGATGGCCAGCACGTACGAGAGCCAGATGCCACGGCTGTTCATCACCCGCGTGTTGGGGTTCACCTCACTGTGTGCCGTGCCCACATTCATCCTGCCACCCCTCTTGACTGCTGCTCTGCAAACAAGCAACACAGGTGAGACAGGTCACACCACTTTCCCTGCCCCCTCACACCCTGAGCCCCACAGAGGAGGCCTCCGCTTCCCAGAGAGCTCCACGCCACTGTCCACTGGTTCCTTCTCAAGGCCAGAAGCCGCAGAAAGTCCACATGAATGTGATGCTAATCGTTTCCTGTTGCTGGGCTTGGATTAACACCAGGCTGGCACGCGTATCACCCACTGGGGCTACGTGCTGACAAAGTCTAGGAGGAGAAGTCACCAAGAGGTGTCCAGCCCAGACGATAGCAATCAATGTCCAGTCCCCAATCTCACCCCCTATAGCAGCCTGAGGCCCTCTTCCTCCTGGGGTGAGGAGAGGCCCTCTTCCTCCTGGGGTGAGGAGAGGCCTGCTCTCTCAGGACTCTCACTCACAATAACCTCTGCTGGCTCTCACTGGAGAGCTGACTGGAGACATCCTACTCTAAGGCCCTCCCCAAAGGAGTAAAAGCAGGGAGGGACTGTGGGCACAGGCAACAGTGGGTGAAGCACTCCGGAGCTACTGTTCCCACCACCCCTACTTCTCTAATCTCACAGTTCCTCAAGCCCAGGCCCAGGAGGACTGACGGGGCAGGGAGAAGAGAGGAGACAAAACAGCAGGCCCAGGGGCAGCCTTTGCTCAGACCTACAAACATTTCAACACAAAATGACCCATCCATTGGGGTATTTTAGCCATTTGGCATCTGCTCAAGCTAAATCTCTTGGGTGTCACCATTAGGCCGCCAAACCAGCAGAGCCCTTTACCCCACCAGAGAGAGAAGAGAACAGAACAGAGCACACAGCCAATATCTATATTTCCCACAGGTGGGATGTGGTACCCGTATCAGCCAACTCCTCCCAAGGATACAAAACTACCTGTGGCCTACCTCCTACCTCCTCCCTTCCTGGCCCCACCTGACCTCACCTCCCTTCCTAGCATCTGTTTGTGGGTGTGAGTTAACAACAGCCTTTGCTTGTCCAGCTCCAGTGCTGGAAGCTCTACAGCACAAGGAACCAAAAAGACGCAATGCCCAGAAAATAATGCCAGCAGCAACCCACAGTGGCCAGAGGGGAGAAGAATGGTCTGTCCCTTTTCCTGGAAGTTTGGCTGTCCCCAGATTTCTGAGCACCCACTAACCAGCTGAAGATGGATACAGAAGGCATTGATGTGCTGGGTTTACCTACCTGGCTTAGGGTCCTGCCTGATAAAGACCCCCAAGATCATTACTGTGCTTAACAACGCCTCCTTTTCAAGATGTGCAGAAAGGAATAGCAGCCAGACCAGCTCCCTTACCCCCACTACAACCACCTCACCCCCAGACTCAGACACTATCTCACCCAGCTAGGATTCTGGCCAAGCCTCCTCCACAGGAGCCAGGATTCTCTCAGATAAGTTCCTTACTTAAGTATAATGGAAGCAAGTTTCCTCTTCTCAGATTCAGATACCTCGGGAAATAGAACCCACACAGTTCCCCAACAAACAGACCCATGAATTGGCCTAGGGTGTGCATCCTGGGACCAAACCCCTGGCCCATTAAGATGGATAATTGGTCCCAACAGAAACACAAGGAACTAGAAAACCAGTTGTTTACCTTCCCCCAGACCTTAGGGCTCCAGTTACCCTAACACAGCCCCTGGGACATCTACTGTGCAACAGCGTCCACGTGAGGGCCGGGACTGAGATGTGAAATCTCTGGAAGACCAAGGGAGGAAAAGAGGTGTTTCATCAGAAACTGCTGTCCCTTTCCCGAAGCCAGCGTTCCAGTAGCACAGCCACAGACAGGACTGCCTCACACTTTGTTCAAGACTGCCAAAGGTCTATCTGAATTCCAGCATTTCAAGACCCTCCACCCCTTTCTGGCTCAACAGGGCATCTCACAAAGCCTAGCTGACCCGTGGGAATCGTCTTTCTAAAGCCTGAGTGCCAGATGCCTTGAAACCAGGAGACTCCTTGCAGCCTCTCCCACCTCGCACTCCCAAAAAAGACTGGGTGCCAGAAAGTACTTCTGAGACTTCCCTGTGGCTATGTGTACATGTCACTTCCATTGGTAAACAATTGACCTTTCTCCCATAAGTGAAGAAATACGAGACTGGCAGAGGCAGAAAGATCTGGAGCAGCCAGACTGAAAACTTCTGCTGCCACAGCTGGCAGGTGGCTGCCAGCACCAGATCCTGTAGTTTCATAACCTGCTCAAATCAGAGCCCGAAGCAACTCCGTTCTGTTAACCACTTTTTTGCTATAGCTCTTTTCCCTTCCCCGTCCAGGCCCAGCCAGTCTGTCAGACACTCCAGTAAGCACTTTTCATTCCCTCCCCGGCTTAAGGCTGGACCTTTACACAGCAAACCTTTCCCAAGGGATCCCAACAGGGAATTCATGAGCACACAATAACGTCTCTTCCATTCGGCCCACCCTCAACTGCAGGACCATGGTTGTGCTCGCTGGACCAGACTCCTGGACTCAGTAGAGTTGGGGGTGGAAAGAAAGTGAGCCCCACTAATCAGGAGCGAGGAAACTCCTTCCACGGGGTCTCAGGCTCTGCTCCGCAGCCTGGTTGGTACCTCGCACTAGGAGCCTGGCCGGGTTCGGGGCCCAACCCCCATCTCCAAGCATTCACTCAGCCCGGGAGGCAGCCAAACCTTTATCCCTCAAGTCCAGCCGTTCCCCGCCTCCCACCTCCAGCTAAAGCGCTCCTCCCGGACAACCCACCCCCGGCCTCCTGCTCCCACTTTCCTCGGCACTCCTTCGCCTGATGCACTCACTCTCTCCACCCCCAGCCACCCTGCTCAGGTCTCCTCCTGCGCGGACGCCTCCTCAGCAGCAATCTCCTCTCTCCCCTCTCCTACCCCTGGAGCCTTCGGGCTTCACCACTCCAAGGCCGCCCGTAAGAACTCACCGCGAGGGGCCGGAGGTCGAGGGCCCGGCAGAGGAGCCCGAGAACCCGGGCCGCGGCCGCTCCAGCAGCTGTAACAAACCAGCGGCGGTAGCCACCCCGCTGGCAGCTCTAGCCGAATCAGCTCCCTGAGCCGGGCCCCGTGACGTCATTGCCACGCGCCTAAACACATTGCGCCTCTTGGGAAGTGTAGTTTCTACGCTGCCTCTTCACCCGCCCTCCTGAAGCCTCCTGGGAGTTGTAGGCTTTCCCCTGGGCAGAATCTCCCAGCTCACCGCGAGCTTCTGAGCTGCTGCATGCAAGGCAGAACGTCTCACCCTGACGCAATTGTGAGATCAGGTGGTGTCTCTTTGGTGCGTAACAATCCCAACTTTTGCATCTGCGCCCTTCTCGAGATACACAAGCGGTTTGCCCAAACTCTTATTTTACAGACCAAGAGACTCAGTTTTAAGTAACTGCAATAAAACAGTGCTGAGATAGTCTGACCAGTGCAGTTTTCTCCACTAAACGTCGCAGACTGACTCTAGAAACCGAGAAGCACAGCCCTTTGTCCTGAAGGAGCCCCACCCACCCATCCCCACTCGGGATCACATTTTCAGAACCTTGGTTGGGGTGCATGTCTGTATGGTAGAGACGAGAGGCTGTGGACATTGGTACACCTGGTCTCGCTACACTTAATCCTTGCTGGCGTGGGTCTGGCCGCATCCTGGATCTCCCCGCATCAGATTTCAGATGGGATGTGTGTCATAGGATGAGTACTTAGGAACAATAAGGAGCTTTGAGTTTCTGTCTCAGGTTAGCGTGTGTAGCTTCAGGTATATGAACCTCCGGTCTACAATTTTCATGTCTTGAAGCTAAAGAGAAGAGCACTGATTTTACTCCTAGGTACTTATAGTGCAAGTATGCCTTTATTGGTAGTGTAATCCTGGGCAAATGACTCATATTAATCTCAATTCCACAACTGTGAAAACCTACCTCTAAGGGTGTTTTGGTGTTTCAAAGGAATGTAATATAAAGCACCTATTACATTGTAGGAACTGAACTAAATAGGTCTTAAGCTCTTCTGGGCCACTCCCACTGTCCACGTCAACAAGAGGGCTTCCTTTCGGGTTGTTTCCACTTCCCCGCCCATCTTCTCTCTAAGTCCCGTGCCCTTAAATCCCGGCACGGCTGGAATGACAGGATCAGATGTTAATAAATGTCGACCGGCAGCTGTAAATGCACGATGAACAGAATGTGCAGGGACAGGAAGGAGAACGCCTGCCCAGACAACCTGGGAGCGTTTTTTTCCTTAGACCCACCTATCCTCAGGGAGCTGCCAGGAAATAGTTGTCTCAAGGCTGGAGTGGAAGCCCTGGGAGCAAGTAGTGAGTGAACATTTGACCTAAGCAAAGCAGAATTAGGCAGCTTCTCAAATATTGCCAGAGCCAGGGGTCATTTAGATCCTGGCACCTAAGAAACGATCCTAGCTGCTGAAAAAGCCCCACAGAGACCTGCTCAGCCTTAGAGTCAAAACAATGGTTCATTTTTTTCCCAAGTGAACCTTCCTGATTCCCCTCTGGGATTCCTCCATTGTCCATCAAGTTGGCTGAGCTCTTTGCCAGTTGGTTGGATCTTTGCCAGTTTTCTCACATGTCTGTGAAGATCAGACAGGGTCTACATCTCAACAAGGCATTTTGACTTATGTAGTCTATTGGCAAGGTCACTGGACATGTCATGGCCTATTAATAACTCCTGTTATCAAGTTGTTTTTCACAATGAGAATGGACAAAGTTCCAGCTCTGTCTGCCTTGTGGTAAGTTGTGGATCACATTCCACTTGAGTTAGCTGGAGTCCCTGTCATCATCATCGCTAGTTCTCTGATCTCATAAGTCTTCAGCAGACATCCTGCAGCTGTGGTGGCCTGAGCACTATTCAGGACGAGTGCTAGCACTCTCATGTGGTACCAGAGAACATGCAATCCCTTGGACAAAGAGTTGGTACTGTGTGCCAAGGAAACTGTCCATGCCTCGAAGGCATGATTGTACTTCCCATATCACATTCTAAGAAAGTGAACCCATGCACATGACAATGTCCAGCAATGTCCATAGTAGTAAAATCTTGAGAGCAACCTAAATGCCCAAGAAAAAAGTGAACACTCTATCCACACTGGTTAGAAAAATGTGAAACCATTTATGGTTGTAGAGACTATGTGTCAGCATGGGAAAACACTTGCCAGGTTATATGAAGAGATAAAGATAGAGACTAAGCATTTCTCAGGTATATCATCAGCAAAATCTAGATAAAAGGAAACGTGGACCTGAGTCCTGTGGATGTGAGTGCCTGTCATCCCAGCAGTCTGGAAAGCAGGGACAGGAAGCTCTCAGATTGGAAGTCAGCCTGAGGAGCACAGTGAGTTCTAGGACAGCCTGGGCTACATAACAAGGCTCTATTTGAAACAAAAGTGCTAGCCAAAAAAAAAAAAAAAAAAAAAAAAAAAATCCAGGGCTATCAAGACAGCTTGGTGGGTAAAAGCCCTTGACACACAAGCCTAGCCACCTGAGTTCAGTCCCTGGAACCCATGGTAGAAGGGGAGACCCAGCTCCCCAACGTCATCCTCTGACCTCTGAGAGCATTCACACATGCGAACACATATACACACAATAATAATATGCATTTTAAGGCTCTAACTTATTATTCAGAGATATGTAATACATATGTATGTATGTGTAATTTATATATTTGTATATCATACACACACAAATGAGAGGGGAAAGCCAGGTGTGGTGGCACATTCCTTTAATGGGAGGCAGAGGCAGGCAGATCTCTGAGTTTGAGGCCAGCCTGATCTAAATAGTGAGTTCAAGGACAGCCAAGACTAAGTAGAGAGACTCTGTCTAAAGAGACCCTGTCTCAAAAAACAAAATTAAAAGATAGATATGTTCTAAACTATTTGTGGATTGAATGACACAATACCTGGATTTACTACAAAATGATATGGACTGGAGACATTGGAAAATAATAATTATCATCCAAAGGCTGGCAATTATTAAAACTGAGCACAGTGGTAATTATTAAAGCTGGGTGATAGGGACATGAGGTTCCTCATATTATTTTCTCTATTTCAGTGTTTAAAATTGCCCATAATAAAATGACTTTGTAAACCTGAATATGAATGCATGAATATATTAAGCAAAACTAGAGTGGGGATCTGACATCGGCTGGGTTCTCTGCTCTTTTGGCTACCAGCTCTGTGACCTTAGGCAAGGCTCTGAACCTCTCTGCCTCAGTCACCTCACTTCTAAACAGAGAAGGTAATGTTCACGCAGCCTCATTCATTGATCTCAGGATCAATAGGGTCGATCAATGTACAGAACTTGGAACCATCCCTGGCACATAGCCAGGTGCTCAGTGCAGGTCTGCTGTTAGTCTTTTCCAGGCTGGAGTGATGTTGAGACCTTTGCTAGACCATGGAACACCAACAAGAGAAAAGAGACCTTATACCAGGATGGACAGACTTGGGGCCATCTTTTCATTCTCTACTTTAAACCTCTATGTAATGTGATATTACTTTTAAATATTTTATGAAATGTGTTTTTTAAATATCACAAGCGCTCCCTGCCCTGGGCAGGCTGTTCAGTCAGCTGAGCTATACACATTCCTCAGCCTTGGAGAGCGATTCCATCTAGGGCTGGGGAGGCCCTGCTCGTGACAGACACACATAGGTGACTAGGCTGGCCACCTGCACACAGACAGGGAGTGCGTTGGTTGAAAGAAAGTCACAGTGGATGCTGGGAAGGAAGAAGGTCATTGGGAAGTGGAGACCCCTATGCCCTCTCCTGTCCACTGGGGTACTGGGCCACAAATGTCACCCCTTCCTCTGCCCCTCACCTTCCTCTGCTCCCCACCTCAGCCCCTACTTCCTTCAGAAATGCAAGGAAAGAGCTATGTGCAGCTGTTTGTGCTTTTGTTTGGGTGTAGACATCCTAGGACTGGGGAGAATGGACCTGGAGGGTTGGCGATCATGGGCTGCAGAGGGCAAAGACTACCCAGCCAGTCCTCTGGGCCCCCAGCCATTGTCTGGGAACCAGAACCCCTCCCTCTGGGAACCAAGGGTGGAAAGATACCTTCAGGAGCTCTTTAATCTGCCTATTCCTTGATGTGACCCATAGACATTCTTTCTCAGAATTGAACACAGTTGAGAACAATGGATATCTTCCAGAACCAGAGACAGGGGATGTAAAATCCAGTAGCTTCACGACTAAACCTGTGCTGGTGCCCTCCCAACTGAGTTCCTGCTCCTAGGAGGCCTCATCTAGCTAGAAATTCTGAGTGGCCTCCACTCCCAGACCACTGCTCCCCCTGCCAGAAGCCAGCCCCTCTTGTAGGAAAGATCTCAACAAATGTTGCTGGGTGCTCACTGTATTTCCAGGGCAAAGGGCTTTATGAGTGCAGACTTGCAGCTCAGTTTCCTGGCTTAGACTGCTTGCTTTGAGTTTTTGAGTTTCCTGCACAGAACAGAGTTGGCAAATCCCCTGCACACACACGAATCCCAGAATCAGTTGCCCGGTAGGATTGTCATTCCCAGAACACACTTGCACTTTCTTGATTTCGCCTCCATCTCTAATCCCTGTCCGCTGTCTTTTCCATCTCACAGGTCCCTAGTGATCCCTAAAGCCTCACTCAGCTGTTACCATTGCTGTGGGGCCTTCCCCTGTGCCCAGGTGATGCCCGTCACTCCATCCTCCGGGTTCCTCAGACACCTCAGAACAGGAGAGCACCTACCCCTAGGAGAGCCACACTGAGACAGGATACAAAGAAGAGGAAAATTGCTGGGTAGTGGTGCACACCTTTAATTCAAGCTCTTAGGAGGCAGAGGCAGGTGGATCCCTGTGAGTTCAAGGCCAGCCTGGTCTATAGAGGGAGATCCAGGACAGCTGGGGCTACACAACACAGTGAAACCATGTCCTGAAGGAAAAAAGAAAAGAAAAGGGGGGGGAATCTTAGGGACACAAGAAGGAAAAGGACCCCCTCAACCCAGGTATCTACACTTCTCACAACAATTCAGTAGGAATCCCAGCACAAGTAATTAGCACTGAAGGCCATTCTCACTTCCCAGCTGAAACCCTGCAATTTCCTAAGAATCTCACCTGAAACCACATTTACAGGGCAAGGACATGTACCAAATCCTGTGCAGCCCTAATTGCTCCTGCTGCCACCTTATCAGATTATAATTTCAGCTAAGTCTCTCCAGAGTCACCTCACCTCATTTATCTCATTCATTCATTGAGAGAGAGAGAGAGAGAGAGAGAGAGAGAGAGGGTTTTATAGAAACCTTTTGAGATGTAACTTGAGAGCTACCAAAGGGTTGAGTGTGTGTGTGTGTGTGTATACAGATTTTATGCAAGAGAGAAAAAATTTGATAATTAGATAATTACTTTTCTGAATCTTATATGCTCAACATGATGATCTATAGTTACAACTATTTTCCTGCAAATGGCATAACTTTATTCTTCTTTATGGCAAAAATCATATATATATATATATATATATATATATATATATATATATATATCCTATTTATCCACTTAGGTTGTTTTCAGGGCTACCAGTATCCTATTGTGTAGCTACATTAGAGGAGGGGCTTATCTTCCCACATAGTGAAAGGAGGTACAAGAGGAGAGGGTGTCTCTGACAGTCAGCAGAGAGACGGCCATCGGAAGCAAGAAGGCAGTTCAGCTTAACACAACTGAGTAGCCAGTGCTGTTTCAAACTGTGGGTTTCTGACTCCAAATGGTGTATTTTAGTCGTCTTTAAGCACTGCACAGTTTGGTGGAGACGATTCTGGTCGTGATGAACTTGCTGCATGCACAACAAAGCACACATAATTATCTCCTTGAGGAACAAAGTAAGCTAAATACAGAGCAGACCTGTCTGCATGGGACTCTTCATAGAGTCTGTAAAGATGGGCTCTATAAATTGACTGAGAAGAACAAATTTATGATAAGGCGCTAAGGGAGGGTCTGGTACTGGAAAAGCGTCCAGCCACACAGAATGCAAAGGTCACCAGTCTAAAAAGCATGTCCCCTATGGCCTCATGGATAAATAACAGGTTTTGCATCCCTTCCCTTGAAGGAACAGCCCTTTGAGATCAATGTCCCAGGTTCCCTAGTGTTTGTCCATGAACACAAACATCTCTGCACCCCCTACAAGGCTGCCGAAGACTGAGTGACTCAGTGATGCCCGGGCCAATACCTCACTTGAAGGTGTTCCTCTCTGCTGTATTGTCCCATGGTAACAAGATGGCTAGACTGTCCCTGCCTGTTCAAAGCACACAGACATGAAGGGCCTGGCCCCATCCTCTCTTATGAACAAATCAAAGACTGTCCCAGAAAATACTTTAGCCAACCCCTGAGAAGTCACTGGCTGGAATATGGACCAGCTGCCAAGAAGGTGGGAAAAATGAGCCACACCATTTGGGGTATCTGAAGGACCAATCAACCTCCATCAACAGAGACTGAGGCTCTGGGTACTCTCCAAATCCATGTGGCTATCACAGAATGGGGTGAGGGCTATATGAAAGCCACCAGGTCCTACTACATATCCTATCTGTGCTTTAAGCTCCTTATACACGTCAATCAAGGCATACATTAATGTATGGAGAAGATGTATGTCAACGTGTCTGTGTCTCATAGTCTCAACACGGCTCACATTAGAAATTCCTGGGCAAAGTTGGAATTTCTACTAGTGCCTAGAGTCAATGCATGAAGATTTTAATGTACTTTCTCCAGATTAACCCCTGGAATAAATTTTGTTTTTGAGACAGGGTTTCACTGTGTAATAGCCTGGCTCTCCTAGAACTAGCTCTGTAGACCAGGCTGGTCTTGAACTCACAGAGATTCACCTGCTTCTGCGTCCTGCGTGCTGGGATTAAAGGTGTGCACCATCACTGAGAGGCCAACAGGTAGACTGTTTTGAGAACCACTGCTATAGACACAGCGCCTTAAGGACAGGGCCTGTTCTATACCCTCTTCTACTCACACACTTGAGCATCAGGTCGACTGGAAGTTCTTTACTGCATTAGGGAACCAAAAGTGGGGGAGGTTGCAGAGATGCTCAGTGGTTAAAAGCACCTTTTGCTCTTACAGAGATCCTGAATTCAGATCCCAGCACCCATGTAGAGTGTCTCACAACCATTTGCAACTCCAGCTCCAGGGGATCTGATGTTCTCTTCTGGCCTCCTCCAGCACCTGCACCCATGTGCATATATTTCTCAACACACACACACACACACACACACGCTTTTAAAAAAAAATAACAAAAGTAAATCTTCTAAAATGACAGAGCACAATTTCTCCTCTAATCTCTATTAGTCTACACACGGCAGTGAACACTGTCCCCTCAGAGCTCTCATTTCTTGAGCCCTGTACTTGGCCTCCCTTTAATAAGCACAACCACAGCTCCAGGTGGCCTCTCCTATGGGCAGAGTGCCAGCTGCTCTAACTGCTGTGTCGGACAGCCCAGTCTCACTCTGGCGTGGCAGATGACCTAGTCCAAGAAGATAACTCTCCAGAAAGAGCCAGGTTCAACCCTTGGGCCTTGGCTAACCTCCCAGCTGGGGTGAGAGAACAGCAGGATGGGAAGGTTGGCAAATGCACTCCCATGCATTCGGTGGCAAAGTGTCTAGCCTTAATTCAAAAGCAACCTACACAGAACAAATGCTAAACACACACACACACACACACACACACACACACACACACACACACACACACACACTCTGACTCTTCAGACAGATGTGAACCTAGGAAGTGCCGCTGCTGACATCACAAGAATGAGTCAGAGGTGAATAAATACATCCCCAGAGGTGATGACAGCTGGTACCCTACTATCTGGTCCTAACTCCACCACACTTCTAAAACTGCTTGTTCCAAGGTATGCCACAGGGATAGCCTTATGACATGTGATGTCCATAGGTCTAGGAAAATCCACATCAATGCCTGGAAAAACCTCAGGCTGTGTTTTAAACTCTATTACTGCCTTGAAATGCTTATGTTTTTAAACAAGAGGCCTCATGTTTCATTTTGCACCAGACTCTACAGCTGGGTGTCTGGTCCTGATCGAACAAAATCCATCAAGGCTTGGGAGACTAAGGGAGGAGAAGTGTAAGTTCAAGACCTGCCTGGGATACATAGTGAGCTTATGGTCAGCCTGAGCTGCATAGTGAGACACAGTCTCAATAACAATAATAATTGGCTGGGCATGGTGGCACATGCCTTTAATCCCAGCACACCAGGAGGCAGAGGCAGGCAAAATCTCTGTGACTTCAAGGCCAGCCTGGCCAATAAAGTGAGTCCCAGGACAGCCAAGACTACATATAGAAACCCTGTCTTGAAAACACACACACACACACACACACACACACACACACACACACACACACACACAAATAATAATAACAATCCAGTAAGTTTTCCTTTTCAGGAAGATCTGCAGTCTGGCTTCAGCCTCCTTAAAGAACTTCTCGTGTCTCCCCACTAGTCTGTGACACCCCACATTCCTGTTTTCTTCCACCTCTAGTGGGAGTGAATCAGAGAGTTCCACACAAGATCTCTGAGTGTCAAAGAAGCACCAAGTTCTTAAGTGTGGCGTGGAGGTGCGAGAGATGCCAGTGGAAACAGGAAGTGGTTAGAGAAGCTGGAGAAGGTTGTGGTCTTTGTCTGGTCACTGACACACCTAGTCATGTTTCGGGCCCCGTTGACTTGCCTGCAATCTGTGAGGGTCCCACTGGATGGTCACTTCCTTTGAGCTCCCAAGCATCACTCGAAGCACTAAATCCTGCACCAAACTGGAGATGGTGTGGGTAAGATGTTACCACAGGGGGCCAGGCTGTGAGGTGGCAGCAATGTGTCCTGCTGGCCATGAGGAGCAAGGAAGTTGTAAGCTCATGAGCTAAGGTATTGGGTGGTCCATCTACATCAGTGGTCCTCAGTCTTCCTAGTGCTGCAACCGTTTAATACAGATCCTCATGTCCCCCAACCATAAAATTATTTTTGTTGCTGCTTCACAACTGTTTTGCCGCTGTCATGAACCATGATGTAAATATGTGTGTTTTCCAATGGTGTAAGGTGACTCCTGAGGAAGGGTCATTTGAAACCCCAAAGGAGTCATGACCCACAGGTTGAGAACTGCTCATCTACATAGACATCCATACCCAGGGCTTTGGGTCACCCCTGCCACTGCAAAGCATGGGAGGCATGAAGAAGAACTCAAAATGCCATCCTGGAAGCCCAAGAACACCACAGCACAGAAAAAGTGGACAGGATAACTCATAAGCAACCATATATATCAGGCTTCAGGAGCCTTTAAGAGCCTGGTGTAACCATTTACAGCGGCAAACCAAAACCAAACTACAGCGCCCCCTGGTGGTCACGTGAGTTGACCCTGTGAAGATCCAGGTGCATCCTCAAAAATGTTTCTAAGGAAAAGACTGAGGGATTTGCTAATAAAAAGCCCCATGTGGTCTGCAGAGAACACAGAACAGTGGGAGGCTTGTGTTGCAAGTTGCTGAGGTATAATTTCAGGGTTCTGCCCCCAGGGCAACCAAGCATGCATCAAGCGAAAGAGGAAGGCAGTTGTCAGCAGCAGATAGAGGCTGGGTTGTGGGAGGAAAGCCCCAGGCAAGAAATGGAATCCAGGCCTGTTCTCCCACACATAGTTCATCAGGGTCTGGGATCTGCTCTCTCTTGGCATTGCCTGGCCAGGCCAAGGCTCAGGTATCTGACACCTGGGGCAGAGAGTCACATGCCAGGAAACTCTATACACTTGGGCCCCAGGTCGAAGCTTCCAGCTGCTGCAAGCAAACAGGACTTCTGAAGGAGGAAGTGGGTCTCCAGAACCCACTGGCAGGGGGACTACTTCCCAGGAGAAGGATTCTTGCCACCAACCAGGTGAGAGGCAGGAAGAAGAAGGGAGAGCAGGGAAGATGAGCAGGGCCAAGAGCACAGAGCTGGGGAAAGCAGAGGGGTAGATGCTTCCAGAAAATGAGATTGATGAGCAGAGAAGTACCTGTTCCCTGCTTAGTCTAGCTGAACACCCTGGAGTCCTGCCACTAATCTGTCACTCTTGTCTTTACATTAGTGCCAGCCAGACCTCCTGGTGTTTACCTGGCCTCTCCGGCAGTCACACTGGTACATAGAAGACAAAACTATTTATTTCAAGAAGTAAAATGACTATACAAGCAGAAACTAAGTCTGGCACCTCCCATGCCCATCTCAACAGGGTAAAGGGACAAAGGGACCTCATAGATTAACCTTCTAGAAACAATAGAACCTAAAAGTATCTAGCCTAAGGGATTCTTGCCCTTGAATTCTGTTGAAGACTGACAGACAGACAGACAGACAGACAGACAGACCGACCGACCGACCTCGGGCTGAGAAAGCCCCCAAAGGAGAGGTTCTGGCCCAAAGAGACACCATCAAGGGACTCAATCAGAAGAGCACTTCCGTGGAACATAGTATTCTAACTTTGCTCTTCCTTCGTAGGATCTTCTATTGTGCGGCTTCTCCCCCACGCAAGGATTATGTTTATCTGTGACCATGCTCCTACTAGCTCCTCGCCTCCTGCCCCTCCTGCTGGTGATAGGCACCAGGGGTTCCGTGCCCAGCCCTCAGACACTGCCCCAGGGCTGTTACATAGCCGAAGAAGCTGGCGAACAGACATTCCGTTGCAGCAGGGCTGGCCTGAGTGCTGTGCCCAGCGGCATCCCCAACAACACCCGAAAGCTTTACCTGGATGCCAACCAGCTGGCGTCAGTGCCAGCTGGTGCCTTCCAGCACTTGCCTGTCCTGGAAGAATTAGACCTGTCTCATAATGTCCTTGTCCACCTCTCAGGGGCTGCTTTCCACGGCCTGGAGGGCACTCTACGCCACCTTGACCTCTCTGCTAACCAGCTAGCGTCCGTGCCTGTGGCAGCCTTCATGGGGCTGCAGATCCAAGTGAACCTGTCTGCTAACCCGTGGCGCTGCGACTGCGCCCTACAGGAAGTGCTCAGACAGGTGAGGTTAGCTCCAGGCTCAGGGACAGGCATCGTGTGTGGTCCAGGAGCCCGACCAGATCTCGTGGGACAGGAGTTCCTTCTGCTGACTAGGGAGGAAGAGCTGTGTGGGACAGGACGAGGTGGGACCCGAAGGAGCACTGATGTGGCCCTGCTAGTTACCATGGGAGGCTGGCTGACGCTGGTAGCGACTTATCTGATCCACTATGTGTGGCAGAACCGGGAGGAGACCCGGCGCCCTCTCAAGCGGGCTCCCGTGCAGCGCGTGCGCTCAGAGGACTCCTCCACCCTCAGCACAGTGGTCTAAAGCACTGCGCTCTTGGCCCTGAGCCTTTCTCTCCTCCTGCCCCATCTGCCCTCTATCCCTTCCTGCCTCCCTCAACACCTTCTCTGGTGCACTCTTGTTCTCTTGCTCTTGCTCTCTCATCCTCTTACTTTCTCGCCCTTTCTTCTCCGGAACATTATCTTTGGAGCCTGGATTTGGAGGGCACCTCCTTCTATACCTGGGCTGGGCTAGACTCAGAGAATCCAAAGTTCCTGAATCCACCGGGTGGGATGGCCTGGGAGTCAGAATAAACAGCCATCTCAGTGGGCAGCAACTCAGAGGGAGAAGCCAGTAGTTTAGGAGCATAGGGGAGGACCTGGGCCTGGTCCTCACCGTACAGATGTGGGTAATGACGTCAAGTGTGACGGCTTTAAGAGGGGCTAGGGAGATGGTTCAGTCAGTGAAGTGTCTGTCCTGCATGAGGACCTGAGCTCAGATCTCTAGTACCCACTTAAAAGCTGGTCACAGGGTGGGTATCTGTAACCCCAGTGATGGGGGAGGGTGAAGGGGGGATGGGATGTGGGAGAGAGAGAGAGAGAGAGAGAGAGAGAGAGAGAGAGAGAGAGAGAGAGAGAGAGAGAGAAACAAATCCCTGGAGCTCATTGGCCAGCTAGCCTAGCCAATCAGTAAGTTCCAAGTTCAGCAGGGCCACTGTACCCTGGCCTGAAATAAGGGGGAGAGCATTAAATGGTATCAACCTTCCGTTGCACCCATAAACACAGCTACGTGGACATGTCTATACACCACATAAATAGAGAGAGAGAGAGAGAGAGAGAGAGAGAGAGAGAGAGAGAGAGAGAGAATGAGGGCTTTGGGAAGAAAAGAGGGGGTGTACAAAAGAAAGGATGATATGAAGACTGGGAGCCTGTGGGTGGCAACGCTGGGAGTGGGAGAGGGTGTGGAGAAGGGTGAGGGAATGCCGACAGCAATCGGGGATAAGAACAAAAGCAAGGGTGCAGCCATATTGAGAAGGATCTGAGCTCTTTCTCTGTGCTCCCTCGGCCTCCTCTCCCCCACCTCACTTCTTACATCTTTCTTAATCCCAGGCACTTCTCCTTGAGTCCTCTATCAAGTACCATAAAGTACCCTGCATCACGGTCCCCTAATTCCTTCTCCAGAATTTCCCTGCCCCTCTCCACTCTCCTTTATACACTGACAGTTTTCCTGAGCAGTTTCCCTTGGAGGAAAGATGGTCCCCTTTAAAGACCCCAGAACATCATTGAGCAACTCAATTAAAAAACAACTTTTATGAGCACCCTTGATCTCTTCCTCATTGTTCATTTTACTGAACATGTGTGGTCTGGCATGGAGGAGCAGAATATGGAGCCCTGATCACCACCTCCCTGCTCTCTCTGTGGGGTGCTCCCACTGGGCTATGTGCTCACCCATCTCTCTTCCTGCTTTGGCCCCTGGCATAGAGTCCAGCAGTAGGAGCCAATGAACTAATAAGGATGGAAGCGTGAGGAAGGCAAGAGAGAAGGCGGCCTGGCTTCAGCCCTCCCCTCAGCTCCGCCGGGAATCAGGGAGGATGGAGCAGGCCCTGAGAGGCCGCAGGCCTGTGAAGCTGGTGGGTAGCCTCATTGATTATTACACACTTAAGTCTCAGCAGAAAAGAGAAAGCTGAGCTTTTCCAAGGGACACGGTATGTCAAAACTGGCCTCTTCCTCTTGGATGCACCAGTCCCCAGCTGCCCAGTCTTGCTCTAAGGCAAAATTCCAGATACCTGGGGGCAGGCCCCATCGGCATGAACAGGCAACTTCCTGAGCTGGCTGTGAGCGGAGAGGAGTAGGAAGGGAGAAAAGACCCCCGGAGACTTCCTCCACCAGCTTCACTCTGCTCCTTCCTCAGAGAGCCCCAGGAAACTCAGACCAACGAAAGAAACGCTTCTGATCTGGAGAATTCTGAACCTGATCAAGCTAAGCCATTCCCC
The DNA here is from genome assembly GCA_030556225.1 of Cricetiscus sungorus. Lineage (NCBI taxonomy): Eukaryota > Metazoa > Chordata > Mammalia > Rodentia > Cricetidae > Cricetiscus > Cricetiscus sungorus. The sequence goes on from JANBXA010000069.1 coordinate 74,679,725, forward strand.
AGTCTAAAGACTGTTCTCCGAAGCCTCATTACCTATAAAAGGGGCTGGGTAGGGAGCAAGCCCAGAACGCTGAAGCCGAGGCCTGAAGGGAAGTGCACAGGAAGTGAGAACAGGACTGGAACCCAGTCTCCTGCTCTAGTGGAACATACACCCTTCCTGTCCAAGGGATGGGATAAATCAATGGAAGAGAGGAGGGTAGCAGAGGCGTAACTAAGAGAAAAAGAGGGTCCCGGCTTCCGGTTTCACCCCCCACCAACCACAGGAAGCAAAAAAAAAAAAAAAGCCAGGGCAGTTGAAGTTCAGATTAGACAAAGGTGGGGCAGGGGCAGGGAGGGACACTCCACACCTTACCCTACCCTGCCCATGGTTCCCTTCCCAGATGCGAGACAGTAAGCCCCAGAAAGCCCAGGCTTCTCTTCCTGGGAGTAGAGGACGCTAAAGATGGAGCCCACGTGAACACACAGGTTTTCGGGTGCTAGAAACTGGGGTGGAGGATGAAATACGATGCGGAAAGGTTTGATTCCGCTAGCGTATTTCTAACTAAGGGAAAAAAGTATTAAACTGGGCCCAGCGTCGAGCTGCACTGGCTGGGGACAACCTGACAGCCGGAGAGAGGCAGTAGGCGGGGTGGGCGGAGCTTGAGCGGAGGGCTACGACTTAAGGAAGCGGGAGGCGGGGCCCAAGGGTGGGTGGGGCCGGGGTGGGACCGAAGAGAGGTAAGAGGTGGTGCTGAAGCAGGCCGGAGGCTAGGCTGGGTTACCCGGGGCAACCAAGAACGGAGGCATAGCAGCATTAGGGACCGCAACTGGTGGGGTGACACGGAGCTGGACAGTGACTCCAGGACTGCGTAGAAGCAAAGAGAATACTTAAGACGAGGGCGAGGTGGTCATTCAAAGGTAGGGCTACCGGCTGCTGGGGTGGGAGAAGGGCTTAAAAGAGGCCCTGAGAGATTATCTTTAGCCTCCATGAGAACCTGGAACTTTTGCCAGAAGGAATGCCCACTCGCCTCCCTCAGGAAGATTGCTGTTCCTCGAACTGCTGAAGTATCTCATCTGCCTTGTAATGACCAAATTGGTCTTGGGAGGAAGGCTTGGAGACAGTCCTTAAACAGCCCAGCTGTCCAGGAACATCTTTCACCTGCTGGGTTCTGCGTGGTGAGGGTCAGAAAGAAGGGAAGAGCACTGGGACTATCAGGATAGGCACAATAGCACCAAACAGAACCTACTGTATAATTTGTAGGTCTTAGTGCAAAAAGAAAATGCAGAATTACTTGTTCAATATATAAATAAGTATAAATTAGGTTTTGCAGAGATGGCTCGGCAGAGGACCCAGGATTTAATTTCCAGCAACTACGTAGCAGTAGCAGCTCACAACTGTAACTCCAGTCCCCAGGGATCTGACGCCCCCTTCTGGCCTCCATGAGCAACGCATGCACGTGGTGCGCAATCGAAAACATGAAATAAAAATAAACGAAATATAAAAATAAAAAAAGACAAAACCCAGGCATGGTGACATATTGTTTATAATCCCAGCACTGGGAGAGAAATCTGAAGTGGGGAAACCGCCAAGAGTTGGAAGCCAGTCTGGGTTATATAACAATACTCTGTCTTAAAACAAACAAAGGTATTTTTAAAAGAATTAAGCTGGTCTTGCTGGTGTACTGCAATTCTAGCACGTGGGAGGCCAAGGCAGGGGGACCAGATGAATTCAAGGCAGTTAATACGGAGACTCATAGTTGGTAAAAGCGCTCAGACTGAATGACTTTCGAGTGTTCAGCCCTAAATGAGGTATCTATATCACCCCCACCCCAAGGCTCCAGAAACATCACGGGAGAAGGGGCAAAAAGAACGGAAGAGCCAGAGGATGGGGAAGAGTGCTGAGAAATGTCTTCTGGACATGAGATGTCACTGCACCCATGACCATACTCAGCTATAAGTACTGAAATAGGACCTGCACAAGATTAAGTCAAAAGCATCAGCCAACACCTCAATGGGTAGCACTAATGGACTCCGTGGGAGAGGGAGAGAGAGGACATGAAGTGGGGGAAGGGACATGCTGGGGGATGCCTGGGGAATTAGGAAGGGAGAGTTGGAGATGTATGCCCAAATACATTGTTAACAAGTACTGGATTGTCATACAATAAGGGAAAGATACTCTATTACCAAAATAAAATCTCGTGGGTGGGACTGGAGAGACAGCTCAGGGGTTAAAAGCACTTGCTGCTCTTGAAGAGGATGTGGGTTTGACTCCCAGTACCCACAAGGTGGCCTCAGCACTCACATGGCAGCTTCCGACTGTGTGTAACTCCAGTCCTGGGGGATCTGACGCTCTCTACTGGCCTCCATGGACACTGCATGCACATGGTAAACACTCATACACAAGAAACAAAAACAAATATTAAAGGGGATGGCTAGAGAGATGGCTCTGTAGTTTAACCATTTGTTTAGCTCCTGCAAGATGAAATCATGAAGGCTGGGCATTGGTGATGCGCGCCTTTAATCCCAGCACTCAGGAGGTAAAGGCAGGTGGATCTCTGTGAGTTCGAGGTCAGGCTCCAAATCAATACAGAGAAACCCTGTCTCCAAAAACAAACAAAACCAAACAAAAAGATGTCTTAGTCCACCATTAGATCAAGTATAGTGCCTGTGGTTTCATGCCCATGAAGCCACCCCTGGTACCAAGCCACAAGGAAGGCAAAGCAGAGGACATCTTTGATGTCCACTCCTCCAAGAAAAAGACAAATGTACAAACCCATCTATGTTTCCTCCACCACATCCCTGAAGGGAGAGCACACCCTCTCCTTCCCTTTACCTCTGCAGGACTGAGAGCAGTAGTAGCTGCTGGTCACAACCCTGGAGACAGACCTGATGGACAGACGGACTAGTGTGGCACCTGGGTTATAGGATAAGCCTGCAATTCCAAGGGGAACAAAATTGAGTTTGAGCTCATCTAGCTATCATGGCTGAGTCCTTTGACACTCAGAGAGCATGTGGAACTTCAGGCCCAGCCCGAAGGCTCCTTGTCCATTTCTCATAGGCTCAAGGATCCTCAAGGGTGAAGATGGAGCTGAGTTTTTGTTTGCTGCAGGTCACCTCTGAAATCGATGGCTCTCCAAGTGCAAAGCATTTTGTGGTTTTTTTTTTTTTTTGGTTGCTTGTTTTGTTTTATCTCCAGTGCAGATGGAGGCCATTTTAGACCAGAATGTCTTCCAAGTAGAGGCAGGGTTGTTGCAGCTTCATGCCTAGATGCTCAACGGCATCTGGATGAGGCACTAGTAACTAAACCCTGGTCATGATGGCAAATGTCCATAATCCCAGAACTCATGAGGCTGAGTTCAAGGCCAGCCTCAACTACATGGGTAGTTTGAGGTCAGACTAGGCTACATGAGACACTGTCTAACAAAACAAAACACACAAGCAGACAAGCTTCTCTCTGTCCAAAGCCAAGAGCCTTGTCACAGACTTACAGTCTCTAATATTCCCTCCATGTTTTGGGCACTAGCCAACAAGATCCACTCACCAGATGTTCTGTCCTGCTGTAACTGTGGTTATAGAAAGCAAATTGGAGCCTTGGGATAAGCTGGGGAGAGGGACCTTGGTTCCAAGCTTTCCTTACCTGGGGCCCAAGCTCTTCAGGGAGAATGAAAAAGCTATGTCCCAGCAGGCAGGTCTAGCAATCTCCACCAGCCACATGGTGGGCAAGATGCCCTGATGCCTGTCACTGCTGAATCATCATGGGCTTGGGAAGAGTAGCGGTCCTGGGGGGCCGGCTGATGGAAGAAGTTTCTCAGAGTTGGTGCTGATGCTAGCAGCAGTCTCTATGCTTATACAAACATGACAGATGGGGAAGGGCAGGAGAAAGAGAGAGGAGACAGAAAATGAGGAGAAGAAAGGAAACGATGAAAAACAAGTCAGCGTAGTGACTGGAAACTATAATCCTAGCACTCAGGTGGCTGAGGCAGGGGAGCTGGGAGTTTGAGGCCAACCTGCACTTTATATTGAGGGGGGAGGGGAAGGGAGGAGAGGAGAGGAGACAGGCAGGGGGCAAGAAAAGGAAGAGGAGCACAGGTGCAGAATCGAGAAGAGAGGAAGATCTGCACCCCAAAAGTCTTGGTCTCCAGTGTGAGAGATAAGCACACCACCCCTGGGCAGCTCCCTCCTGCCCCAGATTTCCCCTCTTCCCACCAGGCCTTCATCTCCATCCTCTTTACCTCCTTTTTACTTGAGAAAGTCTGGGGATGTGTCTGTGTGAGAAGTCACGCTCCTCAGCTGCTCCAGCCACCCAGAACCCACAGCATGCTCCATCCCCTGCAAATGCATTTCAGAACCTCCTCTGTCCCCTAGCTTCCAGACACCAAATGTCCCTCTCCTTGCCAGGATCGATGACTCTAAACCATCTGCTTTTCTTTCTTTATTCTTTGGCCCCTGTCAAAGGGAAAAGTCGACAGCAGTGAAAAGAAAAACTAAGGAGGGCTGGTGTGGTGGCTCAGAGGTTAAAAGCACTGACTGCTCTTCCAGAGGTCCTGAGTTCAATTCCCAGCAACCACACGGTGACTCATAACCATCTATAATGAGATCTGGTGCCCTCTTCTGGCCTGCAGGGACACATGCAGACAGAACACTGTATACATAATAATTAAATAAATTTTTCAAAAGAAAAAAACCAAGTAAGGAAATAAGACCCTGTCCTGGTCTGTCGGGAGTGGTCTTTGCAGGGCTGCAATGGGAGCCAGCCAAGTGGCCCCAAGTCCGTACCTGAGTGGGGGAGTGTGGATGAGAGAAAGGCTAGCTGTAGATAATAAAGAAAGAGAGAGACAGAATAAAGGTCAGGAGGGCAGAGCAGTCAATACTGAAATGCCACAGGTTTATATTTTGACACTCTTATATACCATAACCAAAAAGTGGAACACAGTATCATGTATATGGAACAAACAGACTTTTCTTCCTCCCTTATTCTAAGGGTGCAGTAACCACACCTTAGCTCTAACTTTTTGTCCCCTAACCTTGAGGTCAGGAGTAGCCATACCTCAAATTCAACGTCTCCTTCCCTAGCCTTGACAGTCAGGAGTAGCCACCCCTCAGATTCAGGTCTGTTGTTATTTAGACTAAGACAGCCAAAACATCCTTCTGTAGCCACACCTTTGACTTTTAGGTCTTGTGGCTTGCTGACAGCTTTGAACTCTGTCCTTGTGTCAAGATGGAGTGCAGCCATCTTTGCAGGCACCCCCACTGGTCTGTGTCTGACCACTGAGACCTCTGCAACAGAAAGACGTCTCCCAAAGAACATGCAGCTGAGAGACTTCCTCCTTTTCCCACTTACTAGTAACACATAAATACACGCATGCATACATACATACATACATACATACATACATACATACATACACGCACACATATACATACACACACATACATATATACATGGGAGTCAGGATCTGGGACAGCGTCTGCTAGCACTTACATGTACTGACCACCAGAGGGAGATAAAAATCAAAGCCTACCACCAACTTCAGTACCAAGCACACAACAGTTTCTTTCCACTTTGGGGTTAAGTAACTTCTGGGTTTCTTTGTTTGTTTTTGTTTTATTCTCCCTTTCCTTCTCCCTCACCCAGATCTCTGGTCTAACCTCAGGAATTCCTACCTGAGCTGGAGAGATGGCTCAGTGGTTAGGAATGAGTACGGCTCTTTGCAGAGGGCCTGAATCTGATTCTCCTGCTCTAGGGGAACTCCACAACACCTGCCTTCATACACACACACACACACACACACACACACACACACACACACACACACACACACACTCACACGCACATACACACACACATACACACACACACATACACACACATACACACACTCACACGCACATACACATACACACACATATACACACACATACACACACATACACACACTCACACGCACATACACACATACACACACATACACACATACACACACATACACACACTCACACGCACATACACATACACACACATATACACACACATACACACACATACACACACTCACACGCACATACACACATACACACACATACACACATACACACACATACACACACTCACACGCACATACACATACACACACATATACACACACATACACACACACACTCACACGCACATACACACATACACACACATACACACACATACACACATACACACACATGCACACACACATACACACACATACATACACACACACTCACACACACACATACACACACACATACACGCACATACACGCACATACATGCACACACATACACACACATGCACATACACATACACACACATACACACATACACACACATACACACACTCACACGCACATACACATACACACACATATACACACACATACACACACATACACACATTCACACGCACATACACACATACACACATACACACATACACACACATGCACACACACATACACACACATACATACACACACACTCACACACACACATACACACACATACACGCACATACATGCACACACATACACACATACACACACACACACACACACATACACACACACCTGCTGTCTTTAATAACAGATACACAAACTCCAAGAGGAGATGGAGCATGTAAAGAGGCCAGAGCATCCTGCAAGGAAGGGCAGCCCTGGGACACACCTGAACATATTTTCGTTTCCTCCTTCTTCCTCCCTTGAGCCCTCTAAGCTCAGTGCTTAAAATACCACTAGTCAGTCTGGGGAAATGCTACAACTAGATAGAAATGAGGTAGAGACAGGAGGAGGGGATGACAGCAGGCTGGAGAGAGATCTGCATGAAGGAAGGGCAGCAAGAGAAAGGAAGGACTCAAGGTGGGAGAGCAGAGGAAAGGACTAGAGCGGGGCTTTGCATCTTCCGGCAGGCACGTGCGTGGCTTTGCTCACCTGCTGCTTCGTAGACAAGAAACCTTGGCCATCAGCCACTGCAGGTGGATAGACTCTAGGAAGAACCTTGCAAACGTCTGGCCCAGGTAACAGTCAGTCGGGCCTCCTTCCCAGAGCTGATTGGGGAACAGGAGTCTGCGTGGCCTCTGGACTATAAAGTTCAGAGTCCTTGCCAGTGAAGTGATTCAAAGAACCAGAGGCAAAGGCAGAAGTCTGGGGAGTGGGGGGGGGGGGAAGGACAGGTTATCATAACACATAACCACATTTTTACACATGTGTGCTCACATGACAGAAACCAGACAGCCAATAACTGCCATCCCACACGCCCAAGCCCCCAACCCTGCCTCTCCTGAGGGAGATGGACACCTGACAACAAGCAATGGCTAGAGCTGTCTTAGTGGCTGACCGCTGTACCCGAAAGCATGAAGTGGATGGGAAGGGAGGCAAGCAAAAGGATGCGGGGTGGAGACCAGAGAGGCAGGGCAGTGTTGCTGTACTTTGTGACACAGAGGAGAGTGAGGTGAGATCATCTGCCCCGTTGAAGGAGGTTTCAAGGAAGTAAAGGGGCTTTTTGTTTGTTTTGTTTTGTTTGTTTGTTTTTGTTTTCAAGAAAGGGTTTCTCTGTGTAACAACAGCCCTGGTTGTCCTGGAACTCAGTGTGTAGACCTGGCTAGCTTCGAACTCAGAGATACACCTGCCTCTGTCTCCCGAGTGCTGGGATTAAGGCGTGTGCCACCACCACCTAGCTGAGTAATAAAGTTCTTAAAAAGTGGAGTATGAGATTATCTCCTCACCCGCCCCATCCCCTGAAGGAAATCTCCAGCAAACTGATTCTTCATAGGGCCTTAATGTAAATCACATCATTTGTATTCTAGAGCCCTTCCTGTGTATGTAGAATCCTCTTTTAAATTATTTCCAAGCAGCAACTAAAGATAAGGACAAAACCCGAGTGACCCGCAGGGAGACGGCTGAATGAGTCCTGGGCCCTTCCCATTGTTGCAAGCCTCTGTGTATGGCTATGTTTATAGTCGGTATTCCTAGATGCGGAACCACTCTATCCCTGCCTCCTCAGACACGTGAGTACTGGTACTAAGCTGTGCCTGCGTAGTCAGCACCAGTGGAGAGAGGTAGGGATCAGCAGGCTGATGCACAGAAAGATGCAGGGCGGGTCCTCAGCTGCCCGCTCTGCTGTCCCTGAACACACAGGATTTCTTATCATTTATCACATCCATAGGCACAGATGAATCACACATGCTTCCCCATGAACCATGATGACAGTGGAGCAGAGATCCACCCCTTCTCACACACACACACACACACACACACACACACACAGGCACACTCATGGCTGTACATTTACACACACAACCAACTCCCACTGCCTCCCGAGTTCCCCCAAAGCATCCACAAGCCCACTTGCAGTTGCCACTTAGTTCTCTCTCTCGACCCGGCTATCCACACCTGCACTGACTGGCAGCTGCCTGGCAGCTCCCTGCCCGCCCCCTCATCTCTTGGGAGGCCAGGGCCCAGGGCCTGAGGCGGGGCACCAGAAACAGGTTGATGCTGTTCTGGAAGTAGAACAAAAAGGGGCGGGACTGTTGAGACCGGCAGGGTCTGAGGAAGCCTGCATCCCGCCCCCACACAGGCATAAAGCAGCCTGTCCTGGTAAGGGACAGTCATTCTGTCAACCTACAGACAGGGCGAGCTCTGGGCCCTCCCCCCACACCCAGCTGCCGGACAGGACCCAGCATCACTCCTTCCCTGGTAAGATCTGTGACAGCAGAGGAGGCATCGGGACATTCTGTGTGTCTAGGGGAAAGATTGGGACCAAAAAGGTGCGGGATTTCTCATCTCTTATTGTGGCTGTAAATTTCCCTCTGGGTACCACTGGGAGTAGGTATCATGGTAGGCTTCAAAGAGGGAAGAGGGGGGCGGCCCTTTGAGTGTCTCTCTGTGGCCAGCATGTCCCAGGGCCGCTCATCTGGTCCCTGGAGGTTATCCTGTGTCATCCAAGCCCTTCTGGGAAAGAGGGAAGAAGAGCACATTGGAGGTGGCAGGGTGGCCCGGCACACCTGTGTATGTGCCTCCTGTCTCCCTACCTCTGTCAAGTGCCACAAATAGGTGAGGTCCACTCAGGGGCTGGAGGCACACACCTTTAATCCCAGCACTTGGGAGACAGAGGCAGGCAGATAGCTGTGATTTTGAGAGTTCCAGGAGAGCCAGGGCTGCACAGAGAAACTGTCTCAGGAAGCCGTGGGGGGATAGGGGAGGGAGGGAGAGGACAAGGAGGAAAGAAGGCCGTGAGGCCCGTGGAGGCTACTGACGGGTCCGCCTCCACCTACCGGCATAACCTGGATGTGTCTGCTGGCTGCCCAGGTGATGATCCTGGGCTTCAAAGGCAGAAGCTAAGATGGTGAACTTGAGGTCCTTGGACCTCACCCAGTGGGTCTCCCCATGTCATATCCACTCTTCCCTGGTGCTGATGCTGCAGAGGTGACTAAGCCTCGTTTCCTGCCCTCTGGGAAATCTCAGTAGGCGGGACAGGCAGGTGAACAGACGGTGGCATGATGAATTAGCAGGTGTTTCGGAAGTGGATCTACAAGGTGCCTTGGGAATACAGGCAGAGTCAGCTGACCTGGATTGAGTCTCACAGGATGAATATGAATTCTTTCTTGCTGGAAAAGGGATAAATAACAAAGGCAAACAAGTGGGTGGGACAAGCCTGGGGAACCAGTGCACTTGCAGCCAAGTTGCTAGAAGGCAGGTGTGAGGGATGCACAGGGTCCAGGCAAATGTACCCCAGCCAAAGAAAAGGGAAGGTGCCCAGCCTTGACTGCCCAGGCTATTGGCCCCAGAGGGGGTTACTCCCTTTCCCGAGTGTCCCCAGGTCCTGGTCACAGCCGTCCCCTAGTGTGAGAGGAAGCCTCACTTGCTCTACTGATGACACGCCAGCTGGGCTCTGTGGCTGTAAAGAAATGAACATGCAATAGGAAGAGACCTTAACAAAGGGGAGAGCTGTCTTCTCACACCAGCCATGTGAGTTCTGGAGCCCAGGACTCTTCATCACCAAATGAGGACTCCTTGAGTTCCTTCCAGATCCAACATGCAGAAACCAAGGCCTCTCTAAGGTCTCCCAGGGCTTAGGAGTGAAGGCCGGTGACCCCTCTTTCCCAAGTCCCTCCTAGGTCTTGGTGTCCTTGGCAGCCGTCTTGACATTCTCCATCTCTTTCTCCACAGAGACAATGACTATGTTTGAGAATGTCACCCGGGCCCTGGCTAGACAGCTGAACCCTCGAGGGGATCTGACACCCCTAGACAGCCTCATTGACTTCAAACGCTTCCATCCCTTCTGCCTGGTGCTGAGGAAGAGGAAGAGCACGCTATTCTGGGGGGCCCGCTATGTCCGCACCGACTACACACTCCTGGATGTGTTGGAGCCTGGCAGCTCTCCGTCAGGTCAGCCTCTCCATAGAGCTGGGCTCTGAGGGTGCCCGTACTACTAGGGCCCGCCATCTGGACCACAAGGAAGACTCTGAAGGCCCCTCTTGCCTGGTGTGGTTAGATGTCCCAAAGGTCAAAGTTCTCCCTGGCGGCTGAGTGCCGGTGGGGATGCATCTCCGCTCAGCTCCTGTCTTTTCCCTCCTGTAGATCCAACAGATTGTGGGAACTTTAGCTTTAAGAACATGCTGGATGCCCGAGTAGAGGGAGACGTGGACGTGCCAAAGACAGTGAAGGTAAAGGGGACCGCAGGCCTGTCACGAAGCAGCACACTGGAGGTCCAGACACTCAGCGTGGCTCCCAAGGCTCTGGAGAACTTGCACAAGGAGAGGTGAGAGAGGGTGGGGCTGATGGGAAGGGGTCGGGCAGTGCATAGAAGATGCCCTGAACCACAAGTGGAAGGGTAAATCCTCACCCTGGCCTTTCCCAATGTAATCTCCACATGGGAATCCCTAAAGAGAATTCTCTGGGGCAGCGGGGGAGGGGGGGTTAGATCATAGCTCAATGGTGAGGTCTAGCAGATGCAAGGGGAATCCTATGCAACTGTGGGTGCAACCAAGCCATTTCCTAGACATTCCTCCTGTCCTCCAGTCACCTCTGGTGTCATTTCCCACTGTCACACACACAAATGCGTGCGCGCGCACACACACACACACACACATACACACACACACACAGATGGACACAGATGTTCTTATTCACTTGGTATGTAAGTGTATGTATGTGTGTATGTGACCTTGGAAAAGTCACTTCCCAAGGAACTTGTTTGGGTTTTTGTTTGTTTGTTTGTTTATTGGGGAGTTGTTTTGTTGTTTTTGCTATAGAATGGTGGGAATGGGTGATTGTTTCTAAGGTTCCCTCAGCCCTAAGATTGTGAAATGTAATGGAAAAGGCAGTGGTCAGTAGTAACTGTTCCTTACAGAGACTGTCCTCAACAGTCTCCCACAAAGCAAGCTTTAGGCTGGCTCCATCCACACACCTTGGGAACACTGCCCCAGCAGGCAAGAGGCATGGTAGAAAGGATGTTCATTCAGGGATCTGGGATGTGTCTAGCTTGACAGAGGACCTGACTTCTAAATAATTAAGTAGTGGTTGAAAGAAGCAGGTGAGGACTGGAGGGGCCAGAAGGAATGGCTTAGATGTTTGACACGTCACTCAGTAAGCATTCACAGAGTTCTCACTGAGTGTAAAACAGCCCATTATGTGCTGGTGTACCTAGAACATCCATGTCCAAGAACCGTGTGGTGTAGGAGGGTGAAAACTACTGTGTAAGAGTAATTACCCAGCAGGAAGGTGGTGGATAATTACCACCTTTCATCGCAGCACTCAGGAGGCAGAGGCAGGTGAATCTCTGAGTTCAAGGCCATCCTGGTCTACAGAGTGAGCTCCAGGACAGACAGGGCTACACAGAGAAACCCTGTCTCTAAAAAGGAAAGCAAAACAAAAGAGTAATTATCCAATGCAAGAGGTGATGCATGCATGGGAAGTACTTGATTAGACGTACTGCGGGGAAGTCTTGGGTTAGGCTTTAAATGGTGAGTATAAATGGAGAGAGAGGAGAAGTGTGTTAAAAAGGCATCAGGTGAGATACCTCAAAACCAAGAGGGGCATGGAAAACAGATGCAAAGGAGGCTCGAAAGGAATGAGAGACAGTTGTAGGGTAGACCTAGAGCAGACAGGAACCAGAAACCAGGTCAAGGCCCCAACAAGTAGACACCAGGGAGACCCTGAGGTTGCTCTGATGAATCTCGTGACCTCCCTGAACAGATGGAAGAAGTGCATTAGGTGGAAACAGGAGTCTCAGGAAAGACACTGTCCCACTATCCATCAGAGGTATAAAAGGAGGACATGAGCTGAGCAGTGTGGCAGGAATGCAAGGAGGAATGGGTGCAAGGCTTACTGCAAAGGATGATGGGATGGATTAAACTCAGCAGCTGAGTGCAGAGTGGTGGTGATGGTTTTGTTAAAGATGACTCTGAGTCTTGTGACATTACAAGACATTAAAGGTGACAAACAGGTGACAACCAGGAAGACAGGAGAGAGGTGATTCTGCTGGGATGGTTGCCAGCTCCTTTTGAGGCACAGCTGGATGAGGTACCACCTGAGGATGGTCAAGGGGTAGTTGGGAAAGGGGCTGGGAGCTCAGAGGGGTCAGGGTACAGATGCACACGTGAAGGTCAGCGAGATACAGATGGAGATGTCAAGATGTCAGGAGATGAGGAAGCTGGAGAATACATAGAGAGAGGAGGCCTAAAAACAGCATCTGGGGAACTGGAGAGATGGTTTAGCGGCTAAGAGCACTGGCTGCTCCTGCAAAGGACCAGAGTTCAGTTCTCAGCACTCACATTGGGCAGCTCACAAGCATCTGCAACTACAGCTCCAGGGGATCTGATGCTTTCTTCTGCCCCCCACACACACACAAACACACACACACACACACAAACACACACACACAAACACACACACACACAAATACACACACACAAGTACACACACACAAACACACACACACAAATACACACACACAAGTACACACACACAAACACACACACACAAACACACACACACACAAATACACACACACAAACACACACACACACAAACACACACACACACACAAACACACACACACAAATACACACACACACACAAACACACACACACACACAAACACACATACACACACACACAAGCACACACACAAACACACACAAATACACACACACACAAATACACACACACAAGTACACACACACAAACACACACACACAAACACACACACACAAATACACACATACAAATACACACACACAAACACACACACACACACAAACACACACACACACACACACAAACACACACACACCACCACCACCATCAAAATCTCAGAGGACACAAAATATCAAGGTTCCAAATCAACTGGGCAATGGGAATCAGAATGTTTGTGATTTAGAAGCCAGAAAGATAGAAGCAGCATGTGATTGGAAGCCAATATATGACAGGGTCACACTAGATAGTTAAGGGGGGGGGGCATCCAATCTAGGGAGTGCAGGGCCATTGTGATTTCAGCTGAGGGGCAGAAACAGAAGCCAAATTAGAAGAAATTAGCAGTTAGAAGAAATAACACCAGCATGATGGAGGTACAGGCAGTGAATATGGAGTATCTTTTGAGATATTTGCCAATAAGGTGAAGGAAACAAATAGGTTGGTAATTTGAGGGAGAGTTCAGGAAGGAAAGTGGATGTTTTAGGGTCAGAGACATGTTTACATACAGAAGGGGAGGAGCAAGTAGAGACAGGCGCTGGGGATGGTCTGTGAGACAAAGGGGTGACGGTCCACATCTGGGAGCGGAGGTGCTTGTCCCACAAGTGTGAAAACCTGAGCTTAATCCCGTAAAAGCTGCACATACTGTCATGCCTCTGAGATCCCAGAGTTCTCACAGAAAGGTAGGAGCAGATCAGAGACAGAAGAGTCCCTGGGAGTGTGAACTGGAGGAAGAAGGACCCAGCTATCCTGGCATGCGCAGACAACAAAAGATCTTATCTTAAACGAGATGGAAGGCGAAGACGACTCCTGAGGCTGTCACCTGACCCCCACACTGTAGCGCGTCCATGTACACATACATCACGCATGCGCAAGCACACGCAGACGCATACACAGAGGAGAATCTGCTCCTGGGTGGTAGGAGGAGAGGAGGAAGTGACCGTGAGGCCAGGTGCTGAGTCTCCCTCCGGCTGTTTGCTCAGTTTATCTTGCACCTTGGGAGGTAGTTGGCGTCATGTCTGTTTTATAGGTGAAGCAACGCAGACTCAAAGCTGCTGCCCTGCCAGGAAGCCGGAGCTCTGAGTTTGCACTGTGGTCTAATCTGAGTCCTCATTCCTTCCCTGGCACCTTACTGTCTAGATGCTGTGAGCTCAAGGCCAGCCTGGTCTACATAGAGAGCTCCAGGCCAGCCAAGGCTATACAGTGAGACCCTGTCTCAAAAATAAAATAAAGATAAAGCACCAACACAGGCCCTGGTGAGCAGATGCTGAGTGATGTCCCCCTGCTTCTCCTGCCTCAGGAAACTGGCAGCAGATCACCCGTTCCTGAAGGAGATGCGGGACCGCGGGGAGAACCTGTACGTAGTGATGGAGGTGGTGGAAACCGTGCAGGAAGTCACTCTGGAGAGAGCTGGCAAGGCAGAAGGCTGCTTTTCCCTCCCGTTCTTTGCCCCACTGGGACTACAGGTTTGCTTTACACACACACACACACACACACACACACACACACACACAACGGGGGATGGGGGCTCCTTTTACTCTGCTGAATGGTAGTTACTCAGGACAGAGGACCTGAAAGAAATATCCAAAGCCAAGTTGGCCACACACCCCTCTCCTCTGCTTAGTGGTACCAAGCAGGGCCAGTCCCTGTTCCATAGGCCACAGACAATGTGGAGCAGGCCAAATGCTACTGAGTATGTCCTCATCCCTTTCCCTCCCACCCCAAAGCTGAAGCGCAGAGCTCCTGCTTGGTTTGGTGGTACACACCAGTAATCCCAGTAATCCTCTGAAGACAGAGGCCAGAAGGGTCACAGGTTCTAGGTCAGTCCCGGTTATCTGGTGAGACCCTGAGGTGGGGGTAGTTTCTTGCTTTCAGAAAGTCCTGACTTACAGATGAGACACACAGTTAAAGCCCAGGGGATGTAGGCTTGGAAATTCAGTAGAAGCATCTAGTGAGTGTGCTCATGAGGGATGGTCTGGGATTGGGAGCCAGGGGAGGAGTCAGTCACGGAAGACTTCCTGGATGAGCTAAGAATGGGGCAGTTGGAATAGAGGAAGGAGGAAGGCTGCGAGGTGAGACGGATGATGCACAGGCAGGTGCTGGAGCAGGTCTGCCCAGTCCCCTTCGAGTGTCCACACCAGAAGCAGACATAGCACGGCAGAGGATGACACTAGAAATGAGTGGGAAGGCTTCAAGTCCAGACCAAGAGAAAGACAGCTGGAGGCCCAACTGCAGGCTTCCCAACCGCTGGTCTCCTCGAGGCTCTCAGACCTGCACCTGCCTCCTGTTCCTGCTCTTAACCTCTCCTCCCTAGACCCTCAGAGGATTCAAGGACTCTTGCTCTGTAATCCTAGGGATCTGTGAACCACAAGGAGGCTGTAACCATCCCCAAGGGCTGTGTCCTGGCCTTTCGAGTGAGACAGCTGATGGTCAATGGCAAAGATGAGTGGGGTGAGCAGAGACCAGCATGTTCTCCCCTCAAGATAAAGGTTCCCTGCAGTGGCATCCTGGTCCTTTCTTGCAGTGACGTGAGGGGGTGGTGGAGGCAGTGTATTGTATTGTCCACTGCTGGAGACAGAGTAAAGGCTGCTCTAGAGAAGGAGGGGAGGGGACTCTGAGTTCCAGGTGTCTCTGGGCACTGGGGAAGCTGTGGGAAGTGACACAAAGACCAAATCAGAGGAGCCTTGGACCCCAGGAAGCCCAGGGAGGAGACAGATCCTGACACCAGTAAATCATTTCAGGGGAGAAAATGCTCTTGGAGGCAAGAACTTACAATTCCCAGCAGTAAGGGTGGGGTAGAGAATTAGACAGGGCATTTGAGGGGCAGAATCTAGCCCTGAGCAGAACCCTTGGGCTTGAGGCTGAAGAAGGAGGATGTGGCAGCTGGGGTGACCTCTTGGGTGCCTCCTCTTGTCCATTGCAGATATTCCACACATCTGCAATGACAGCATGCAAACCTTCCCTCCAGGAGGTAGGTGCCCTGCTTACAAGCTTGCCCCCACGTTTTCTGCTAAAATCTCCCACCCTCTAACAACAGAAGCTCCTCTATCTCCCCGCAAGAGCATCTACTCTTATTTCCTAGGCCCTCAGACAGATAGAGATACTGAATATAAATACTGCCCCAAAGAGACACAGAGGCCAGAGGCACAATCAGAAACAGAAAGACTCGGACACAGGACACAGGGTGTGCTCCAAAGTCATAGGGATGGGTGTACTAACGGTGTTCTCCTAACAATGCAGTGAGGCTGTCCTGATAGTAGCTTTAGCGAAAGGCAGCAAAGAGTTTGTCCTGACAGATGTGCTCTGTGTTTTCAGAAAAGCCAGAAGAGGGGAAGTTCATACGTAAGTGCCCCTTTGAACTCAAGTTCAAATCTCTCCTCTTCCTCCCTCCTCCGTGGGACTCACAGGGAAGTTAGTAGGACAGGTCTCAGCAAACAACAGCCCCTCAACTATGACAAAACTTCCAGCAGGAAGTTAGGAAAAAGCCGTGGAAGGGGTTAGATCTGTGGACAAGATGTGCAGAAGATCGGCTGCCTCAGACCTTGGTTGTCAAGGGCCTCAGCAGCTACAGCCTGTTCCACAGGTATCTGCTGTCCAGTAACTAGGGCAGGAGGTGCTGAGTCACTCAGTTGCTGGGTGACACCAGTTCTGTCTGAGTGCCCTTTTCACATTGTATTAGTTCTTCTGCCCCATTCCTGCCACCCAGGCGTGGAGCAAGAGGATTCTGAAGATGGCTGGGAGCTCCAAGGGGTGGTGCCGTCTCGCCGTCCCCAGAGCCTCATTGCCCAGGGATGGCTGCCACTCTGAAGGGCTGTGTTCTTATCTGTCTGTTTACTTCTTCTTTTCTCAGTTATCCAGGCATCTGATGTTGGTAAGGAGTTTGGGGAATGCTTTCAAGACTTTGCCACACAGGTAGGGGGAGAAGCATTAGGATGGAAGGAAAAGGAAGAAGGCCCAGTTCCAGGTCCTGGGATGAGAGCCACTTCCAGGAAGCCCCCATCTCCAATGCAGCCTGGGTGAAGTTTGGGGATGTCAGGCTGCAGCTCACTGCCTTCCCTGGATACAGAACCTCTCTGCTCTCTGAAGCAGTCCCAGCCTACCTGTCACTAAGCTGTCAAAGGCATTGTTTCCACCAACTCAAGAGAAGGGGAAATAGGCTTCCCCTAAACGCCTAGCTGGAATGGTTGAAAACAGAAGTCAGCAGAAGCTGGGGGAGGGGGAACAAGGGGTGAGGGGAGGGCAGTGATGCATGGGGCCCACCTCCTCGCTCCATCCTTTATGATGAGGCTTTAGCATAACTTCATAACACGAGGAAGAATCCTATTCAAGCCGAAAGCAAGGCACTGGGTCCTGAAGAAGGTGTGACAGCCTACAGAGGATGTACTGGGTGGGAGGAGCCAGGTGAAGGGGCCTCTGCAGCGTTGACTGTGCCCCTAGGGGAGATGCACGAAGATTTCAAAGACTTGAAAGAAGAGGTTCAGAGAGAGACCCATGAAGTGGAGAAGTTGAGTCGAGTGGGGCAGAGCTCCCTGCTCACCTCCCTCAGCAATCTCCTAGGAAAGAAAAAGGAGCTCCAAGACCTGGAACAGACGGTGAGGTCCCATTGGGAAAAGAGGAAGTGTGGGAGAAGCTATGTCTGGGTGGGGGTGGACCCTTGGGAATGGGGGGGGGGACTGACAATGACACGGCGTGGCCAGAGGCTAGGGAATCTACAGCAGATACTTTTCCAAGGCTGGCCAAGTGTACCTAGACTGCTAAGCTACCACTGGCCCCTTAGTCCCTGGAAAGAGCATCATCAGTAGAGTTCTCGGGAGGCAAGTGTGCTCTCTGATGGTCAGAGGGTAGCAACAGGCTGTGGCGCCCTCTGCCGGATAACAGCTTGAACCTTCCAGCGCTCAAAACTCAGGGACCAAGGAACTTACTACCAGTCCAGCATTTTCTAGGACTTGACTACACAAAAAAGAAACAGAAAGTGGGAGAGTCAGCCTGAGTCCAGAGACTGGTGTGTGCTGGGTGCTGGGTGCTGGGTTAGACCTTTACCTGAGAGATTAGTCATCCAGTTTTCCTCTCAGCTTGAAGGGGCTCTAGACAAGGGACACGAAGTGACCCTGGAAGCACTCCCCAAAGATGTCCTGCTGTCAAAGGATGCCATGGGTGCCGTCCTCTATTTCCTTGGAGCTCTAACAGGTGAGTGAGCCGTGGGTTAGGCAGTTTTCTCTGTTATAAGAATAAATCATGTGAATGAATGAGTGAATACCAGATGGTTTATATCGCAGTAGTTTATGTATACATTTTTTAAAAAATTGGTTCCAGCTGTGTATGTAGTTCAGCATGACAGCACTTGCTTAGCATATACAATGCTAAGGGGCCCTGAGTTCAAACCCTGGTACCGGAGGGAGAAAAAAAATAATCATCACCACTGGATTCATTCCTAGGGATTCAATTGGTTATTTATTGGTTTAAGCCTTCCGCATGGAGCTAAGTTCATCATTTCCATATTGCTGCCCACCTGTTAGCTTTAATCTCAGAGAGTAACGAATCACATGAGGGCTCAGTGAGTAAAGGCTCTGGCTGCCAATGACAACCTGAGTTCAATTCCTGGAACCCACAGGGTGGAGCATCACTCCTGCAGCTGTCCTCTGCTCTCCACAGACACATGGTGGCCTGCAAATGAGTGTGCATGAATGCATTTGAGAGAGCGAGCACAAACACACACACACACACACACACACAAAGTGAGGGGAAAGCCAGACTTGGTGGTGCACACCTTTAATCCCAGTACTTGGGAGGCAGGCAGGTTCTGAGTGCAAGGCCAAATTGATCTACACAGTGAGTTCCATGACAGCCAGAGCTACACTATTATCAATCAATCAATCAATCAAGTGGAAGGAGAAACGAAGCTTTCTGTCAAATGCCAAACCCAAAGGCAAACCTCTCAACTATAAGCCGTAACACCCAGGGTTGTGGTAGCGCATGCCTATAATCCCAGCACTCAGGAGGCTGAGGCAGGAGGATCACTGTGGGTGGCCACCTTGGGTTACAGATCCTGCCTCAAAAACAAGCAAAAAAAAAAAAAAAAAACACGGGCTTTATCTTCTCAAAAAAACTGAAAGATTAGAATTTGGGTTTGTAGAGAAAATCTCACTATACAGCCCCAGTGGCCTGGAACTCACTCCGTAGAACAATCTGGCCTCAAACTTGCAGAGATCTGTATACCCCTGCCTCTCAAATGCTTAGATTAAAGGTTTATGTCACTTTACTCAGTCAAGGATCACAACTTTTTATTTAATGACCAGCAAAGGTGTGTGTTATGGAGCAGGTGTTCAACGGGGGATGGGTGGGTAGGTGGGTGGGTGGATGGATGGATGGACAGAAGGACAGAAGGACAGGTAGATGGATGGATTCATTGATTAGAGTATGCAGGAATTCTGTAACTTCACTATGTGGAGTCTGTGGTTCCCTCTGTACCAGCAACACGTTTTTCTTTCTCTGCTTTTCCCTCCAGTGCTAAGTGAAGCCCAACAGAAGCTTCTCGTGAAATCCTTGGAGAAAAAGCTCCTCTCAGTGCAGCTGAAGCTGGTGAGAGTTGGAGAGGGGGCAGCTAGAACGAGGGGGAACAGGGTTACGGGGGTCCCTGCCTTCTCCGAGCCCTAGATGTTTAGGGTAATCAACCTGTCTGAGGAGAGAGAGGGGGTTTCCAGCTCCTCTCCTCTACACTTTGGTCCCTTGCAGGTTGAAAGCACCATGGAGCAGAACTTCCTGCAAGATAAAGAGGGTGTTTTCCCGCTGCGGCCTGACCTGCTCTCCTCCCTCGGGGAGGAGGAACTGACCCTCACAGAAGCCTTAGTGGGGCTGAGCGGCCTGGAAGTCCAGAGATCTGGCCCGCAGTACATGTGGGATCCGGACACTCTCCCCCGCCTCTGTGCCCTCTATGCTGGTCTCTCCTTTCTTCAGCTGCTGAGCAAGGCTTCCTAAGGCCCCTTTTCTGCCCTAATGCCTTCCCGACCTTACTGTGCTCTCTCTGCAGCACTCCAAGCCACCCCAGAGCCTCCAGGCTGAGGATAACTGAAATACCATGCTGTGCGGGCTTCAGCAGCACACACGCTAAAACTGAAATGCCATGCTGTCAAGCATGTTCACCAAGTCCCACCTGCCCCACCGTCTATCTTCCTTCACCTCAGCCACCCACTAAGCCATCTCCTGATACTGACTTAAACCCTAAAGATACAGAATCTTTCAAAGTCTCTGCAAATTCAAGCCATTTCAATAAGAAAAGCAAACATCAATTTTCTAGTCAAATCCTTCCCACTTCTGCCTCAAAAAGAAAAAAAAAGAAAGAAAGAAAGAAAAAGAAAGCTCTCCTTACTAGAATGAATAGGAAAAAATTATGTGGATCCTAGGACAAGCTATATTCTGTATATTCTGTTGGGTTTTTTGTTTTTTTGTTTTTCTATAAAGGGAATCATTCATCTGTGCCAGGTGAAGAAACAGACATTACCCATATGTATATGATTCTGCTCCCACTGTCTTCAGGCTGACAGAAAGAAACTCCATGAACCCATCAGGTTAAAATGCAGAATGTCTGCTCTGTGTTGAAAAGCTCATCAAAATAGCAGGAATTCACCCATGCCCTCTAGTTCTGCTTGAGGGCTTGGGAGAGGGGAAGGTCTAGAGGAATATGATGCAAGCCCCAAACAAAAAAAAAAAAATCAATTTTTTAATTAAAAAAGGAAGAGGAGCCAGGTGGCGGCACACATCTTTAGTTCCAGTACTCGGGGTGCAGAGGCAGGCGGATCTCTGTGAGTTCCAGGTCAGCCTGGTCTATAGAGCGAGTTCCAGGACAGACTCCAAAGCAATACAGAGAAACCCTGTCTCAAAAAACCAGCAGAAAAAATAAAAGAGGAAGTGGGAAAGGGGCCCTTTGAGAGTCACTCAACCCTTTCACAGGGGTCTCCTAAGATGATCTGAAAACACAGGGATTTACATTATGATTCATAATGGTAGCAAAATTACAGTTATGAAGTAGCAACGAAAATAATTGTATGGTTTGGGGGGGTCAGCACAACATGAGGAACTGGTGTATTGAAGCATTGAGGCATTAGGAAAGTTGAGAATCACTGCTTTAAATGATACTTGAGTTCTTTCTTTTTTCCAGCTCTCAATTCAGGATGGGTGTGGGAGGAAATATCGGCTTGGCCTGTATATCTTAATCTCATCAAATTTCTGGGTTCACATCACCCTCCAAATAAAGAGGGCTTTGAACATCTGTCACCAGTCTTATTCATTTGCACTTATTGGGGGGCATGAAGAAAGTGCATGTGTGTCATGCCATGCTTGTATGGATCAGAAAACAACTTTGGGGAGTGGGTTCTCTCCTCCCAAGGTCCAGGGACTGACGCCAGTCACCAGGCTTGGCAGTGAGCAAAACTGTCTCACCAACCCCCAGTATTTCCATCTCCTCCTCCCTTTCACATGTATGGATATTTTGCCTGCACGTATGTACGTGTACCACTTGCATGTTTGGTACTCTTAGAGGCCAGAAGAGACGTTTAGCTCCCTGGAAGAAACTGGAGTATAGATAGCTGTGACCTACCATATGGGTGCTGGGCTCTCAAACTTGGGTCCTCTGGAAGAGCAGCCAGAATTATTAACCTCTGAGTCATCTCTCCAGCACCCTGTGCCACACCTGCACCTACCCACACACATCAATCTCCTTTAAAGTATTCTATGAGCAGACTATATCTCCAAGGTTTCAGGCTCCTGAAGTCAGTATCTCCCACTTCCTACTGACCTCCTTGGCCAGGCCAGTTCCTCCACACAAGAACTCATGCCCAGCCTGCTGCCAAAAGCTTTGTGTGCAGCTGTCTTCCCCCATTCTTGGCATCTTCAGAAGCCCTCGGGTTCTTTTTTATGTAAATTAACCCATTTATTAGCAGCTAGGCACGTCTCGAGCAATACCATTTCTACTGGTCTTTCATTTCCTTCAGTCTTCTGATGTAGACTTCACTGTGACGGCAGAAGTAGTATTGTCGGTTCAGGCCCCACCAGCCACTGTTTCCATGCAGGGGCCACAGTGCCAGATGCCAATGGCTTGTCCCTTCATCTTGGTCTTGCCACAGAAGGGGCAAGTGTACTTGGTGCGCTGGCTGATTTCAATTTTCTTCACCATTTTCCGGAGGGAGGCACCACAGCCGGTCCCGTATTTCCCAATGATCCCAACCTTCTTGGTGCATTTAACCATGTCGCTGGAACCTAAGCCCAAGCCCAGAGAGCAGCCCTAAGGTTCTCCTGCATTCTTCTCTGCTGACTTGTTCATCCTTTCCTTGTGATGTAAACTCAACAGAGAGGCGAGCTAGCATCTCAACTATCCAGAAAGGTAACTTCTTTGATTGGAAGAATGAATGGCAAAGCTGGTCTGTGTATTCCCTTTACTGTTCCCGAGTATCTGCAGTCCAGGATGTCACGAGGATCTTTAATAAGTTTAGCCCTGTGCTCACTCATTAGAAAGCTCTGTTTCCTGTCCCCCAGCACTGAGGAGGGAAGCTGAGAGGACAGCTTGGAAGAACAGGTCCGAAACCCAAGTACACACTTCTGCTTGGCAAGTGACTGCCAAACAGAGAATTATTCGTCCTAATAGAATAAAAATAAAAATAACACAAAAGGTAAGTAGGGACACCAGCAAGGTGGCTCAGCAGCATTTGCTGCCAAGCCTTATCACCTGGCTTCAACTGCCAGGCCCCACATGGTGGGCAGAGAGAATGGACTTCAGGAAGTTGTCCTCTGACTTCCTCACAGACACCATGGGCAGAGTGGCCACCAACTAACTAAATAAATACAAGTTTAAAAAGAGGAATGCAGCTGCCAGGTAGGGTAGATAAAGACCTAGTTGCCTTTTATCCAAGTGCTCTGGAGGCAGAGGGTGAATCTCTGTGAGTTACAGGCAAGCCAGGGCTATATCGTTGAGATTGTCTCAAAACAAACAAACAAATGTCCTGAGATTTAGAAATACAAAAGAGAATATAGTCAGGATGCATCCGTGTCTTCTAATCCTTGTTAGAGCGTGTGCTGAGCCAGTCCCAGCTCTGTTTACAGAGATGAGATTTCCATGCTGGAGTTGTTTTGTGCTTTGAGAAACTGGCCCCTGTATCTTCGAAACCAGTGCTGAAGAAGTCCTGTGGGAAAGGAATGAGAAGGCTTTCTGGTCCCGTTTTCTTCCATTTGTGTGTCCCACACAGGACATCATTCTGCCCCCATTCACAGGCATCTGGAAATATAAAGGCCTCCACAAACTGCTCCCTAGAGCCCCTTCGGCCCCTCCATCCCCACAGCACACTGCATCCCAGGGCAGAACAAGCAGAATGACAACTTCTTTCTCAAGGTCCCTGTGATACCACCCTTTCTGTTTTCATTTACAAAAGATGATGATGTGGGCTGGAGAGATGGCTCAGAGGTTAAGAGAACTGGCTGCTCTTTCAAAGGTCCTGAGTTCAATCCCAGCAACCACATGGTGGCTCACAACCATCTGTAATGAGATCTGGTGCCCTCTTCTGGCATGATAGCATACACGCAGGCAGAACATTGTATACATAATAAAATCTTTAAAAAAAAGATGAAAAAAGAGATGATGATGCTGATGGTGTGTCTGTCTGTCTCTCTCTCTCTCTCTCTCTCTCTCTCTCTCTCTCTCTCTCTCTCTCTCTCTCTCTCTCTCTCTGTCCCATGCCATAGCTCCTGTGTGGAGTCAGAGAACAACTCTGTGGAGTCAGTCAGTTCCCTCTTTCCACCTTTTCCTGTTTTCCAGGAATGGAACTCCTGAGGCCCCACGCTTGTGGCAACACCTTTACCTACTAACTCACCTCGCTCATCCAGTTGTTTTGAGTTTTTGAGAAGGCAGCAAACTCTCACACTGGAACTTTGTAACCCAGGCTAATCTCCAAGGAAGGACAATTTTCTCAGCCTCCCAAGTGCTGGAGTGGAGCATGGTACCTGACTAGTACATTATGGGCTCTGGCTCTCTCTCTCTCTCTCTCTCTCTCTCTCTCTCTCTCTCTCTCTCTCTCTCTCTCTCTCTCTCTCTTCTTAAACATTTACTTATGGGGGCATACCACAGCATGTTTGTGGAGTTCAGAGAACAACCTGTGGAACTCTTTTTCTCTCTTTCTACCATGGGACCCAGGTATCAAGTTCATGTCTTCACACTTGGTGACAAGTGCCTTTACCCCCTAAGCCATCTAGTCGACCACATTATTATTATTATTATCATCATTATCATCATTTGAAATAGTCTTTCTATGTAGTTCTGGCTATCCTGGAACTTGTGTGTAGACCACAGTGGTTTCGAAGTCAGAGATCGGCCTATCTAGGTTGAGACTAAAAGTGTTCACCACCATATTTAGCCCTACATTACATTCTTGAGCTGGGTTTTGCAATGATCCTCTTCGTACTGGCCCTGAGCCATATACAATTATTAAATTTGACTAATTCTACACAAATACACCCTACCCCAACACACTCCCAGTCAGCAGAGATAATGTGCCTTATATGCAGCACTATACAAACACTTGACAGGGCCGTAGTGACGAACGCCTTTAATCCCAGCACTTGGGAAAGCAGAGGCAGGCGGATCTCTGTGAATTTGAGGCCAGCCTGGTCTACAGAGCTAGTTCCAGGACAGCCTCCAAAGAGAAACCCTGTCTTGAAAAACAAAACAAACTTTAACAAAGAAGTTCGGATGCCACAGGCGTTGAGCTCAGTTCAACCTAACAGCCTAGCTACAAGTACACAGGCTCCTTTTCTTTCCTATGATGGAAGCACCCAGCGGGCGTTGAGAGCGCGAGCCAGACAGATTTCATAGGGGACCTGACCTGCACAAACTGGGAGAGCTTGCCAGGCAGGGAAAGAAAAAAAAGCCCGGCAACTTGTGATGTCATCTGGATCGCCTCTCGTATAGGCCCTACCCACTTACGTATTAGAGTCTGTGGTAGCCCAGGTTGGAGCCTAAGGGGACCTCTCGCGGACATCCAGAGATACGCACTGGAGAGGAAGATAAAATCACCACTCTTAAGCACAATTTCTTGCGGACTCCTCCCCCTTCCTAGAAGGTCCGCCTTTATCGTGCACTTCGGCTATTGATTTCTTTCCCCTCCCTAGACTCGGCCATCCGCTCGCTGTGCCTGGCATTTCCCAGAAGCCCCAGCGCCAGGAAGGAGTTTGCAGCTGCTCGGTCATCGTGCGGCCCGACGCGAGCCCGCGCTGGTGTGCAGGCCCGTCTCTGTGCCTGGTCTCTGGTGTGAGGGTTTAGGCGAGGCCCCTGCCTCGCTCCCCGGACTAGGCCGCGACCCCGGGCGCCATGAAGCAGGAGGGCTCGGCGCGGCGCCGAGGCGCCGACAAGGCAAAGCCGCCGCCGGGAGGGGAACAAGAACCGCCGCCGCCGGCCCCCCAGGATGTGGAGATGAAAGAGGAGGCAGCAGCGGGGAGCGGCTCAACGGGGGAAGGAGACGGCAAAGCAACCACGACCGAGCACTCCCAGCGAGAGCTGGACACTGTCACCTTGGAAGGTACGGGAGCCCGTGTCTGGGACACGCCGCGATCACGGGTGACAGCGGCCACGGTGTTGCGACTTCTGCCTGGGACCTCCGCGCAGCCTCCACCTACCTCGGTTCCTTGTGTTCGGTCAATGGGGCTGGGGTCGGAAGTGCCCGCCCTACCACCCTGACTCTCGACCCCAGCCGGCGGGCGACTGAACCTGTTCTCCAGGCTGCGGATTGCTCTCCTCACATTCCCTCTTCTCATCTGGGGCTGCATCTTGTTCTCACCGAGCCTTTTCTTCAGTCCTTCCCACTGATCCATTCCATGTACACCCCATCCAACGATTCTAGCGCCTCCGAAATATTATTGATCTGTAGACATCAGCGCTTGTATTTGTGTCAAAAGAGGCCAGGGTAACATTACACTGGCCCCTTAGTTAAGAGTTTATAAAGGGTTCTGTAGCTTCATCTTCCTTTAGTGAACTCCCTAGGAGAGCCATTTCTACCCTGTGTTGCTTCTTTATTTCTGTAATTGAAGTAACTAAACTGTCCCGTTGCTCTTTTCCTCTTTTGAGGTCCTTATTCCCTCCATTCCTAAAGAGTTCAAGCACATACATTTTCACTCGTGAATTTGTCTTTTTGTTGTTGTGGTTTGTTTGTTTGTTTATAGTGCTTACCTGTGGCCCCGATTCCTATAAGCCACCGCCATCATCAGCTTTTCCTTCCAGGTGCCAGTTCTCGGGTTCCTATTATCCTCTTGTCCCCCTTAAGATGCTGTTTTACTTTTTCCATCCTGTCCATGTTTGAAGTGGGTGGGGTGAGACTTCTCATTGTGATCCCGTGCAGTTTTCCAAATACTAGAATTTTTTTCTCTCCTGCTCTTTGCTTAAAACTACATGAGAAACTACTTCAAAACATGCAGATAAGCTAAGTTATGCCCTGAGTGGTACTTTTGAGGATGTGTGTGTGTGTATGTACTGCGCCAACTCCTACTGTAAAAGTTGGCAACAGGAAAGGTCTTTTTACCTGAAATAAAAGTAGCCAGTGGCAGAGATCTCACTCAGCATTGCTTGAGTGTGGGTGTACATGAGCATTTCATTAAGTTTGTATAACAGGAAGAAAAAAATATAACCAAGGTTAACTTGTTTTCCTGTGTATTTTCAAGCTGTTCTATAATTGAAATCACTGAAATACCCAGTTAAGATCAAAGTGTTAGTATGTAAAGACTTCTTTTTTTTTTTTTCATTTAACATGTTCATGAACACAAAGTTCAATTTATTTAGGGAGCATTTGTTGACTACTCAGTATAGTGATTGAGATTATAAACTCCAGAATCAGTTTCCCTGTTTGTGTGAAATTAATAGTACTATCTGTTTTGTTGAGTTATTGTGAACATTAGAATACAAGTTACTATTTGTAATAATTAGTATCGCAAACACCCTTTGTTGAGTGAGAAATGTGACTAAGAAACTGCCAGTTGATTGCATTCTCTTAATTGCTGCATATTTAAAGTTTTCATGTTTCTTGCTCTTTTAAGTAGTTTTGCAATCATCATCTCTAATCCTCAGTTTTTAATCTACTTTTGTAACTACTTAAATGTAGCTTCCCAGAATTTATATGCCTAAGTCAAAAAGGGTAAACATGTCTACTAAATTTAAATTTGTGCTTGTGTGTATGAGTGTTTTACCTGTGTGTTTATAAGTGTACCGCATGTGTGCAGTGTCCTCAGAGGCTAGAAGAGAACATCTGACCCCCTGAAACTATAGTTATAGATAGATGGATGTGAGCTGCCATGTGGGTGTTGGGAATAGAACCTAAGTCTTCTGGAAGAGCAGCCAGTACTCTTCACACTGAACCATCTCTTCAGCCCCATTTCTAAAGCTTTTTATGTTGTCCTGAAAATCTGACTTACATTATAAATGTTCTTTCCCATTACTGTAAATGTTTCCATTTGCAGATATATGGATACTACCAAAATACAGTCTTCATGTTTTTTATCAGTGGGCCATCCTCTGCTTATGTCCAATGTTCACTTTTGTTTCGAAGTTAAAGCTAGTAGTCTCAGTGTCTCTGTCTCTCCCTTATTTATTTTTATGTGCACTGATGCTTTGCCTACATGTATGTGTGTGTGAGGGTGTTGGATCCCTTGGAACTGGAGTTAAAGACAGTTGTAAGCTGCCATGTGTGTTCCGGGAATTGAACCTAGGTCCTCTGGAAGAGCAGCCAATGCCCTTAACCGCTGAGCCATCTCTCCAACCCCCAGTAGTTTCTCTTAACCAGTTATATAAATTCTTTGTGAAATGAAAATGTGAATCTGTTCATTTGTTGCACATATTTTTCTCTTGTTGACATGGCTCTCAGGAGGCTTTTTCTGTAGTTACACTCATTAGTCCTGTGTGTCTGTCTCTGTGAGATTTTCCACTGTTTACAAGGTCTTTCCCTATTTTGAGCTCTGATAAATCTCCATGTATTTCTTCTATCTTGTTTCTCAACTGTTTTCTCTTCTGCGTTCCTGCTATCCTCTGCGCTATTCCCTGGCCCAGGTCTATTTTTCCTTGTTTCCCAGTTATGTCTGAAAAGTGTACTGCACCCGTAAATATTGCTTACGCCATTGGACCAAAAGGGGTAAATCCACATACGGCCCCCTTTGTAGGTGCTCTGTGGAACTCTTCCCCCAGAGTGGTAGGGAACAGGAGGAATTGGAAGTAACTTCTTTTTCTTCTCTGGTCCTCTGCAGACATCAAAGAGCATGTGAAACAGCTGGAGAAGGCTGTTTCAGGCAAGGAGCCTCGGTTTGTGCTGCGGGCACTGCGGATGCTGCCGTCCACGTCACGCCGCCTCAACCACTACGTTCTGTATAAGGCGGTGCATGGCTTCTTCACCTCTAATAATGCCACTCGGGACTTCCTGCTACCCTTCCTAGAAGAAGTGAGTTGGTCTAGCTTCAAGGGTATCTGATAGGATTTGCAGTGGTCTCAGGTGTGGTGGCTTCATTCTTAAGATTACAGAAATCTTAGTTATATTCTGTTGTCAGCCGCCTCTTTGACACTCTATAAAAAGGGCTGTCTTTAATTTTGTATGCTCAGCACCTGCCAAGTTCTTTGTGCATAGTAGGCTCTCAGAAAGTGTGCATTGAAACATGTAGAGAGTGCCCAGTAAACTCTTGTCCATTGGTTTGGCTGCACATTTCCATGATCACTCTGTCCTCTCCTAGCCCATGGACACAGAAGCCGATCTACAGTTCCGTCCACGTACAGGAAAAGCTGCATCAGCGCCCCTTCTACCTGAAGTAGAAGCCTATCTCCAGCTGCTC
Organism: Cricetiscus sungorus; assembly: GCA_030556225.1. Taxonomy (NCBI): domain Eukaryota; kingdom Metazoa; phylum Chordata; class Mammalia; order Rodentia; family Cricetidae; genus Cricetiscus; species Cricetiscus sungorus. The sequence continues at coordinate 74,708,764 of JANBXA010000069.1, forward strand.
ATGGTCATCTTCCTAATGAACAGCAAACGCTACAAAGAGGTACCCAGGGTGCAGAGGGAATAATTATTGAGCCCCGGGTCTCTAGAAAAGATTATCTCCAGTGAAGAAGTAGAGGGGACCACTGTGAACTATTTTATCTCTCCACCCACCTTCCCAAGCCAGGCATAGCAGCGCACACCCACAATCCCGTTGCTCAGAGGCTGAGACAGAATAGGAGTTGGAGGCCAGCACAGGCTGCATAGTGAAATCCTGTCTCACATTTGCACAGAGTAAACTTTTGTAGCTCTTTAATAAATAGTAGCCTTTAATCCCAGCACTTGGGAGGCAGAGGCAGGTTGTAAATGGAATTTTCTGTCCCACCTGGTCCATAGCCATTTAGTCCTAAATAAACACACGAAGGCTTATATTAATTCTAAACTGTTTGACCTATTGCTCAGGCTAGCTTTCTCTTAATTATTAACCCATTTCTATTAATCTATGTATCTCCACATGGTCCTGGCTTACCGGATAATGCCCAGGTGTGCTACCTTCCCGGTAGCTACATGGCATCTCCTCACGACTGAGTCCTTAAGATCCTCTTCCCAGAACTCCCCTACTCTCCTAGTCTGGTAGTCCTACCTATACTTCCTGCCTGGCTACATCCTGCCTGTCTATTGGCCAAAACAGTTTTATTCATCAACCAATAAGAGAAACTTATTCATAGCATACAGAAGGACATCTCCCATCAGCAGGTAGATTTCAATGAGTTCAAGGCCAGCCTAGTCTATAAAGTGAGTTCCAGGACAGCCAGAGCTGTTCCACACAGAGAAAGGAAGCTGTTCTATTTCAAGAAAGGAAGGAAGGAACGAAGGAACTAGTAGCAGTAGCTAGGTGGTGATGACACACACTTTTAATCCTAGTACTCAGGAGGCAGAGGCAGGCGAATATCTGAGTTCAAGGCTAGCCTGATCTACATAGCGAGTTCCAGAACAGCCAGGGCTACACAGAGAAACCCTGTCTTGAAAAACTAGAAAGAAAAGCAAAAGAAATGGCAGCTAACCATGAATGGTGCATGTCTTACCTCAGCACTCAGGAGGCTGAGATGGAAGGATTGATAGAAGACATATGCACACCCAAATAAAAGTAATAAATTTTCAAAAGCCAGCTCTGTAAGGCTGGAGATGGTTCAGCTGTTAAAAGAGTACTGGCTACTGTTAAAGATGACCCAGATGTGATTCCCAGCACCCACATGGCAGCTCACAAGCATAGATCTCCAACTCCAGGAGATTCAAGGTCCTCTTCTGGCTTAGACACTAGGCAGACAGGTGATGTACCTAATATACGTTAAGGCAGAACACTCATACACAGAAGAGAAAAAGGAAATGAACTCTCACTTCTGGCCTGAAGCATTTCCAGTAAGGGACATTGGATGTTCAGCTTGCACCATAGTTCTGTCACTTGCCAGATTGGGCCTTCTTGCTTGACAGTTGTAGCTACACAGGACGTGCAGAAATGGCAGGCATCACTCTTCATGTTCTGATATGCTCTTTCTCACATGACTGCCTATTTGCTTGTTTTTTAAGGTAAAATGCATCCTCTTGCTGTACACAGTTGGGTGGTTTTCCTGTATACATAGAAGGCTGTGCACCATCAGTGCTGACACCAAGGGCACAAACACTTGCCACCCTCTCTCTCCCCACAAACCACCCGTGCGCTTTCTGTCTATGGAAGATCTGCTTCTTGCACTTAGTACAAAGTTTAAAGATTATGCAGAGGGTAATGGCATAGCATGGATCAATGAGCACATCCTTCCACGTTCTTTTTTTAAAAGATGGAAGCTAGGATGTCGTTTGTGCCTGTGCTGGGCAAGCACTGTACCCTGAGCCATACCCTAGCCTGTCGTTTCTACTTTGTTTTGTTGCAGTGTCTTACTCTGTAACTCAGGCTGGCCTAAGACTTGCTGTGGCCCTCCTGGTGGGATGCATTTTGTTTAATACTCTAATGCATATACCTTACTTTGTTTACTGTTACGCTTTGTAGTTTTGTTTCTCTAGCCCAGCCTAGCCTCAAACTGGCTCTTCCTCCCTCCCAAGTCCTAGGATTACAGGCATGCGGCCCACACCTGGTTCTTCATGGGTTCTTCAGCTACCACGAAACCCTTGGGTGACTTTGAAAGATGTAGACAGTAGCATTTGCCTCAGGCTTTTGTGTGTAGCTATTGACAGTTTTCTTGGAGTGGAATCGCTGCCTCATACTTCCTCTCTGAAGTTTGGAGGAATTAACATGTGGTTCTCTTTTACGACCCCCCAACCCCCTGCCAGGCCCAGAAAATCTCTGATGACCTGATGCAGAAGATCAGCACTCAGAACCGCCGAGCGCTGGATCTTGTAGCTGCAAAGTGTTACTATTATCACGCCCGGGTCTACGAGTTCCTGGACAAGCTGGATGTGGTGCGCAGGTATGAGTAGCCAAGGTCTCCGTGGGATCAGAGCCATGATCATCACCACTGCAGGTTGTGGGCCTGGAGAGAATGCGGAACTAGTGGGTGTGAGGTTCTGTCTCAGTCACTATTCTATTGCTGTGCAGAGACACCGTGACTAAAGCAACTCGTCAGGGTTAGGCCATTGTCATCATGGCAGCCTGTGTGGCTCTGGAACAGTAGCTAAGAGAGCTACATCCTTATCTGAGGGGCTGTGAGGCTGGCTTGGATTTTTTTGTTTACTTGAGTTTTTTAAGGTAGTTTTTCTATAGACCCTCTGGCTGTCCTGGAACTCATTCTGTAGACCAGGCTGGCCCCAACTCAGAGATCCTCCGGCCTCTGCCTCCCAAGTACTTAGATGCTTGGGCTTTTGGAACCTCAGTGACACATTTCCTCTGACGAGGCCACACCTCCTAACCCTTCTAAGCCTTTCAAATAGTGCCACTCCCTGTGACTAAGCATTCAAATATATGGGCCTGTTCAAACCACCACAGACACCCAGCAAGTGATGGGTAATAACTAACAGGCCTTGAGCTGTGGGAGTGGTCATTTTCACTAAGCAATGGAGATAACCTCAGGACTTTCACAAAGGAATTGCCCCTGGATTTTTTTTTATTTTACTTGTTTGTTTGTTTGTTTGTTTGTTTGTTTGTTTGTTTTGGTCACCCCAGAGACAGGGAGAATTGGCAGATGAGTTAGGGTTGAAAGGACATGCTGGAAATATTGATGCAGCCACCCCACCCCACCCCCAGCCCTTTTGAAAAGCCAGAGCCCTCAGGTAGTCTCTGAGAACTGAACTGGCCAGCTTCCTTCTTTTGTGGCTCACCTCTTGTCCAGTTCGCTGGCTTCCTGTCTCCCTTGGGCATAGCAGACATATCTCCTCAGAGCCTGGGAGCTCCCCTTTGCCCAGAGCCTCTCCCCACCTTTAAGTCCATCCTTCCCTGTAACCATCTCAGTCCTGGGGTGACCAGGCTGCTTAAAATCCAGTTCTGGGCCTGTGAAATGGTTCAGTATGTAAAGGTCCAGCAACCTGAGTCTCATCCCTGGGATCCACATAATAGAAGGATAAAATTAGCTTTCTAGAGTTGCCCTCTGACCTCCATATCTGTGCTATTGTTGCACACTCACCCATACACAATTCTTTTTTCAATGGTTTTGAAAAACCATTAGAGGTTTTTTTAGAGAGGGTTTCTCTGTGTGATAGTCCTGGTTGTCCTGGAACTCGGTAGACCAGGCTAGCCTCAAACTCATAGAAGCCCACTTGCCTCTGCCTCCCAAGTGCTGGGATTAAAGGTGCGAACCACCAAGCCTGACATGGCTTGAGAATTTGACATGTGCTTGCTTTCCTTCCCAAAGTTTCTTGCATGCCCGGCTCCGGACAGCCACCCTCCGGCATGATGCAGACGGACAGGCTACCCTATTGAACCTCTTGCTTCGGAATTACCTACATTACAGCTTGTATGACCAGGCTGAGAAACTAGTGTCCAAGTCTGTCTTCCCCGAACAGGCTAACAACAATGAATGGGCCAGGTACCTCTACTACACAGGTAAGCAGGGGTCCCCACCCACAAAGCAGAATGTGGTTGAGGCTCCGTGATGCTAACTTTTCACTTGACACAGACAGCACTCATCCCAGATAGGCACAGGAGGGACCAAGTAAAGCTTGGGCTGATTAGCACAGTCTAGGCCCACACATGGGATATTCTACAAATCATCAGGCAAGCAAGTGGTTGGAATATTCTAAAGCCAGAGTATTTGCCTAAAGAGGGAGTAGTGGTGGTTATGGGGAATGCCACAACTCTTTTGTTTATTTTGAGACAGTTTTCTCTGTGTAACCCTGGCTGTCCTGGAACTTGCTTTGTAGACCAGGCTGGCCTCAAACTCATGGAGATCTGCCTGCCTCCCAGAGTGCTGGGATTAAAGGTGTGCACCACCACCACCGCCCAGCTGATGGCACTCTTTTGACCCGGTCTCCTCTCCTGTACCCCAGGCCGAATCAAAGCTATCCAGCTGGAGTACTCTGAAGCCCGGAGGACGATGACCAACGCCCTGCGGAAGGCCCCACAGCACACGGCTGTGGGCTTCAAACAGACGGTGAGCCAAGTGTAAGCCAAGTGACTCGCCAACTCTGGTGTTCGGCACCATGAGTGACAGGAAAGGATGAAGAGGGCATCTCTTAGTGCTGTTTCAAAGAGAGGGAGAATGTTGTCTCCAAGGACTGTGGTCCTATGTAAAGTACCAGAGCCCAGTTTTGAACCCAGTTCTTCCAACTGCAGGCCTGTGTTCGTGCCTTGGCACGGCACCAGCCTCCATTGTTCCCTTGTCAGTGGGTTAACATGGGCACGGATGGCTCAGTGTGCTGGAGAACATGCTGTCCAATTTAGACTGAGCCAACTTGGTTTTAAAGAATAAGAAGTCTTAAATTTGAACTGGTTTTTGGAATATTAGAATTTTCACACAAAGGAATTTCTAGACACATGGGACACATGAGCAGCCTGGGAGATGCTTATACTATAAGTCACATACTAAAGTTTCTTTTAGTTTCACTAAAAGGCAAGTGCAGTGGCATACAGTAATCCAGGTAGTTAGGAGGCTAACACAGGAAGGTGGCAGGTTCGAGGCCAACCTGGACTACATAGTGTAAGACCTTGCCTCAAACAACAAAAATGACTACAGATACAGATAATGAACTGAAGTGTCACATGCTGGTGGAGTCCTGTCCGTAAGTCTGGTATCTCAAACAAGATGTAAGGGTTCGTGTCTCCTTACAGTAGCACCTGGGGCAAGAAGGAAGCCTGGGACAATGGAAGGGGGATTTGTGTGTGTTTAAGGAGCAGGCCTGTCCCCTGCTCTACCCCTTTCAAAACTTATTAAAATATAGGTTGCAGCTGGGCGTGGAGGGGCACAGCTGTATACTCAGGGCACTCAGGAAGCACCAGCAAGAGCACTGCAAGTTTGAGGTCAACTGGGACTATGTAGCGAGACCCTGTTTACAAAGAAATCTCTTTCCCTCCCTCCCTCTCTCCCTTCCTCCCTCCTTCCCTCCCTCCCTCCCTCCCTCCCTCCCTCCCTCCCTCCCTCTCTCCCTTCCTCCCTCCCTCTCTCTCTCTCTCTTGTGCATGCTTGCTTTTTCTCAACAGAGTCTCGCTATTTAGCCCTGGCTGGCCTGGAATTCAGTGTGTAGACCAAGCTAGCCTCTTGAATGCTAAGATTAAAGATGAGTCTGCTCTGCCCCAGAGTCTGCGTTTGAACTGTTTCTCAGGTGCCAGTGCTGCTGGTACGTGGGAGCCCGACTCATTTTCTTTAGGGGCAGATAAAGGCCATTTAGCATCCATTAATGCAGCTGCCTGTCAACCATAACCCTTAAAAGACAGACTTTGGAAGTAGATCTTCAAGGAATTATAAGAAACAGCAGGTATATCGGGCCAGGCTTCACATAGTGTGTCGTCTTCCAGCACTTAGGAAGGAGTATTGTTCCTAATTCTATAGCAAGTACAGGGCTAACCGGGCTGTGTACCCTAAATTGTGTAAGGAAACCCTGCCTTTTTGAAAAGGCAGAGGTAAATGTGTTCCCCTTCCACCTCTGAGGTCTGAAGCCTAACAGGAAGTCTTACTAGGCTAACATCGAAGTACAAATGGGATGGGCTCCTTTCTGGGGCACTGATGAGACTCTGGAGCTCCTGGTGGCCTCAGCCTGTGGTCTCCTTCAGTGCCATTCCAACCCCTGCCTCCCTCTCATCCTCTTTTTAGGCTTTTTGTTTATTTGTTGAGGCATGTGTGTGTATGTGTGTGTAGGTGTATGAGTGGGGGGGTGAGTATATGTGGGGGCAAGAACTCTCTACATAGTCCTGGCTGCCCTGGAACTCTCCATGTAGACCAGGCTGGCCTCAAATTCACAGAAATCCACCTGCCTCTGCCTCCTGCTGGGATTGAAGATGTGTACCACCATGCCCAGCCCTTTGTTTGTCTTAAAGACTTATTTTTATTTAAATGTGTAAGGGGTGCCTGTCAGTGTACACCAGGTGTTTGTGGGTTCCCACAGAAACCAAAGGAGGAGTCAGGACAGTTGTGAGCTGCTGAGAGCCCAAGTAGCCAACGTGCTCAATGGCTGAGCCTTCTCTGCTCCCTTCCCTCCTTCTCTCCCTCCCTCCCTCCCTCTCTCCCTCCCTCCCTCCCTCTTAAATTTATTTACTGTGTCTATATTTCTCCCTGCTTGACTGTGTGCTCCACAGTTCCGCCCTCCCATCCCTCCATATGCGATGAGATCAGAGCCCGTTCATTTTCCCTGTGTCTGTGCTCCCTGTCACACCCTGCACAGGTGCACAAGCTTCTGATCGTGGTGGAGCTCCTGTTGGGGGAGATCCCAGACCGCCTGCAGTTCCGCCAGCCCTCCCTCAAGCGCTCTCTCATGCCCTACTTCCTTCTCACCCAAGGTAAGGCTTGGGTGAGAGAACCCTGCCTGCCCTGGGGCCTGGTGTGTGTCCCCATGTACATCAGCTGAACCACTCCTGTCCCCTCACAGCTGTTAGGACAGGAAATCTTGCCAAGTTCAACCAAGTCCTGGATCAGTTCGGGGAGAAGTTTCAGACAGACGGGACCTACACCCTAATCATCCGGCTGCGGCACAATGTGATTAAGACAGGTGTGGGTCTGGGTCTGTACAGGGTGCAGGAGGGCTGTCTTCCCAAGACGGGCAGCCTCGTGGGTGGGGGGTGGTGGCCTGTCTGTGCCCACCTGCCTATGCACTGCTCCTCCCACAGGTGTGCGCATGATCAGCCTCTCCTATTCCCGAATCTCCCTGGCGGACATTGCCCAGAAGCTGCAGCTGGATAGCCCAGAAGATGCAGAGTTCATCGTCGCCAAGGTGGGACTGGCTCAGGAGCCACAGTGGCCGAGGGTGTGACCAGAGGGCACAGCAGTGACCCAGTCTCATCAGAAAGTGCCAGTAACTGTGGCAGGGCAGGAGGTTGCCAGAAAGAATGAATCTGGGCGTGAGTGTTAGACTAAGGACCAGAACGGCACAAGAGCTAGCAGGAAGTGACCTTTCCTCCCTTTGGGGGCCCACAGGCCATCAGGGACGGCGTGATCGAGGCCAGCATCAATCACGAGAAGGGCTATGTTCAATCCAAAGAGATGATTGACATCTACTCTACCCGGGAACCCCAGCTAGCCTTCCACCAGCGCATCTCCTTCTGTCTGGACATCCACAACATGTCTGTCAAGGTAACACACCCTGGGCTACCGACTGGACTAGGTGACTTTTTTTTTTTTAATATATAGGCAAAGGGCCTTTTTAAAAAATTACTTATTTATTATGTACAGTGTTCTGCCTGCATGTACACCTGCATTCCAGAAGAGGGCACCAGGTCTCATTATAGATGGCTGTGAGCCACCATGTGGTTGCTGGGAATTGAGCTCAGGACCTCTGGAAGAGCAGCCAATGCTCTCAACCTCGAGCCCTCTCTCCAGCCTGCTAGTTGGCATTTATGACCCTTCCGCCCCCAGAAGCCTCAGGGAAGCCTGGCTTGATTAGTTAGTATCCAGTTCCTAGCCCGTGTCTAATCCCTGGTGTGCAGTGGGCTACAGGGACAGAGGCCTCTGCCGACAGGGCTGTAGTGCCTTCTCCTGTAGCATGTAGGGAGTGCCACCTGGAGAAGCAGGCAGGGTCCCAAGGTTGAGGAATCACCTCTCAGCCCATCTCTGCCTTTGAATCAGACGGTGAGTGGCTGCCTGGCCGGCCTGCTTAGAGATTGCTGGCACAGAGTCACTCCATACTGTGGGGCCCTTTGCTGGGCTCACCTGTATCAGCTGTGAGGAGGCCTTTAGTTCTGTTCCTAGATACTGAGTTTGGTGCTGGTTTGGCCTAGTTTTCCTCCTTTCCCAGGAACCAACGTATTGCTGCCTTCCTTAAAATCTGCCAAAATACACGGAGCAGATGTGCAAGACTCCTTGTGATCCAGCCCTTTCTATCCTCACCTTTAACATCTAATAGTATAAGAATTCAATTCTATTGTGATGATGCGTGCCTTTAATCTCAGTGCTCTGGAGGTAGAGTTAGGTGGATCTCTATGAGTTTGAGACCAGCCTGGTCTACATAGTAAATTCCAGGTCAGCCAGGGCTGTGTAGGGAGAACTTGCCTTAATTGATGGATGGATAGATGGATGGATGGATGGATGGATGGATGGATGGATGGATGGATGGATGGATGGATGATCACTTCCCACCTAGACAGGAGGGTTGCCATGGCCCGTCGTGTTGAGGCCTTGGTATCTGGGGCAGACAGAAGGCATGTCAGTGATTCCTGCTTCTCTTTCCACACCTACTGTTTTCAGGCCATGCGCTTTCCTCCCAAATCCTACAACAAGGACCTGGAATCTGCAGAGGTGAGCAAGAATGAAGGGTGGAACTTTTCAAAGGGAAGCAGGGAAGGCGCTGAAGGGCAGGGCAGCCCCTCCCTTGGGTGAAGCCGGCAGCTCCTCTTTCCGCAGGAACGGCGTGAGCGAGAGCAGCAGGACTTGGAATTTGCCAAGGAGATGGCAGAAGATGACGATGACAGCTTCCCTTGAGCCAGGGCCTGGGGAGGGGTGGGCTGAGCGGAGACTGGCTTTTGTCTTTTCCCTCAGGGGTCCCCTGCCCAGGAACCTGGCCTCCTTTCCCACATGCAGCTCACAGACTGTATGTGCAGGGGTCAGGGATGCTGGGAGCTAACTATCCCCCTCTTGCTACCATGCCTCTCTGTGGCTGGTGACAATACATTGTGGGCAGGAAGATGGGTGGCAGTCTCCTGGAGGCAGGGCCCTGCCTAATGGTGGTGTAGGCAGCAGGAGGGGATGGACAGAGCCGTGGATTAGGGTGTGGACTAGGGCCTGGAGTTGGGACATGTTGGGTTGTATGTTTTTGAAGCTTCAATTATGATTTTTAAACAATAAAAAGTTCTCCAAAGCTCCTTGTACTCGTTCGATTGCAGTGTTGAGAGGCCCAGGTGGCTTTGTCTTTCTTGGCATCATAGTCCCCAGTGTGATCAGGAACCAGCAGCTCTGCAGGGAAGGGCATCACAGTGAGGTGAACTGAGGTCAGGAGGCCTGGGTTTGGCATGTTGATGAGTGTCCTAGGCTTCTCTGCACCTGTTGTCAAAGGCTAGACTGTGGCCTCCTGGCTCTTCATCGGGAACGTAAGCTCCCAAGAGGCTCAAGGCAGGTGAGCAGCAGAGACAGAGTCAGCTGGCAGAGTGCTTGGCTAAATGCATAAAACCTGGGCTTGAGTCCCAGCTGTGCACAAACCAGGCATGATGATGCACACCTGTAACCCAGCCCTGGGTCAAGAGCAAACTGGGCTATATGAGACCCTACCTCAAAAAGAGTCAAGAAAGAATGAGTGGCTGGCTCCATGTGCACAAGACAGCGAATCCTGGCAGGGTGGGGACCGTTTCCTCAGTGGCCCTGTGAAGATAGGCTGCCAGTGAAAACGGAATTGGGGGCCAGGAAGGGGCGCCTTGGCTCCCCAGCCAACCCCAGCTGCACGTGGCTAGTGACAGACACCTGTTCTCGTCAAGCGTCCCAGGGCTGAGGGCAGGGCTCGCACTGGGTCAGTGCAGTTGGGCCTGTGTTCCTGGATCACTGCACATGTATCTTTGTCCCTGCCGAGCTCTTGGCTGAGGCGTTCTGCCTCTGGCTTTCCACAATCCTCTTCCACCTTGCCCGCCCAGAGCCACTTACTCACTTTTTTGTGACGGGGTGGTTGGTGGGAAAACTGTCTTGACAGCTGTCTGTAAGCTCCTTAAGGGCTGGGCTTCCAGCCTCGGTGGCCACCCAAGTGCCTGGTGCACCATTGGGCCGCTTAAAGTATTGTTCGTTGGGGAATGCACACTGACACACCTCACCAGCAACAATTCACTCAACATGTTTTGGTCTTTGCTTTAGTTTCTGATGCCAGCCCTGGTCACAGTGACCCAGCATTGTTCCATTCTTCAAGCTCATGCTACCTTGGTGTCATAAAGCTCATGAGATTGCTTATATGAGATGGGACTCCCTCCAGCTCGCCACTCCATCTTTGCAGATGATCTTATCCCTGAGTTACGTTGTTTATGCTTTAAATATTCTACAGTTTTCTGAGACAAGGTAGCTTCGCTGGGAGTTGGCTACACAGAACAGGCTGGTCTTAAACTTGCAGCTATTAAGGAGGTTGACAGAAAAAATGGTTCACAGATTCAAGAACAAGAGCCAGAAAATCCTGGCAAATGGACCAACTGTAACAATGACAAAATCCTAAACTCACCAAGCCAGGAGAGGGCTTCCTTTGCATCAGCTATGGTCATCAGGTGGCAACCATGAGCCTGTGGTACTGGGCATTACCAACAAGAAGATAAACTACATCAGGCAGTGATGGTGCATGTCCTTAATCCCAGCACCTGGGAGGCAGAGGCTGGAGGATCTCTGACTTCGAGGCCAGCCTGGTCTACAGAGAGAGTTCTAAGACAGCCAGGGTTACACAGAGAAACCCTGTCTCCAAAAAAAAACATTAATTGCAGCCAGATGTTGAACAGGTAAAAAAGCGCAGGCTGCTGCGCTTGCTATACGTACAGGCTCAGATTATGTGATAATATCAAAAAACACGAAAGTGCACATTTGAAGATCATAGACAAGGGGGCTGGAGAGATGGCTCACTGGTTAAGAGCTTGTACTTGAAAAGGACCTGGTTTATAACCAGCCCGGGGAGACCACTGACAATGACTGGGAAAGCAGAGGACAGGAGGCGGGAGCAGAGGACAGGAGGGGGCAGGTAACCATTACAACAGCTGTAAGCAGCCAGGTGGTGGTCCATGTCTTTAATCCCATCTGGAGGCAGAGGCAGGTGGATTTCCATGAGTCCGAGGCCAGTCTGGTCCAGGACAGCCAGGATTGTTATGCAAAGAAAAGAGAAACTGTCTTGAAAAACAAAACAGGCCAGGAGATGACTCAGAGGTTAAGAGCACTGGCTGACCTTTCAGAGGACCAGAGTTCAGTTCCCAACAGGCAGCTCACAACTGTCTGTAACTTCAGTTCCAGGGGGTCTGACACCCTCATACAGACATACATGCAGGCAAAACACCAATGCATATAAAATAAAAATAATAAAAAACAAAAAACAGCTGTAAGCCCCACTGCAAGTCATGTCATTTCCAGGAGAATGTTCTAGAACACACCCCCCTCCAGTTCTGCATTCTTTCTGTTCTCGTCCTCTTCCACAGCGATCCCTGGGCTTTGGGTAGATGACACAGTTGTCTCACTAATGGCCAGGCATCTGACAGTCATTTACTCTCAGCACTTTGACCAGTTATGACACATTACCAATGTCCCCTACAAAAACCCTCTCTGACCGAAGCTGATGATCTGTGGGCATAAAAAAATCATAATTTGGACGGCAACCAGACAAGCTCATCATGTCTAGTTATCGGAAAAAGAGCAGTAGCTTCTCTGCTGGGTCTTGACTTCCCAGCCATAGACATGGACAACCATTCCAGCCCTAGAGTGGATTCCCTCCTGTAGAGCCGGCCTCAAACCCAATCAGGAAGCCGTTGGTTGCTCTGACAGACTTACCACTATTGCATGCCGGAGGCCCTGGGTTCACATTTTGCCTGACCAATCAGTAGTGCAGCGTGCAGAGAGCATAGCTGAGTAAGGGCCTGCACAGCTCCTTCATGCATTGTGAGCTCTAAGCAGCAGGGAGGAAGCCATCAGTTCAGTTCCAGCTTGATTTCTGTGTCTTGTGGCCAGAACCTGTGGTGTCTTCAGCAACAGAGTCTTAACCACCAAATTCTGGTTAGCAACCAGCAGCAAGTAGCAACTTCCTCATGCTGTGTTGACCCCAACAGTAAAGTTATTTCATTGCTACTTTGTAATTCGTAACTGTAATTTTGCTACTGTTATGAATTGGAATGTAAATATCTGATATGCAGGGTTCTGACAGGCAACCCCTGGAGGTCACAGCCTACATACAGGTTGGGAACCACTGACGTATACATAATGAAGAGTTTCTGACAAATGAGGTAGCCATTTGTTGCCATCAGCTTTGTTTTAAGAATGGGAATCCTCCCAGCACCTGGGAGGCAGAGGCAGGTGGAGCTCTTTGAGTTGGAGACCAGCCTGTATACAAAGCGAGTGCCAGGACAGGCTCCAAAGCTACACAGAGAAGCTCTGTCTCAAGGGAAAAAATAGAAAGGAAGGAAGAAAGGAAGGAAAGAAGGAAGGAAGGGAGGGAGGGAGGGAGGAAGGAAGAAGGAAGGAAAAAGAAAAGAAAAAATAATGGGAATCTCCTGCCTTCCCAGAGGATAAGTAGATGACGTCCACGACTGTGGCCACCAGGGGGCACCCTAGCCCCAGGAATAGCCCCACCCAGTCAGCTGTACCTCCGCATCCAAAGATGTCTCTGATCCTTGACCCAGAAGGTGGGAATGAACTAGCTCAGTGATAGCTTAAGATTCGATCAGTCAGACAAATGGACCCTCCTCCTCCTTAGCCAGTAACACCCTGTTGGAACTGAAACAGGGGCCAGGTTGTCCCTCCAATTCTACTACTAGTCATGAGGCATTTCCCTCTGTGGCCCAGTTCACAGGGTTAAAAATTCAAGGTCTCTTCCAGAGCTAACATCAGACAGAGTTCTAGGATTGGAGATGCATCTTCTCCTTTCCCACCCCAGCCTGTGTCCTCTCAAGCCAGATCACTTGCTTCTATGGTGTAGCGATCTTCTGGGTCCCTGCATGTCCCAGTGCCAGACTTCAGATGCCCCCAGACTCTGCTATGGTAGGGTACTATGCAAGGAGAGTAATGCAGGGAAACAGAAAGGCAAGGTCAGGTGGGCAATGAGCCCCAAAGGGTCTTGATTCATTCAAGACAGACATCCGGTTTCCTCTGGCCTCTCTGCCGGGATCCAGGGGTTTAAATGAATGAGTCATCATGGGGGGTATTGGGGAGTTCCCAGCTAATCAGCCTGAGACAGGACAGCCTGAATGCTGGATCATTTTGGTTTTTATCCAAATGTGGAGTGGGCAGAGACAGCAATGCCCTAGGGTGCTGTCCAGGGCTCCTGACCCTGAAGATGGCTCCCACATGAGCCATCTGGGAGCTCATGGGTACAAAATGAGAACAATGGGCTCTTCCTTCTCTCAGAACGTTTCCCCCAGGTATAGGTGTCCTAAGAATCACAGGAGAAAGGGCACAGGGTTAGGGTGCTAGCTACCTCTGCATGTTTGGCAGAGGGTGGGGAGATAGGAGCAGCCTTGGCCTGGGGGTCTGGTTCTTCCCAAGGTCTGACTGAGTTTCCCCCTGTAGCCTCCAGGATTTGAGCCTTGTTGGACTACTCAGATTAAACACCCTGGAGAAATTCAGGCCTGGGTGTGGCTGGAGGAAGAGAGTTTGGGGGGGCAAGACGTCAAGGAAGGAGCAGAGATTCCCCGATTTCACAAAACTTTCGCAAAACAGCTTTTTCCCAACCCCCTGCATTGTCCTGTGCTACAGAAGAAAATTTGCATAAATCCTGGGAAGTTATTACTAAGCCTGAGTTGCCCCAGCCGCAGGTAATTTCCTCCCAGGCCTTGATAGAGTTATATATAAAAGCCCCCTGGAGCGGGCCCTGGCAGAACCCAGAGCTGCAGCCCAGATCACCCAGAATCACCTAGAATCAACCCATGGCTCAACTTTCTGCCCAGAGCGGCAGGAAGCTGATGGGTGAGTAGCCCTGGTTACCTGCCCTGGGCGTGGAAAGGAGGGAGGCTAGGGTGGCAAGTGTCTCAAAGCTGTCTGTCTGTTGCCAGCCCTACAACTGCTACTGTGGCAGAGCACACTCTGGACAGGACAAGAGGCCATTCCTCTGGTCTCTGTCGCCTCTCCACCGCCATCCCTGCCATGGCCCCGGAGCTTCCTGCTGAAGTCCTTGGAGCAAGTGAGGAAGATTCAGAGCAGGAACTCGGAGCTGCTGGAGCAGTTGGTGAGTGAGGCTGCAGCAGGTGTGGGGGAAGGGCCTGTGAGGAGGGCATGGGACGGCAAATGCAAAGGGAGCAGGCTAGGGAGACAGAGCAGGGGCAATGTTTGCCTAGTGTGCACCAGGGTCTGGATTCCAGCCCCAGAATACGGGTCAAACACTGAGGAAGGGAACATGGGACGTGAAGGGGACACGGAAGAAAACGAGAAGAGCCAGCAGTGGGACCCTCTGGTTGGGACAGTAGTAGGGTCACTGGGACAGAGACCGACTGCAGGAAGCTGAGAAGACAGGTGGACTATAGATGAGAGGACTTAGGAGGGAGAAAGAGCCTGGCCCAAGCGAGTGCCCCTCAGCATCCTTCTGTCTACAGTGTGCTACCTACAAGCTGTGCCACCCCGAGGAGCTGGTGCTGCTGGGCCATTCTCTGGGCATCCCAAAGGCTCCTCTCAGCCGCTGCTCCAGCCAGGCCCTGCAGCTGGTGAGTATTTGGAGGAGAAGGGGCACCAGGAGGAGGAAGAGAAACCCTGGTATTAGGGCTCCTGGAGAGAAGGGGTGTCCCATTGCATACTGCCTAACAGTCGGTCCTACTGTCCCCAAAGTGCCTGAACCAACTCCACAGTGGACTCTTCCTCTACGGAGGCCTCCTGCAGGCCCTAGCGGGCATTTCCCCTGAAGTGGCCCCCACCTTGGAAATGCTGCAGCTGGATGTTGCTAACTTTGCCACCACCATCTGGCAGCAGGTGAGCTTCCTCTGGAGGGGCGCAGGGTAAGGGTGGGGGTAGGGTCACAGCACCCACCGGCATACCTGGAGGCTCTCAGAGGCCTGTGAATGGGAGAGCCCCACCCCTACACCCCTGCTTCTTGGAGGTGAGAGGATTTATTGCTGTTAATAGTGAGCCTCACAGGCCAGCTTTGCAACTCACAGCACCCCCTCACCCGCAGTAAGGACCGATCCCTGACTTCACCTCCTCCCTACAGATGGAAACCCTGGGGGTGGCTCCCACCACGCAGCCCACCCAGAGCACCCTGCCAACCTTCACCTCGGCCTTCCAGCGCCGGGCAGGAGGTGTCCTGGCCGCTTCCCACCTGCAGAGCTTCCTGGAGACGGCTCATTGCGCTCTGAACCACCGGGTCTAGGCCTGAGAAAAGCCCTTTGAATCCGGTTTATTTATCTCTATTTAATATTTATGCTTATTTAAAACCACTATTTAAAGATGGAGAGGAGAAAACAGAGCTCCAAACTTCTAGGCCCTCCTCTCCACTCTGAGTTTTGTTCTTCTGCTTGTAGCAGTGAGGGCAAGCTTGTGTCCTCCTGTCCCCAGGGCTGGAGGGAGATAGGTAAATACCAAGTATTGATTCCTGAGGCTGCTCCGGGCACCCAGCCCTGTGGTGGTACAAAGGGCCACAGTGAGCCCTACCGCCGTATCTCAGGGGCTCTCGGCAGCATCAGGAGGTCTCCCTTTTGGGAGACAAGACAACCCTGTTTAATATTTAAACAGCAGTGTTCCCACACTGGGTTCTTGCATCTCTTGCTCTAGTCAACCAGGTCACAGCTTTCCCTGTCCCCAGAGGAATGAAGGGCCTGGAGCAGAGGCAGCCAGGTTTGGCCCTGGGATTTATTGGTTCTTTTTGAGAGCCTTGCTGGGCTGAGAGTGTGAGAAGAAAAAGGCAGGAGGAACCCTGTGGGGAGGGCACGGCACAGGAGGAGGCCGACCTGTCTAACTTCCCTCTAGGCCCCACTTGCTCACTGTAACCAAGCTTGAGGATAATAAAGTGTTTTGTATCCAGTAAATGTCTTTCTTCTTTCTTGGGTTTGGCTGGTGAATGGCAGGAGAGGCCAGATACAGGAGAGGACAGTGCTGGGAGGATGGACGCTCTGGCTCATCCCTCGATCTGGGTGCCACTCTGTACGTCCTGAATGACACAGCTTCTTGGGGAAGATGGATGATGAGTCGGTGGGAGAGAGGGGCCAAAGAGATGGGGATGGAACAGCTAGGGCACACTGGACATGAGCACAGGACTGGTCCCTTCCCGCTATGAACAGCCCTCCACAAAGCTGTCCACCAAGGACATTGACACCAGGCCTTTTACAGGCAGAGCTGGATCAGAACTCAAGTTCTCCCTTATCTGGCTTTCCCTTAATGAGCCCTATCTCCTTGCTACCATCCTTGGGAACACTTCCCTGCTTGGTTCGGCTGCTGAGCTGAAGATGTCTGCAAGGGTGGGGTGGAGCCATGAAGAGCACTTGCAGTTGAAGCTGCCCAACCAGACACCTTCCCCCACAGCCCCCCACAGCCCCCCACAGCCCTCCACACCATTGGCTTCCCATAGCCTCACAGGTCCACGTCCCTGGACTCGTAGAGTCCCTCCAACAATCTTCTGGAAGGAACACACAGGGAACTCTGGGCCCGGGGGTGGAGTGTGACTAAAGAACGAGACATCCTGCCCTGCACGACACAGCACTGGAACCTTTCACCAGACCTTTCCGCTTTCGGGGGGAGAGGGGGTGCTGCCGACTCCTCATCATTCCTGTGGGGCCTGTGAACAATGCGCCTGCCTGGCTTCCACACCTCCTCCCCAACCACAGGACTGTGACCCTCCCTGGCCACAGCACAAGAGACTTGCAGGGAAAAGATACTGTCCCCAGCCAGCCAGCAAAGCCACCAACAGCACTCAATAGTCATGGGAGCCACAAGGCTCTTTATTTACAAGCGAAGCAAGAGGGACTCCCCCTCATGTGTTATAAAAATAAACTTATATATACACTGTAGCCCTCTAAAGTCCCTCTTGGAGTTCAGCTACTGAAAGAATTGGGACAACCATCGGGACCGCTCATAGTCTTTGGGTACTGGTGACAAGGATAGAAAATTACAGAAGGAACTGGAGATGTGGGTGGACATGGTAAGTAGAGAGCAGGAGCCTCAGACTGAGGACGCATCCTCGCACAGCTGGATGGGGCAGCCTGGGCTCATCCTCACTCTCCCTGCTGGGATGCTGGGGCTGGGATCCCGTCCAGGTCACTCCAAGCTCCTCAGAGTGCAGCGATGGCTTTGGCAGCCACTTGACGACCCAGGGGCAGACTGAGGTCTGTGATGGCCAGCACTACCTTTGGGCTGGACATGGCAGACACCTTTACCAGTTCCGATACCTGCCAGACAGATGGACACAGGTAGGTCCTGGGCCCTCCCCTGGGGGCTCCCCTGCACCGGCCTGGGACACTCACAGTGGTGAAGGGCATGAACTGCAGGATGCTGCCCCTGCTGTCCTGCTCCAGGCAGTCCACACACTCCTCCATGAACCACTGCACAAACTGGGTGTGGGGGCCGGCGGTGCGTGAGCCCAGGATGGAGGAAATGAGCAGGAACAGGTTGGCTGCGCAGAGGGGAAACAAAACAGAACTCTAGAACAAGTCAGATGAGGAAGAAGGGACTGAGGAGGGGGAGGAAGAAGGAGCGCTCACACAGGACCACGGACAGCAGGCAAGGCGGGGAGGGCAGTCAGCAGCGCAGGATGTCAGGGCCCGAGGAACCCTCTGGCAGATGCCCCCCCGCCTTTTTTTTTGTTTTTGGAGACAAGGTTTCTCTGTGTAGCTTTGGGCTTTGGAGGCTGTCCTGGAACTTGCTCAGCTCCCAGGCTGGCCTCAAACTCACAGAGATTTACCTGCCTCTGCCTCCCGAGTGCTGGGATTAAAGGAGTGCACCACCAATGCCCGGTTTGAGGACCCCTCTAGCTCCATCTGCAGGTAGGTGCAGCGGGGAAGACTCACCCAGGACTCGGTTCAGAGGGTCCCTCATGTTGACTGTGTGGAGCTGGGAAGCTGAGAGGGAGTTGTTCATGGAGCGGTCAGCTGTGGAGTGGCAGAGAGGGTCCTGCATAAGCTCTGACTCTAGGGGAGCCTCACTTGCCCCCTACCATCAGGGAGGTCAGGTACATGTGGGGCACAGAAAAGACTGAATCTGGAGAGGGGATGAGGGGAACTAGCCAATCTTGGCACTCTGTGCGGCTGAAGCCCATTTTACAGATACACAATCTGCCTGCTCAGGACCTGGCTAACTAGGGTTAGAGGTGGTCCGCCAGCATCTACCCTTCTCACAAGACTGTGGCCGTGACCTGGTCCATATAAAGCTACAGAGAAATAAATGTCTAAGATCAAGAGAAATCTCTGGAAGCCACACAAAGAGCTTTTGGCAGAAATAAAGAATGTCATGGGCTGCCCTCTGGGTAGGAAGGCAGGAGGGCAGCCCCAGGCCGCAGCCTGGCGGGGCTTCTTCTCAGCCACAGGGCATGTCTCTGGGTTAGAAGGATGGTAGAGTGAGTGAGTCAACGGTACAAGCTGTGCCACGGTAGTGAACTCACTGGGTGTCTTCTCATCTTCCAACTGGTGACAAGAAAAGGATAAATGTGGGGCCAGGAGGGCCCTGGGAGGAGCTTCAGGTCCCATGGACAGTGGCCAGCCTATCCCCACCAGCAGGCAGCAGAGCATCCACTAGGGACAGACGTGCAAGCTGCTGCCCATACCACACTGGCTGACACCACCAGCTGGGAGCCAAGTCAGGTCCTTAGGAATGAGTGGTCCTAGCAAGCCCGTGACCTCCCAAGTGCTCACTGGGGCTCGACAGAATGTTGGCATCATCCTCATTGGAGCTCAGGAGTCGCATCAGCTTCGAAGGCTGCATGTCTTCCACGGGGAAGAGGCTGATATAGTCCTGGGGGCAGGAGTCACCATCACACACCCAACCTCCCAAGTCTCCAAGGTCTGGAGAGGGCTGGAGGTCAGATCTGATGGAGAGGAGTGAGCGTCCCTGGCTAGCATCCCCAGCTGTGGCCCTTCCCACATCCCAACCTCTGCCTGGTGAACAGGGAAGGCAGTTCCCTTCTCTAAGTGATCAGAAAATGTCTGCTGAATAAACAAACTCATGACAGCAGCGGCCCTACCTCAATGTCTTCCCTGTGCCTCTTCTTCTGGCGGGAAGACGCTTGTCCCTTGTGGGAGGAGTAAGAACTCAGGGCGCACCACACAGCTAGTCTGGCGAAGGGTTCCAAGAAAAAAGCATAGTTAAGAGGGTCCCAAAGGAGGCTATGTGTGCTCATGCTGAACAAGCCGCCTCCCATAACGCAGCAGCCCTCTCCCCCCAAGCACAGCCCAGTTTCCTGAGCTCGTGCCAGGGCTGGGGTGCCTGAACCTGGGTGGTAGATGCTTGGGGCTCAAGGAGGGAGGACACCAGGAAAGCTCTGGTGAGGATCCTACTTGGCTAGTGCAGTGCCAGGAGGGTCCATAAGGCTGTGCCACTTGGAGGAGTCAGTAAGCAGACCGGGCAGGATGTGGCCCAGCAGGACCAGGGTCACCTGCTGCATGTCCAGACAGAAGATGGAGTAGAGTAGCTGTACCGCCCTCAGCGTGTGCTCCTTGCGAGTCTCCTTCAGCAGCTCCTGGGCAATAGGCAAGCAGCGGCTGAGGTACTGCACACCTGGACCCTAGGGCTCTCACACTCCAGCCACTCTATAGTCAAAGGTGCTACTCAACCCCAACTTGAAGGTGCTTCTCTGAGGTGACCCTACCTCTGTCTCCCCAGGAGACCACCCAGCTTCCAGCAAACTCCAAAGAAGCCCGGCTCACCCCAACTGAGGACACCCATGGCCCCAGTTTACATAGCTGTCCACATCCACCCCTGCCCCAGTACCTTAATCAGGTTGTTGCAGAACCAGTAGACACCACCCATGTGTAGCAGGGTGTCAAGGATGTGGATGGAGCGGCTGTCCACCCAGCCCCTCTCCAGCACCTTGGCAAAGATGTCTGTCAATACCTCCTTGATGGGGCGCTTGGGAGGAAGCAGGTTCCAGTAGGGCATCGTGTCCACGCCCGTGGATGGAAACTTGATCTGTGTGGCTGTCTGCTGAAGCACGTCCGCACACATGTGTTCCAAGATTGAGTTCATAATCACCACTCTGGGGGCAAGGAGGGTACATGCAGGTATTACCCCTGGAATTAGGTTACGGAAACATGGCTGAGGAATTAGACCCACTGTACACTTGGGGAGGACACAATGATACAAGCTACTCCGGACAGGGAGCTCACTTGCTCAGCATGGAGCCTAGAGGAGGCACAGGTCAGAGGTTTTCTCTTGCAGGTACCACCAATCTATTCAGATTTTCTGTTTTCCTTTCCCCCTCCAGCTTTCCCATCCCCCAGGCCTGAGCTCTGCCAGATCAGGGTCATAAATAAATACAATCACTTCCCACTGAGCTGAGTACTTGGGGGCGGGGTATCCCCGCCCAGCCTTGGCCTCCTCCCAAAGTAAGCTGTAACTTCCAGGAGAGGTCCTTGGGCAGCCCCTAGGACTCTTCCCGGCCCTGGGTAGCTGAGCAAAGTGTTCACAGCCAGGAATCCTCTCAGGAACATCTGGGGCTATGAAGGCAGCTGGGGTCTGGGACACAGGGGCCATGCTGCTACTTTCAGAGCTCCTCTGTCACCTGCACAGGGGAGCTCTCCATTTCCGCTGTGCCCATGCACAGGTATGTGTAAGTACATGTGCACACACATTTGAGATGGATGATGTCATAGCAAATTTTCCCACAGGCAAGGGAGAGAGCAGAAATGCTCTTACAGACCCTTCCCAAACTTGTTTTTAGCTGTCACTCCAAAAACATCCAAGCAGCTGCCTTGTGAGCTGGCCTCAGCACCCTCACTCAGAGCAGTGCTCCTCAAGTGCCTCTCAGGGACAGAATGGTAGCCAGGAAGGGCGCATAGGGTCTTAAAAAGGAAGGATATTGCTGGGCAGTGGTGGCACATGACTTTAATCCCAGCACCTGGGAGGCAAAAGCAGATGATCTCTGAATCTGAGGCCAGTCTGGTCCACAGAGTGAGTTCCAAGACAGGCAGGGATACACAGAGAAACCATGTCTCGAAAAATTAAACAAACAAATAAAAAAAAAAACCAAAAAAAAAAAAAAAAAAACCCAGGAAGGAAGGAAATCCTGTCACATGCTGGAATATGAATGAATTTTGAGGAAATTATGCTGAGTAAAGTCACATGAAAGCAGATATTACGTAATTCTAATTATATGAAGTATCCAGTGTAGTCAAACTCAGAGGGACAGGATACAGCACGGTGGCTGCCGGGAACTGAGAGAAGGGGAGGGGGACAATGTTTGCTGGGTAAAAGTGCCTGGAGGTCTGTTTCACAACGGATCCCATATACTGAACGACACACATAAACACAGCTGAAATGGTAAATTTTCTATTACGTGCTTCTTGCCACACTAAAAACCAACAGTCAAACGACTTGACAGTGGAATAAATGGAGAGACTGGACTCGGCCTAGCGAAGTCCCTGAAGAGTCCCAACTTGAACTGGTCACCAGGACAGCTGGAGGTGGGGGAGGGAAGCTATAAAAGCTGCAGATGGCTCAGAGTTCCTCGACAGTGACACAGCAAGCTAATCCCTTTACTCTTCTACCTCAGCTAGTTTTCTAGAACTTGGAGCCTTGAGGACAGATGTCAAGCGGTTTGGGGTCAATATTTCCTGCTCATGGGAGGTGCAGGATTAAAACACTCCTGACACATCGACACACACTAAATATCTGTCGAGCCAGTTGAATGAATCCGTGAATAAGAATGTGAGGGAGTGGTGGAGACAGGGGAAGAAGCGAGTGACAGTCCGACTGCCCCGAATGTGCACCAGCTGCTAAGGTGGGCTGGTCAGAGCCTGGATGGAAGAGGAAGTGGTTTAGTGAGCGGCAAGCTGGGAAGAAAGTAAAGGCTGAGAGAGCATCAGAGTGGGACGCCTGTCCCTGCAGGGGCCACTCCTCACCACACAGCTGCAGGGGCAGGGCAGGGCAGGGCAGGTCACTGACCTCTCATTGTAGAACTGTAGGGTGTTCTCACTGTACAAAGGCCCTGCCAACTGGCGGATCATCTGCAGCGACTTCTCACGCTCATCCAGCCCCAGCATCCGGACGTGGGCCACAAGCCAAGCCACAGCGCACACTGCCAGACTGCATACCTTTCCCTTGATATTATCGGTGATCTTCTGTGGGGAGCAGAAGAGACCGACTTAGGGACTCTCTGCCTCCCCTGGCCATCACTCCCATGGCCTCTGGTGGGGGGGGGGGAGTAAGCTGGGGGTCACAAGCAAAATCTCAAGGTACATTCTACACCTCTGCAACACAAATTTGATTTCTCAAAGATAACTGGGAAGGAGGAAGTGGCTAAGACCAGGAATCTAATACCAAAACATGATCTTGGGCTTTAGGATTTGCTTGTATGCAAACTAACAAGCTCTCAGTGACAGGCCCTGAGTCTCAAGCAGAGGGAGGCTCAGATAAAAATGCAGCTACCTGGATGGACTCAAAGGCCAGTACCCCATTCTCCCAGGCATTGAGGATCTCCAAAATGGCTGCTGAAATGCTCAGGCAGGCTTCATGCCACTTCATCTGTCTACAGAGAGGGTTAGAGACAGGAAGAACATCACTACAAGGGAGCTGGAGACAGGATGTGGGGAGGGGATCTTAGAATGCCCCCACGACTACCCCGAGGTCAGGACCTAGGCCACTAACACTAGCTTCATCTCTGAGGAGTTGTTGAGCAAGGCCACCAAGGATTCTACTTTGGTGGAGTCAGGCCGGAAGCAAGGGTGGTCGGGGTTCAAAATCTTGCCCTCCTCAGGCATGCAGGTCTGCATCCAGGTCTCAAAGAAGGGGACTTCTTCTCCTGAGCTGGTCTCGGAGAGAATCACCTGGGTAAGACAGAGAGGCACCAGCTGAGAGAGGAGGGCGCGGCACCTGCCGGAGCGGAGCCAGGCTCTATTGCTGTTCCCTTTCCAGTCTGCAGGGGAGGCAGACAGGGAGCTGTGCTGCCACCTAGTGGTCAGTATGAATGTGTCCCTAGAGGACCTCGGATGCTGGGTACCCACTGACAGAGGAGGCATCTGATTTCAGGCCAACAAGATCTGCTGGCTTGGGAGATCAATGAGGCCCGCACTCTTAAGGGCACCAGCTCTCCCCACTCACCTCTGAGCCATAGGTCTGGGCCACGTGGCACAGCATGAGGAAGGAGATGTCGAAGAGCAAGGCACGGACAGAAGCTGTTTTTGCTGTGAGAAAGGCAAGAATGCCAACCTCTCAGCCCAGGACAAGGGCCCTGAGCTCTGTGTGTGTGTGTATGTGTGTGTGGGGGGGCACTGGGACTGAAGGCCTCATGCAGAGTAGGCAAGCATGGAGGCTACATGCCAGCTCAGGATTTCCTGAAGGAAGGTCAGGGGCCAAGTGGGTCCTTCAAAGCTCTAAGGCTCAGAATCCTTTTCTTGGGTCTTACCGAGAACATCATCCCTTCCTTGGAAACCAAGATTTCCAGAACCCAAACCATTCTGAAATGGTACAGGGGGAGAGGTGAGGGGTGGTTTTGGCAGTGTTACCCTCTCTCTGGAGAGGAGACCTTGTCTCCCCAGAATAAGCAAAGTGGCCCCTCCCTGCCCTCCCCCCTCAGTGCAGCTGGGACCCCCAGATGCACACACTTACTGCTCTCTCCGCTGCCGTGGGTAGTGAACTCATTCAGACTGCAGGAGGGACAAAAACAGGTGCCATCAACCTGGGCAAGAGCACAGTGGCTGAAGCTGGGGTGGAGGGGTGCTACACATTCAGAGGGTGGCCACTAGAGCCTGAACCGCAGGCTAAATATAAAAAGTTATAACTACAGGAAAACTGCCACCATTATGGGGGCTCACATCCATAATCCCAGCACTGAGGAGGCTACAACACGGAGCATCTGAGAGCAGCTTAGGCTACACAGTGAGACCCTGTTGCAAAAGATTTCTATGTGTCAAGCTCCAGGTAACCCCCTCCAAAGCAACAGAATTTAAGAACCCCTTATTAGCTGGGCGGTGTTGGCGCACACCTTTAACCCCAGCACTGAGAAGGCATTGAGGCCAGCTTGGTCTACAGAGTGAGTTCCAGGACAGCCAAAGCTGTTACACAGAGGACCCCTATCTCAGGAAAAAAAAAAAAAAGGACCCTGCAGAGGCCAGAAGAGGGCATTGGATCTCCTGAGACTGGAGTACAGACAGTTTGTGAACTGTCATGTGGGTTCTGGAAACTGAACCCAGGTTCTCTACAAGAGCAGCCAGTGCTCTTAACCACTGAGCCATCTCTCTAGCCTAATATCTCATTATCTTATCAACCATCTTTATTTCATCTTCAGCTGAAGAGAAAAGAGCTCTCTGAGTCAAGGGAACCTTCTGTCATGGTTTCTAGCTGGGATGCTCTGCCCTGGCCTGTACAACTCAGGGGAGACTGATACCCAAACACCCCTCCCATTCCACATCAGGTACAGCTCTCCTCACTTGATGAATTTCCGGGCAAAGGACTTAAGCTTCCCAGTGGCGGCAGCAGCAGCCAGCAGCAAGTCCAGGCTCTTCCCGGACAGCATGTGTCCCAGGACCCCCAGTAGCCCTTCTGGGGACTTGGAGTGGTCTGCATCCATCGTCTGGGGACAGGACAGGAAGTCAGTAAAGGACACTGAAGACTCCGAGACACAGCCTAGCCACGTGTTCTCTCTGTATGTGTCCACTGCCTGCTACACTGCACTTTCAAATGTAATCTGTCACTTCCTGGCTCCAACAGGAAGACCACTGCTGAAAACTCGCCTCACTCTGCAAGCTCTGTGCTCAGCTACGCTGATGTGGTGGGTGGGGGTGAGTGAGGATCTGGCTGGCAACTTTCCTTCTGTGTCTTCATGGGGTGGTGTCTGTAGAGCACCAACTACAGCACTTAGAACACAATGGAAGGGCAACCAACACCATCTCTCAGCGCCTCCCTCCTTTTCCACTCCCAAAACAGCCCGGCATAGACACCAGAGAGCAGAGGGGTCTGTAGGCCCCGTTTATTTAACAGAAGTAGAGAAAAGCTGAAAGAAGGGGTCCACAGCAGCACAGGCAGTATGTACCTACCTTGAGGATGTTTGTGACGGTGGGCTCTGCCCTGAGGATCAGCCCAGGGTTAGGCTGGATGTTGGCATTTTCTGATGATTTTAGCTGGGGTTCCCGATCTGTTGTGCTATGGTCACAACCCCGAGAAGACAGAAACAAAGAGGATTCTTATTTTTCTGGAGACAGATCTCACACTGTCACTGAGCTCGCCTGGAACTCAAGGTAATCCTCCTGCTTCAGCCTCTCAAGGCTAAGATCACAGGCGTAAGCCACCACACATGGCTAAGAGAAACACCCTTACAGGTTCTCTAATCTCTAAGGAGTGCACCTTTACTCTCAAGCCACTTTGGTGGCTGAAGCAGGTGGACCTCTATCTGCATTGGAAGCCAGCCAGAGTTACCCAACCCTAACCCTAACCCTAACTTAACCCTAACAGAGTTACTCTGTTTTTTAAGAAAGAAATTCCCTAATCCAACTGCAAAAACAAAAGCAGAGAGGAGATGGAAGCATATAGGCTGGAGGTGTAGCTCAGTCATCCAGCATTTGTCTCACAGGCACTGGTTTAATCCTTAGCATGACAAAAAACCAAAGAATCTAGCTGCTCATTGGTGGTACATGCCTTTAATCCCAGTACTCGGGAGGCAGAGGCAGGCAGATCTCTGTGAGTTTGAGGCCAGCCTGATC
Source organism: Cricetiscus sungorus (assembly GCA_030556225.1). NCBI lineage: Eukaryota > Metazoa > Chordata > Mammalia > Rodentia > Cricetidae > Cricetiscus > Cricetiscus sungorus. The sequence goes on from JANBXA010000069.1 coordinate 74,734,783, forward strand.
TACAAAGCGAGTGCCAGGACAGACTCTAAAACTACACAGAGAAACCCAACAACAATTAAAAAAAAAAAACCCAAAGAATCTTTTGAGTTGGGATGACGTATATGATTGGAAATGTAAACAATATCACAGCCATTTCAATTTGTCGTTATCATTATGCCCATTTTGAAAGTGCATTTAAGATGAAAGGAAGATTAAGGCGTTCTCTTCATCCTTTGCTTGCAAATGAGGACGAGTCAGAGAGCAGCAGTTCAGAGTATGAAACCCTGCTCTGATGGTCCTGTTCCCTGGACCCGAGCATGGTCTCAGTCACTTGCTACTCAGGCTTCAAAGAGGAAGGAAAAGGCTCCAGAAACCAGCCTGGCAAGAGGGAGGGAGGTCGAGGGGCCCTTAAGGCAGCCCAAAGGGGCTCACAACATACCGCTTGCCCACAAGACAGGCAAAATTGACTTCAGACAGAAGTCCCTGCTTGTTGCACTCTTGGAGGAGGAAGTTTGTGCAGTCACAGCTGTGAAGGAAAGCCAGAGGGCGGACGTGAACAGAGAGCTGGGAACAAGGGGTCTGTCCAGTCTCTCCCCTCCTTCAGGCTGAGGAAATCTCAAGTACCCACAGGTGGAGGGGCTCTGGCAACTATGAGTCTGCTGCCTCCTACTCTTGACAAAAGGGCCAGCAGGAAGACAGCTCCCTGCAGCTCATCTGACACAGAGAGCAGAGAAGGACTCGGAACACCTCCCAGCAAAGCAGGTGGGGCGGGGGTGGGGGTGGGGGCTCGTACTTGCAGCGCTGGTCAGCTTTGTCCAACAAGGGAGTGAGCTTCAGCAGGAACTCAAAAGCAGAGTTGACATCCTCAGTGAAGTCCTGCAAAGAGTCAGAAACTCTCATCTGGGTTCTGCGCCCTCCAGGCCCCCCCAGCCCGCGTGCAGGTTCACAAGGACACCTTGTGCAGTAAAACAGAAAACAGGCTGTGACCACTGTTAGCCCCAGGAACCAGGTGGGGAGATGCTGGGCACCACACTCTCCGGACCCTGCAGGTGGTCCTCCTGCTGGGGTGGAAGGGAGCAGCCTAAGCCGCCACAGGAGTCTAGGCCATGTGTAAGGATGAACACAGCTGCTCACAGGTACACACAGCCTTCCTCTGGCACAATACACTACCACTCAGCTGCAGCCTAAAAGACCCACCCTCAGCCGGGTAGAGTGGCCCACCCCTTTAATCCCAGCACTAGGGAGATGGAGGCAGGAGGAGCTCTGTGAATTCGAAGCCAGCCTGGTCTACAGAGTGAGTTCCAGGACAACCAGGACTACACAGAGAAACCCCATCTTGAAATATCTGTTATGTGTTCCCACACACTTCACCCCATCCTCTAACTTACCTTTTCCCCATGAAAGTATTTCTTCAACTTCACCAAAACCTGTGGAATCTAGAGCATGGGGGGAGGATCAGTGTCCTTCTCCCTCTGAGCACAGAAGACACCCCATTCCCTACCGTGGGCACTGAAGAAGGAGTACTGCAGTGACAGTGTGGGGACTACCCGGTAGCCCATCGGTACCCAAGCACTTGCCGCCTCTCGGCCTACAGGACATGGGGCCTCCCACTTCCGCCACCTCAACAGGGAAAGGCGGCAGCTCAGAGGGGATCAAGGCTGCTTCCCTGGCTCTCTTAGCCGCCCTAACCTAATTTGGTTAAGGGTGAGTGGACAAACAGCAGAGCCCAAAGCAGCTAAACCCGCCGAGTCGCGGAGAAAACAGCCAGGTGGAGCTTGTGCTGGAGACGCAGTGGGCTGCGCTAAAGCCACGAGGGGGACACACGGAGCAAAGTCCAGCATGTTGCCGCTTCTCTCGAGGCTTCCATGACACCAGGTACCTTGAGATAGGTGAAAGCCGTCCACTTCAGCTCCTGAGTACCCTCAGGGGACTCAATGAGTCCCACAAAGCAGGCTTTCCAGATTTCCAGGATAAAAAGGGGGGTGGGGATATGCTGTGGAGAGTCCAAGGAGGAAGCGTGAGTGAGGGGTGGCCCAGATCCCTGCACCCTTCCACAGGCTCCAGGGATTGACTGGGTCTCTGGATGACACAGCAGGATCCCAGCTCCAGTGCTCAGAACCAGGAACTTGAGGTCAGAAAACAAAACTGTGACTAGTGTCTATACTCCACTAGGAATCAAGAGGAAATCTATCCCTCTCAAGTACCAGGCTCCTCCCTCTCGCCCTAAATGGCCACCCACCGTGCTGGCCACACCCACCTGCATGCGTTTCACCATCATCAGCTGCTCCACCAGGGGCTGCATCTCCCCTGTCAGGTTCATGGTGCCCTCAAGCAAGATCAGCGCATGCACGGTGGGGAAGCCAGTCTTGTGCAGCTGCTCTGAGTGCACGGACAGCATGGTGGGGATACTGAGGAGACATACACACCGGGACAGCTTAGGGATTGAAGAGACGTGGAGAACAGACCACATACCCCATCTTCCCATCTCCCCCAGAAACCTAACCTCCTGATAAGTGTGCCGCACTGCTCAGCCTGGCTCCGGAGCTGGGGGTTGCTGAGATTGGCCAGGATCTCCCCGAGCTTTAAAAGACAATGCTCAATGGCAGTCCAGGAGGCTGGTGGAGAAAAAGCAAGGCAGAAACATGCTGGAAAGGAGAAGTAGGGCATGGCCCCAAACTCCTCGACTGTGGCCCTCCCTGGGTGCATGAAACCACGCAGCAAGGCTTTTCTCTGAAGAGGACGTGGAGGCAGGGTCCTGAGGCAGCATGCACTGTTTCTATAAGGGGAACAGGCAGCATGGCATAGAACACCCTAGAAACCACACCAAGGGCCTGACTTCCAGGGACAACACATGACTGACTGGAGACACAAGCAATGGGGAATGGTAGGTGTAGAGTCCAGTGGCCAGGAGTCGCTTCTGGAGTGGGCCACCCCAGGAGGCCAGACTCACAGCAGCAATCACTTCTGCTCTAGGGAAGTTGGCTCTAAACACTTTGCCAATATGGCTTCAGTTTCTGCTCTCTCTCTCCTTTTTTTTTCCAAGACAGGGTTTCTCTGGATTACTTTGGAGGCTGTCCTGGAACTCCCTCTGTAGACCAGGCAGGCCTCAAACTCACAGAAATCCGCCTGCCTCTGCCTCCTCAGTGTTAGGATTAAAGGCGTGTGCCACCAACGCCCAACAAGTTTCTGCTCTCTTAACAGCTTATCCAACTGGGCTAGCCCACTGGCCTTTCTCTTAAATGCCCGCACTCGAGGCCCATAGCACACACTGTGTTTAATTACTTGTCACTTATCCCAGTTACCATTCCAAAGGTCAAATGATAAATGATGGCACGAGCTAGCCAATTAACCTCATGTAGCACAAGGGTAAGAAAAAGACAACCAAGACCTGAGAGCCATTAAGTATCAAATACTTTTCTACCAGTAAACATTTATCAAGTGCTCAAGAAGGCAAGGCACTGCCAACACTAACAAGAAAACAGATGAAGAAAAACTGTCAGTACAGCCCATTTTGACACAGTGATCACTCTCTTTCTGGACTTTCCCCAGACGAAGCAATTTGGAGAAGTAAATAGAGACTAATCCCCTAACAAGCTCTCCAACTGAGCCCTGAAGACATGGTGTCACCCATGTCAATGGGAAACAAAAGGGACCCTTAGGTGGCCCTAGCTATTGGGGCTCAAACAAGACTGTGGCCTCAGGCCCCACTGCAGGAAGACTTCCCTCCCATAGACTGGCCTGTTCTCAGGCTCAGGAAGGTTCCAACACTTAGAGATAACAGCACACAGTCCTGACAGGCACTGAGTTTAACCGAATATTCCAGGTCACACCTGAGTCATCTGCTTCTAGATGCGGAACACGAAGACAGGCCAGAGCGCACGATGTGCCTGTCTCGTCCTTGAATTTCCTCCAGGTGCATGGCACTAGAGTCTTACTCCCCACCAGTGTATAAGCTTGCTGAGGGCAGGGACCCTGCCACATGCTCCTTTGGTAGCCTCCCTCCCCCACCTCCAGCGCCTGCACAGTGCTGGGCACACAAGAATGCTCAGTAAATACCTGTTGGTTGACCGGCTCGGGCGCCACCCTGCCCAAGTCCCTGGGATGTATGCAATGCTTATGGGGAGAGAAAAGGAAGTGGGATGGTTTCAGATCCTTCTAGAAAGAAGTGGGATGGCAACCCTGCCTCTCCCCTCTCAATCAGAGGACCAGCCACAGAAGCAGCAGCAGGCAGGGCGCAGGGGAGTCAGGGGACGTACAGGCCTCCTCTAGTTTGGCGATGTGTAGCAGAGCTCGGTTCTTGGTGCTGCTCAGGGTCTTTTCCAGGCACTGCAGGCACAGGGCAAGCTGCTTCTCCCGGGTGGCTGGGCTGCCAGCTTCCAGTCCTTCCTGGAGCCGCTCTGCGGAAGCTGCTGTACAACGCAGCAGCCAGTGGAGGGCGCTAAGAAGCGCTCGGCACAGCCCAATGCACTCCTCTGCTTTGCCGTGGCAACTACCCAGAAAGGATGAAAATTTGTATCTATTCCAAAAGCTGAAATCCAACCCACACCAATGTTCCCCCAGAGTCTCTGGCACTCCCCTACTAGGGGTTAGAGTTGGAAAGCTGGCAGGATCCTAGTCCAGCCAGCATCCACTAGACAACGATTTAAACCTGCTCTTTCAAAGAGGGAAGAGGCACTTGGTCTTAAAAGACTAGCTAGGGAAGCTGGGGTGGGGGTGGGGGGTGGGAGAAACATGGGAACCCACAGGTGGTCTCAGCCTGTCTCCTAGACCATGGGCTTCTCCTCAGCACTGAAAGAACAGTGGAATGTTCTGAGCTTCCTCACCCATCTCTTACCTGAGTCGATCACAAAACATGTCCATGATATCCAGCAAAGCCTGGACGCACAGGTCCCGGGAAAAGTCATCAAACTGGGAAAGAACAATGGAGAGGATACAACACTGTCCAGTCAACAGCTGTGTGCAGGTCTACTCCTCCTCCCTCCAGCCATGGGCTGCAGACATCCTCTCCATATGGAAATGTGCTCCTAAAATTCCAAGGACCTCCTCCCTCCAGGGGAAGCCTACAAATGCTAAGCAGAGGCATCAGTGCTGCCTGGCAAGCCTCAGGGGACACATGACCAGAGTGGCCAAGGTGGTAGGCCTTGTCTGTTCCCTCCCACAGCTTCTCAGTGGCCATAGTCATACCTTGCTGATAGCTGTGAGCACAGAGGAGTATGACACCATCTAGAAGGAATGGACAGGACAGTCAGACAAGGCATCTCCTTGAGAGGGGCAAACACTGACGCTTAAATTGCCACAGCCCTGAATCCCCAACCCCTTCCAGAGGCTTCCTCAGCTCATTAAAAGACACACGATAATGTCGTGTGCTGTCCTTGTTCCTGCAAATGGCATCCATATAAAGCCAACAGAGAGGACTTTCAAGTACTCGAAAGTATTCCGTTTTGTCTTTTTATGCTATCCCTTGCCAAAAATAAATAAGGTTTAGTTGGCCACTAGTGGGCAGAAGAGCCACCAAGAGTGAAGGCAATGTTGCTTTACTTCTATAACCTTTTGTGTAAGAGAGAAGTGGACCAAACTCAGCCTCAGGCCAGCAAGGCAGGGATGACAAGTGTGACCCTGCTGAACCAAAGACATACTTCAGTGGTCAGTGCCGGCCTAGAGTCAATCCGAAGCACAGAGCTGTGTGTGAGCATGTACATTAGATCTCCACACTAACTGGACCCATTGCTGCTTCTGTCAAGACTGAGGGTGCAGCTGAGCAGTAAAGCGCCCCAGAGTACAGGTGAGCCAGTCCCAGGCTTCAAGCTCCTGCACCAGAAAAATGACACATACCGGTGGCCCTGAAGGCACAGCGACAGCCTCGCATTCTACTTGGGAGGCTAAGACTGGGGAAACACTGAACCTCTAAGCTTGAGATCAGTCCGAACATCATAGCAAAACCTCGAGTCAACAAAAACGGGTATGTGTTATTTGGGCAAGGAGGAGTGACAATATCTTTAACATTGAACAGGAGGAGGCTACTGCCTTCATTCGATCAAGGAATCACTTTATTAGGTGATCGCCACAATTCTGATGTTCGTAGAATGACCAAATTAAAACAGATCCTTAAATTAGCACTTCCCAAAGCTGCACTAACAAAAGTTAAATAAAATGGCAGACACCTGCAAAGCCAGCACTCAGGAGGACTGCTATAAAGGTCAGAGCCAGCCTGGACTACAGAGTAAATACCAAGCCAGCCTGGGCTACAAAGTGAGTTCCAGGACACAGAAACTATCGTGAGAAACAAACAGAACACATACACACATCCTCGCTGTAAGACAGCTCAAAGCCATAATGTATTTATAATCAGTGAGAGACAATTCAGTGGGTAAAGACCCCTGCTGCCAAACCTGATGACCTGAGATCAATCCCCAGAGCCCACAGCTGGAAGAGCTGACTCCACCAACTTGTTCTCCGAGCTCCACACATGCACCCTGGCACATATCCCCCTTCCCCACAGTGCACAAGCAACAGTCTTCAAAGTTATTTCATCATGAGGTCTCATTTAACTAGCATTTCCAAAATACATTTCTAGAAATTCTTCCTGGAAAGTAAATTCCCTGCAGAAAGAGATGATATTAAATTCATATCTGTTTCCCTAGCACCAGGCCGTGGGCCTTGTCCCCCGGTAGTTTTCATTGTTTCAGGTAACTGAATGGTATTAATGAGGCACAATCTGAAAACTTTTGACCTTGTAACATATTTCTGTCAGTAAAATACATTCACCACCGTAGAGAACCAGTTTGAAAGGAATCATTTGTTCTGAGTGAATTTAAATTCTTAGCTCAGCAGGTTGTGGGTATGTAGCTCAGTGGTTGAATGCTAGCTTGGCACACATGCGCCCTGGGTTCAATACACAGCAGTGTGAGTAACAATAATAACTGTGTGCTGTGTGCTTGCAGAGTGCGGGCAAGAATCTGGTGTCTCCATCATCTGGACAGACTGGGCCAGACACCTTAAACCGGAGCTCATGGATGAACAGGGACAAAATACAGACAATTAGCAGTCAGAGCCATCCGCAGCAGGACATTCTGTGAAGCCAAAGCCAGTGTCTGACGGTGATCAGAAAGTTGGGAACCTGCCTGGATAGAATGACCATGCCGTTCCAGGCTAGTATTTGTTTATTTATAACCCACGTCCCCATAGCGAGAGTTTGGAGAAGAACTGAATCTTGCTGGATGCCAGCCTGTAGGGGGAGCTGGATGTTTCAACTTAAAAACATAAAAAAAAAAAACATTTTTTAAAAAAAAGGGGGGGGGGGCTCACACAAGGAAAGAAACCCCCAACCAGCTATGTGATGTATGCTCTTAGCAAGGCCATTAGTCAAAATGACAAAATAAATTAACGGCCTTCAGATGATGAATTCTGTACATTTCTTTTAAATATATCAGTTAAGTGCTGCTTTAAACACACCTGAAAGCACTAACCACTGGTGACCTGATTCCAGTCTTAACAATTCTACCAAGTAGACACTGGCTTGGAGCTGACACAGGGCCTCGAGGCTAGAGACTGGAGTAACGGTCTGCTCACATGGCTAGCCCAGGCTGACCTTGCAGCTGTCTAATCCTTTTGCTCCTCTTCATACTCAACACCCCCAACCACTCCTAAGTGCCCTCTCCAGGCTCAGTACCGTACCAAAGGGCCTCTTAACTCTGGAGGAAGAATACATTACTAATTTTGCATAGCACTTGACAGGTCATGGTCTTTCATGTACACTCTACTTCAGCCTTTCTCCTTCTTGTCTTTCTCCTGTCAGTGTTTATTATACAGCCTAAGTCTTCTATTATGGAGAGAGCGTCCCACAGACCCCACGCTGCATTTCCATTTAGCCACCCTCTCTGCTCTCCCCACAGACTCGAGTCTCCACCTCCACATGCTCGGCTTGCTTCTTCACACTGTAATCTGTCCTGACCCCTGCATCAATCTTTTCATCACAACCATCAACAAACTCTTGCTGTTAAACCCACAGGCTCTCACTTTTGATGGAACCAGCTTCCTCCTGGCAGCAGGTGACATCATCAAGCACACCCTTGACTTTCAACCTTTCCTTTTCTTATTATCTTAAATGCTCCTGATGGTTTCTTCTCTGCTCTCTTCAGATTGTTTTCTTACATGTGCTCTTGACACATGATTAGGTGCTCAGGGATTTGGCGTGGACCATTTCTCTTGTCCACATTCCCTGAGCAATGTCATTCATGGCAACATCCTCCATTACCATCTGAGTCTAAGGACTTGTTAGGATTTGTCCTCACAGATGAATGTGTGGAAGGGTTAGCTTCCAGCTAGTGGATATAACCCTGAGAGCTGACTGGATTAATCGATACATGGATGACACTACTGATGACACTACTGGAAGGCAGTGGAAACTTCCAGAGGCAGGGCCTAGATGGAGGGAGAGAGATAGGTTTTTAAGAGACTGTATTTTGTACCCAGCCTCCTCCTCCGCTTTTCTTTGCTTCCTAGCTACCAGGACATGAACAACTTTATCCCTGTGCATCCTTCTAGCATGCTATTCAGCCACATCACTGCCTAGAAACTGCAAATCTAGCTAGTTGTTGCCCAAATAAACCCTTCTTTTCTAAGGAGGCTTATGTCCAGAAGTTTGCCACAACAGAAAACGATTATACATTTCTAAAGCAACAGCTCATGTATAGATTCCTGACTTCTAGGCATAAATGCTACCTTTTCAGTCTCCTCGTACAGTCCACACCAGCACCACAAACATAACAAGGCTGGAATCATCTGCTGCCCTCACTTACATCCCAACCCTAGGGACCACTCTGCTTCTTTCTCCTGATGATGCTATCAGTTATCAAGCATCCAGACCAGAGATCCAAACTTCACCTCCGATGTATTCCCTCACTCCCTTCACCTAGTTACATCAGCAAATCCTCTCAATATGACCTCCTAAACCAATGGTTCTCAACTGTCCTAATGCTACAGCCCTTTAATACAATTCTTCATGCTGTGATGATCCCCAACCATAAAATTACTTCATTCCTACTTTGTAACTGTAATTTTGATAGTTATGAATTGTAAATATTTGATATGCACCGTATCTAATATTCAACCCCAAGAGGTCACAACCCACAGGTTGAGAACTACTGTCTTAAACTCTTCTTGAACTCTTTCATCTGCTGCTATGGCCTAAGTTCATGTTGGTGTCACCTCTCACCTAAATGACTAGACTGGCCTAAGTCAAGGACTGGAAAACTACATCTTAAAACCAAATCTGCCTCCTCATTTACATACTGCCTCTCTCTGCTTTCAAGCTGTAGAAACACAACAGTGGCATCAGAGCACAAAGAGGATTGCAGAAGTGAAATAGTTACTATCTAATCATTTAGTCCCTAACAAGAACCAACAAAATGATCAGAGGAAATGGTCCCCCTGCTGTCTGCCTCCATTCCCTTCCACTTGTCCTTCAAGCTGCAGCCAGAGGGGTTCTTCTAGAATTAATACAGAAATTTGAACCTAAAATTTGTTTGTAAGTTGACATGCCTGAAAACAGCCAAGAACCTCTTTTTAAAGACTGTTTTTTATTTGTATGTGTGTGTCTATGTGTATCTCTGTTCTATGTGTGTGTGATGTGTGATGTGTGGTGTGGAGGCCCATGGAGGCCAGAAGAGGGCATCGGATCCCTTAGAGCTGGAGTTAGAGGAAGTTGTGAGCCACTAGACAGGAGTGCTGGGAACCAAACTTTGGTTCTTTGGAAGAGTTAAAAAGTATTCTTCTAATTGATAAAACACTCTCCAATCTCAAGACATGAGTTTTCAAAAAATGAAAATCCTAGGGCTGGAGATGTAGCTTGGTTGGCACAGTGCTGACCTAATGAACATAAAGACCAGCTCATAAAGCTGAGCAAAGAGGCTCCTGCTTGAAATCTTGGCACTTAGGTAGGGGACAACACAGTAAGTCCAAGGCACATTCAACCCCATCTAAAAACAAGAAGAGGAAAAAAAGAAAGAAAACAAAAGCAAAAAAAAAACTAAAGGAGTTTTACCCAGGTATTATATACAGTCTATATTATATATAGGCCAGACATGATGGTGAATGTCTGCAATCCCAGCACTCCCCAAGTACAGACAGAAGGATGAGGCATTTAAAATGTACCTTAGAAAGGATAAGCAGGATAAGTGATGGTACACATTTTTAATCCTAGCACTCAATACTTAAGAGGCAGAGGCAAGCAGATCTCTGAGTTCAACGACAGCCTGGCCTACAGAGAGACCAGGACAGCCAGGGCTACAAAGAAAAACTCTGTCTCAAAACAAACAAACAATAAAAACCCAAAACCAACCAACCAAACAAATGAATTAAAGACAACAGAACAAACCATAGTAATCAAAACAGGAGGTAGCTGCTAAGGCTGGGCTACTAGGTCAGGTTAGAACACTCCCCTAACATGTACAAGGCCTAGCATAATAAATAATACAAACGACAAAACAGTAAAGCACTCGTGCAAAAAAGAACAAATATATCAGGCTCTGTCCATAAGTGAAGCCATGACCAAAGATGGCCTATTTAATAAAGGTGGCTGAGACAAATGCTCATCTACTTGAGAAAATAAAAAGCCTAAATGGTTTATAAAAAGAAGTACAAGAGCTGAAGAGGTGGATCAGAAGCTAAGAGTAAGAGCACTCACTGGCTGCTCCTCCAGAGGTCCTGAGTTCAATTCCCAGCAACCACGGTGGTTCACAGCCATCTAAAATAGGATCTGGTGCCCTCTTCTGATGTAAAGGTATGCATGCAGCTAGAGCACCTTTAAAAAAAATACACCTTTAAAAAAATGTTGGCAGAAACAAGCAGGGTGTGGTGGTGGTGCATGCTTTAATCCTAAGTCTGAAGCAGGCTCTCAGCTACACAGGGAGTTTGAGACCAGGCTCTGTGAGAGTGTCCCAAGAAATAAAAACAAATAAACAACAACAAAAGTAATAAGTAAACAGTGCAGAGGTCAGTTGTGGCAGCTCCTACCTATAACCCCAGAACTTGGGAGAATGAAGCAAGAGGATCACTGCAAGTTCCAGGTGGCCTGGGTTACAATACCATGAGACTCTGCCCACCCCCCAAAAAAACAAGTTAAAAAACAAATTTAAAACATTTTAATGTGACCAGGCTTTGGTGGCAACTCTGGAAGCAGGGGCAGACAGTTCCAGGACAGCCAGTACTGTTACAAAGAGAAACCCTGTCTCAAAAATAGAAAGGAAAAGAGGAAGAAAGGAAGGAAGAAAGGAAGGAAGGAAGGAAGGAAGGAAGGAAGGAAGGAAAAAAGGAAAGAAGGAAGGAAGGAAGACTAAGAGACCTAATTTCCTCAAACTCAAAAATCTGCCTCCCAAGTGCTGGAACTAAAAGCATGTGCCAGCACTACCCAGCCAGAAATTACAATTTTTTAAGTCTCTTTCCTAGAGGTATTTCCCACAAATGCAGGTAAATGTGTAAAAGGATGTTCCATGATACAATGTTTACTGTGGTAGAAACAAATTATAAGCAACTTAAATTATAATAAACAGGGAACATTACACAACAGTTTAAAAGAGCATGATGTGGGGAAACTTCAGTAAGTCCTGAGTGCTATCAGGGCAGACACACTGCCAGGGGGAAGAGAAGTGCCAGCAATGGCATTCCCAGCTGAGGAACCCTGCTCCCATCCAACGTTCCTAACACAGCACATACCAAAGGGTTATATTTCATGGGATCCACACCTGGCAAATTTGTTGACATAAGTGATTGATTTGGTAGCTGTGGGAAAGGAGACGGAACAAAAAGGGAAGGGGAGTCTCCAGGAGAATGGAAATGTCTTGCCCGTCTGCTGTATTTTGGACATTGGTGACATGAGTACATAGGACTGGTAATAAGTAAGTAAATGCAGGGCTGGTGGGAGGAATGGAAGGACGGGAGGGGAAAGGAACCAGGATTGGTATGTAAAATAAGGTTGTTTTTAATTTAAATAAAAATTAATAAATTAAATAAATAGTAAGTACTGAATACCTGGGCTTTTTAGGGCTGGGCTGAGACTGGATGGTACACTGCTTGTTTACATGCACAAGGCCCTGGGTTCCACCCTCAGAGCCCACCCAAAGAACACACACCAGCCACAGGGCGTTGGTGGCACACGCCTTTAGTCCCAGCAGTAGGAGACAGAGGCAGGCGGATCTCTGTGAATTCAAGGCCAGCCTGGTTTACAAGAGCTAGTTCCAGGACAGGCTCCAAAGCAATACAGAGAAACCCTATCTTGAAAAACCAAAAAAAAAAAAAAAAAAAAAAAGAGTATATACATACACAAAATCTGTGCATCTTATCCTAATTTTATACATTTACATATATACACACACAAAAGTTTTCCTCATGCATGTGGTGTGTGTGAATATACATATGTGTGTTCCTGTATGTGCTGGTATCCATGCATTTATGGGACATGCATGCGGAGGCCTGAGGTTGGAGTCTGTGACAGCTCAGACTTGATGCAGGGTCTTTCTACTGAGCACAGAACTCACTGGAAAGGTTCAAATAGCTGCCTATTATTAGCTCAGGACATCTCACTTCTGTCCTGAGACAGAAGCACTGGAGTGACAGGCAGGCTGCCATGCTCACATAGCATTTACTTAGGTTCTGGGATCTGCACTCCAGTCCTCATACTTCCTTACCGACTAGGCACTCTCTCTGCCAACAAAATCTTGTCACACTATTTCTCCTCCTAAACTCCCTACATGATGACTAGCCATTATGGGATAATACACACCCCTCACATTATCACGGGTCCTTTATTATCTGACCTCTACTTCTCTAAACCACTTTCCTAAATCAAGTGTCACAGTCACTTACACTTGTAACCTCCAAATTTGGAAGGCTGAGGCAGAAAGATTGCCATGAGTGTAATGCCAGGCTGAACAAAAGAGACCCTGTCTCAAAACACAAAACAAACCAACAAACAAAAATGCCCCAACAACCCAAAATTGAAATATATCACTCTACTTGAAGTGCTAGCCAGCAGATCTCAAGGTATGATTCACAGAGCTCTTAGGGTCCCTAACACCTTTTTGGAGGGACTTAAAGCCTAAGCTATGGTTAAGATGAGGCTGAGAAATTGACTCAGCAGGTAAATGTTCCTGCTGCCAAGCCTGACAACCCAAGTTTCATACCCAGGACCCACATGGTGGAAGGAAATATGTCCTCTGGCTTCCATGTGTGTGTGATGGTACATACACACACAAGATAAATGTACAAGAATTTTTTCTTTTTATACTAAGGTATAATTCACCTTCTAGCTCACATTTTCTCACAGCTGTGCAGTGGAGTATCCCAGAGATTCAATGACGTGTAATGATATAGTATAGTTAAATGTGGCAACAACTAGACTATCTGTACAACTCAGTCACACAGTTCCAAAAGAACCATTTCGTGATGTTGCAAAAATCATACACAATGCTCCAAAACTGCAGTACATTCCTGTAATCTAGCAAATGGAGGGCTGAGGCAAGAGGATTAGGAATCTGAGGTCAACCTGGATTACATAGTGAGACTGTCTCAAAACAAACAATTATGCATTGGTAAACGATCAGCTCAAAGTACAAAAGGGCCGTTGGGGTTGATCCAGGTGGCAGAGCACTCACCTAGTAAATGTAGCTCTTGGGCTTGACCCCCAGCACAAGAAAAGCGCAAGAGAGACTGTAATTTTGTACAAAGTCATCTATGATGGAGCTCATAGTACCTATTAAAGTTTAGTATGGTAACAAAGAAGAAACCCAGGTGTGATGGGTACCTGTTAAAATTTAGTATAGTAACAAAGAATAAGCCCAGGCATGATGGCACACACCTTTAACCCCAGCACTTGGAAAGCAGAGGCAGGTGGATCTCTGATTTGAGGCCAGCCTGGCATACACAGTAAGTTCTAGGACAGCCAGAGCTGCAAGGAGAAACTTAGTCTTGGAAAAAAACAAAAACAAAAAGTAACAAAGAACATCCACCTATCCAAAAAGCTTATTGGAATATCTCTCCTATGCTGGCTGGCAGAAGGGTCTGATGAGTATGTGTGCCTGTGGCGCATGCCTAATGACCAAACCTGAGTTCCATCTGTAGAATTCATGGTAAAAGGAAAAAAAAAATCAACTCCTGAAGGTTGTCTTCTGACTGCCACACAGCTGCAATGTTATTATACACTCACACATCTATACACAAACAACACCAATAAATAAAAGTTAAATTTATTCTTAAAATAGTACTTCCTTGCTGGTCATTGGTGGGGCATACCTTTAATCCCAGTACTTGGTTAACAGAGACAAGCAGATTTCTGAGTTTGAAGCCAGCCTGGTCTATACAGAGTGAGTTCTTGGGCAGTCAGGGCAAAACAGAGAAACCCTATCTTAGAAAAAAAAAAAAGTTCTTCCTTTTCAAATCAAATGTTTGACATGTCAAATGAAGTCAGGTTTTTGTTATATGTCAAGAAAGACAGCCTTATTGCAAAGACTGAATGCAGAAGTACGTGAGAGAATTTAGCAACCTTTTTTTTTTTTTTAATGGTTTTTCAAGACAGGGTTTCTCTCTATAATAGTCCTGGAACTCACTTTGTAGACCAGGCTGGCCTCAAACTCACTGTCTGCCTCTGCCTCCCAGGTGCTGGCATTAAAGGTACATCTGGCCTTTTAGTGTTATCTTAAAATTTATACCTCTCTCTCTGAGGATGACCTCAAACTCATTATGTATCCACAGATAACCTTGAACTTCTGACCATCTTCCCTCTACCTATAAAATGCTCAGGTTGCAGGCTCATCATGCCAGGACCTTGGTGCACGCTTTTGATCACAGAATTTGAGGCAGAGGCAGTGTATTTTCTATGTATTCAAGGTCAGTCTAATTTACACAGTGAGTTTGAACCTAGCCAGGACTACATAGAGAATCCCTGTCTCAAAAATCAAAAACAAAACCCCCAGGTCCATGCTTAGCAAGCACCACATCCCTACCTCTAGACGAGTAAGCCTTGCATTTCTGCTTTAATTCCTATGATATCAGGTATGTGTACCATGCACATACACAGAACCTCTGTGTAGAGCCCAGCTCTGCTGCAATAATGCCACATTAACTTCAGCTCTTTTGGGTGTCACGGATGGGACCCAGGGCCTTCCTTGTACATGCTAGGCAAATGCTTTACCCATGAACTATATTTCCAGCCCTTACTTTCAGTGACAAATGTCTTATGATCTCTCCTTCCAACCCTGTGTATACTTTTCCTCCCTGTTTTCACTCTCATTAGTCTGTGTGGCTAATGCCAACTCAACACTGAGAGGTCTGTTTAAATGGGTCTGGAGAGATGGCCAGAGGTTAGCACTTGACTGCTCTTCCAGAGGACCTGGGTTTGATTCCCAGCACCCACATGGCAACCTACTGTTACTGTCTGTAACTCTAGTCTCAAGGGGGCCAATGCCCTTCCCTGGCTTCTACAGGCACTGCCTGAACATGGTCGCACAGACATAATATAGGCAAACACCCATGCACATTAAGTAATAAAATGAAAAAATCTTTTTAAAAAGTTACTTCCTCTAGAAAATGTCCCCTGACTGCTCAGAAAGGTCTAGGCATCACATCCATGCCCTCCTTCCATTGTTTCCATACTAGGCCCTAAACATATCATAAATCCATCCTATCAATGATTAGTGAAGTCTGTATCACCTTCTACATCTCTTGTGTACTAGGACCCAATCCCCAGGGGATTTGTCCAAAATACTGGGGTAGGGCTCAATGGTCGAGCACTTGCCTAACACATCCAGGTCTTAGGAATTAAAGTCCATCCTGGGCTACATAAGACATTGTCTCAAAAATAGAAACAAGGGGCTTTCCAGAAGGTTCAGCAGGTAAAGGTGCTTAGCATGCAATCCTGATGACCTGAGTTCAAATCCCCAGAGAATCTATATGAAGGTGGGAAGAACAAAACTGTCTTCTAACTTCCACCTGCATTCTGTAGCACCCCCCCATAATTTTATAAATAAGTTTTAATTGTAAATGTATATGGAAAGAGCAAATGAATGTGTAATGGTCATCACAAAGACAAAGTGTTCCCTTTATAAGACAATAAGAACTGAAAACTGTTCTGCAAAAAGCCAGGGTATGGGAATGTTTACCTGGGAACTAATGGCGTACTTCAGGTAGGACAGGATGAGAGGATTGGGGGACGGTCCAATCATGGCCTGCTCCAGAAGTGCTTCTGCAGGGGGAATTAAAGACAGGCTAAGTGGTTAGAGCTTTGGGGGGGGGGGAGACTTTACCCCTCCCATCCGTCCTTCCTCATTGTACTGGACACCTGCTAAGTTGAGAATGTCCCAGGTGGCTCCTCTAGGAAAGAATTTCTTCATGTTGATTGCCCATTGGTAGTCACTCCATCGCTCTTTCCAGGCTTGTAAAATGGCTTGCTTCAGGTTCACCACCTTCATGATTTCACTCCAAAGAGGCGAGACCGGTGGCGCGGTGGGAGTTTAAAATTGGAACGAGGGGAGAGATGGGGTTCTGAGGAAAATCACAAGGGAGAGGTAAATAGAAGGGGAAATCGGCAAGACTTAGGCGAGACAGAAAAACTAGACAGAGTAGAAATGAAGGAGGCAAGGTAGAGATTCTGTCGCACTCTCCCCTTCTGAGCAATCGTTCTGAATTGGGACAGGAGTGTGTCAAACCGGCAAGTCCAAAGCCCGAAAGAGAGCAGGAAGGGGTTAAGCCCTTCGCTCTAGCTGTGCCCCTCACTACTACCACCCAATACCCAGATCTACCCATTCCCATTTCCTCTACCTTCCTCAGCCCTGAAGCTGTAATTCTCCCCTTTCTTTCATTCACCACCTCCCAAAATTTAAGCCTACCGGAAAACCGAGCTCTACATCGTAGGCAGCGCCATCTTGGCACCTATTAAGGAACTCACTTTCTATTGGCCCGCGTTAACAGACACCGACCAATAGAAACGTAGCGAGAGGCAAATCCTGCCACAGTACCTTCTGGGAAATGTAGTTCCTTAAGACTTGTCTACGCCTACAAGCAAGCAAAAGCATTAGTGTTAATTGGTTCTGGTGGGTTTTCTCTGAGATTATCCAGAGAGCTGAGGTATGTTGGTACCAGGAGACTCAGGGTCTAGGGAAGAAACACTCTGTCTCTCAATATCGTAGCCATCTATCTATACCTTCAATCATTCTGATACTCTACTTATTCCCCTGTAACAAAACACAGCAAGGGTGTTATGTGTTATATACGCAATGTGTTTTAACCTGGCTTCTGTTGGGTTTTTGGGTTTTGTTCTCCAAATCCCCTGTTGCCATTAAAGGTCTCATTTCACATTTCTATTCCAAAAAAGACATTAAAGTGTGCCTAGTTGCACATACCACCATTTCACTCCAAAATCTGACAATGCTCTCAGAATCCCCTGATCCTGACTACTGTAAGGAAATAAGGAAAAACTAAAGCCGGGCGTGGTGTCGCAGGCCTTTAATCCCAGCCCTTGGGAGGCAGAGGCAGGCTGATCTCTGAATTCGAGGCTAGCCTGGTCTACCGAGTAAGCTCCAGGACAGCCAGGGTACACAGAGAAACCCTGTTTGGAAAAAAACAAAACACAAAGGAAGAAACAGAGGTTAACTTTTTTGTATGACTCAAAAACTGTTTAAGAAAGCCTAGGGAACCAGGCAGTGGTGGCACATGCCTTTAATCCCAGCACTCAGTGGCAGAGGCAGGCAGATCTCTGTGGTTTCGAGGCCATCCTGGTCTTCAGAGCAAGTGCCAGGATAAGCTCCATAGCTACACAGAGAAACAAAGAAGGCCCAGGAAAACAAAATGTAGCTACTACAGTGGGTGAGACCACCTTGTAAAACACACTTGGAAACCCCTAACCAGTGTTTTATTACTCCACTTTTTCTTGGCTCCCAATCTCAGATCCTGAGGAGACTGATAACTCAACCTGTTGCTTCACACAGTCTCCAACAACTCCCTTCAGTCCCACCCTCCTTTTCATACAGCTATTCAGACACTGAACTACATTCCCTAATCCAAGCTTTTGAATGAAAATCAGGATCAAGCTTGAGAAAGCAACCCATGAAGGCTCTAAAAATGGTCTTGTAGACATTTAGTAGGAGACTGATAGGAGCCGGAATCCCTGGAACACAATATAAACTGGGAGAGGATGGTTGGAGTAGGGCTAGATCACATCCTTCTAAGACTGGTCCTGCCTATGGCTTCCCTCCCTCTCTCCAAGCCTCCCCCCGACTCCCTCCCTATTCTGCTCCTTGTGCCTTCCCAGGGGATACTACTGGAGAATAGTATTTATACAAAATAGCTGCCAAGTATGTGTAGCCAAAGCTTCCAAAGCAGAAAAGAAAGAGAACTCAGACTCCTGATTCATAACCTTTAGGCTCCCCCCTCCAAACAGACCTGCACTGGATACTATCACAGGCTTCCTTCTCTCCAGTCTCTCATCTAACTGGCTTCTCTCGCTCTATTTTTGACCATTGTAACTCCTTACTCCTTTCTGTTACACAGCCTGATGCCCTACCATCACTGCCATAAATTGTTGCCGGATACAGCTGCTCTTTTCCTATCCCTCATAGCCCAAACTGCTCCTCTTGGAGAGAGGCTGTCAACTCCCTGAGTGTGCCTTATTGAATTAGTGGGTGTTGGGTCCAGCCCATATGGGAGGGGGTGGGGATACTTGGGCCTGAGGAGGCTAGATTCTGAGCTCAAATCCTTCCCTCTGGCACAAAGCCTGGCAGATTCAGAGAGGGAGGGTGTTCCTCCTCCACACTTCATAATGATGAGAGGCAGCTTTTGGTACTAAGCCATCTGCCTTCCCTGGCCCCCTACTCCTCACCAGAAGCCCATTCTTTAGGCTTGGCAGGGTTTCCCTCAAGGACTCAACTGTATGGACAGGGACTTCCAAAGCTCTGGGCAAGGGCTATCATTGACCTCTCTACTTTTTCCCTATCCGACCTCCTTCCTCCCGAGAGCTCTCTTAAGCTTTCAGAATTACCTACCACACAGGGAAGACTCCATGATGATGCTCCCATGAATGAGAGAAAAGACGCTGCGCGTCCCTTTGCGGTACGTGGAAACTGTCCCCACCTCCTCTCAAGTTCTTCCTACCCGCCCCACCCCCCTTTGTTCACTGCACTGTCGGACGGAAGCTGGGCTTCCACTTCCTAACTCTGAGCCTCAGGGTCTTTACCATTTACTAACTTATTTGATTATTTGTTTATGGTGTGTGGGTGGGTGGGTGTGGGTGGATGGGTTCTTATACACATGTGGAAGCAAGAGGAGTCATCTCTAATCGTTTTCTCCACCCATTTTGTTTGAGACAGAGTCTGCCACTGAACCTGGAGCTCGCCCCATTATTTCAGCTAGATAGCTGGCTAGTGAGCTCCAGGAATCCAACGTTTTTCCTACCACCACTCCCCAACACTGAGGCTATAGATGTGCACCCTGGTACTGAGCATCCAAACTTATGTCCTTATATTTACACAGCAAGCACTTTACTGACTGAGCTTACCTTCCTGTCCCTTTTTAATTTTAATTTTTTTTTGAAACATTGTATGTCTCAGGCTAGCCTGAAACTCAGAGTAAAGCCAGGCTAATGTCAAACTCGTACTCTTGCTTCAACTTCCTGAGTGCTAGAAGTATATGCCTGTACTACCACATCTCCTGTACTAGCAACGTCTCCACCATATTGGCTGGTCTGGCTGAGGGAGAAGTCTAACAGGAGAAGAGGGGCAGGTGAAAGTCAATAGTTAAAATGACATGAAAACGAGGTTTGACTTATTGCTCTTGTAGAGACCTGAATTCAGTTCCCAGCACCCACACAGTGTCTCATAACCATCCATAACTCTGTTCCAGGGGCTATGGCCTCCATAGGCAGCAGACACATGCATACATACATGCAGGCAAAACACCCATTATTTAAAAAAAAAAAGCCTATAAAAGGAATTAACAGGGTTTTGTACCCAAGGGGGAGTGGACATTCCTTATCTAAGCTAATAAAAAATGGATAAGAAAAAGTACCAAGAGCCCAGACCCCAAAACCCAGAAACAGTAAAATAATTTAGAAGCATACAAGGACCAGATAATTTCAGATTCCCTTTTTCTCAGAAACCAAGTCTTGCCCCCCTCCTGAATGAGGTTTGCCTGACTCCTCCTTCATGATCACCAGCTGTGTGAGGAAAAAAAGTCATTCCTATATGCTCATATACACAGCTCCAAACTAGTCCCCAAACTGAAACCTCTGTATTCAAAGACTAGAGAGATGGCTCCACCACGGTTAGGAGCCCTGGATGCTCTTTCAGAGGACCTGGGTACAATTCACAGCACCCACATGGTAGCGCACAATGTCTGTAACTCAGTTCCAGGAGAGCCTACATCCTCTTCTGGCTTCCTAAGGCACTGAACTTAAGTGACACACAAACACACATGCCACCAAGACACCCATACTAATAAAATAATTGAAAGATTTTTTAAGTCAGGCATGGTGGCACTCACCTTTAATCCCAGAACTCAGGAGGCAGAGACAGGTGGATCTCTGAGTTCAAGGCCAACCTGTTCTATACAGTGAGTTCCAGGTCAGCCAGGGATACACAGAGAAACTCTATCAAAACAAAACAAAAGCAAAAACAAAAAAACAATAAATGGCAACAACACAAAGAAACCACCTGCTTCCTATTTATGTAAGGGAGATAATGCAAAGAAGCCTATAGGTGATTATACTTTCCCAACAGCCCTTGGGTTCCCAACACTCTGTCTCTATCTTCTTACTAACCCAGAAATGAGAAAGCAGAATTTGCTCAGGGTTCTTTGTTGTGTTTTGTTTTGTTTTTGAAAAAAGGATTGATTTATTTTTATTTTATGTGTATTGTGTCACCCTTGTATGTATGTGTGTGATATGTGTGCAGAGCCCATGGAGGCCAGAAGAGGGAGACAGAGCCCATGGAACTGGAGTTACAGGCCATTGTAAGTTGCCATGTGGGTGCTGGGAACTGGACCTGGGTCCTCTGAAAGAGCAGCTAGTGATCTTTAGCCCTGGGTTTTGTTGTTTTTGAAATGGAAACTTGCTATGTGTCCCAGGTCAGACTGGTCTCCAGTTCCTTGTCCTCTGGGCTCCCCGAATTGTGATTATTACAGGCATACCTTTCTACAAACCCAGGTAGAAGGGTGGAGTTTGAACCAATCCCTGTAAGTTTGCTAATTCCCTGTAGGATGTCTCCCTCATCCACACTCCTGACAACTGAAGAAAGGAAGGGAGGTGTTGTGATCCTGAGACTGCATTGTTAGGGAAGGGAGGCCAGCCTGCCATTTCCCTTGTAGTAATAATCATCCCTTCAGGCCCCTAAAACCACTCTGCTCCCTACTTGTATACCTGTGTGTCCAAAGGACAAGCCTGGGGTGTCCTTCCTTGGGCTCTGTGCCTTTATCTGCTCTTAGGGTCTCTCACTGGCTTGGAACCCCCAGGGATCTACCCATCTCTGTCTCCCCAGCACTAGGATTACAATTTCTTGCCACCGCACCCAACTTTGTTGTTTGTTTGTTTGTTTGAAATGGGGTCTCTGTGTAGACCAAATCTGACCTCAAACTCTCAGAAATCTGCTTGCCTCCGTTCCTGAGGTCTGGATTTAAGATGTACACCAGGACACCCAGATGACACCCAGCTTTTTATATGAGTTCTGGGGATGGGACTAAGTGCCTCATGATTACAAAGCTACAGTTTGCTGACTGTGTCTTATATTCTTGACCTCCATGCAGACTATGAAGTCCCCTCCTCTAACTGGAGAGGGAGGGCTGCAGGGTGACAAGCCCTACACTCTGATGGTAAATACCAGCCTCCGCCCCATCCTTTCTCTCCTGTTGGCAAAGGCAGGATGAGGAGATTCTGGGAAAAATGAAACCAGAAGGTGGGAACATTTGGAGGAGTCAATGCTTGGCACACATTAAATGTTTTTTTTTAAAGTCAAATGAGGGGCTGGAGAGATGGCTCAGTAGTTAAAAGCACTGGCTGCTTATTGCTAAACCTCCTTCCCAGGAGATGTCTATCTTTTCTTTTAAGGTCTCAATGATAGACCGAGGCACAGTTCTACCAAGGTTCACTCTAGGGAAGGAACCAATGAGTTTACTGGACTTCCTTACAAAGCACAAGTGAAGGTTTACTTATGGGGTGTGGTGCACCTTCCCCACAGGCCACACCTGAAGGCCTTTATCCAGTAGACTTGAGGGTTCCCCCATAGCTGAATAGATGGAGCTAAGCACAGCAGTCACACATATGTACTCTAGCCCTTGCTGGAGATGGCTTGCAATCAAGGCGGCACTTTATGTAAGGAATGGTAGGGACTAGCTGGATGCTCAGGGAAGGGTCCTGTGACCCTCCACATCCCTCCCAAGGGGGTGTAAAACAAGTCCAGCTGAGATGATCTTGTTGCAATGGGGCATAGCTGAACACCCCAAGATGGCAGTTGTTTGGCTCAGAGGATAGTCATCTACAACACTGCTGGTCCAGAGGATCGAAGTTTGATTCCCAGTACCCACTTGCTGACTAACAACCACAGCCTTGAGGGATTTGAGGCTCTCTTCCGGTCTCTTCAGGCAACAGAAATGAGGTACACAGACATGAATGCAAGTAAAAACACCCATATAAATATAATAATCTGGGGGCTGGAGAGATAGCTCAGTGGTTAAGAGCACCAGCTGCTCTTCTAGAAGACCTGGGTTCAATTCCCAGCACCCACATGGCAGCTCACAACTGCCTACAACTCTAGTTCCAGGGGACCTGACACTTATGGAAAAACACCAAAGTACATAAAATAAAGTTATATTTTAAAAAATTAAATAAAACAATTTTTTAAAAAATTAAATTAACACTCATGAGACATAGGCAAGTAGATCTATGAGTCTGAGGTCAGCCTGATCTACATAGTGAGTTTCAGGACAGCCAGGAGTGGTTACAAGCAAGACTCTGACTCAAAAATAAAATCAAAAGGAAAGGAAGAAAGCCAAATGAATGAAACCTTGAGAGACAACCCAGAGAAAGCATTTGCCTATTTATTTATTTATCTATGTATTTATTTATTTATTTATTTATTTATTTATTTATTTATTTATTTATTTTTTTTGAAGATATGGTTTCTCTATGTAGCCTGGGCTGACTTGGAATTTACTATGGAGACCCAGTTGGCCTTGAACTAGGAGATCTTCTTGCTTCTGCCAGTTGTGTGCTCGAATTAAATGCATGGCTCCTTTTTCTTAAACAAAACATTTATGTGTATCTGTGTTCACACATATACATAGGGAGGTCAGAGGACAGACAGGAATCAATGGTCTCCTTCTGCCGTGTGAGTCTCAGGGATTGAACTCATGTCCTTGGGTTTGGCAGCAAGACCCTTTACTCCATCTCACTGACCCATTTCTATTTCTTGCTTTGTTTGTTCAATTTTACTTTATGTGTTATGAGCATTTTGTCTGCATGTCTGCATGTATGTACACCACATGTATGTCTGGTGCCCTCTGAGATTCAGAAGATGGTGTTAGATCTCCTGGGATTATGGATGATTCTAAGCCACCATGTGGATCCTGGGAACCAAACCCAGATCCTCCACAAAAGCAGTAAGTGCATTTAACCATGAGCCACCTCTCCAGTACTTCCAACACTTCTTAATTAAGAGAGCATTAAGGGGGGGAAGCTTTTGGGTTTAGGTTCTCCTAACTGGTGGTACTTGAATTTCCTTGGCTTTCTGTACATCGCACCCCCAACAAATGGGGCTTTTCAGATCCAAGATCTGATGGAGACCTCCTCTCTTCCTGACAACACTTTGTAAGTTCCAGATGAGATGCAACAATGGGAATGCAGCTTGGTGGTGAAGTATGTGCTTATGCTTTGCAGGCTTTGAGTTTGACCCCCAAACAACAAATAAAGATGAAATATGGAGGGCAGTTACTGAGGTCTGGGCTAGCTGGCTGCTGGGCTGACTGGCAGAAGGGCGTGTTCCCTCCTTCCCCAAATTGGGAGGGATCTACATGCTTCCTAGCAGAGGTGAAGGATGCTGAGTGGGTTTTGGCTGCCAAGCTTTTGGAGGAAGCTCTGCAGAAAGATATCTCCTGGTTCATAGGGGGTGGAACCTTCAAGAAATCTTGGGGTGCTTCCTAGCAACAGTCTTAGAGGAAGGGGAGGGAGAAGAGGAAAGGAGAGAGGGCGGGGCTTGGGCATGTCTGCTCCCACTGGAGCCCAGAGAACAGGCTGTTCCTCCTGCTTCCTTGGCAACCAAAATCCAAGCCGGAGGGGAGAGGGCTGGCAGAGAGAGCCCCTAGGAGGGTCTTTAACTATCTCAGGCATGCTTCACCTTCTGTCTTTCCCCATAGGTGAAGGAGGCCCTTGGAGCAGAGATGAGGGGTTAGGAGAGACCAGTGAGATGGGGGGGAGTGTAGTTCATAGCAAAGAGAACCAACGAACGGGAGCTGGTGATAAACTGAATTTGAGTAGAGCTAGAAGCTTCAGGAAACAGGTGGGCAGGATGAGCAGGTGGTAAGAAGGATGACGCAGCACCAGGTCAGGGGCTATAAGCCCAGACCTGGAGTGGATGCTGGCATCTGGTGGGGTGCCAGCTCTGGAGGTAGCATGCCCTTCACTTTGCCCTTGTCTAGGTCTGTTATAGCCCGTATTGGGAACTCAGGGGAAAATGTGAATGGTGAGCCTTTGCTGTTAAGTTCAGTGTGCCCTGCTCTGTCTCTGGCAGGGCTGCTGGAAGGTGGGCTTGCAGGTGTTTCATTTGCTAGATCTCACCTAGGAGTCACCTGGGGTGGGATATAGAGAATTTAAGGAGGTAGCCTCCATCTTTAGAGCCTTTATCAAGACAGATATGGTGGAGAATGACTGAATCGCTAAGCATGGTGGAACATGACTTAATCCTAGGACTCAGCACTTGGGAGACAGAGTCAGGAGGCTCAACAGTTCCAAGCATTTTGGCGGTTAGGGCTACACAGTAAATTAGTAGCAACACCCTGTTAAACAGACCAACAAGGAAAATAAGCAAACAGAAAGCACTCCGGAACATGGAGAGATACAAGAGTACCACTTTCCCATCTGAATTCTCAAAGTCCTTGTCCTGGTCCAGATTATTGCTGAACCACTCGGGCAGAATACAATTGTATTTCTCATACCTTGAGATTATCTCTCAACTCCTCTGATACCCCAGTCTCAAGAGACTTGTTTCCCTATGGGCTTGAGCTTGGCCCCTGAGCTGGTACACTGCCTTGCTCCCCCCGGGTTTCAGTCAAACCTGATTATTGTTGAGGTGGCTTCCATTGGCAGACGGCCACCCTCAGTGCACTGACTGCCTCCTGCTTTAAGCTGCAGCTGTTGCATGTCCCCCGGGAGCCAGGACTGAACAGGTTCATTTATTGCATGCTGACTCTGCACACTGCAGCCTCAATTCCCCATTGCAGCTACCACTGTACAGTGCAGGCTTCCTTCAACCAGTGGGTGTGTGTGTGTGTGTGTGTGTGTGTGTGTGTGTGTGTGTGTGTGTGTGGTGTCCCATCACCAATAACTGTTGCCTTCCACTTTACTCTTCCTCATCCCAGTTATCTTTCTCTTCCGTTTTGTATCATGATGGAGCCCCAAGAGAGGAATTCTCCCTTCTCCACATGCATTGCAAACCCTTAAAATCCCTCGTAAGACAAGTGGCTTCGTGGCTCAGGGTATAGGTGGCTGAGACTAAGATAAGCAAGGGCAGCCCAACTTGGATAGACTGTTGGTCAGCATCCCACTCAGCAAACGATTCCATCCAGCTTAAACTGAACGGTTAGAAGAGCAGCTCCCCTGACACACTCACTGGCTCCTCCCCAAGAGCTCGCTGGGGAGGCAGGGCTCCGCCCTGGGAGCCGTGGGAAGGCTATGGCCCCCGCTGGTAAAACTGGGCTAATGACAGCGGGGGAACCGGCGGGGCCAGAGGGGGGTGCTAAGGTAATTAGACCTCTGCCTGGCGGTAGTAGATCCCGAGATGAAAGGGGCTCTGGCGTCACTGACAGGGTTTTATGTCCATGAATGCAGAGGGGTGTGTGTGTGTGTGTGTGTGTGTGTGTGTGTGTGTGTGTGTGTACGCGCGCGCGTGTAGTTGGAGCACGTGCGTGCGCGTGCGCGCGCAGGGGTCCGGAACTGGCATGGAGACCTCTCCTTTGAGAAAATGAGTCCATCTATTTGCAGCCATTCTGCTCCTTACGTTGGCCCTGGAACCATTTGTATTTTGATGGTACAAACATGAGAGGAGATCCTACCTTTCTTGAGGGAGATGAGGGACAGTAGCGAGTCCTGCCCACCCCCTTCCCCAAGCTTAGCACCGGCTGTATATTGTTAGGGAATGGCTGGTGGGCAGTGAGCGAATGGAAAGAGCTTCTATGAAGAACAGAAACGTTTGCAAGAGGAAGCAGTGAATCCAGCATTAATGTTAGAAATGAGAAAGAAGGCATAACGAAGAATGAGACTCCTAAAGGGTTAAAAAATAAGATGGTCGAAGTTAGGAAGATTTCAGAAGTTACCTGTCCAACACTTGGATTTTAAGCTCTAACCCTGGCAGCTGTGATTTGTTCAAGGTCACACAGATAGTTGCTTGGAGAGAAGGGACCCGAACTCTGAGACAAACTATCCCTAGCGTTTGGTATTTGGATTTTCTCCCGGATTTATAAGGTGCAGAGAGCGCCCCGAAACTTCCCCTCTACCCCAGGGTGCAAACCAGAAAACCCCCAATTCTCCCAGCGAGTAAAAGCTATTTTTTTTTTTAATTGACATCTTTCCCAAAATGTGTCACAGAGCATCGCTCCCCGACGGAGCCGCAGGGGGTGAAGTGGACGAGTCTGAGCCTGGTAGAGGCCAAGGCAATCGAGGGGCGGCGGGGTGGCCAGTCGGGGTCCCCGGGCGCGGCGCGAGGGGCGGGGGCCGGCGGCTGCAAGGCGGCCTGCAGGGAGCAGCCGCGAGCCGGCCGGGCGCGCGGAGCCCGAGCCCCAGCGGAGCGGGGCGGGGGAGGGAGGAGCCTGAGCGGCCGCCGCCTCTGCCGGAGGAGCCGCGGGGCCGCCACACTCGCCCCCCGCCCCCCCGCGCTCACTCGCACTCACACCCCGGCGCTGGAGGCGGGCGGCCCGGGCCCCACCGGCCCCCCATGGACGCCCCCGGCACGGGGCGCTAAGACCCCCGCGTCGTTGCCCAACTCGGTTCAGCGCGCCAAGCCAAGGTAAGGAGGAGGGAGCGAGGGGGCATTAATATGCAAATGCATCGCGATTGATTATGCAAAGCCACGGGTCTCTGGCCAGCTCGTAGGCGGGCTGGGGGCGCCCAGGGGGTTCCCGTCGCCGACCTTTGCCTTTCCGGGCGCCCGGGTGACCCTGTCACAGCCAGAGAGCTTGCCACTTACACCCTGGGAAAGGGAGGTGCTGTTAAGTGGTCGGTGGGCCCCGGGGTTCGCCCGCGGAGATGGCGTCTGGGCCTCCCCTTCGAGGGCCCGCCCGGCCTCTGTCCGGCCGGTCTGCTGCGCATTCCCGGGCTGGGCCCCGCTGCCTGCCGAGGCTCCCCCGCCCGCCGCGCGGCGGTTTGTTTACGGTGTGCCAGAGCCTGTCGTGTCCCCCCTCCCAACCCCCCAGCCAAAGAGGGCGAATGGCCTTTGCAAAGCTGCCTCCAGCTACGGAGGGCAATGTGGGTGCGGCAGGGCGGGGGGGGGGCTTGCATGGGCTGGGGGGGAGAGTGAAGTCCCTCTCCCCTCCCTGTCTTCCCAGTTGAGCATGGCTTTCTGGTTGCAACACTCCTAATTGCAAAAACGCGGCGGGTGGGGTGGGGGGAATGTGAGCCTGTAGTAGTGGGGGTGTACTCGATGGTCCCTGGATGATTAGGTGAATTGCTGGCCTGCATTGGGGAAGAGAGGAAGGAATGGACCCGAGTGTGTGTGTGTGTGTGTGTGTGTGTGTGTGTGCGCGCTTTTTGCAACGTGTCTCTGGTGCCCCTTTTCTGTGTAGGGCCCTCCCTTGTCCAGTGTGAAAGGAAGGCCTGGGAAGATGTCAAAGGCAATGGAGAGAGAGCCACCCATTTCAGGGACCAGGGGGGGGGCACACAGAAGGAAAGCCAGGGAAATGGGAGCCTGCCCCTGAATGCTGGCTCTGGACCCAGGAGGGGGAGGGGATGAAGGGGACCATTGTCCAAGATGAAGGGGGAGGCAAAGGTGACCTGCAGACACAGATATGCCCACACAGACAACCACATGCACACCCAGGGACACCCAGGCAGATTCAAGGACAGGAGCTGCTGGACACACCCACATGGGGACAAGGGAAGAGGCAGGCTGCCGCTGCATGGTGTAGCTCAGAGGGGTTGGACACACCCACGGGAGACCAAGAGCAGAGACAGCCTGTGCACATACCCACGCACAGGGTCACAGGGAGATGCTGTCACACACAGGGGCAAGGAGGAGTCGTTGTCACTATCGAATGCATGCATGCGTGCACACACACAGCAATTGCACACAGCTGAACAATTACAAAAGACCCTGTCACTCATAAGCACACACGAGCTCACATGTGCCCAGTCATGCAATCATCATTGCTTGCCATGATAGTCACTGTCACTCAGTCAAACAAAAAACACAGCTACACATCAACACATGTGTACACAACTTAGCAACAAGTATTTTCCGGGATTCATCTGTGGAGCTGAGGTTCTGTAGACAATAAAACCTCTGCTACCGAGAAAATCAAATTCATCTGTATAAAAAGACTTTTCTGCATAATGGTGCACAGGATGCATTCCTGATAATATAGTCTCATTAATGGTGCAAAGCATGCATTCCTTATAATATAGTCTCGTTACTGTTGGTTGCTATACCACCCAGTTACTAGATGGCAAGCTCCTTGAGACATGGGAGAACCTTTAGAAGAACCCTGGATCCCACCCAGAGCCTAGCACAGTGTGTGCTCTGTAAACACTTGTTAATTGATTGACTGTGGGAACTCTAGGCACAGGTGCACTCCTTTACACCTAGTCTCACAGGTGCAGGAGCCTTGCACAGGGCTCGGGTGCACAGTCACAGGTCCCACCTGGCAGTGTCCAGATAACCCTTGCAGATAGACACATTGTAGCTAGGGCAGGAATGCGCTTAAAAGCACACAATCACAAAGACTATTCCTTCTGGCGTCTTTCTATCTTCCAGGCTCAGCCACTGTGTAGCAATGGGCTCTCCCCCCCCCTTTAGAGGGACAGAGAAACAAGAGCAAAGTGGGTACAAGGGGGTTCCAGAGGGCCGAGTCATGGGCCTGCAGCAGAGTCCAGTGACTTCTAGCAGCTGGGATTGTCCTGGTTGCTGGGGGAGGGGTGTCTGGGGAAGAGTTGGGAGTGGCTCTCTGGCTGTCTCTCATCCCTAGCTTATAAGCCAGTGGGGATCCGACTGCCCCCTCTAGGGTTTATTTGGCTGGGCCTTTCCTGGGGACCCTTAGTTGAGTGTCTGCCTCCCACTGTGAATCTGCCCCCTTTCTCACCTCTGGCCCTCTTGTCCAAACTTGGAAGCTTTCCTTGGGAGGCCGTATGCTGGAGTGTCTGCGTGAGTGAGGTGTATTTTTGACTTGGAATTTCTCTCTAACTCTGTCTGTCTTTCTGTTGCTGTCTTGGGGTGTCTGACTCTCCTTGTGTCTCTGCCAGTCTCTCTCTCTCTCTCTCTCTCTCTCTCTCTCTCTCTCTCTCTCTCTCTCTCTCTCTGTGTGTGTGTGTGTGTGTGTGTGTGTGTGTGTGTGTTTGTCTCCGTTTCTGCCACTCTTTCTCAGAGCTGGCAGCAACATTCTTCATACTTTTCCAGTTGTTAATGCTCAAATTCGGGCCCTTTGGCCCGCCCAGCCTGCCTCTGGGGTCAGCAAGAGGTTGGGGGTGGGGTGGGGGGTGCTCAGCTGGCTGCTCAGGACATCCTGCCCTTCCTTAATGCTGCAGCTGCAGCTGGCCAGCATGTTTTTGGGGCTGGGGATGGGGAAAGGGAGGGGAGTTGGCTCCCCTGACCCCTCAAGCTGGCAGGCCCAGAGAGGGAACACCAGTTCAGTGGGAGCACTTTAGGTTCAGGCTACAACTCTTTAAGGAGGCCGTGAGGAGGCTCCTCCCCTAACTATTGACTCAGGCGGGAAAACCATGCCCCCCACCACCTTGTGCAGTGACAGGAGTTGGCAGGACCCAGTTGGGTCTGCATTAGGATTCATGATGGCCTTTCTTCACACCCCTGGCAGCTGAGATCTACCTCAGAGATGTCCCAACAGCTGTGTATTTCTGCCCAGCTTCAGGCTTGGTTCTGGGGATATAGTTGTTTAGACTGCCCGTTTTGGGGGGATTGTACCCATACATGAGGACAGAATGTGTGGCTCTTTGAGCAGGGACTATTGGCACAGGAGACCCTGGGCAGGGGGGTGGGAGGGTGGGTGACACCAGTATGCCTATCTATGCTCTCTGTAGCCTTGGCCTGTTTGGATGAGAACATTCTAGTCATGACTCCATCACAGAATACTCATAGACTTCAACAGAAAGGTAAACTGAGGTTTATCACAAGGGATGCATAGCCAGATGAAAGAACAAGGTATTATTCTATCAGGTCGTGTTGCAGATCTTACGTTGTTATGGTTAAAATCAGGATTTGTTTGCTTTGGAGTTCAGCTGCCTAGGTTTGATTCCTAAATGTCTCCTGCCTGGTGTAACTGTGAGAAGACTTTAACTTCCTTCTTGCCTTATCTATAAACTAGAGATGATGATACCTGTCTCTTTTAACTCTTGACATTTATAGTTGTTAAAATATATTAAATGCTTGGGAGGCTGAGGCAGGAGGATCATGAGCAGCCTTTTCTACAGAGAGAATTGGAGGGCAGCCCGAGCTATGGGAGACATTGTCTCCAACAGATAGACACATATACAGTGCTCTAAAATTGCCCGGTTCATAGTCAGATGTAGTGAATGGCACAAGCCTGGATTCCCAGCACTGGCTGGAAAGCCTGAGGAAGGAAACTCAGGAGTTAAAAGCCAGCCTTGGACACAAAGTGAGACTCCCCCAAAATGTGCCTAGTTCACGACGTGAGACCCTGGGACTTCTGGTAAAAGCGCAGTAGAGATTTTGGTGTGTGGAACATTACAGGAATGGGAAGGGAAATGAGTGGGGAACAACGTATGTCCAACCTCCTCACCGTTCACATGCCATCTCTTGCTCACAGGTCTTCCTTTCTTTCCTAAAAAGAACTAAGAGCCCATAGGCCTTAGTTCTCAGCAGGCCTCTCTGCCCCTTCTCTCCTGACCCTTTTAACTTAAAAGGAGCCCTTGGCATCTCAGCCTGGGACACGCTAAAGGCACATGCACGAAAGCCTGGGTGTCACCGCATCTCTCTTGGGACAAAGTCTGAGTGTTGACAATGAGAGAGAGAGAGAGAGAGAGAGAGAGAGAGAGAGAGAGAGAGAGAGAGAGCATGCATGAACAAAAGCAGTGTCGTGTCATCTCAAGCCCAGGAACTCAGGCAGGAGGGCTGCGCCCTTCCTCCTCCTTAGGGTACCATCACCCCAGCTAGGACCTAGTCCTGGCTCACAGATGCCACATTCCCCTGGCACACAGTGGCGACTAGTAAAAAAGGTGGTGGCAGGGAGGGAACTGAGATGCAGAGAAAGGAGCAGCACATAGCACCTGGAGACCCAGGTCTGTCTTGGTGTCCCTTAACTTGGCTGGGGCTCTAAGAATCAGGATCCTTTTTCCCACAGCCCCATTTATTCAGCCCCTGCTCTTCAAGGTGAACTAAGGACAATGAATGGGCCCTGTCGGTTAGTGGAGTGACTTGGAGCCTTTGGTGTGAGATACAGTCTCAATTCCAGCTCTTGTAGCTGCAACAGCACTTAGAGAACTTTGGAGCCTTGTGAGGGGAGGCAGGTGTGGTGTGTGGAAATAATACTGGCTGGGAGTTGGGGGCTGGGTTTTTGCCATTCACCAGTTGTGTAACTTGGGGCCTGGCTTTTTATTATATATTACCCACTTAGGGTAAGGGTCAAGAACATAGTATTAGACGTAGGGCTATAGTTCAGTAGCAGAACACTTGCCTGGCGTGCATGAATTTGATCCCTAACATGGCAGGGAAAAAAAAAAAAAAAAACAAGACACATAAAGCAATATGGTAGCATGTTCAATCTGAATTGTCGCCTGGCATGGGAAACTAGCTGTTCCTGTGGATTCCTCTCTCCTCCCCAGGCTGGCAAATACCAGGCTGAGGATGCACGTGTCACTGGGAACCAGAGACAGTTTCATCTCTCACTGAGACATCTGTGGCTCTCGTGCAGTGGGACACGTGTCATGCATGTCCTTTTGCTTGATAGGCAAGCAATGGGGTACCAATAGGGACCTCTTTCCTGTTTACTCAGAGGGGTCAGAAGTTCACAGGTAGACAGGGAGACAAAATGGATATTATTGTACCCGGAAATACTGCCCTGCACCTTTGCTTTGCAGGTGGGCATTCACCCTCAAGAGAGGGAGTTAGGATTTACAGGTTAGTGCCAGAGGCACAGCCACACCCCCTCAACAGTGGCAGAGGGTGGTGGTTTGGGCCAAGCAGCCACCCACCCTCTCTTCTCCTCCTCCCCTTTCTCTTGCAAGGAAGAGATATGCTCCTGGCTCTGAAGCCCTGGTTGCCTGTTTCATTTTCAATTTAACCAGGCATGGGGAGGAGGAGGGGGCAAGCTTTGGTGACTATCCGCATTTTCATACACATCAGTGAGTGGGTGTGTTGTGCATGCATCCATGTGAGAGTGTTTTGTGCATGTGTGGGCTGGGTAGGGCTCTGAATATCTCCTGGAACGGGTCCTGGAGCCCTGTAGTTCTGCGCATGCGGGATGAATGTGTGAGTCTGCACGTGTCCATGTGTGTGCCTGAGACTCAGCTGCGTTTGCTCTGTCCTCTCTCTCTCTCTCTCTCTCTCTCTCTCTCTCTCTCTCTCTCTCTCTCTCTCACACACACACACACACACACACACACACACACTTATCTCTCTCCCCTCCCACTCCTCCTTCCTTCCTTTTCTATTCTTCCCTCCTTCTGTCTCCCTGTGTCTCCTTTCTTGCTCTCTGCCTCCCTCCCTCTGCCTCTGCCAGTTTTGACTGGGTGGGGGCTAGCTCTTGCCTCTCTGCGGTGCCTAGAAGAACATCCTGCCCTTCTTTCCCCACACCATTCTTTCCCTTCCCAGGTGATGCTCCCTGTGGTGGTGCTTTGGAAGAGGGAAGTGCAGAGGGAGTACCCCCAAGCCTTGTGCCCATGATGCCATCTGCTGCAAGAGTCTTGGCCCCATGGCATTCATGCCTCCAGCATTCAGCTGCCCCAGCTCCCAGCTCCAATTACCCCATTGGCTGGAGATGGGGTGGGGGAGAATACACTATGCCCAGTTTTTTTTTTTGGGGGGGTGTCTCCTAATTCTGCTTTCTTGGTGACTTGGATTTCTTGATGGTTTTTCTGAAGGGAATTGGGAAAGGGGACCTGAAATTCTGTGAGGAATGGGTGTCCAGCCATCCATCACTAAGTATGGAGGCTAGGCATGACCAGGGAGGTGACCTCTAGACCCAGCACCCTTGATGCTTTATGGAATTAACCTGGACTGGGGGAGAGAAGAAGTAGGTGGGTACCGCTACGGGGGAGTGAGGTGGGAATACAGTCTTTGATGTTAATACTGGGCATCTGGCCCAAGACAGGGCTACTGTTTATGTCTTTCTGTCTTTGACCTGCAGGGGGGGATTTCCTGTTATAGTCTTTGTGGTGGTGGTGGGGGGGACGGACAGGGAGGATCCTTTGTTTAAGCAATCCCGTACTGCACATCCCCCACCTAATCCCCCATTCCCTAGTTTTAAGGCCTACAGTAGCTAGGAAATCTGACTTCCGGGTCACTGCTCTTAAGTTCCAGAGTGCTCAAGCAAGATCCCACCCAGAGGTGCTGCTCGTCCCGGTCCCCACCCCCACACCTATAAACTGCGCCTGTGTCTATGTGTACTTCTCCGCCACATCACACCTGCCAAATAGTCCCTGCCTTCCCGCCTTCACTCTTTCCTGGCACTGGGATAGCAGAGAATTGGGTGGGGCAATCCTGCCCAATCCATACCTGAGAACAGAACAAGGTAGGGGTCTGGGGAAGGAGGGGGAAGCCCCAGTCCTAGGGAGGCATCTATCCCCAAACACAGGGTATGTGTTGCCACCACAGGTCCTCAGTGGCCATAGACGCCCCCTAGCCACTGTTAGGTCCGTGCTACTTGTGGAAACCCACATTGGCACCGGGCACGTCGGCACACAGATGCCTGTTTGCCTGTGCATGCCCGTGTGTGTTTGGGCTACAGTGGCCCCCCTGGCCTCTCCACATTACTCTTGATGATTCCATAGCATGGAATCAGGACATCTATGCAGGATGACTGGGAGTTGGGGTGGGGGATTCTTACCCCCATCCCAAGGGGAGAGGGAGGTGTGAACCTACCCACAGCACTATTAATAGCCCACACGCCAGGCCACCAAGAACCAGCTGTCACCGTGGAAACCATTTCTGCTTCCCCCTCCCCCAGCCTCCATGGGGTGGGACTTAGGCAGGGCAGAAGCACCCCCCACCCATCTTTCTTTGTTACTTTCCTTTCTGCCTTTGTCTCGTTCTTTCATCTGCCTCTCTTCCCTTTATCTGTCTCTTCCCATCTCACCCCTTCCTCTCTCATTCTCCTTCTCATTGCTCCCTTCTTCCTTCCCCCCCTACTTCCTTGACACCCTAGCTCTACCCACATCCCTGCCTCATCTCTTTGTTCTTCCTCTATATTTTTCTTTCCCTCTTCCCCATTATCCGCATCACCTTTTCTCCCCTTTACAGCTCCCCACTACAGTGTACATACATGCGTGTGTGTGTGTGTGTGTGTGTGTGTGTGTGTGTGTGTATACCCCTCTGTGTGTGTGTGTGTGTGTGTGTATCTCTCTCTCTCTCTCTGTGTGTGTGTGTGTGTGTGTATATGCCTGTGTGTGTGTGTACCCCCCTCTCTGTGTGTGTGTGTATACCCCTTTCTCTCTCTCTCTCTCTCTCTCTGTATGCCTGTGTGTGTGTGTACCCCCCCCCTGTGTGTGTGTGTGTATGTACCCCCCTCAGTGTGTGTGTGTGTGTGTGTACCCCCCTGTGTGTGTGTGTGTGTGTGTACCTCTGTGTGTGTGTGTGTGTGTGTGTGTGTGTGTGTGCCTGTGTGTGTGTGCCTGTGTGTGTGTGTGTTTGACAAGGATGGCTGAGCTTTCTTCACAGTATTAAGGACAAAGTTCAGGGGCCCCAGGGAGGTAGAGCCATAGCCCCATACAGATGCTCAGAGGCATGCACACTACATGCTGCTAGACGGCTAGGGGCAGAGTCCCTGCTGGCAGTCTCAGGAGTCCTTTGGGCGTTTCCCAGGGATCCACAGAACTGCAGAGTAGGCCAGGCGGCAGTGGGAACGTGGCATAGTGCCCGTGGATGCCGCATTGGCTTCTTGTCCCTGTCCCCCTTTGCAGAATCACTTAAGCTTAATGAAATGCTTCCCCCTCTATGGGCAACTTGCCTACACTGCCACCCAACAGCTCTTATCTGACAAAGAAGGAGTGGGTGGCCAGGCTAGTGGACAGGTGAGTCTTGCTGTCCTGCTGCCCAAATGAATACCCTATAGCTTCGCCCCCTCTGCCTCTTTGGGTCTGACCCCCACCGCCACCCCTTGCGAAGGCTGTGCTAGGAGGGAATGGTAAGCTGAACTCCAGGAAGAGTGGAAAGAGGCTGCCCTTCAGGGTGGTTATCCTTGATGTAACACCCCTGCCCTGCTAACCTTTTCCTGCCTGTAGCTAACACAAGCTCGCGTGGTTCATGCCTTCCTGCATGCGGGGCCTCTGCCTGGGCTCCATGTAGCCTTAGAGGCCCATGTATATCCTTGGAGAGGTTTACAGCTGTCCTCAGGGGTTCTAGACTCTTGCTAGGTGCCAGGCAAGAATGCTGTGAGAAGTGAGGATAGCACCTTGACCCTCTTCCGCTGCCAGGGAATGAATAACCATAACTTGGGCTACACCATCTGACACCAGGGCACATTCAGCTCAGCACAGAGGTGAAGCAGACAAGGACCCTGCCCCTCCCACCGTGGGCATGTGCAAGCCCTTGGTAGTGTCCAGACACATTTGGAGTTAAGGCTGGGCCAGGGAGGAGAGAGGGGAAATAAACCGGGTAGCTTAGCTTGGCACTGCCCCATGTCTGCCTTGTAGCAGCTGGTAGTGGTGGGATGCTGGGGGGAGGGCACCTCAGAGCTCTGGCCTGAGGCAGGAGCTTCCTATGCCACTGGCTCCTGCTGAGATTCCCCGCCAGGCCCTGCCCACAGCCGCTAATACCCATTCCTACACACCCTGGCCTTCTTTGCCTGCCCCCAAGGCCTGTTCCCCAGGGCTGCCCCTCTCTCTGCTTGCCCACTCCTGGGTCTGCCTCCTCCCTTCCCTGGGGGCGCTTGGGCCTCCGGCTGGCGAGTGGATTTTTCCAGCTTCTGTAAACAAGTGGTGGCAGGGTGCCAGGCAGGCAGGAGACAGGCGGGGGCAACACCGCAGCCAGGGTGTGCCAAGCACCGAGGCACAGTTGGGGTGGGGGGGATGGGGAGGGAGACGCCCAGACCCAGAGAGAAAGAGAGAGAGAGAGAGAGAAAGAGAAAAGGAGAGACAGACAGACAGACAGACAGACAGACAGATTAATGAAGCCTTGCCGCGCACAGACAGCAATGGGAACAGACTAGCCTCTATTGTCCAGCCCCCATCCTGCTCCTTGCTGTTACCCCTCTGTTCTAGCTAAGAGCAGTAGGCCCCAGTGCCCAGCCCTGGGCATCCCCACCCACTTCTTCTCCGCCCCCACCTCCACCCCTTAGGGCTGGCTACGCCATTATAAATTTATAACAGGAATTTCTCCACAAGCCAAGAAAAACTTGACCTACTTTCTTGATGGCTCCCTGGGCTACGTCTCCCCACTCATCCACTCCCCCCCAGACTCCTATCCAGCCCCCAGTGCCCAATCCTGGCCTGGGGGTGTCAGAGACAGAATGGGCCCCTTTTCTGTGTTCCTCCTGCTGCCCTGCCCCTGCCAGGGCCCTGCTTTATCTCTGCCCCCTCCTCTCACACCTTATCAGCTCATGGGGGTGGGGCAGGGGCCCAAGGCAAGGTCTCTGGTGCAGCAGCCACGTGATGGAGTTCTATGTGGGGAGCTGTACCCTTTGCCGCCCTTCCATATGCCTGCATCTGCCTATGTGCTCAGACAGGGTACCACAGGCTTGCAGCCAGGATCACAGTGGGCCGCTCAGAGGAAAGGGAGGTGTGGCCGGGTCTAGCACTATCCTGGCTCTAAGGAGCAGAATAAGGCCACCATTGGAGCCAGACTGTGAAGTTGTGAGCTACCTGCTTCCTAGCTGCATAAATTTGAGGGGCTCACCAAGCTCTCTGAGACTTGGTTTCATTTTATTATTTTCCAATGTTTTATATATATATATATATATATATATATATATATATATATATATATATATAAAATTTCACTGGATAGCCTAGGCTTGCCTTGGATTTGTGACAGTCCTCCTGAGTACTGGAACTGTAGGCATACATCATTAAACCTGGCTCCATCTGGAAAAAAATTTTTTTTTGTTTTTAAAGACATGGTCTCTCTCTCTCTCTCTCTCTTCTGAGACAGGGTTTCTTTGTGTGTAGCCCTGGCTGTCCTGAAACTCACTCTGTAGGTCAGACTGGCCTCAAACTCAGAGATCTATCTACCTGCCTCTCGGCCTCTGAGTGCTGGGATTAAAGGTGTGTGCCACCACCACCCAGCTAACTTTGAATTTCTAATCCTCCTGCCTCCAGCTCCCAAGTGCTGGGATGACACACAAGCTGCCTCTCCCATCTGCAGAGTTCTCGAGTCCCCTTCAGACACATCATATCTGCTCAGTCAACATCAACATCTGTTGGTTTTCCTTCCTTTCCCATCCTGGTTAATGGCAGCCAGTCAGCTAAATCAGCTAATTCTCATTCTTAAACTGGACACTGGGACTTGGTGTGAGAGATTTAAGAACCCTTAAAGGGGCCAGGCATGGTGGGGTACACCCTTACTTCCAGTAGCCCCAAAGCAGAGGCAGATGGATTTCTGTACGTTCTAGGACAGCCTGGTATATATAGTGAATCCCAGGCTAGCTAGAGAGGGGCCAGAGTTGGGGTTTCATTAATTCCCTGGAAGTAGAGAGAGACAGTTCTTCTCTGTTGTCTCTCTCCTTTGAGAGTAGACTAGGACCATAAACCAGAGGAAGGGTACTGGCCTCGCATACACAAGGCCCTGGGACCCCCCAGAATTGCTCACCCCCCAAAAGACACTAGTGTGAACATTCATAGTCCCCAATGGTATTCCTGTGCCCCATCCTGCCTTTGTGGGGACTCCCTGCCATACCTGTGCTGCAAACTACTTGTCTCTAATCCCCCCTTGCCCTATAACACTGATAAATCCTAAGAAATCTTGCATAAAGGGTGGTAACAATAGCTAATATTTAATAGGCGCTCATAAAAGGCCAGGCATTTGTTTGAATGCGAGTATTGAGACTTGTTCCCTGCTGCATAGATGACCTCATTCTTTCCCTTCATCCCTCCCTGTGTCTGGGGCCTATGTTGTAGCTCTGCAACTGCACCTGTGATAAAAAGGTTATTCTGGTCCTAGTCCTGGACCTTCCCTCCATGCCCACTGCCATTTTGCTACAGGCCCCGGACAGCTACTAAACATTTCCCCTAACTCTTGCTCACTTTCCCACCCCAATGGCACCTTCTTACCCCTTGCCTTTCTCTCTTCTCTCCACAGATATCTGCAGACAGGACAAGACTCTGAGGACCCTCCCAGCCCCTAACCCACTACTATTCACCAACCCAGCTTGCCCCTACCTCTCCCTCCTGCTACTCCCTGGCCCCTCCCACCACCCGCCCTCACCCCTTTGGGGCGCAGGGCATGGTGTGAAAGGCTGAGTACTGAGGCGGGTACCATGGGTGCTGTGCCCTAGGGCCTGGGTGGCGGGGGGCGGGTGGCCTGTGGGTGTGGGGGGGGCAGTGTGCCCACCCCAGTCTCTTGGCGTGCTGGAGGGCATCCTGGATGGAATTGAAGTGAATGGAACAGAAGCCAAGCAAGGTGGAGTGTGGGTCAGACCCAGAGGAGAACAGGTAATGAATGGGTTTGGCAGCCTGCTTGTACTCACTCAGAGCAACAGGCATGGATAGCTCTCTGGGCTTGAGAGAGCTGGACATGATGGACATGAGGCCAGCAGGCCCGCTGCCTCCTGTTGTCCAGGGGCTGAGGGCATCTGTACATGTCTCAGGGAATAGACACTTGGCTTGACAGTCATTACAGGCACCAGGCATGTGCCCCTTCCTTGGAAGTGCTGGGCAGTCTCAAACACCCCCTTGTCCCCTCTCCATTTTTGTCCTCACTTGAGCGTGTGTGACCCAATGGCCTTGCTTGCCACTTTCTTCTTCTTCCCACCAGTCTGTTCACCATCTGACCACAAACAAGCATGCATGTCCACAAGCCATGGTGCGTATAACATAACATTTCCGGGTACAGGCACCAATAACTATTGGTCACAACCCACACTTATTTTTGGAATCTATTGGAAACCCCACACACTCTTCCTTGTTCATGGTCAAAGGCGGGCACTAGTATGAGGCTCCTCCCAGGAAGTGGAAGTGTGTGTCATGAAGGTTTTATGTACACATGGATGAGGCTTCACCTTGTGCACACAGTAGGGAGGGGTTACCTCTCATCTTCGCTAACCTAGATCAGTCCAGAGGGTGCCTGTCTTCCAGGTCCACTCCAAGTGGCACGGAGCTCTGTCCCATCTGGCATGGTATCCCAGGAGCTGGGTACAGCCTGTGCCTATGGCCAGGGAAATAGTGGGGGCAGGGTGCGCTGGGGAGCCGTGTAGCTAGCTAGCCGTTGTCTAGGAGATCAGATCCCTGAGCCAGAAGGGAAGCTTGGCCAGGCAAAGCCCTTGTGTTCAAGATTGATTCTTTGGAGGAGTAGAAATAGTGGATAGTTTGTGGTTGTGTAGGTGGGACACTGGGTAAGCCCCTTCTCCCAAAGCCATCGTCGTACCATGCTAAGATTGTGAGACAGACTGTCACCATGTACCTGTCACTTGCATCTCCTGTACTTCCCTGCCCAGGCTTATGGGTGAGCCTGCTCTAAGGTCTTGTAAAAAGGTAGGAATGAGGTTCTTAGTCCCTCAGAGTCGAGGCACCCCTTCTCGAACCCTCCCCTCCCCCATGGCTATGTGCCACCTTGTGGCTTTGTGTGGAATTGCATCCAGAGGTTCTGAGTCTGGTGATAGCCAAAGCGCCTGATCAACTGGGACCCAGGTGGCCTGAGTTCGCCTGTACTCACACACTCACACACACACACACAGAAGGCAGGAGGCAAGCCTGACCTTCCAGCCTTGTAGGAACCAGACAGGGATAATCCCCAGGGTGTGTGAAACAGAAGGCTGTCTATGACCGTGACCCTGGCCAAGGTCACTGTGTCAGTGTGTTGGGAGCTGCATCAGGCTGTAGGAGGAGGGGCCCTGCAGCATGTCACACAGGGTGGGTGTGGAAGGTTATACAATCCTTGCATGCGTAGAGGCTTATGTAACCCGTGTGTACTGAGGTTACATAACACATATGTGGGAAATCTGGCAACATATATGTGCTGTGGCTGACAGTTGCTAATAATACCTTGCATGGAGCAGCTCAGGGCCCGTTTCCTGGCTGGTTCCAGTGCTTGGTGTCACAATGCATAAATGGCCTCAGTTTTTTTTGATTTGTTATATGGAGGCTGTGAACAGGGTCAGCATGGGTTATTTAGCATGTGTGCATGGCCTAGAAATTAAGCAACATGTTCCCATGGCAGAGAGGTCCCTGTCCAGGGGGTTCTATAACACATTGACACATCCTAGAAGTCATCTGAGAATGCCCTGAAAATTGCATGAATTTGTAGATCCTAAAGCTTGTTACCATACTTGGGTTTATACCGAAGGCTGGGTAGTTACTCACATGCGTGGGTGTTATGTTGCATATATATATATATTTTTTTCTAAAGGTTACATAGCTTTAAGAATATTCCAAGAAGCATTTCAGCATATTTGACATAAATTGAAAGCTTAACTATGTGAATGTCCTATAGATTGTGGGTGAAATGTATGCGTGGAGGTGGGACTTTAGAACATTGCTTACATGTTAGACGTGTGTATATTTTGGAGTCTCACAACAACACTTGTCTGTGAATGTGTTGGGGCCCTAAGCATAATTTCGGCCCCATTTAAGCCCCTTATCTCTCCCATGCAGCTAGCAGATAGCTAGACACTTTCAAGCTTTGCCAACGAATGTAGGGGTAGGAGGTGGACTAGGGACGTAAGATGGAGATGAGAAGGGACTGTCCAAAGGCTACTCTGTGATTCTTCCCACTTTGCCCCATGCAGTGCCAGGTCACCAGATGGAAAGCGAAAAAGAAAGAACGGCCAATGTTCCCTGAAAACCAGCATGTCAGGTGAGCCTGGCTACACATGCCCCTCTCCCTACCCTCACCCTTACATGGCAAACTTGGCTCCTCCAAGACTAAGCCTGGACCTCCTATGTCTCTAGGGGGAACAGCCTACAGAACATGGGTTGGTTTTGTATGGGGGTGAGAATGGTGATTCAAAATGTATCTTGGCCTTTAAGGAGGAATTAGGTCAGGAAGGGCCTCTTTCACCCCCCTATGACCTCCTCATTGAAGGTTCTACCAGCTTAAGGGTGTCTGTTCTCTTAGGGTGGATGTTTCTTCTCCCAACTCCCTATGCTATTCTGTCACTTAGGTGTAACAGTGGGGCGGGGAGGGGGGAGAGCCCTAGCCAGGCCAGGCACAATGGCACCTACCTGCAGTTAGAGCTGTTTGGGATGCTGACATAGAAGGATCACCTGAACCCAGGGGTTCAAGACCAGCCTGGGCAGGTTCAAGAACAAATAAATACATGGAAGGAGGAGGTGGGAGGGGCACTGAATAGGCAGTCAGAAGGAAGATCCCATATATTTGAAGGGAAAGGGATGGACAATCCCCATCCCCTTACCCCCACCCCCAATAGGTCTCCAGGACTTTTCCTTTCTACTTTGAGATGTAGAATGCTCCTGTGAAGCGGCGCTAAGAGGAGAATGAGAGAGGCAAAGATGGGGGCGGGTACAGAACAGGAGTTCCTCTGCCGGCCTCCACACCATGCCCACTGCCTCCACCCTTTCCCCCTTCCCAGGGTATATCCCTAGTTACCTGGACAAAGACGAGCAGTGTGTCGTGTGTGGGGACAAGGCAACCGGTTATCACTACCGCTGTATCACTTGTGAGGGCTGCAAGGTATGGACAAGCCATCTCCTGCCCCATCCCCGTTGCCCAAACTCCTTTGGGTGTCCACCTGTGGCATGACAAACAGTCTCTGTAAACATGTAATCTAAAGCCTACCTGTTATATCGCTTTTCTCCTCATGCACTTACCCATTCATTTGTTCACTCATACTCCTCTCATATGCCATTTGCCTAACCTCTTTGAGCCTCAGTTTCTTCATGTATGAAATGGGAATAATTATGCTACCTTTATCATAGAGTTAAGGAGGTATTGCTCTAAACCCGGC
Organism: Cricetiscus sungorus; assembly: GCA_030556225.1. NCBI lineage: Eukaryota > Metazoa > Chordata > Mammalia > Rodentia > Cricetidae > Cricetiscus > Cricetiscus sungorus. The sequence continues at coordinate 74,777,461 of JANBXA010000069.1, forward strand.
AGTGCTCTAAATACCTGCAGAGGGGTGGGGAAAGGAGTATGAAAGAGGTAAGAATTATGACTGTGATAGAGTCTTTAAAATAACGCCAAGCACATCCAATCATTTAGTCAAGGCCAGGCATCATCCATCCTTGTAGTATGGTGGTATGCTAGGAATAAGAGGTGAGAAGCCCCATGGTACTGTACACTAGTAATTCCAGCACTTAGGAAACTCATGAAGATCATGAGTTCAAAGCTACCCTAGGATGGATGGATGGACACACACACACACACACACACACACACACACACATATTATTATTATTATTATTATTATTATTATTATTATTATTATTATTATTATTATTATTATTATTATTTCTGGGCTAGCCTCAGCCACATAGGAAGACCCTATCTCAAAAAAAAAAAAAAGTTTGCAGCACAGTAGTGTGATGGGAGATGCCATTCTGTAAATATCTTCAGTAGTGCCCACCTTTAACTCCAGAACCCTGGAGGCACAGGCAATTGATGCCTATGAGTTGAAGCCAGCCTGATCTATATAGTGATGAGGTTGGGCCATCCAGGGCTACACAGTGAGACCCTGTGTCAAAAAACAAAAAGCATGAGAGATACGGGATGTGTCCTACCCTCAAGCTACTTGCAGTCTATCAAAGAAGCAATCTGCAAACAGGAATCAGTGTCTTTCAAAATATGGATCAAGGAGATTTGGCAAGATGGCTGCCTGAGTGTGAGGATGTGAGTTCAAATCCCCAGCTCCCACATAAAAAAACCAAAGATGGCTGGGCATGGGTGCTGCACACCTTTAATCCCAGCACTTGGGAGGCAGAGGCAGGGAGGTCTCTGTGAGTTTGAGGCCAGCCTGGTCTACAGAGCTAGTTCCAGGATGGCAGCATATCTGTGAGGCAGAAACAGGAAGATTCTTGGGGCCTGCTGGCTAGCCAGTCTAGCTGGTCAGTAAGTTCCATAGTGAGACCCTGTGTCAAATACAAAATGAAATCAAAAGGGCAGAGTATGATTGAAGAAGATAATAGATGTTGGCCTCTGGCCTCCACACATACATGCACACATACATGTATACACACACACCACAGGGGGGTATGATTCCTGGGTCACCCACCTACAGCACTAGCTATAATGCAGATTCCCAGCGGCTGCATATGCCCCTACTTAGTCCAGCCCTTATTGTTCTGGAGCCCAGAAATCTGCTTTCCACAGGCACCCCCGGTGATCCCAATGTACCTAAAAAGGTGAGAACCTGTGCTGAGGGGTCATAATGGGGACATAGAAGAAAAGATGACCAAAGATTCTTTCTATCAGAGGGTCAAAGGTCACAAACTTGGAAGAGTCAGATTCAATCTGTTCCAACCTGTGTGGCCTTTTCAGAACCACAACCTCCTGCAAATACAGGTCTTCCCAGAAAGAAACCATTCAAAAGTAGGTGAAACCAGGGATGATGGTGCATGCCTATAGTCCCATATGCAAAAGAGGGAAGCAAAAGAGTCAGCAGTTCAAGACCAGGGGCTGGACTGATGGCTTAGAGGTTAAGAGCACTGGCTGCTCTTCCAGAGGTCCTGACTGCAAGTCTCAGCACCCACATGGTGGCTCACAGCCACCTGTAATGGAATCTGATGCCCTCTGTTGGTGCAAAGGTACACACGTAGATAGAGCACATATATATACACACACACACACACATATATATATCATAAATAAATAAAAAGTTATAAAAGATTTCTTTATTATGTATACAATGGTCTGCCTACAAGTCTGCCTGCCAGAAGAGGGCACTAGATCTCACTATGTATGGTTGTGAGCCATCATGTGGTTGCTGGGAATTGAACTCAGGCTCTCTGGGAGAGCAGCCAGTGGTCTTAACCCCTAAACTATCTCTCCAGCCCATAAATGAGCCTGGGGGGCAGGTAGAGGGAAGGGAGGAAAAGAGGGGGAGAGAAAGTTATAGAATTAGTGTTAGCTTTAGGCTAGCCTGGCCACATAAAACCCTCTCTCAAAAAAACAAAACAAAACAAAAAACCTCTTTTACGCTAGCTCATGGTGGTGGCACACACCTTTAATTCCAGCACTCAGGAGGCAGAGGCCAGTGGATTTCTGAGTTCAAGGCCTGCCTGGTCTACAGAGTGAGTTCTAGGATAACTAGGGCTACACAGAGAAACCCTGTCTCAAAAAAACAAAACAAAACTAAGCAAGACCCTCTCTCCAACCAGCACGCAAAGACATACACACAGTGTGGAAGCCTGAGGTTTCTCCGTTACTGTCAGCCAAACCAAAGCCAGTTGAGATTTCAGACTTCATAGCGATGTTCCTGGAGATAACAGTAACAACCAAGCCAAGAGCAAGGATCTTAGCTTCAAGGACATCTGGGTTCCAGGGGGACATCTCCCAGGGCACCCTACTCTACTTCTACAGTTTGGGGCCACGAATGAGGCCCAGGAGTCTGTATCTTGGTGCAGTAATTTTAATTCACTCCAGCTCTGGACTCTCAGATCTTAATGGCTTCTACAGAAGGCCCGATTCTGGCATTGAGATTAAATGTAACATACATTGAAAGGCACATGCCAAGTGCACACACATAGTAAGGATCAACAGGAATCTGCACATCATGTTGCTATCATCCAGATTCTTCAGGTTTTTACTTTAAAGAGAAAAGACTAAAGCAACAGATTAAAAAAAAAAAAAGAAGAAGAAGAAAAGAAAATTACAAGCTATTAATGTTTCCACTCAGTGCATTTTATTGAATATTGATATTCCTATTTTATAAATCCTGTCTGCACACACACAAAAAAAAGGCAAAACATTGTATATGAGAAGGCTTTTGGGGTCAGCATTGCTTTTAGAGTCATTGAGCAAGCTAGGCAAGATATTAATTGGCCTTTCTAGGGACGGCAACACAGCTCTTTTGGTTGAGTGCTTGCTTAGTGTGCACAAACCCTGAGCTCTATCCTAGCACCACATAAACCAGCTGTGGTGGCACATGCCTGAAATCCTAGCACTCCAGAGGCCAGAAGTTCAAGGTCAGACTTAGCTACATAGTGAGTTTGAGACCAGCTTAGGCTATATGAGACTCTGTCTTGGAAAATATACGATAAAAATTTGAAAATGATTTAAAGTAAACTTCCAAGGCCTCATAACACCCAGTGCTGCCTCCTACACTCACTGTTCTGCCACCCCAGACATTCCTCATCCCTCTGCAGCCTGAGGGTAAAGGGCATGTGTTTCTCAGATCCTTTGGCCTTGTAGGATCCAGCAACCCTGGGCCTACAGTGACATGTGGATGCCAGGTGACACTTGCCTCTTTTGCCTTGCCCTTACTCAGTGAACTGTGTGGTTGGCTCAGGAGAGAAAGCCGTAATGGTACAAACCTGCTCCCTGTGCCCCCACCCTAGGGCTTCTTTCGCCGCACGATCCAGAAGAATCTCCATCCCACCTATTCCTGCAAATATGACAGCTGCTGCGTCATTGACAAGATCACCCGGAATCAGTGCCAGCTTTGCCGCTTTAAGAAGTGCATCGCTGTGGGCATGGCCATGGACTGTAAGAGGCACCCATGGGGCAGTGGACTCAGGCAGCTGCGGTGGGGCGGAGTGCAAGTGTAAGGGTAGCAGCTCCCTTCCTGGGAACCTTCAAGGCAGAGTGATAGCCAATTCAGGTCAGGCTGATTTGGGATCTGGTGCCCTCATCCTAAAGGAAGTGGAATCCCTGTGTAGGCTTGATGCATCTTGCCATTTGAGGACCTTAGCAAGCAAGTTGTTGAATAAAAATTCCTGTGTACCCAGTAGGGTTCCTGCACTTCTGGAAGGCACATCTAAATGAAGAGGGGCCATTTCGTCAACTGTAGGTTGATTGGAAGGGTCAGTTAGCAACTCCTTGTACCGTAGGTCAAACCAGAGCGTGTTATTCCTTGAGCCAGGCTACTTAGAGTTGACTTGGTCCCAGTGATTAAACATGGTTCGTATTGTGCTATTGCTAAGTGATTTGGGAAGTCACTTGACCTTTGTACTAGGACGAGCATTTTCTGAGCATCGTGCAGGGGGGTTGCCATGCAAAGTGTTTTTTGTCTGTCAACAGTGGTTCTAGATGATTCAAAGCGGGTGGCCAAACGCAAGCTGATTGAGCAGAACCGAGAGCGCAGGCGGAAGGAGGAGATGATCCGATCACTGCAGCAGCGACCAGAGCCCACTCCTGAAGAGTGGGATCTGATCCATGTTGCAACAGAGGCCCATCGCAGCACCAATGCCCAGGGCAGCCACTGGAAGCAGAGGCGAAAATTCCTGGTAAAAAAGCATACATACTGAGAGAGAAGAGGCTTGCCTTTCCTGGAAGCCTTCTTGGTTTAATCCAACCCCAAGCTGGCACACTGTACTTGTTGGTAGTTCTGGTTTTCTTTTATATTTTTTGTAATTTATTTATTTTTATTGCACATTGGTATTGTTTTGCCTGCATGTATGTGTAAGGCTGTCAGATCCCACGGAACAGGAGATACAGATAGTTGTAAGCTGCCATATGGGTGCTGGGAATTTAACCCAGGTCCTCTGGAAAAGCAGCCAGTGCTCTTAACTGCTGAGCCATCTCTCCAGCCCCCAGTTCTAGTTTTCTACACCTGTTTACATGCCTTTGCTTTCTGGAGCCTGTCTGTTCCATCCAATGGAGTCCTCCATGAAACTGGGCCTTACCTTCCTGAATTCCAAGGCAGAACTAACACACAGGGGCTGAGGACAGAGTCAACATAACAGTATTTTGGGGTGCCTGCAGGGCTCCAGGCACTGAGTTGAACCCTCGGAGAACTGACTGCTAAGTCGAGGGCCGGATTGAAAGGGGATGGACCGCTGGGGCCTAGCTCCCTGATAGAGTACGCTAAGGGATGGAAAATGCGGGGGCCTAGCTCCCTGATAGAGTATGCTAAGGGATGGAAAATGCGGGGGCCTAGCTCCCTGATAGAGTACGCTAAGGGATGGAAAATGCATTAAGAGAACAAGAGAGCTTTCCAGTGCCAAGCAGATGTGATTGTAAAGGATGGTTGTATGGCTCTGGTCTTACTACTCAGCTGTGCTAGGCTTCTGTCTATGAAATTCTGTCTATGAAGTGCTATGTAGAACAGGTCTTTGGCCTGGTATCATGTTTTCAGTCATTTAGTCATTAATTTATTACAACTTATTACCTACTGTCCTCACTATTATCAGTATTAGCAAATTTGAAGTGCTAGCCCTGGGCTATCCTCTTCCCCCAAATTGAAGCCTTGAGGCTAGAACACAGTCATGTCATGGGACTTTTCCCCCATGCTGCCTTGGAGCTCCCCCTGGTGGCCAGGGAGTCTCAGTGAGCAGCTGAAAGGGGTCCACAGACCCAGCTGACTGACCCTCATCTCTCCCTCTAGCCGGATGACATTGGCCAGTCACCCATTGTCTCCATGCCGGATGGAGACAAGGTAGACCTAGAGGCCTTCAGCGAGTTTACCAAGATCATCACCCCGGCCATCACCCGTGTGGTGGACTTTGCCAAAAAACTGCCCATGTTCTCCGAGGTGAGTGGCAAATGGAAGGAGAGACTTACTAGAGGGAACTTAGGATCACTTTTGAGGTCACACAGCCTCACTGGGTATTCCTCTGATGTTTTCTGGACAGAGGGAATGATTCTGGACAGATATTTAGTGCGTGTACACACACACACACACACACACACACACACACACACACTCACACACACACTCACACACACACTCACACACACACACACATTCACACACACACTCACACACACACTCACACACACTCACACACACACTCATACACACACACTCACACACACACACATTCACACACACACACTCACACACACACACTCACACTCACACTCACACACACACACACACACACACACACTCCTAGAGTGACCATTTTACCTCTCTAGGCAGCATGACTCATTTCTTCATTGTGCAATTGTGCATAGCACGAACTGGAAATAGACTGTTGTATTAGCTGTGGGACCCTGGCCAACTTACCTAATACTCTGTGCTTCAGTGTTTTGACAAGGACTGGAAGAATGATGGGACCTCACTCTTGGGCACAACTGTGGGGTTTAAGTGCCGTAGTACATAGGTGGCATGGCCCAGTAAAGAGGATGGGGAGACTGGGGGGCATGGAGAGGATGTACTGAGTGGCCCTGTTGTTTCCCAGCTGCCTTGCGAAGACCAGATCATCCTCCTGAAGGGGTGCTGCATGGAGATCATGTCCCTGCGGGCAGCCGTCCGCTATGACCCTGAGAGCGATACCCTGACGCTGAGTGGGGAGATGGCGGTTAAGCGTGAGCAGCTCAAGAATGGCGGCCTGGGTGTAGTCTCTGACGCCATCTTTGAACTGGGCAAGTCACTCTCTGCCTTTAACCTGGATGACACGGAAGTGGCTCTGCTGCAGGCTGTGCTGCTAATGTCAACAGGTATCCTGCCATGGCTGAGAGCCCAGAAGCTCTCAGGGGCTCTATTACCTCCCTCCTCTGCCCCCTAGTCCATGCTCTATCATAATTTTATTTTTTAATTATTTTTTTGTCCTCATGTTTGGTCTCCAGACTATTTATTGCTTTGATCTCCAACCTTCTCTCTGTCTCTGTTCTTCCTCTGCCTCTAGTTTTCCTCTCTTCTCAATGCCGTCTCTGTTTCTCTATTCTCCTTATGGATGGCTTCATATCCCCATGTCCCCATGTTCTCAGTGCCCTCCCTGAGTCGCAGTCACTTATTCCTGCTAGGTGGCTGCTCCTACCTGTGTCCCACAGTACTATTTTTTTTTTCACTTTTGTGTGTAAGGGGGGGGCATTTTGAGACAGGGTTTTGAAATTCTGGCTGTCCTGGCGCTCACTCTGTAGACCAGGCTGGCCTCTAACTCAGAGATCCGTCTGCCTCTGCCTCCCGAGTGCTGGGACTAAAGGCGTGCGCCACCAACGCCCGGCCCTTGACCTCTCCTGGCATTTCTGCCTCAATGTCCCTTCATGTTTTCAATGTCCCCACATGTTTTCTCCCGTGTTTGTCTCAGACCCTCAGTATTCATGCCTGCTGCCTTCCCTCCCTGCAGACCGCTCCGGCCTGCTGTGTGTGGACAAGATTGAGAAGAGTCAGGAGGCGTACCTGCTGGCGTTCGAGCACTACGTCAACCACCGCAAACACAACATTCCACACTTCTGGCCCAAGCTGCTGATGAAGGTGACTGACCTCCGCATGATCGGGGCCTGCCACGCCAGCCGCTTCCTCCACATGAAAGTCGAGTGTCCCACCGAACTCTTTCCCCCACTCTTCCTCGAGGTCTTTGAGGATCAGGAAGTCTAAAGCCTCAGGCGGCCAGAGGGTGTGCAGAGCTGGTGGGGAGGGCCCTGGAGAGAAGGGGCAGAGCGGGGGGCTGAGGGAGAACCCCCACCTCTTCTCTCCTTCCTCCCATCCTTGGATAGATGCAGCTCCCATATACCCCTGCACTGCCCAGTCCCCCTCAGAACCTCCAGCCCTCGGACAGGGCAACAAATGAACTTGCTATGAAAGACAGTGTGGGAGGCTGGGGCCTAAGTCCCAGAGTTTCGGGGACCCCAACCTCTAAGAAAATAGGGGAAGGGAGGAAGAAATAAGAGGGACAAGCCATCCTGATTGTAGGGTCAGGAGGAATGAGGCGTAGGGGCAGATGCCCTCCCTCACCCCTATACACACAGGAGAGCCCTGCCAAGTTTCTTGGCCTAGATTTCCCTTCAGGCCACAGGTCTCTACTTCCCCAAATACCTGGGTCCTGGGTACAAAGGACAGTTTGGCTTGGTTCCTCCCCGGAGGCTAAAATGGTAGTCATCATCCTAACCGCACTTTGGAAAGCAAGCGAGGGGAGAATATAAATGAAGAAAAACTAGACAGAAAAGAAAAAAACAAAAAAACAAAAAAAAGACAAAAAAGAGTGTTAGAGAGAGAGAGAGAGAGAGATGATATTAAGTTATTAGCTGAGGCTGGCCCAAGGGGAAGGACCCCCCCTTCCCACCCCCATGCACTTTGAGAGCTGCCCTTCTAACCCCCAGAGAGAAATGCCCCCAGCAGACCTACAAGCTCTGCTGATTAGAGCTGTGAGAAGACACAACAGGGTCCTGGCACCCCCTTGCCTTGCCCACACCCTGTGCCCCTCTGGCACCGTACCCCAGTACTTCCTCTGCTCTCTGCCACTCGTGCCCGCTGAGTTCCATCTACCTCTCGCGCTGGATGCCAGCTGGCCCCTCACCAGCCTGCCCTGTTGCCCACACAGCTCCCCTTTCAAGTGCCCGGCCCCAGGGGCCTCCTGTCTCCCTCCTATACCTTGGCACCCACACACAGGAAAAACTGTAGCCCAGGCTCCTTCTCTCCTCACATCCTGCAGTATTAGCTACAAGCCAGACGCTGCTGCAAGGGGAGGGGGGAGGGGGGACGTGTGTCTCCCAGAACCTCTGCCCCTGTGGGACTCTGTTTCCTGTCTGTTTTCTGGGCTCCCTTTGCCCTCCTTACTCCCACACGTGATGCACTAACCCAGACGCAGGGCAGGTTGGCATGCAGTGGGAGTTTCTATCAGTGGCACTTAGGGGCCCAGGGGAGGAGGCATTTGGCACTCCTCCTGTTTCCTTTGAAGCTCTTTAGGCCAGCCACCCCTCTGCCCCTGGGAACCCTCTCCCCTCTTCTTTTCTAATTCAGGGACTTTGGCTTGAGCCATCTCCCACCCTCTGGTGAGGAGTGCTCTCTCTGTTGGTCTGCACTTGGGTGAGCTGCCCTCCTCCTCCTCCTCCCTTTGGCTACAGCCCACTCCTCTGCAGAGAGAGGGAGGCAGGAGGTGGCCCTCCTGTGAGTGGGAGGGACTGGAGGAGAGGGAGAAAAAGAGCAGACCAGTTGCCCTGGGCTCAGGGCTGCATGTCGGCAGGGATGGATGGGTGGACATAGATGCCCCCCGGAAGCCATGGGGAATGGGGCAGGGGGCGGGGGAGGGGTGCCAGGGCTTCCTGCGCTTTGCACTATTGGGGCAAAAATGTCTTAAGCAGTGGGGAACCTGCCACCCCACTCTGACCCTCAGCCTGCCACAGCCCCTACACACACACACACACACACACACACACACACACACACACACACACAAAGAAGGCAATGCAGGGCAGTGTCCTCCGCCACTGTTCAGGTGTTCCAACTGGGCAGAGGGCCTGGAGGAGCATCTCCTGTCACCTGTGCATGTGCCTACCCCGCCCCTTGGGGCCCCTAGGCCACCTGTGCTATCTTTGTCTCTATCCTCTTTTCTCTCTCCTGGGGTACTGATTTCCATATTCCTCTCGTCCCATGGGTAAACCCTCTCATACCTTCCTCCCATACCTGGGGGCCCAGTGGAGTTCCTGACCTGCCTGCTGCCTCCCTCCTTCCCCTGGCCCACTCCTCCCTCTCCATTCCCATTCTCAGCCGTGGGCATGGCCTCTTACAGGCACTTGGGAACCCCCCCTTCCCCAAGTCATATGAGCTGTGAGCCCTTCCCCTCCCCTTCCTTCCCCTCAGTGATGTGGAGTGTATGTGTGTTCCTATGTGTGATTGTATGAGTGAGTACATGTTGTGGGGAGGAGCCAGAGAGACTCAGGAGTGCCACGCACCTGCTCTAGAGAGGCAGCTGTCCCAGTCCCTGCTGTGGAAGTGGGGGACAGGGCCCTCTCCTGGGGGCCATTGGTGCTAATGGGGGGGTGGTCTTGGCATGGGTGCTTAGCATGCCTTCCCCCAATGTTGGCCCGGGGCACTAGGGCAGGCCGGGTGGGGCAGCAGGTGCAGTATTGATGGGAGGATGCGTTGCTGGGAGAAGGTTGGGGGGGCCAGGCCAGGACAAGGGGGTGCCAGAGCCATGACCACTACCCTGCCCCTACCACTGCCTCTCCATCTCAGTATTCCTCCTCCCATCACTTATAACACACATACCTCATCCAGCCTCCTCCCTGCTCAGACTTGGGGAGGGTGGGGGAGGAGCCCCTACCCCTTCCCTGGGTGGTGGGTCTACAGGGCTGGGAGAGGGCAGGGCAGGGCGTGTGACATAAGACACCGTCCATTAGGGGGAACGTACTTCCTGCCCTAGGAACTCCTGGGTGGAGGGGGACACTACCCAGAGGCGCTACTGAATGTATGAGAAGTTGGTGCTGGGGTGGGGGGAGGGGTTTTTGGCTAGAAAACAGGGAAGGAGATAGGTCCCTTTCCCAGAGAGGGATGGGGCTGGTAGGGGTGACTTGAGGGGCTCCTACTCCTGCCCCACAGTTGACAATCAGTATGTCTGCTATGTGCGATTTTTCACCCCATTGTGTTTTGGGTCAGGATTTTAAAGAAAGATATTTTTATGGTAATTGTTGCTCGTCTATTTTACTATATATTTATGTAATAAATATATGATGAAAATAATCCCCTTGGGCACCCCCCCCTTAGACTTGCGTGCTGTTTCCCCATATTCTTCCATCTGCTGGCAGAGTACCCACCCCACAAGTTGACCAGATGGAGAGGTGCCCCCCCCAGCCTTGGCAGTAGTTCCCCTCCACCCTCCCCCACCCCCAAACGAGCACACATCACAGAAGCCAGCTCAGCTGTGAACTATTGGATTTGAGACAGGAACAGAACAAACTGGGGGGCCGGAGGAGGGTGGGAGAGCCAGAGTTTAAATAGGGGAGGGTGATAGGGGTGGGGGAAGTTATTTACAAGAAGGCTCAGGGGGCCAGAGGCTCATCTTGGAATATTTTATAACAATATAAATAAGATTCTGGTTTGCTTTTCCTTTTCGTCTCGTAAAGGAGAGAGAAGTGCAGAGTTCGATTCTGTACAAGGGGGCAGCGGCAGAAGGCCGGCCGGGCGGGTCACTGGGCGTCCACCCGGAAGGACAGCAGCTTCTCGGAATGCATGTTGTTCAGGGTCCGCAGGTCCGGCAGCTTGAGCAGCAGCTTGGTGAAGCGGGAAGTCTCCGAGGGCCGGTTCTTCAGCACCAGAGCCCGAAGAGCCCGCAGCAGCGTCTCCTGGAGCTGCTCCACCGAAGCGGAATTCTCCATTCCCGAACGGTCTGTGGGGAAGACGACAGCAGTGAGGCAGGCTCCCTGAGCTCCTCCTCCTCCTCTGACGAGGACCCGGAGGTCTGCGAGGACCTGGCAGGCAAGGCAGCCTCTCCCTGAGGCCCCTTGGAGGGTGTTGGGGGAGAAAAAGGAGGGCTCTACTCCTCCTCCCAGGCCTCTGCCCCAGAGCAGGGCATGCCCAAATGCTGGGAGCAAGGTCACAGGCTGGCCACCTCCCACCCCCCAGACCACCTCTACCCTGAGCAAGCCACATACGGCCAAGCTCCTTTGCTATTTGCTCTGTAGTTCCCCCTGCCTGGGATGCCCTTCCCCCTCTATGCCTGGAGATACCTTGTCCCTTTGAGGCCCTACTCAAGTGTCACCTCCTTCCCTACTCTCCCAGGCAGAAATAGTTGTCTGTGCTTTCTTGGTTCATGCTAATACTGTGACACTTATCTCACTGTTTTATAATTAGTCGGGCATGAGTCTGTTTCCCAAGCTAGACTGTGTCTGAATCATGTCTGTACCCCAGTGCCCAGTGCAGGGCCTGGCATAGAGTAGGTACTCCATAAAAGGTGTGTTGAATTGAACTGCGTGTGCCTCCTCCAGGGTTAGGCGAAAGCTTGGCCTACCTGCAGAGACAAGCACCACAGCGGTGAAAAGGCCCAGCTCCTCCTCGGTAAGCGCCAGGGAGTTGAGCTTCTCGCTGAAATCGAACATGGCATTGAGCAGGTCGCCCATGCCCATGGCACCGAGCTCCTGCAGACTGTAGGTAGTGCGGCTCAGGAACATCACTGTCTGGTCCTTCACGTTGAACAATGATGCAAAACGCACCATCAACACCTGAACAGAGGACAGGCGTTTTAAGTGAGGTGGGAGGAGCATTTGCCAAATGATGCCCTACAGCCCCCCTCCCAAACTTCAAGGGTGATGCCTCAGATTGCCAGTAAGGGGGAGGCCTCTGAATGGTCGATGGGGGAGGGGACCCAGGTGGAAGTACCACCAGTTCTGGAACGTGCATTTAACCAAACACCATCCATCGCCACCAGCTTAGAGCAGAGTAGACACCAGCTTAGAGGATGAAGTCCCACATACCCAGAGGGTGGTAGTGGGAGTCCCACACCCCCTCCATCAGAAAGATAACACAGTTCCAAAGCTCCTGAACCCCTCCTTGGTTGCCCCAGTCTCCACAGCATTCTAACTGGCTCCTTCCCATAGTCAAGAGCAGGGGACATCAAGTATTGCTCACCTCAAAGGTGCCAGCCTTCAACAGGGTCACCTGGTCATGCTGAGAAAGGTCACGGAAGCCAGGGATGTGCTTGGCAAACTCTACCACCTCGCGCACAGCAGGTGTGAAGCTCATTGAGAAGTCTTCCCAGATCTCCTGCACAGTGCGGCCACTGCGCCCATGGGGATACATGTTCATGGGACACGCCTATGGGGAAGACGGAGTAAGGAGGGGCAGCCAGGTGGGCTCACCTGGGCTCCCCCAGCAGGACTGCTTCCCAGGTTCTGCCTGGGCTAAGAGCTATGGCCCCTGAGGATGGGTCTCTCACCTAAAATAGCATTCAGGTGCCAACTGGTGATTAAGGGTTGCAAGGCAGAACCCAGGCTTCAGGCAGAATGTCATTTCCTGAGCGGAGGGTATTCCCACCGTCCGCCAGTTCCCACAAACAGCTGACACCACCTGCCTTCCTCTAGGTCCAGCCTTTCGGGCCCCCTCCCTCTCTCCACATTGGCTCCATGCCCTCACCAGCAGAACATTCTTGGTGTTGCCTTGCCGTAGACTGTTGGTAGGTGCCTCGCCTTCTGAGGCCGCATATACGTGGGTGGGGCACAGACGATGCCCATTGCTGTTGGGTTGGTGGCAGTTGTGATGGGCAGAGCCAGAGGGCCAGGTAGGAGGGTAGGAGGAGGGCCCCTGGCATAGGCCATTCAGTGCTTCGTTATGTCGCTGAGCCGCCAAAATGTTGTTGTCATTAGGGGTAGGCAGGCACCCCTGACTCTCCCAGTGGTGTGGGGTAGTAGCCGAAGGGTTACCTGATGCATGATTGGCATTAAAGTTGCCAGGTGAGGCGCCCAACTTGTCATGGGCGTAGGTGAAGATTTCTCGGTGGGCCCGAGCCACCTGGGATATCACATCCTCCACGGTGGGCTCAGGGCTGGGGGATCTGGGTGGTGTCAGCTGTTGTGGGAATTGAGAGAAGCCCACCAAAGGTGTAGGGGCTGGCGCAGGAGGTGTGGAGGGGCCTATGGAGCCTGAGGTGGGGTGTGGGGCAGGTGCGCTCTCCAGAGGGCACAGGCTGCTCAGCTGGTTGTTGGCCAAGTTCATGGCGCTCTGCATCTCAGCGAGCATCCGTTGCTTCTCTCTCTTAGGGATGCGCCCAAAACGCACAGCTGTAACAGGATGAGAGCTGTGTCAGGAAGTTCTCACATACTCACATGCCTCTCTTCCTTCCTTCCTTCCTCCTGAGAGGGTAAAACCCCGAAAGCTGGAGTTCCACCTCAGAACTGAAACCAGCAAGGCCACGCCCATTCAAAGGATATGATAGTAGATGGATGGGGGAGGGGGAGTACACAAATGTGTTTGCCCAAGAGGTTATTAACACATGAGCATCCTCCATGCAAAAGACATTCACGGTACCCCATGTCAAAACTTAGAGCTTTTTTTTTTTTTTTTTTTTTTTTTAACGGAAGGATTAAGGCAGAAACTGGGTGGAAAGGAATGGGGCAGGGAGGAGATGGGTCTACCACCTTACCGTCTCTAGACATGCCAACGGAGAGACACTTCTTGAAGCGACATTGCTGGCATCGGTTGCGATTGATACGAACAATGGAGCAGTTCTCATTTTTCAGACACCGTTTGTACTGGATATTCTGTTGGATGCTCCGACGGAAAAAGCCCTGGAAGGCAGGGTGACCAATGAACGAACCTCTTCATCTAAGCTGAGCCCCAACATCATGGGGGGAGGCATCACCTGCCTGGGTCCTCAACCCCAACCCGCCTCACCTTGCAGCCCTCACAGGCATGCACGCCATAGTGGAAGCCTGAGGCCACGTCCCCACACACTTTACACAGTAGCACCATGCCATTCAGCTCTGTGGGAGGAGACAGGGTAAGCAGAGAGGCCTGCATGGCCTGAGACACGGAGGCTTTCCAGGCTGAAGAGTCTAGGCGGGAAGGGCTAAGGAGAGGCTCCTATGTCTAGGAACGCTCAGGTGACCAGACTGGACTGAATGGAAACCAGTACAACTCTAAGAAAAATCCCAAAGGCCAGGGCCCCAGACCCCAGATGGAAACCAACTATCAACTGAATCCTGGCTCACTTCCTTTCCCCTTATCAGCTGGGTGTTTACTCACTGGTAATGTTGCTGGTGCCTTTGCTGGGAGACACTCGGCTGCTGTCCTCCATGGCCACTTGTAGACTTCCTGGGGGGCTCCCATTATAGAAAGAGGAAGAGGATGTTGATGATGCTGAAGAAGGAGAGCTGTCATCACTGAGGCTGGGTGGTGCACTTCCAAAAGAGCGGCCAGGGTCCTGGGTGAGGGAGCCGGTGGGGGATGGTGGGAAGTACGTGGGACAACCTTGAGGCAGGGACTGGAAGCTGCCATTGGAGCTGTCACTATAGAGGGACTCTGGGCTGGTCCGGCTGGGGGAGGAGCCACTGGAGCCAATGTAGGTGATAACACCACCTAATAAGACAATGCAAGAGAAGGGTATAGTGAGTGGTCCAGGGCTCCAGCTGGTCATCACCAAACTCTTAGAGGAGTTATGCATGTAGACCGCTAAGCTTGAAATAATAAGCAATTCTCCCCGACACACTAGTCTTGGCATGGTCGACCTAGTCACTCTAAGAAGTTCTCCACATGGTAGTCAACCCAGTCACAAGAAACGCCCACTGCCATTTATTTGCACAATACAGTCAACTTCTGCGTTGGGTGTGAGGCATAACCCCACTGGGCATCTCACACATGGGAACCCCTGCCCCAGGTATTTCCCTGGGGGAATGGTTATCAGCTGCAGATAGTAACTTGGTTATAGGGGGCAGACTTGGGGATGGGATAGGCAGCTTGACAGCCATTCACAAATAAACCAGCTGCCAATTCTACACCAAGACCTATCCAGTGATGAGCCGTGAAGGGTGGCTAGCTAAGAATTAAGAGAGGTCACACAGAGGTAAGACAGTCACCTTCCCTTCAAACCCAAAGGCATTTTCTCATAGAGAAGTATTACAGAGGACTCTGTTCAGCTGGCTCCCCTGGCCTGCAAGCGATGAGTCACAATGACTCTGAGTACAAGACAGACTTTGAGATCCGAGTTGCAGAAGATGGAAGAGAGGAATAAATTGTCCAGCCTGGGAATTTAGGCATTCCCCATTTCAGGTCTCAGATGATGACTTTGGCTCTATAGCCACTCAGGGATTCTGTCCCTATGGTTACATCGCCAACCAGGTGGTTCTGCTCCCGTGGTATTTGCAGAAGAGAAGGGTGACTTGTCTGCCACACCTGTGCCAAGCACTTTGCTTGGCCTGCCATGGGTGGAGTGGGAAAAGGGAGGATCCCCAGACACGTGTGTTCACTGACACATGCCATGCCACCGTGTCTACAGAAGCACATGTCTTCCTCACCCACTGACACACACTAAACTAGGCAGGGCAGCCTTAAAATAGCTCAAGGTTGGTCAGGGTGAACCCAGCTGCCGTAAAATAGTTGCAGAATGGCTAAGCAGCTATAGTTTCACGGCTGGGGTGGGGGATGGGATATTATGTGGACCTAAATGAACTTGACCTAGTTTATGCATCCTGAAAGAGGGCATGAGAAAGTCACTCAAAAAGTCTTCCAACTTTGGAGTGAGGGGCACTACTCAAAAGACCCTAGTTCTAAATCTAGATCGGTATCACTACCAGTTTGCTTTCCAACCTAGAGGAAATCAACGCTTCCTCTTTTGGTCTGTTTTCCATTCTGTGAGAAAAAAAAAACAGTATGACAAAAAGAAGTATGGTATCTGCTTTGATCCTCAGACGTTCATATTTTGGCGGTGAAGACATTCATGGCAGGCAATGAGGTACTTGAGGAACAGTTAAGGCTTTGGGAACAAACATAGGAAAAAGCTGAGTCTAAAAGCAGTAAAATGATGTTGGTGCGATTAAAATAAAGAGGAGTAAGTATGAACTGGTGTGAGGTCTCTTTGGGACGCATACACTTGAGGCCAGAACAAGTCACAGGGGTGGCCCCACCTTAGTCAAGTCTCGGTCATGGAGGGTAAGAGGGCCAGGCAGTTGGAGAGGAAAAGAAAGCAGGCGGGGGCGGTGAGTCAGCCCAGCTTCACCCAGATCTAGGTGGAGAAGGGCGGGGCAGGAGCCTGGCCCTCAGCTGGCCTCACGTCCCAGCTCCACGTGTGCCCCTCGCACGTGTCTCCCCAACGAGGAACCCCGGAACTCGAAGCACCGCCTTCTCCTCTTCCCTTCTGTCGCAAGCAGAAACCCGCCCTCGCCCCGCCCCTCCGGCGGCGTCCTGGGTCGAAGGCTGGACCCTAAAACCAAGCTGGGCCGGGACAACTGAAGGGAGGAGAGAAGGGAACACGCGTTGCTCAGACAACTTGAGGGGCGGAGCTCATTATGTAACGAGGCCGGGAAGCAATGACCAATGGGATGGTGGCCACGGCTTCTACTGAATGAAAACAAATGCAGCACGTGGGCCCGGCTCTGCAGCCATGTGAGCCCTCCCCAGGCTCAGGCGCTGTGGGTGCCCAGCCTGGAGACAAGCCCCAAGCACCCGACTCCCCAAGTGGAGTTCCCTACTGCCACTGAGGATTCCCCTGCAAGATCTGACCCATTCCTTCAGACCCTCCAGTCCCACAGCTTCCCAGACTCCCTGGAAGTAGAACTTGGAGGAGAAAAGCGACAGGCAATCTACAGCTGCAAGGGGTGGACAGATGGGGGTCGTTTCCAGACACTGCTTCAAAGTGCTCAGTCTCCCTAAACTCTTCTGCTTGCCACTAGTATTCACCCTCCATTTCATCTGCCCAGGATTCAAGTTCCTGTGGCTCAGGGAAATTCGGAGGGGTAGTGGTGGTGATATGCTTTAGGCGCATTACTAGCCAGAGTAACCAGTTCTGGAAATCCTACCTAATGGCTCTCAGCACAGTAGCAAACACCCGCCAGAGGGAATCCCCAATCCTTTACAAAGTTCCTCTCATAAGCCGCGGATGGAAATGGAGACAGTGACAGAGCAAGGATAATGATAAGAATCTCCGTACCTGTGTTGTTGTTGGAGTCCAGAGTCGTCATGTCTTCACCGGCTGAGAGCGGTCATTCAAACTGGACCTTGACACAAACTGGAGGTTGCGGTGGTTTCTCTCGCTCCCTGGGCAATGGCTGGGGGAGACAAGTGAACCCCGCGGCTGAAAATCAGGATTCCAGGCACCGAGCAGTAAGGTTTTGGGGTGGCTGGACTGCAGCCCTGCAGAAGGGTAGGACGCTGAGGCAACGGAGGTCTGATTTGCATGGGAAGCGCAGAGAAGAGTGTGTGTGAGGAATCAGCCTGCAGCAAATCTGGCTATAAGGTAGCAAGGAGGGTCGGGTCTCTGCAGTGCACCGGATGCCACTCCTGAAGGCTCCGCAACACTGCAGGGTAGCAAATCTGGAGCTCCGGGTGCAAAAGTCCCAAAGGGAGAGAAGCTGCAACCAGGAAATAAGTAGGTGATGGAGAAACGAGGCACCCAGACGCACAGAGAGACGTGTGCCCTGCTACGTTCCCTCAGCAGTAATATTTCACTCTGCCAATCTCAACCGCCTTTTGCCCGAGCCTTTCCCCGGGACAGAGGACTCTGCGCAGGCGCCAGCAGCCCAGGGTTCCCGGGCCGCACGCGGCACTGGAGCAGGTACCATGTGATTCCAGGGAGCGCCTCGTGCCCCAGTGACACACTTTTCCAGCAGCCGGCACGTTGAACTCTATGCGTCTGCGCACCGCCAAGACTGTTGGGATTTGTAGTCTACTGACAAAGTAGGCGGAGTGCGTCTATTCCCCTTTACTGCTTTGCAAAAGTGCTTGCGGCCAGCGGGGAGGAGCTGAAAGTGGACTGGGGTGGAGTTTTCTGAAGAGTCAGGGTGGCGTGTTTGGAAAACCTTGTATGGCAAGGGCATGTGAATTCCTGGGGAGGGCCTGGCAAGCTTTGCTGCTCCATGGGAGATCAAAGCTGAAAGGCCATTTTTGCAAACCTAGCAAACGTGAGACCTTCACGTGATTGCAGAACTGACCTCGCAGTGAGGTTATTGGAAAGGGGGGTGAGGGGAGAGATGGGACACGCGGGACATGGGACAACAAGCTGAGGAAGGAGATTTCCCTGAAGTCAAGAATTTAATCTGGTTTTTGCTATGGGAACAAGGCGATTTAGACAGTGTGAGACCCTTTCGCTTACCCCCCCCCCAGGAAGAACATCCGCGGGAAAGGAATGACACAGAGTGGGGATATCCCTAGGGACTCCCTGTTTGCTTATACGACACCACACTGCCCACTCAACTAACTTTGAGGTGAGTCATTTCCCTTTATCTGGGAAATAAAAGGGACAAGAGAGAGAAACTTCGTGGTGAAAGTGCTCTGAGGTTCTAACTTGAAGGGGTCTGCTCCCTGCATTGCTTCATAGGGGCAGGAGTTTACAGGTTACCAGAGAGGGCGTCAAGATTTAAATACCCCACCCCCCACTCCCTTGGCAGGCTGTGCTGGCTCATGCCTGTATCACCATACTTGAGAGGCTGAGGCAAAAGGACTGCCATGAATTTGACACGGGCCAGAGCTACAAGGCAAGAACGGGGTGGGGGTGGAGGGATCTTCCCTCTTGTTGAAGAAGGGAAGGAAGGGGCTGGCCCGAGATCATACATTCAGTGCTTCTTTTTGTTAGTTTGGTTTTGGGTTTTTGAGACCAGGTTTTCTCTGTGTAATAGCCCTGGTTGCCCTGGAACTTACTCTATAGACCAGGCTGCCCTTGAACTCACAGATTCACCTGTTTCTGTCTCCTGAGTGCTGGGATTAAAGGTGTGCACCAGCACGGCCTAGCCACTGCTTTTTTCTTTCTTTCCTTTTATTATTATTATTATATTATTTATTTATTTTGTGAGATAAGTTTTCTCTGTTTAAAAGCTCTGGCTGTCTTGGGACTTATTCTGTAGACCAGGCACTCACAGAGATCCACCTGCCTCTGCCTCCCCAGTGCTGGGACAGCCTGGCAGCGTTCTTTTTTTACCTGGAGGCTTTCTTCACTTGCTTTTAGGCAGCTCCAGAGAAAAAAGTAATGGAATTCTGGGAAGTAGGGCAGCCACTTAGGAAACAGAGAAAAGCATATAGGCAGGCTGGTGGTTTTGCCCTGGACTACTTGGTTTGAAACTTAAACAGTGAGGCCCCCACCCCCACCACCTCGAAGCTGGAGTGAGGGCACCAAGGAAAAAGTTAAGGCCAATGATGTTGACTGTGCAGCAGACTTGGCCACCTGTCATCTGAAGGCTAGACTTCAGCTCTGTTCCCTCACACCTAACAAGAGTGGGAGCTGACTTTTCGCTGGCTCACCCTGCTTCTTGGGCCCCAAGCAAGGAAGCTGCTGCAGAGCACTATGAGAAGAACTGGGAGGAGCTAGGACAAAGGAGGAAGAGGCTTTCCAGGAAAACTTGGTTTTGAATTCAACCTCTGCTCCCACTCCCTCCTCCCACTAGACTATGTTGGAAGGAGAAATGGGAGGTGAGTTGCTCTGGCCCTGGGTCCCTGCTTTGTGACCTTCCTGACTGGGTCAGAGCCAGGGGGCTCCACCCAGGTTATCTGTCAGGGCTGCTCAGATTCCCAAATCCCATGGTGCTATCTAGACCCTCCACCCCACCCCAGTTCCAGCATGTTCCCCTTAGCTGCTCTGGGTCCCCCCCCCCCCAAGGCCCTCTGCTCTGTGTACAGCTGTGGTGGTCCTGCCCACATCCTCTTACTGAGCATATTTCCATATAAAGGAAGGGCCAGAGATCAAGACTGTCCTGGAGTTTGCAGCCAGTGAGAAGGCAGAGGGAACCAGAGCTGAAATTCATTCAGCCTAATCCTGCTCTTGGCAAAAAGCAAAGTTGTTTTGCAGTCTGCGTGAGGTGTGAGGGCAGAGGCTGGGAGGAAGGGAAGGAGGGGCTCTGCCTCTGACCCCTGTTTCCTCTGAGCTTCACATAGGGCTCCGCCTTTTCTCTCTGACAAAGGGTCTAGTGCTATGGGATGGTCTTGCATTTTTAATCTTCCTGCTTCTGTCTCCCAAATGCTAAGGTTGCAGCTGTTACTCGTATGCGCAAATCAAAGAAGTGACTTTGGATATTCCTGCAGTGGAGGTGAGGATATGAGCCCACTTCCCACTCCCTATCTCTTTTGTTGGATTCAAGGGAATAAAATGAAAGGCCGGGCTTTTTCTTGGTTCTGGAAAATTCTAATATGTAAACTGTGCTCTTTTCTCTACCAGGGACATCTGAAAAAAGGGCAGAGGAACCAAGGAACCAGGGCCACCAAAGGAATGTAGTATCTCACCCAAGGGGTACTAGAATAGACAGATGGACTGACTCTCTTTGGCCTAAACCTTCGATAGAGAGAGATGATTTAATGCAGTGCTTAAGAGTGATTGCTGCTTCTGCAAAGGACAAGGGTTCAATTCCCAACACCAGCATGGCAGCTCACAGCCATCTGTAACTCCTACTCCAGAGAATCTGGCCCACCCTTCTGGCCTCCATGTGTACCAGGCACACACATACATGCAAGCAAAATATTCATACACATAAAATAAAAATTAAGTTTAAAAGACAACAGGTATAGTTCACTATAATCTACTTACAGCCACTATGGTGTAGAGGCTAAGTAGGAGGATTACTATGAGTAAGAGGCTACGTAAGAGTTCCAGGCCAATACAGTAGAAGACCTGTCTCAATCAAGCAATCTACCGATGGATCGATCAATCATCAATCAAAAACCCTACAAAAACAAAAGCAACCACACAACATCCTTCACTCTCACAATAGCTAGGCAGTCTAGCTTGCCCCACACACACTCACACACACAGACACACACACACACACACACACTGCATACACACGCATGCACAGGTGCACGGACACATAGAGAATCAATTCTAGCTCCCTAGAGACCAGAGTCAATGAACAGCACTCCATAAAGTACAGCCCTGGCTCCGTGTTGTACGAACTTCCACTTGGCTTCTTTGAAGTCTGGGATTCTGAGGACTGACCTCACTATTTGGAGACTTTGTTGGATCCTCTGTGTTTGTGTTTTCAACTGTGTCTTTAGTTTCCCCAGGATTCTTTGAACTGGGGGTGACATCATCAGAAACAGAAAGCCAGGGCTGGAGAGATGGCTCACCAGTTAAGAACACCAGCTGCTCTTTCAGAGGACTTGGGTTCCGTTCCTAGCACTTACACGGTGGCTCACAACTGGGTGTAGCTACAGGTCCTGGCAATCTGATGCCCCCTTCTGCTTTCCTCAGGCACCAGACATGCATTTGGTGCACATACATACATGCAAACAAAACACATATACACATAAAATAGGAATAAACTTTTTATATCTTTAAAAAGAACTAGAAAAAGGAAAGAGATCAAGGGCTCTAAGCTGTGGTCAGAGCTCCTTGGCATGCGTATAGGGGGCTGGGGTTATGATTATGAATGTAAACAGCACTTTTACACGAGTACGTGTGCAGTGAGTACATGAGTGGGTGGATATTTGATCCAAGATCTATCCTCTTTGACAGTAGGTTGTTCTGGGCAATAGGGCAACACCCTGTGCGAATCTTGCGTGGCCTAAATCTTGGGCAGACTGTTTGACTGACTGGCTGAGGGTGGGTCCCTACTGGAAATAGGTCAGGCTTCAGTTAGGTGCCTTCCCATCCCCCTCCTTTCTTACCCGGAACCCATTATCCAGGGTAACAACCTGTTGGCCCAGGTGATGCAAACCTGGACAGAACCCCGGGGAAGCCACTGAATCAGGGGACCAAACATTTACCTAAAAGAGGTTCATTATCTGGGGAGGATCTCAAGACAGGAGGGACGAAGTTTGAGTTAATTTGTTATGAAAACTTGAGAAAAGGAAAGAAAAGGCAGGAACCAGGGCTGACAGGTTTCAATGAATATATTTTTGTCACCTTTCCTCCACTACAATTTTTTCCCACAGAAATCAGACAACAAATGTAGTATTAAGTACCAGCTGTATGCCAGGCATTGTGCTAAGGACCTTATAAACATTCTTTTCTCTGGGCAATGATAGCACGTACCTTTAATCCCAGCACCCAGGAGGCAGAGGTCAGCAGATCTGGGAGTTCGAGGCGGAGGTCAGCCTGGTCTACTAAACAAGTTCCAGGATAGGCTCCAAAGCTACACAGAGAAACCTGTCTCAAAAAACACTCAAATAAATAGACATTCTTTCCTTTGGTTTCATGGCAATTCAGTGCTGTAGATCACATTTGGATTTGGGTTTGTTTATTTGTGTGCCCCCCCTCCCATCTTGGAGATGATGTTTCTCTGTGTAACAGCTCTGGCTGTCCTGGAACTTGCTTTGTAGACCAGACTGGCCTCGAACTCACAGAGATCCACTTGCCTCTGCTTCCCAAGTGCTGGGATTAAAGTGGTAGGCCACTACCACCCAGCTATAGATCACATTTTATATTTTGGAGATCAGGAAACTAAAGCTTAAAGATGGTTATTAATATGACCATGATACCAGAAGGGACTGGGAGAGCTGTCCTGGAGCTGTATTTACAGAACACTATCAAAGAATGACAGAGTTAATAGAAATCCCTGGAAGTGTAAAGCTCCCTATCCCTGCTTGTAACTGCCACTATATGTCACTATCAATAAGCACGGCCAGTGCTAGGGGTTCAGCGCCAGGCCTTACCCCCAGAGAGAATGGGTACTGCTGGGGATGCATCTGAGCTACGTAGGCATAGTGAGCGCTGCTGCTGTTGGGTGCTACTGGGAAGGGAGGTGTAGCATCCAGAAGAGAAACTTGTGTTCCCTCCTACACAAGAACCTCAGCTTCCAGAAACTCTGCTTTAACTCCAGCATTTCCTCTTCCTTTAAACTCTTTCTCCATCCTACATTCCCATGATCTGGTTGTACAAGGTAGGAACAGATCAGAGTAGGTTGCAAAAAACCAAACCAACCCAAAAACATAAAAACAAAACAAAAACCAAACTTCCACATGGGCTACTCTAGAGGCAAGGGATTCAAGCAGACATATGAGCGCTGGTCTCCACTCAAGCCTCCTAATTTTAGGGGCCACAGCTGGTGATGAATAGGGGAAGGGCTGATAGGCCAGGACCCTCAGAGCCCCTTGGTGCTTCCTTCAAGAGATGTATTAAAACTGGGTTGACCCAGGCATGGTGGCTCACACCTTTGATTCTAGCTTGGGAGGTAGAGTTAGGCAGAGTTCTGTGAATTCCAGGCCTGCATAGTGAGTTCAAGGTCGGCCAGTGAGACCCTGCCTTAATAAAATTAATTAATTAATTAGTTAATTAATGAGTTGGGTTTGCTGAAAGTCTGAAAGGCCATCAAGGACAGACATAAATTGTGACATGACTCTGAGAAAGGACAATTTGGTGTTCCTGTATGTCTGCTTGAGTAATGTGTACCTTTAAAGCCACCACCCAGAATCAGTGACACCTCAGTGCTTTGTGGACTCAAAGCAGAGTCCCCTTCTATGAGCTCAGGATCTTAGTCACATCACAGGATCCTGAAGGTGGCATGCATTGTCCTTAGCAGTGCAAGACAAGCCCCAGGTGACCCTTCCTAGCAAGGGGGACGAAATTACTCAGCATGTCATGCAGATGTCTCCAGTCCATTCTTTGCCATATCATTGCTGCAGCCCACTGATGATGTCACCTTCCAGGCTCCAGTACCCGAGCACTGGCTGTCCTTGGGTTGAAATGCAGAGACATGTGGGGTGTGTGTCTGAGTGAGAAGGCAGGGTGCCTTTGTGCCTGCCTTATCTCCATTCTAAGTTGCTTGTCAAATTCTCTCCTGATCCAGCATCTCCTATTCTTTGGGCCTTTGCAGATCTCAGTGCAGCTGTCTAGGGGAGCCAGAGGCTCATGACAGCCCTCGTGAGAAGGATGGACTTCCGAGGAGTTGTGGCCTGGGCAGGCATTGGGGGCTCTGTGTAGCTTTTGGGAGGCTTACATAAACACTGGCTGGATGAGGAGGGAAAGGAGGGTGCAGTGGGCTGCCCAGAAAAAGAAAAGAGGTGGGGGGGGGAAGCAACCCCCGCCCTGCTAGCTCAGCCTGTGTGGAAGAAAGAAGGAATAAGGCTCACATTCGTCCCTCCTCCCCGCCCATCTCCACTGGCTGCAGCTGTTGGTTGGAAGGTCTGCAGTACGTTGGGGGAGGGAGGCAGGGGAAGGAAGGAGGGAGAAGATGCTACTTCACAAATTTAGGATCCTTCCTCCTCTTCTAAATGGGGGGGGGGCGCTGGCAATTTGATGAGATTTTCAATGCAGCAGGAAGGAGCTTTAGCTCATTAGAATGCACAGTTGCACCCTTGGAAAAAAAGACTGCTGGTTGCAAAAATGTAGACGTGTGTAGGGGCTTAGAGGAGAGATTTTTTAAAAATAAATAAATAAAAAGCGCCAGCTCTGCAATGCAGGGTCTGCGAAGTTTTTGGTGTGCGAGGAAATATGGGTCGTGCTCATTTCATTTGCTTGTTCCTGCTAACCTACTGTCCGCCTGACTCCAGCAGAGCCTCACCTCGCAGCAAGAGGCACTGCGGTGCAGAAACAGGGTCACCAGTGGGCTGGGGCATTAGCCTCGGGCTAGAAGTAGGGGCTCGGGGTTACAATGCTTATGAGCAGGGGCGGAAGGGGGATGCTTCAGTGAGGATGAAAGCTAAATTTGCCTTTTGCCCCGTTGCTTGCTCTGCACAGGAGTCCGTGTGACAGCCTTTCTAGGTCTCCAGTTCTAACCGCGGACTACCTAAGGGGACTTCCCCTTCCAATCCACCATCTCCACAGCCCCCCCTTCCCCCACGCTGCAGACATGTTCTTAGCTTCCTATCCCTGACCCACAGATCCCTGATTCTCTTTGTTCTAATCCTGGAGTGGACGCTAGCTGCATGGGTGTATGACTATGACATCCTCCTTCCTAGAAAGAGGGGACCCAGAAGCTGGTTTGGGGAGCCCAGGCTACAGCTAAAGCAGGTCTCAGCTTGGAGGCCAGGACCCCACATCATAATGAGGCTGTGCTTTTGACCTGGAGAGACTCTTTGTTATTTGGGGGGAAATCTGGGCTTTGGGGACTGCAAATGCCAAGGGGCTGTCTGGGAGCTGAACAGCTGCCTTGCTGATGACTGCGCTCCCGGTGGCTCAGGAAAGAGACAGAAAGGACAGGGGCAGAATACAGGGCAGGAGACAGGGCGGCCTAGTGGCCTTTCACTTCTTCCCCCATCCTTCCCTCCTGCTTCCCTGGCCACTGGAGGACAGACCGAGTGTGTTTGTGCGGTCTTGAAGCTCACGCGGGCTGCCCAGGTCACATGGCCCGGGCATGTGCAGCCTGCTCCATTTCTACCACAACAACTCGCTCATAAACAGCCCGGCTGCTGCGGCGGTGGCGGCGGAGACATGTGCAAGCGAGGGGGTGGGGCACGTGGCCCTGCCCGAGCCTAGGGAAGGACTGGATTGCTCAGCGCTGCCTCCACCCCTGCAGGCACTGGGCTGCCTAGCCACAGGAAATTCCTAGTGCTCCCTCGCTGTAGCAAAACATGTTTTGGGGGAAGTGACTTTCAATAAGGATGGAGTCAATGAACTAAATAAAAGCACAGATAATCAGTCATAGATGGACATGCTTGCCCTTACCTTATTGGTGGAGGGTCTGTGCAAAAGTGAGGTGCTCATGATGCTCCCAGCTTCCCTCCTCCTATATAAAATTGGGGCCAACCAGGTCTTTGCGGTGAATATTGAGGTGAGGGGCTGGGATTCACTGAGGCAACCATTCTCAGATCAGTAATGGAGATTACCAGCCTGGAACCCCGAGAGAAATGTAAATTCTCAGTCCCACTGGAGGCTCACTGACTCAAACGCTGGGGACAGCTCCGGAATCTGGTTTAGGACGCCCTCCAGGGGATCCATTGTGTGAGGGAAACACAGCTCTAGGTCTGAGTTCTCTCCACGAGATACAGCCATGATCCCGGGATATTTTTACCTTTCTCCAATATGGGGCAACATCTCAGAGTTCAGCCAGCAAGCATAGTCAGATTTAGTTTGACTCTGTGCAAAACCCATTTACCGAGTGCCTCCTGTGTGCCAGGGTTCTGGTAATGAGGACAAATGGCACAACACTGGCGGGATAGAGTGCTGTGTTCTCCAAGGGGAGTAGCATGCACTCGGAGGTAGAATGAAGCAAAGAGAGGACTCGATCCTCCACTCCACCCCTTTCCTTCTTTCACACCCGTGTTCTGAGTTTCCTGTTAAAACAACTGATTAGGGAGCCGAAGATGCAGCTCTGGCTTCAAGTGCCCGCACGAAGACCAGATGAGGTGGCAGACCCCATAGAACCTGCCTCAGCCTTGGCAGTGGTAGCACACCTTTAATCCCTGCACTCAAGAGGCAAAGGCAGGTGGATCTCTTAGAATTTAAGGCCAGGCTGTGGCGGGACCCTGTCTCAAACACAAAAAACAAATCAATCCCATCCCCCCCCCCCCTGAAAAGCACACCAAGATTGTGATTTTATTTTTTTGAGGCTAGAGGTAGAATTGTTTCTTTTATTTATTTTTGTTTTGTCTTTCATTTGGTTTTTTTTTTGTTTTGTTTTGTTTTTTTTTTTGAGACAAGGTTTCTCCCTGTAGCTCTGGGTGTCCTGGAACTCACTCCATAGACCAGGTTGGCCTTGAACTCAGAGATCTGCCTGCCTCTGCCTCTGGAGTGATGGGATCAAAATTGTGCACCACCACCCTCTCTTATTTATTTTTATTATTTTGTTGTATGTGTATGAATGTTTTGCCTGTATGACTGTGTACTTACTATATGCATGGCTGGTGTCTATAGAGGTCAGGAGACAATGGACGTCCTAAAACTGGAGTTGATTGTGGATAATGGAAATTCAACCCAGGTCCTCTGGAAAAGCAGCCAGTGCTCATAACTGCTGAGTCATCTCTCTGGCCCTCCCCTCTTGCTTTTTTGTTTTGTTTTTGTTTTTTGTTTTTGTGTTTTTTTGTTTTTTTTTTCCTAGACAGGATTTCTCTAGCTTTAGAGTCTGTCCTGGAGATCAGTCTGGCCTCGAACTCCCAGAGATCTAGAGATCCACTTGCCTCTGCTTCCTGAGTGCTGGGATTAAAGGCGTGCCCCACCACAGCCTGACTGCTCCCCTCGTTTTTTTGCCAGGCCTGGGGATCTTGAGCTAGGTATGGCCCTGGACCCTTGAATCCTCTGTGTGAAACTGAATGAGTACAAATTTACCCAAATGAGTTCACATATTGCTTACATCTCCAGGGTAAGGAAGGGTAGGAAGCGCCAAGAAAAGGGATGAGAGGCTTGAAAGTTCCCTGGGTCAAATGAGTTTAGCAGATAATGAACAGGAAAAGGTTTTCAATAGGAGAGGGTGGGGATAGCACCGGCCTACTCCAAGGCCCAAAAACTGGCGAGAGGGTCTGGAAGGGAAATCACAAAAGGTCCCTGAGAATGGGAGCTGAGCCTGGAATGTGACTGGAGAGTGGGGGGACCAGAGCCTCCCTCCTTACATAGGCAAAGAAAGCAAGAATGGGTGGGGGCACGAACCCGAGGCGCCCAGGCGTCTTTGGCTTTCCCTCCAGCTCCTGTTGCAGACTCAGCTCTGACCACTTGCCTCCTTCTTTCTCACTGCTTTATTTTTTGAGCAATATATTTTTGTCTGAATCTCATGGAGCTCTTTCTTTTGCTTCTCTGCAAGACTTCCTCCGGGCCTGAAAGTCTCAGGGCCCAAGGAGTAGACAGCGCTGCAGGCTCAGCTGCAGTGACCTACATTGCCTCTCCCCTAGGCCTGGGGTGTGGGGGCTGAGGTTTCCAGATAGGAACTTGGGAATCTGGCACAGGTCTATAGATGATGACGGCAGGCCAATTGGCTGCGAAAGTGGCACTGGGGATCTATGAGGCAGGGGGCACCACCACCAGGCTGAATTCTCATTCTTTATATCAGAGCCTTGGTGGACATATCAGAAGATTCTCCTCCCACAAATCCAAAAAGTACTCTTGAGCAGTGTGCCCCTCGGTAGGACAGAGAGGTCCCTGTTGGTCCTGGCCTCTATCCACGAGATCTGAAAGTGGTGTTTGCGTTCTTGCTAAAGGCATCCCAGTCAGCTGCAAAGGTTTCCTTGGTCTTGATCTGGATGAGTGAGTTCAGGTTTCAGCTGGTTTATTTCAAGGAAAATGGAGGCCAAGTCAAGGTCAGAAATCAGCTTACTCCTGGGTTTAACTATATAGAGACTTTAGACCCAAGGTTCTGTGCAGGAACTTGAGGGGGTGGATTGCCATTAATAATTGATGGCTTGAGACCCTGAAAACTGAATCCCTCCTTCCAGGCAGGGAGGGCAGGTCCTGAAATAGGTGTCTTCCCTACCTATTTCGAGCCTTATGCTCAGAGTGATCACCCCACCCGTCCCCACATTGAAGGCTAGGAAATCCTATGGGGGGGGGGGAGGAAGTTAAACTGTGGTCACAAAGAGTGATTTCGGAGCCTTTCACTTAGAGAGACGGGTGGGGGAGGGGAGACGGGCTGTGCAAGACTGGGTGGCTCTGTGTCCAAAGGGCTTCCCCTTGCCAAGCCCCACCCCAAAGCCCAGGAAGTCCACCGCTTGGCACCTAGCCAAGGCTGAGCATTCCTCAACCTTCAGACCGGCCCTGGGATGGTTCCCACGGGAGGACGTGGGAGGGGAAGGAAAATGGTCAGCGTGGAAGGTGAGGGTGAAAGGTTAGGTTGGAGAGTTAGTCTGCAGTGCCACGAGCCCCCTTTAAAGGAGACGAGATTGGATGCTTTCCAGCGGCTCTGCCAGGGGTCCGCAGACTGCCCAGCAGAGGACCCCCTTGTGTCAACTCTCCCTCCGTTCAGGGTCATCCTTGACGTCCTAAGTTGTCCTCTACAAGCTGTTTCAGTTTGCTTGTTGTCTCTCTCTCTCTTACTCTGGTTGATCGTGGGCGCCCCCGAGTGGTCAAAAGTAGAAACTGCAGCTGGGCTGGGGGGAGGCGCTCACTGACTGGGTCTCCCTTTGCCTAGACGTCTCTGCCCCCTCCCTTTTCCTCAGCTTAAGTCCTGGACTCTGGAAATAGCACCTGGTAATGGGAGCGTTGACAGATGCTGAGTTATAGGAGAGCAAATAGCCAGTCAGTTTTCAGTCTTCTGACTTGATCTCTTTGGAACTCTTTCCCTTAAAAGTAGGTGCTCCAGGCCAAGGCTGACAGTAGATACCTATAATCCCAGCACTTGGTCAGGACAGAAACACTGCAAGTTCAAGGCTGGTCTGAGCTAATAGTGAGACCATGAGAAAAATGGAGGAGTGTGGTAGGGTGTGATAGGACTCTCCCTATTTTTTCCACATTTCCACACTTCATTCCTTAACATGTCCCTGTGTTACGGCGTGTTTCTTGGCTACAATAGGGTCCCTTTCCTTGGGCTCCCAGGCTTGTCTTCGGCTGTGACTTCTGTGGCCTTGGAACCACAAACAGCCTCACAATCATTCAGATTTTCTTTCTTTCTTTTCTTTTTCTTTTTTTCTTTTCTTTTTTTTTTTTTTTTTTTTTTGTTAATTTAGACTGGGCCTGGAGAGCCAGCTTGCTGATACCTGTGGAGTTCAGTGGAGGGCATTGGATCCCCTGGAACTGGAGTTACAGGTGGTCATTAGCCACATGAGTGCTGGGATTCTTCCTCTGGAAGAACCAATGCTCTTGACTACTGAGCCATCTCTCTTCATCCTCTCTGCCCCCAACTTCCTACCTCAGCCTGTGCAGGACTGGGGCTTACAGACTCCACCACTATACCAGCTTAATACACTCACCCTTTCTTCCCTACACCACTTAGCACTATCTTTTTGCGAACATTGTCCATAATCCACCTCTCTCCAGTTCTGTAGCCCCAAATCACCATCCAACTCTTTTATTTCCAGAACAGGGAAGGGGAGCTTTTTGCCCTGTTGTAATTTGCTCAAGGTATTTCCCCCAAAATAAGAACAGAGACCTCAATACTGGGTGAATTAGCACAAGAAAACTGTCCAACTCTTATTTACTGGGGCCAGGTTCTCTCTGTGTAGCCCTGGCTTTCCTGGAACTTGCTATGTAGACTAGGCCATCCTCAGACTCAGAGATCTGCCTGTCTCTCCCGTGCTAGGACTAAAAGCATGGGCCACCATGCTGTGCCCTAGGCTAATTTTCACTGCTTGCCCACTCCTCCTCCTTCCACACCATCTTCTGGGGCTCCTGATGCTGAATGGGAGATGCTGTTTTAGAAACCTGTTAGCTTGACCAGTCTGACTGAGCTCACAGAGAGACCTACTTATACTGTTGTTGGGGAAGGCCATTTAGGAAAAGTCCACACAATGCATAGAGGCACTGTGCTCATAACCCAGTCCATAATTAGTGAACGCTCGTCTCTCAGCTCGTTATCAACACTATGAAATCGAAGGGAAGTAGAGTTGGAGTAAAGGAACCAAACCTTACTTAACCTCACATAAGCCAGTCTTCACTGATAGAGGCTGTCTTGGATCTGCCCTTTTCTTAAAGAGGGCACTGGGGATTGAATGTAGGGCTCTAGCTCCCACCATTTAGCTATGTTACCATTGAGCTACATTCTCAACCCTTTTACAATTTTGTAACAGGGTGTGGCTAAATAGATCAGACTCAGCTCAGATTACACGTGTTACTATATAGGAGTCTTCTGTGTAACCCTTGAAGTTATTATTTGTTTTGTTTTTTGATACAGGGTCTCACTATGTAGTTTTGGCTGGTCTGTAACTAGCTATATAGACCAGGCAGGCTGGCCTCAAACTCAGATCCTCTGCTTGCTCCACCACTCAGGACCCCAACCCTTAGTCTTTAACCAGAGAACTACGTGGGTATAAAGTCATCTACAGCTGAAGTATTCACATTACCGTATAGTGCGTGAGCTCTCAGTAACTGCCCCAGCCCAGGCTGCTGCCCCAAAGTCACCCTGAAGAGGGCACCTTTGTTCAGTGGCTACAGGATGCCAGCTACAGGAGATCCCGAGGAAGGAAACACAATTGGCCACGTGGTCTCGCAGGGGTTGCTGGGATAGGGAAGGGAGGTCCACGTGGAGTGGGAGGGACGCTCTGAAAGTTTTGGCGGGGGCTGGCTTCTGGAGGGGAAACAAACAAACAAACAAACCACCCAAGTTTGAATTGTGATCTTATTGTGAAGGAAACTGAAAAAGGCAGGTGGGGGTACCCGGCCCTTGGAGAGGACTGGCGGACAGGGGACTCCGCAGACGCGCTGGAATGCAGGGCAGGGCTGCTGGCAGAAAGCGCCCGGAGCCCTGCAGACCTTCGGCGGAAGCTTATGGCTCCGGGCTGGTTGGTTTCCCAACCTCCATCCAAAAGGGAGACTTCTTTATTCTCGGGAAGGGGGGAGAAAGGTGGCGAACCCGGCGGTGATCTCCCCGTGGTGCTGTGTGGGACTGAGCTATTGTCAGCTACACAACTCCAGTTTTTATTTACCTTTCTGAGCGCCTCGGCAAGCCGCCCAGGAGACTCCTCTCCCTGGAGAGAAGCCAAGACAAACGTTGGCTTTCTTACTACCAAGTGCTGCCCCCTGTTAGCAGCCTCATTGTCAAAGATGGAAGAGACTGGCAAGATGAGTCACTCCAATTTTCCTTCTCTTGGGACTGTGGTGGAGGTCGGTGTGGTGTTTGGAAAAACCAAGACCCGGGCAGGCAAAATGGCTTGCCGAATGCCCTTCACACCACGATGTCCTTCAAAGAATGGGGATAATAGGAATGGAATTCTGCAATGCCATAAACCTGCGTAGGATGGTGAAAGACTTGCTATTAACTCTCTCCAGACTTGCAGCCGCTGGGCACAGTGGTTATCATCCCATTAGAGATAAAGTAGTTCAGGAACTTGATTTATGGACATTAAGCACTGCTTCTCTTAGGTTCCCTCTAGACTGCCTTAGCTTTTAGTTTTTTGTTATTTTAGGAAGTGTTTTTCTTATATTGGAGCCCAGGCTGGCCTGGAATTCATTATGTACAACAGGCTGACCTCAAAATCCTCAGCCTCCTTCCAGGGCTGGGATTAGAGGCGTGCCCCACCCTACCTTTCCTGGCTTCGCATTTTGAAACTTCCACTTCCTTATGTGTTTAAGTTCAGGGGTCACCGAAGCTTAGGCAAGAATTCTAATGAAAGTAATTCTTTGCCCGGCCCGGAGGGAGGCTCACACCTGTAGTAGTAATCTCAGCACTTTGGGAGGCCGTGGAAGGTCAGAAAGAGTTGGAGGTCAGTCTTGGTTACAGAATGACACCCGCCCCCCCCCCCAATTCAAAAACTAAAACCCAGAAAGACCTTCCTAGGTTTCTGGTGGTCTGTCCTTTGGAGTTGAGCTACAATCAGACAACCAATCCAAAAATTCCAGTCTTGACTTTGGGGGAAAAGTATGTTTATTTAGTTTGATGCAGTGAAATTATTGTAGACTTTGGATTTTAGGGTTGAAAAGTTTTCAGGAAAAACAAAGTTGGGAGCTGATGTAGGATTACCAGCTGGTAATTTACCTGCCCATAAAGACATTTAAAAAGTACTACCATTGATTAGTTTACTGACATCATTCATTTCACAAAAGACAGTATATCTTAGGGCAGTGGAACGAACGTTCACAGTTCAAGGTCAGACTGGGCAATTTGGTGAGACTGTCTCAGCGAGTCAAAATCAGGCTGGGCAGACAGCTCTGTAGTAGAACACTTGCCTAGCATTCATGAAGTCCTGCATTCAACGTCTAGGACTTTTTAGCAAACACAAAAGAGCTAAATATCCATTAGAAGCTGCTGCCACACACCTTGCACCAATGACTATGGGTACTAGACAGAGCCCTCC
Source organism: Cricetiscus sungorus (assembly GCA_030556225.1). Taxonomy (NCBI): domain Eukaryota; kingdom Metazoa; phylum Chordata; class Mammalia; order Rodentia; family Cricetidae; genus Cricetiscus; species Cricetiscus sungorus. Next base: position 74,810,563 of record JANBXA010000069.1, read on the forward strand.
CACCCGCAAGTTATCCTAGATGTCTCCAGTTCAGTCTGTGCACCCCAGATCAGGGGTGGCATCAAGAAGATTCAACTCAACTCAGCAGTTTAACATATATGCTCTTGCCATGAACCTCACCTGGCCTGACAACAACCTTGAACTTCTTATTTTCCTGCCTCTTATCTCCTGTAATGCATTACAGACAGGTATGTACTTTCAGACCTGCTGGGCCAACACCTTTTGGTATGCCTGACAAACTAAGATTTGTTTCCAGCACTCTGGAGGCAGAGGCAGGTCCATCCATCACTGTGAGTCCCAGGCCAGCTTAGGGCTACATAGTGAGACCCTGCCACAAAGAAAGAATTTGTCATAGTTGCAAATTTTAAAATGAAATTGTAAATTAAGATTATTAGAAAGAGGGTTGGGGGTGTAGCTCAGTTGGTAGAGTACTTGCCTAGCAATTGTGAAGCTCCGGGTAAGACCTCCAGCTCTGAATATACTTGGCCTGTGGTGAGTGTGTACAATATTAAATGCCTACCTATAATCCAGCACTCAGGAGATAGAGGCAGGAAAATAAGAAGTTCAAGGTCGTTGTCAGTTACACAATAATTACAGGCTACCTGGGATACACACATACACGCACATACCCACCTCATTTTAAAACTCCAAACAAAATTATGAGGAATACAAATACCATGTAGTAAAGTTACACTGGAAAATGACCACATTCATATCATTCCATTGGGGCTGCTGACCCTGCAAGAGTAGGTAAGTAGGCTTAGCCTAGCATGATGGTGTGTGCCTATAATCCCAGTGCTCAGGAGATGGTAGCACGAAGATCAGGAGTTCGAGGCCAATTTGGTCTACTCGAGGCCCTGTCTCACAAAAAAACAAAACAACCCCCCCCCCAAAGACCCCAGAAACCAAACCAGAGCTTCTGAGTTGTCAGGTCCAGGGTGGGGAGTTTTCAAGGCTAATGGTGCTGGCTTGGGTTTGTGTGTGTGTGTGTGTGTGTGTGTGTGTAGGAGGGGGCTTGCTACGGCAGCCTGTGGAAGTTGGGACTATCTTGTGGAGCTGCTGCTCTCCTTCCACCTTTACACTCCTGGAATTTAACTTAGGTGGCCAAGCTTGCAGGGCAAGCACCTGTGCCTGCTGAACCAGCTCACCAACCCTATGATTGCTTCTTGTAGTTTCAAGCCGCAGCCTTGGCTTCTCTCTCTCACTCTTTTAAACTTAGAAAAAAAAAAAAAAAAATGTTTAACTCACATGTATGGGTTTTTGTCTGCATACTACATGTGTACCTTTCAGAAGACAGTGTCAAAGCCCCTGGCCCTGGAGTTACAGGTGGTTGTGGGCCATCATGTGGGGTGCTGGGGATTGAACTTGGGTCCCTCTGTAAGAACAGCAAGTGCTCTTAACCCCTAAGCCAATTCTCCAGCCCTCAAAATTTCCTTTTATGAATTTATATTACATTTGTTTTACTTATGTTTGGCATGTGTACCCTCACTGGGAAAGTGGAGGTCAGAAGACAACTTAATTTGTTTATCTCCTTCCATATTTGAGTCCCAGGGATCCAATCTAGGTCCTCAGGCTTGGTGGCAACTTCCCTTACCCTTTGAGCCATCTCACCGCCTCTTCCCAAATAGCTGGACTTGGCTCACTCTCTACCACAATTTCTCTATATATCCCTATCCCACAGGCACCCTAGATTAACTACTGATTATCTCAAGCCCAAACAACAGTCTTCAAGTTGGCTTAACAATTAAGAGCCTACTTTGTAACAGGTATGGGTCTAGATACATAGAGTGAACATTTTGGAATTCATGTTAGTAATTGAGGATAATGCATAATGCAGGACAAATTATGTATTATGTTAGATGGTGATAAAATTTGCAGAAAAAAATAAAGGTCAGCACTTAAAAAGATGACATTTAGGGGTCTGGAGAGATGGCTCAGTAGTTAAGAACACTGGTTGCTCTTCCTGAGATTAGGAGTTCAATTCCCAGCAACCACATGGCTCATAACCACCTATAATGAGATCTGGTACCAGACAAACCTACAGACAAAACACTGTATACATTAAGTAAATCTTAAAAAGATGACTAGCCGAGGGAGAGGGAACTGGGATTGATATGTAAAATAAGGGGAAAAAAATATGATGACTAGCTGGGCATTGGTGGCACAGGCCTTTAATCCCAGCACCCAGGAGGCAGAGGCAGGAGGATCTCTCTGAGTTAGAAGCCAGTCTCGTCTACAGAGCAAATTCCAGGACAGGCTCCAAAGCAATACAGAGAAACCCTGTCTAGAAATACCAAATAAAAATGAAAAAGATGACAATCAAATAAAGGGCCAAAGGAACAGCAAATGCAGGGACTAAGCAGACAGACACATGCATGAGTGTGGCAGGAGAGGAGTAGAGGGAAGCAAAGAGCTCTGAAGTCCAGAGCAGTGTGAAGGGCCAGATCTTCAGGCCACTACCATGGCTGCTTTTGCTCCAAGCAAGATAGGAAGCCATGAGGGTTTACAACACGAACGACTATGATCTTCTATATTACCAGGGTCACTGTAGATGCCCAGAGCAGCAGAGGTAGGTAAAGGTTAAAATGGGGATACAAATTACGAGCTTTCCAAAACTAAAACAATAAAAAAGCGGATTGTAGTTTATATCACTGTGGAAGTTGTGGAGATGATGCAGAAGGGTATTATTTAGAATCTGTGTTTTGAAAGTAAGATGGACTGGCTGACTGGGTATGGGGAAGCAGGACTGAGGTGGCAGAGTCAGAAGCTTGACTTTGAAATGCCTATTAGACACCCAGTTGGACACATTCTAGACACTTGGAGATACGGCTTTGGAGTAAGAGTCCAACAGGCTTCAAATCTGGAAGGTTTCAGTGTAGGTCAATTGATAGTGAGATGGTGTGGAGCCTTCATACTGAGAAAGACTGTTCTATAAACTTCCCAAACTCCTGCCCTTCTAGTCCCTCATATCCCTAAGCTGAGGCCTTCCCAGGCAGATGCAAGGCCAGTTTGTTGGAAAGAGGGCTGGGACTCTGAGGTCTTTCACACCCATTCCCTTAAGCTTTTCAGTGTTTCATGGTTCGAACTCCAAAGCAGAGAAAGTTTCTAACAAGAAGCTTTCAAATTGTCCTCTCTATTCCTGCCCTATTTATTGGAGACAGGGTCTCTCCATGTAGCCCTCCCTGTCCTAAAACTCGCTATTTAGACTAGGCTGGCCTCCAACTCACAGAAATTCTCCTGCCTCACATGTTGGGATTATAGGTGTGTACCACTACACCACGCTACCTCCATAAAACAATTTTAGAAATGCACTTCAGACAGAAAAGCATCAATTAATTTACAACTATTTGCAAGACTTTCCATAGGGAACTGTGAGAGCTTGATGGCTACAGTTGCTTGGAAAATGATGGGCACACACTAGAGACACTATGAACCTGGAGAGACGAGAAGAGTGCGCAAGCAGAAGGCCCTAAAAAAATCGTTCAGTCCTAATAAAAGCACACAACTCTTCATAGCATTTCCTGCACCTTCTTCCAGAAGATACTAGCAGTAGCTCAAGTCTGGGGACATGGTGGCTGGGAAAGAACTGTTGGTAGCTGGCAGCACTTCACCGCAAGAAGGTGGTGGTGAAAACTCCCTGGGCAGCAGACATCATGGATTTTGCTGCTTCTGGAACCACAGGTCCCTCCTTTTCTGTGCTGGATCCCCTTAGAGACAAAGAACTTCATTTCCTTCCCAACCCGTTGGGCCCGCCATGGAGTCTACGGGGTGGAAGCTTTACCTTCCACTCCATGGAACACCAGCAGGCTCCAAGGGGAGCCTGGGTCGGGGCTGGTCCGGAAGGTGCGTGGGGCTCCGGCGTGGGCCAGGCGCGTTGCCAGGCTGCCGGGGAAGGGCCACCCATTGCAGGCAGGCTCAGCGGAGCGGTCGGCAGGCGACCGCGAGGGGCGGGCGCATCTCCCTCCCTCCCTCCTTCCTTCCTCCCAACCCCATTCTCTCGCGATTCGCTTTTCCGGGGACCCTCCGCATTCTGCCGCCGCCAGCGGCCGCCCTCGCCCTTCTCCCTCCCCACCCCAGCCCGCCCCTGCCTCTGCAGCCCACCTTCGCCCGCTCCGGCGTCCTCGCCCTCGTCCCCGTCCGCCCCTCGCGGGCCCCCGCGGCCCGGTCCCCTCCCCCTCGTGGCGGCGGCCCCTTTCACAATAGCGCCACCCGCCTCCCTGCACTCCGCTCCCGGTTCGCTCCCGCCCGCTGCCCTCTCGGCGCATGCGCGCTCCGGTCGGCGGCGGCTGCGGCGGCTCCGTTTTTTTTTTAAAGGGAAACGCCGAGGCGCCGGGGGTGACGGTGGGGGAGGGGGGCCCGGAGCCGCGGAGACCCCCGGGGAGGCGGCAGACCCCCCCTCCCGCAGTAGGAGGGCTCTGGGCGGACCCGTCCCTCCCACCCCCCTCCTGAGGAGGAGCGGGAGGGGGGAAATGGAGGCTCGGGGCGGCTGAGGCGAGCTCCGGGGCGGGGGGCCGGGGCGGGGAAGGGGGGGTGCGGGGTGGGGAGACGAGGCGGGCCCGGCCGGGCCAGGGGGGGCCGAGGCGAGCTCCGGGGATGAGCTCGGGGGCGGCTGGGTGCGAGCTCCTGCCTCTGCGGCGAAGGCGACGGTGGCGGCAGCAGAGGCGGCGGCGAGGCCCCCGTGGGTCGGCGGCGGGCCTCAGCCGCGGCCTCCCCTGCTCCGCTCGCCGGCGGGATGGCGCCCGCGCCCCGGAGAAGCCGCGTTAGCGGAGGCCTGTGGCCGCTCTGCTGAGGCGAGCCCGCCAAACTCCCCTCCCCCTCCTCCGTCCTCGACCCCCCGCACCTCGCCCCTTCCCCACCCCCTCCTTCGTCTCGGTCCCCCGCGCCGCTCCGGACCACTATGACCATGAGATCCGCAGTGTTCAAGGCGGCCGCGGCTCCTGCCGGCGGCAACCCCGAGCAGCGACTGGACTACGAGCGGGCTGCGGCGCTGGGCGGGCCCGAGGACGAGTCCGGGGCGGCCGAAGCCCACTTCCTCCCCCGGCATCGTAAGCTCAAGGAGCCGGGGCCCCCGCTGGCCTCCTCCCAGGGCGGGAGTCCCGCGCCCTCTCCAGCCGGCTGCGGCGGCAAGGGCCGGGGCTTGTTACTGCCGGCCGGGGCGGCCCCCGGGCAGCAGGAAGAGAGCTGGGGCGGTTCGGTGCCCTTGCCCTGTCCGCCCCCAGCTACCAAGCAAGCCGGCATCGGCGGGGAGCCAGCCGCAGCCGGCGCCGGCTGCAGCCCCCGGCCCAAGTATCAGGCGGTGCTGCCCATTCAGACGGGCTCTCTCGTGGCGGCGGCCAAAGAGCCTACGCCCTGGGCTGGGGACAAGGGTGGGGCGGCTCCCCCAGCTGCCACCGCCTCGGACCCGGCGGGACCCCCACCACTACCTCTGCCCGGGCCTCCACCTCTCGCGCCCACCGCCACTGCCGGGACCCTGGCGGCCAGCGAGGGCAGATGGAAGAGTATGAGGAAGAGCCCCCTCGGGGGTGGCGGCGGCTCGGGAGCCTCCAGTCAGGCCGCCTGCCTCAAGCAGATCCTTCTGCTGCAATTGGACCTCATCGAGCAGCAGCAGCAGCAGTTGCAGGCCAAGGAAAAAGAGATCGAGGAGCTGAAGTCCGAGAGAGACACGGTACGGGAGGGGTTAATCTGCATTGGGGCCGGGGAGCGAGTTGTGCGCATGCTCGGGGGAAGGGGGCTCTAGGAGGCTGAGGTCCCGCTTGGTTAGGGTTAGAGGAAGTTGGCCACTAGCGATGGAGTACCTTAGATGCTGGGTCGTTAGGAGCCTGGCTCTCTGACACGTTGGGTCGGAGGGAAGGGTTAAAGGGCAACCTTCAGAGTGTGGTGTGTGTGTGTGTGTGTGTGTGTGTGTGTGTGTGTGTGTGTGTGTAAGGTTTCGGTTGCTAAAGGGTTAATTTAAAATGACAGCCCCAGACTTGTGGGAAAGGCGTTTAGAGTGGGAAAAGACCGATTTATGAGGAGTTAAAATGATAGGGTGGGGTGCAGATGTGGTGGCTGTATAGAAGGGGTTAAATTAAAGCGCTGTTGCGTTAGAAATGCATTGTAGATGAGAGGGACATGACAGCTGTTGCTCCAACCACTGCTGCAGCATCTTTAGCCAGGAGGGTTCTTATAGCCGGTAGAGGGTAAAGATGGCCTACATGCAATCCTATTTTAGCTTTCCTAAGTGAGAATCACTGCCTTTGATTTCAGATAGTTTTTTAGTAGGAATCTGAGTTATAAAACATTACTGACCAAGTCCCTTGAATAAGCTGTAAAATTTTGAGACATTGAGCTTATCCAATGTATTTGGTAGATCCTTCCACCTCCCAGACCCGTTTTAGAATCTCCGAGGTAGTAGGGAAGGCGTTTATTTCTTTGTACTTCTGAGGAACACGACTACATAGGCTTGTTTTCACGGCCGCAGCAGTGTTAGGTACCTCCGTGTTAAGCATGCTCCCTCACACACAGGGAAGCTGGAGTGGTGGGGTGTTTCTGTGCTAACACACCTTTTAGCTGCCTAAAATAAACATGGTTTCTACAGTTGTGTTGAAGCTGCAGCTCTTTCTCACTCCCCTCTCACTGTGGTGCTGTGTGCACCAGAGGCTGAGCAGGGGAGCAGAAGAGCAATTCATTTTGTCTGTCTTGTAAGAGAATCGCCATCACCATCAGGCGACTATTTGGTTGGAGATTACACTCTTAGAGGTGGAGTGGGAGCTGGGGCTGTTCTTATTGAAACACCTCACTGTTGATTTGTGGAAGTTACTCAACATGGAGGTGGCACTGCTCAGCTACTGTACTGCAGTCTAGGGGTGTGATGGTACTGTAATTACAACACATCAAATCCTTCCGTGGGGAGGGGGTGGGAAGAGAAAGATCAGTAAAAGAGAAGAAACCAAGAATATGTCACCCACAAAGCATGGTTAAGTAATGCTAGAGCTGTGGCTCAGATCAGAAGATGAGAGAATGGCTGGCCAGGGGGACACTGCTGGTTGTGGAGGTCTCTGCTGAGCTCATGAGGTAATGCGCCCTTCATAGGCTTTTTGAGGTAGGAGAAAGTGGGGTGAGTTAAGGATAAGGTATCAGTCTAAACTTGGCTTCCACTGCTTCTCTTATGTACTGCAGTCTTAGCATTGCTTAAACCTGCTCTCTTATTCCAGATTCTGTTCAGCCTCTACCAAAATCTATGCAATGGATGTAATAAAGTCAGGATTACTATCACTGTCTAACACAGGCAATAGGGTGTTAATAGGAAGTTTTTGATGACAATAGACTTCCATTTTGATTGATTTTTGTAGTTCTCTTGAATTAGAATAAAAATTTTAACAAATACTTAGATAAGTTATTTTTGTTGTCTCAAATGCAAAGCAGAAAAAATTACTCCTTTTGTTGGGATTATATTCCTGGTGTCTATTACAGTTCTTTACACTAGCATTTTAGTAGTACTCCCTCAAATATGCACACAATGTTTTGATGTGATATTGCTATCCCTAGAGACACTGCTTCTGATTCCTTTTTATTGTACTGTTTGAACATTCCATTGTGTCTAGAGTTTTGGAGTGAACATAGGGCAGATAGAATTTGGATAACCTTGGGACACTTTAAAAGAACACAGGGCTGAGAATGTAGCTCACTAGTGCTCAGAGTGCTTGCCAACACACTCATGAGGCCTTGGTTCTATCCCTAGCTTCACATACAACAGTGAAGAACACACACACATACACACACACACACACACACACACACACACACACACACACACACACACACAAAAGGTTAACTTTAAGACTCCCAAATGACTTGTAGCCACATGGCCAGCTGTAGCAGGGACCTAGTCATTAAAGGGCACACTGACCCCGCCCAGTGGGGGGAGGATCTTCTTTCAGAATTGCCCCATCCCTCTTACCATCTAGACTAACTCCTACAATTAAGTGTCTTTTGCCTTTATTAGGTTTAAGGAAAGCTTTCAGATTCATGTCTGCCAATTCAAAGTAAAGTAGAGTTGAATTGGTAGGGTCCATGGCAACATGCAGTATACTGCTGATTTCTAAATGGGGCTAAATGCTCCTGTTTAGCTTTTGTGTGTAAGTTGGCATCACTTTCTTCTAGCTCCTTGCTCGGATTGAACGTATGGAAAGGCGGATGCAGCTGGTAAAGAGGGATAACGAGAAAGAAAGGCACAAGCTGTTTCAGGGCTATGAAACTGAAGAGAGAGAGGAAACAGAGTTGTCTGAGAAAATTAAACTGGAGCGCCAGCCGGAGCTTTGCGAGACATCCCAGGCTCTGCCTTCCAAGCCTTTCTCATGTGGACGAAGTGGAAAGGGACACAAAAGGTGTGCTGATAACTTTATGCCAACTACCTGAACAAGATGAGAAACGGTTACTGATGACTGGAGAGTGTGGGATTGGTATTTATGGATTGAGAAGTCTGTTATGCTAGTTCCGGGCAGAGTGGCTCACACCTGTAATCATACCACTTAGGTTGTTGAGGCAAGAGGATTGTTGCGAGGTCAAGCCAGCCTGGGCAATAGAGACCCTGCTTAAAACAAACAACCCCTTCCCCAAGTTTCTGTGTTGAGAAATTGTCTTGAAATTTTTTTTTTTTTTTTTTTTTTTTGGTCACAGTACTAAGTACAGAATGCAGAGTGAATTCTAAAATTTTTTAGCCATAAAGAGAATGGCTAAAAAAAAAAAAAAAAAAAAAAAATCTTGTTGAATCTAGAAGGGAGTAGACTAGTTAGGTTTTTGGGTTTTTTTTTTTTTTTTTTTTTTTTTTTTTTAAATACATACAGGGTTTCTCTTTTTAGCCCTAGCTGTCCTGGAACACCGCTCTGTAGACCAGACTGTCCTCAAACCCACCTGCCTCTGCCTCCCTAGTGCTGGGATCAAAGGTGTTCACCATCACCACCCCACTCAACTAGGATATTCTTAATCATAGATGCTTGCTCATTTATCAAAGGCCTGTCCTATATACATTCAAGCATAACACTTGCTGTCCCTGTCTTCCAAATGAATAATAGAGGTTAGGTACCTGGATACCTCTCTTGCCTTCAAATATATTCTAATCAAATTTTATTCAAAAGTCAATTAATTTTATAATATTTTCTTTCCTACCTAATAGGAAAACCCCATTTGGAAATACAGAAAGAAAGACTCCTGTTAAAAAGCTGGCTCCTGAATTTTCAAAAGTGAAAACAAAAACTCCTAAGCACTCTCCTATTAAGGAGGAACCCTGTGGTTCCTTATCAGAAACTGTTTGTAAACGTGAATTGAGGAGCCAAGAAACCCCAGAAAAGCCCCGGTCTTCAGTGGATACCCCACCAAGACTCTCCACTCCCCAAAAGGGACCCAGCGCCCACCCCAAGGAGAAAGCCTTCTCAAGTGAGATGGAAGATTTGCCGTACCTTTCCACCACAGAAATGTATTTGTGTCGTTGGCACCAGCCTCCCCCATCACCGTTACCATTACGGGAATCCTCTCCAAAGAAGGAGGAGACTGTAGCAAGTAAGGCATAGAGAACACTTGCTCTTATACCCTAGTGGTGGCGGTCAAGCTAACAAGTGTGAAATGCCTTTGGCATTTTTTAAAAAGTGCAATCAATAAAGCAGAGTTCTGTCAAGAATGAGTAAGTTAACAGCCAGAGACAGACACTGTGCAGGCATTGCAAATAGATGGAATTACAGCAAAATGTGCTCAATGTATGTGTCTGCTTACAACACTGGGAGATGTGTTTGCCAGTAAGTTGCTCATGACAAGAGCACCAGACTTGGGGGTGTAATCTCCGGCAACTTGCATGCCCTCTGAAAGAAGGGTTTTCTGTGCTGTGAAATGCATAGAACTTACACACTTTGCCGTGCACGACTGTTCCTGCATTGATAATTGTGTGAAACCTGGGAGGGTGGTCTTTGGATGTTCTCAGGGGCCAATGGTAATTTTTGGTTGGGGAGCCAGCTTGGGGTGGGGAATTTCACCTGGGCCTCCGCTCTCTAACTACATAAACATTTATCTGTATCTCTATGTCCCGGTCTGGGGGCAGGAGGGATCTGCCAAAGGCCAACAGTCTTATTTACCTTACTACACTTCACAAGGTTCTAAGATGTGAAGAGTTGACTTGGATTGCAGTAGCCCATTGGTTGTTCATATATTTAAATAAAATGGTCTACAAACTATTTTTCAAACAATAAGGACTATCTTGGGATATCTGAGCTGCTTGGGGAGGGGGTGGGGTATGGGAACTTTGTCTTTATTTCTGTTTATTTTCTTAATGGCTTCCACACAGAGATGACCCCCACCTTCTATATGAACCAGTAACTGTGATGTGTCTTCAATTGTGTCATATTAGTCTATGACAATTATTGTGGGTGCTCTTGGGTAATGGTGGGAATGCTTTCTTAGGTAGACCCTTAGACCTAAGTTTCTACCCTTGTGCCTTACTATAGCAGAGATGGGGATGGGAATCCATTCCAATAAGATGTGAGCAATCTCCAGGCTTTGTTTGGCTGTTGTGGGGAAGACAGATACATGATCTAACCTTTAGTAGGCCTCATTTGAGTACATGAGACAGACCAGGGTCCTGCTCTAGATTCAGATACTCTTTGTTGTTTCAGTCAGTTGAACAGGTTCATCTTAATAGTTAATTTTTGCTGCTACTGCAATGCTGTGTAACAATTTAGGAGAAACCATGAAGCAACTCCCCACCCGGAATTAGGAAATGGCTTGATCTGGAGTTCTTCTGTGTGACTGGCTGTTTTTGAAAACCCTGTCTATTCTAGTAGAGCAAGTTCCAAACACATCTGAGATTGTGGGCATAACACTACGAGGGAGTGTGATTGGGAGATCCCAGTCTCTTGAGGAGCCTGAGTTATGCATAAATGTGTGAACCCTTATCTTATGATGCCCCATCTCAAGAGGAAGTCTCAATGACTTATCCTAAGGAAGCCAAAGTCTTTGTGCATGTTGTTTAGGCTGGACCAGCAAGGTAGTTTGTGTGGAGGGAGGAGGAAACTGTTTAAGAAGACTACATGTGTAAGTTCTGAGAACACTGATCTATTTATTTGAAAAATAGGGTCAACTTTTACTCACCTGCCATGTTCTGAGTTTAAGGTTTGATATCCTTGGCCATCAACTGTTGCAGGGAAACCACCCTAAATAATGAAGAAAAGAAGTCGTCTCAGTGTAAAAAAAAAAGTGGTGGGCTTATTTTCTTTTCTTTTGTCTGTTGTTCCCTCTTCCCCTTCCCCAGAGAGAAATTTTCAAAAGAGCAACTCAAAAAACAAAATGGCTTCCTAGTGAGAACATCAGTGATGCTCCTCTCCTCCATTTTGGGTATGGGCTTTTTTTCTTTTTACACTGAGATGATTCTTCTTTCCTGCATTATTTAGGGTGTCTGATGCCATCAAGTGTTGCAGGAGAAACTTCAGTCTTGGCTGGTGAGTAGATTAGGAATTGCTGGCTGGGCTTGGGGTGGGGATTGGTGGGATGGTGGCTGGTTGGGAGCTACATTCTCCGTCTGGATGTGAAAGAGTGACATTCCTTGGTGTTTGATGGCACTGCTGTAGACATCAAAATGACAACGCATTTCAGTTGTTTTTCAGGAACTTCAGTAGCCTCCATTATATTGTCAGGTATTGGCTTAGGGCTTTTTGTGATCCTGAGTTTGGCAGACTGCAATGGCATTTTAGGTTCTTTTATACCATAGTGAGGACACTTGACTATGGCTTTGGTGAAGCCATAGAATGGATTCCTATCACTTGGTAACTGTCTTATCTGGGGTAGACACTTGTCCTAGTGAATATTTGGACAGTTTCGTGACTTTGGAGTTAAGGGTGGTTCCACCCTCCTCTTTTTCTTTTTCTTCTTCTGTATTTTTTCAGTTCCTTCTTGGAGGGACCACTCAGTAGAGCCTCTAAGGGACCCAAACCCTTCAGACATTTTGGAGGTAAGTATCAAAAACTGTTAAGAGAATTGGAAACAATAGAATATAGGGGTATACAACTGGCCCTCGTTGTTTGCACCTATAGTCCCAGCTACTTAAGGAACTAAGGCAAGGTAATTAGTTAAAAAGACCGAAAAGAAACTTGAGGCTACTCTGTTTTTCATCTTACAGATCAGAAAAGTGAGTTCAAAAGTAATTGAGTCGTTTTTCAAAATCAGTATTGAGATGGTGTTCCAAACTAAGATAGAGCCCATATGGAATACAGAAGTTAAGCTGAGGCACTCAGCATTTTAATTCTATGTTCCAAGCTTACTTGATGATTGAAAAAAATGATACTTAGATTTTCAGATTCTTCTAAAGTATAGAGGTAGGAAAAGTTTATGGCCCTCTCACTGGTGTTTGAAAAGACTCAACTGGCAAGTTACGGGAATTAAATTTGAAATTTGGGATTTTGTAAAGGATAGGGGTAAGCACAGGATTTTTTATTTGTTCTTTTACCAGAAGGCTTACATGGTATCTATAGATATTTTTAGAATCTGAAGGTGAAAAAATTTATACTCCTAAAGAACTGTGAGTTATTCCAACATAGTCATAAGTAGCTTACCCCTACTGTTCCTCTTCCAGAACCTGGATGACAGTGTGTTTTCAAAGAGGCATGCAAAACTGGAGCTAGATGAGAAGAGAAGGAAAAGGTAAGGCCAAGGCACCCCCCATTCTGGACATATCGTTTCAGGACTGAGATTCCATCTTCCATATTGGGGAGAGTCTTAGGGAGGGCACTTAACATTCATGTGCTACTAGTGTCCTAGTTAGCGGAATGTCTTAGCTGGGGCGGTTGTCCTTACAGCAAACAAACATGTTGGACTTTCTCTGCCACCTTCCCTCAGTACTACTTTGTGTTGAATAGCAACACATAATCTGGACAGCTAGATGCAAAGAGTCCTTCCTCATCCAGGCAGTCACTTCCCTTTATCTCATCTAGAGGAGTCAAATAGCATCTTCTAGAATTTGGAGAGTGGATTATTTTTGTATGACAATTTTTAGTTAAGTAGTAACGCTGGGCTTGTTTGTTTGTCTGGTTTTTCCCAGATGGGATATTCAGAGGATCAGGGAACAAAGAATTTTACAGCGACTACAGCTCAGAATGTATAAAAAGAAAGGAATTCAGGAATCTGAGCCTGAGGTTACCTCATTTTTCCCTGAGCCAGATGATGGTAAGTTGTATCTATCTAAAAATGTAGACTTTGGGGCTGGAGAGAAGGCTCAGTGGTGAAGAGCACTTCTGTTCTTGGAGAGGCCATAGTTTGGTTTCCAGCGCCCACATTGGGCAGCTCAGAACTGCTTGTAACTCTAGTTGCAGGGGACCCGATGCCCTCTTCTGATCTCAGGGTACTGCACTCACAAGCACATACATACACACAGACACATACATAAAGACACAATATAAATTAAAGCAAATAAATTTACAGATGTAGACTTTCCAAGGAAAAAAGGTGCAAGTGTCCATAGCACAGCTTGTTCTGATGAGTAAGCTTTGGAGGTAATATATTGTTGGCATTTCTCATTTTTGGCTAACGAAGTCTCATATGATTTCCTTCCATAGTTGAAAGTTTGATGATTACCCCCTTCTTGCCTGTTGTAGCATTTGGACGACCATTACCAAAATTAACCCCACAGTAAGTATAAAGGTTTTTTTTCCTGTCTTCCTTTTCAGGTAGTTTGTTCTTCCCTTTTCAAACTCAAACTTAGATAAAAAATGGGGATCACATGGCTTTGATGACAAGCCAAGAAGTAGGAATGCTTTTTAAGTCAGAAGTAGATGATTTTGCCACTTCTGTGGTCAGCTGACTATTGCTAGACTTTGAAGCAGCCTTCTCACTTTGCTCACTTCTTTTTTTTTTTTTTTTTTTTTGCCAGGAACTTTGAGCTACCCTGGTTGGATGAGCGAAGCCGTTGTAGGTTGGAGATCCAGAAGAAGCAAACACCTCACCGGACGTGTAGGAAGTAGTTGTGCTGGCAAGAACCCTGTCTTCAGATAGTTGTAGCATGCCATTCCAAGAGAATGGCAGAGACCTGTATATGTGACCTATGTCCTCATGTATGTTATCATTCACTGGTAATGCCTTTCCATACTCCCTTCATTTTAGTTTTGTTTTCTTCACTCTTAGTTCACAAAACAAACGAAACCTCTTGTGTTGGGCTAATTGTGAATTATGGAGAGTTATTGGGACTTCTTTTCCCTTTTTGGGGAAATGAGCTCTTGAGCTCAAGCTATAGGGTGGTAGATTTGGGAGTTTTAGGAGCCACTTCTACTCATTTGCCTATATTAAATGGATACAAGGGCTCTTTAGCCATGTCAAAGATGGAGGAGCCCCTGCCTTGTAGGACCTGTGCCTGCCCTGACCCTGTGCTTCCCTGGTGCACCTTCTGAATAGTTGGATGTAGTGGATTTTACCTAAAGTTAAACAAAAAGACCTTACCATGAGCTTTAGGGCCCAAGGAGGAATAACAGATGAATCGAGTCATCATCATGGAGGAGGAAATGAAAGCAACTATTCTTTGATAAAGGAAGTGGAAAGAGGTGTAGGGCTGACCACTTTCTTAATTAATGGGTAACTGAAGTTCTCTCCCCACCCCTCAAAAAAGAAAATGTTTAGAAAAAGAGATTGGGGATATAAGTTTACAACTAGTTACAGTGCTAAAAAGATGCATTGTCATTTGGGGATGGCATGCCAGAATCTTTAGAGATGTCCTTGTGTCACATCACTTTTCAAGTATTCCTTAGTGGGGTTTCACCCTATTAGCCAAACATTTGGTGGTGAGGTAGAAAATTTGCTGAGGGATTGGGAGGGAGCTGGTATGGAAAGATGCTTCCTTTGGCTGGCAAATGTCTACATCTTGAAACAAAAAGTTGTACCTAATAAACCTCTCTGTTTACTAAAATAGATTTATACATGTACCATCTTGGTTCCCATCTCCTGCCCTTGTTTTGTTACCAAAAAAAAAAAAAAAAAAAAAAAAGAGAGAGAAAGAAAAAGAAAAAATAGAAAAAAAGGAAAAAAAAAAATCAGGACAGCACTCCCAGGCCACTATGGTCTCAGTATAAGATCCCTGTTAACTATCTGGAAGGAAAATAGAGCCGAGACCTCTGGTCTTATATATAGGAATTGCCTTTCATTAGTCTTCAGGACTATTGTATAAAAACAAGTAGGGGTCTAATCTCCTAGGAGGTAGGGGCTTTTATCCTTGAAGAGAATATGTCCCCCGATTATTAGCACTTTTAGAGGAGAAGCCAAGGTATGTAGGGTGTGTTGCTGGCCCATCAGCTGAGCATGAGAGAATGGGATTGCCCTTGTGGGATGAGAAGAAAAGTTCCTCAGGGGCCTCCCATTGCTAATGTTCTTTTTGAGATGTTCTCTCTGCCCCCTGGGTTTGACGTTGAAAGGAATTATTCCAGCAGTACATGTAGTATTCTTGGATGATCTTGCTGCTCTCAGTTCTCTTTTGTGTGTGTTTGTGTGTGGCTATGGGTTTTCACTTGTAACTCCATCTGCTTAGGAGTGTAGTCTCTCAAGCGGGAGCTGCTGTAACTTCACTGCAGCAAGGTTGTAGAAAGAAAGAGGACTTTCTACATGGGCTTTCATCTCACACCTTCAAGGATGAGGATAAATCTAGAAAAACTGGGCCAGATTTTTGTGTTTCTGTTTTTTCTAACGAGGCAAACTGGTTAGTGCTCCTACTCTGACCTATGTTATTTTTCTTTATAATGTGCTCCTCCCAAAAGGAATAACCTCAGTCAGTTGTCTCTTTCCTTTGTTTCTTGATCCCTCTCAGTTTCTTCTTGCTACCATGATTTGTCAGATTCCTTCTTTGGGTATGGGTTAGCAGACCTAACCTCACAGAGGAGTCCTCAGACCCTGTTTTTGCTAAACTGAGAGGAATCCATGAGGTGCTATCTGGCAGGACTTAAGTGGATTCTATTGCTTTGGTTCTCCTTTCCCTGAGGACCTGATTTTTTTTATGTCCTCTCCTAGATTTCCTTTGGTTTGGGTGTGTTGAGATTTGTTGAGAAGGAGGATGAAGCAAAGTTCCAGGAGCAAAATTACAGTGTGTTAAGAGTGTGGGGAAAATTAGTTTTATTTTTCTCTACATGGGATACAACACTGAAATTCAGTCTTCAACAGAAAGAAAGGCCCTGCAGTTCTCCTAAAACATAGTTCTTATTTCTTTAACAAAGTTTAAGCTAGTGTTAATAAATTAAAAGAGAAATTGCTTGTCTCTCCACCTCAGCTTTGTTTTATGCCCATTTCATACCGTTGTCTGTGCTGTAATTCATACTTTTGATACCATTTCTGATGTGTAAAGTCGGCTGTCTTGTAAATATCTTATAAAGAGTTCAATTGTAAATAAACTATTGTGGCCGTTAATTTTTGAACTTTTGACTCAGTTTATTAGATTTGTTGGGAAATATTAGATAATTCTGCTTGTATATAGGAAATATTGGGAAAAGATCTTATTTTCAAATAAAATAGAATAATATTACTCCCCCTTTTAATAAGGGACTTAAAAATTGTGTCAGAATATAGTATGTTTTATTCCTTTATCCTGAGCCCTTCTTTATACATAAATGGCAAACTCCTAAGCTCATGGCAAGACCTACAGGTCATCTATTTAACCTGTGATACATGATTTCTCCTGGGTAACAGATAAAGTTCAGATCAACTGAAACCATGTCTTTTACACACATCTTTTTCTGTATGTTTGAAAACCCTCCATGTAACTTGAACCCCTTGTCCTTGTTTTGTGACTGGAGTGATGCGAAAAGATAAAATCCCTTCCCTCACAGTTCCTCTAATCTAATAAGATATCTGGCATCCCAGACCACCTAATCCATGCTAAACATTCACAGTTCTTACAGCTGTCTCTCCAAAGGACTCTCAAGCACTCACATAGCCAGGGTACCATCTTGGAGGTCAGCCTGTCTCAAAACAAAAGAAAGCTGGACCAAGCACACCTGTAATCCTAGCACCTGGGGAGGCTGAAGCTGGTGGATCGTAAGTGAAAAGACTAGCCTGAGGTCATAGACTCTGAAAAAAAAAAAAAATTGGACTCAGACCAAATAACTAAAGGACAAAGTGGCCGACTATCCTTCTATCCTTTTCCTTATTTAGACACTAAACTTGGCAGTCTTACTGCACCATTTTAGCTTGTGATGGATAAGACTCTGTCATGCCTTTCACACTTATTAAATCATGTATCCTCCATTTTGAATTCAGGCAGTTGGTTTTGGAGCTGAACTCCATGATACATTTGGCCACCTGTCTTCAGTTAAGAGAAATAGCTCCTGCAAACATTCATGATTCCCTCTAGTCTCACACTGTAAATCTGCAAACAGTGGGATCTTCATGAAAACAGCTCAGAATCCAGTTATGGCGGTTTGATGTATATTACCAATGTGCATTAATAACTTAATTTACAAACTATATTATTTCAAGATGAGTTTTTTTTTCTTTGCCGACAAATGCATTGCCAAAGCATTTTCTGTCAGATAACAACGCATCAGAATTGTAAACACCAGATTCCTAATATCCCCAGACATCCTTTGTTTTGGAGACATGATTCCAAAACTGGCCTCTAACTGCGTAGCCAAGGACTAACCTGAAGTTGTAAAAATGCGACAACTAGGTTGGGAAGACACATCGAGAAAAGAAATTTTGAATACACACAGAAAACACCGCAGTGTTTTCCTTTCCCCTAAATTTAGACCGAGGTGAAGAGCTGGCAAATCTGACGCAAGACTAAGGCTTTTTCACCTGGATTCATGATTCCATCATGCTAAGGAATACAGTAAAATGCTCTGTCTAAAATTCAGGGAGAAACAAGAAATGGAAAACGAAAATCATGCAATAGCTCCAACGCCGCAGTGGAGCTGTAACAGGTCTAAGCCTTCCCCAAGGAAAGCCCAAGATGGCCGAGCTAAGCACCCACAGAAACTGCAGGCGACCGATGCCCGCGCCCTATGCCCGCACCGGGGGAAATGAAGGGCCGAGCCACGCCCCCTTACATCACCGACATACGTAATCTCGCGCTCCCGAAAACGTGCCGCAGGGCACAGGCCCCGCCCCGCGGGAAGAGGGACGGCCCTCCCTGGACGTGAAGCACGCCGGGACTCCTCTCGAGCTTCCCGGCAGCCTCTGCGACGGGCGTGGTGCGTAAGGTGCTGACCAGTGGTGGCCGTTCTCCGTAAGATGGCCGACCGGCGTCGCCAGCGCGCTTCCCAGGACACTGAGGACGAAGAATCTGGTGCTTCGGGTTCTGACAGCGGCTCTCCGGCGCGGGGCGGCGGCAGCTGCAGCGGGAGCGCCGGAGGCGGCGGTAGTGGCTCGCTGCCTTCTCAGCGCGGTGGCCGCGGCGGGGGCCTTCATCTGCGGCGGGTGGAGAGCGGGGGCGCCAAGAGCGCAGAGGAATCCGAGTGTGTGAGTGAGCGAGCGCTGGCCAGACGGCGACCCGGCAGGGGGCGGGGTGTAGGAGATGCGAGGTGCTGGGCCTCCTGTTAGAGGGAAAGGTGATCTTGCTGCGAATCTGCATCCACCCTGACCCCCAGGGAAGGGCTGGGTGGTTTCCGAGCGCGGGGCTTGCAACGCGGATGTTTATACAGACACTGGGGCTGGAGGTGTAGAGAATCCGCCTTGTTGATTGTGGCTTACGGAGATTTACCTTTCCCCATATCCCTAGTCAACCGTTTGTGTTGGTTCTTCAGTTTTCCCTCACATTTATATGCGGGTGGGCTCCCCACGTCTGGAAATTTACAGCTCTAACCATGTCATCTTTCTCTCAGGAGAGTGAAGATGGCATGGAAGGCGATGGTGAGTGCTTTTACTTTATTATGATGAGTGTTTTGGACATAAACTGAGGCCACGTATTTCTTACAGTGGCTTTCTCTCAGATTGTTAAAGGGTTTTCAGGGAGTGTGCCCTGGGGTGGCTTTTTGTACCATAGTGATAATGAGAGTAGTTGATTTGGGAAGATGACAAAGTGAGTTCCTTAGAGTACCACCTGCCAGTAGCATAGTTTTTTGTCAGCATGGTCACAAACTTCTCCATCTGCAAATAAATAGGAACTATAATTGTATGTGCCTCAAAAGTTACTGTCCAAATGGAGTGAGAATTTTAGCTTGATCCAAGATGAGCAGTTAGGGATGTAGTTATAATCATTTTTATTGTTTTCTTCCCCCCTTTCATATTTTTGTGTTTTCCTTTCAGCTGTTCTTTCCGATTATGAAAGTGCAGAAGATTCAGAAGTGAGTGTGATAGATTCTTTTTACTTGTGGTGTAAATCAAAACCTACTTCTTTGTGGTACAAAAATTCCCTGACTTGTTTCTCTGCTTGTATGTTCCTCATTTATGCTTTTAAAAGTCGGTTAGAAGTAGGGCAGTTGTTGGCACATGTCTTTAATCTCAGCACTCCAGAGGCAGAGGCAGGAGGATTTCTTGAGTTTAAGGCCAGCCTGGTCAACAGAGCAAGTTCAGGACAGCCAGGGCTATACAGAGAAATCCTGTTTTGCAAAACAAAGACAAAAAAGAGAAGAGCTTGCTAAGCTAATGACACCAACTTGAAGCCACGCCTCTTCAAGCTATGGGTAACAATGCATTCCCATTTGAAGAAGTGAGTTTCTGAGGCAGAGAATGAGAAGATGCTAAAATCCTTTACAGGATGTTTGACAGTTCACTTTATAGTGTCTAAGTTGAAAAGACCTACACTTGAGTACCCCCCTCCCAATCTGAGTAGATACTGTCAAGTAACTTTGTGCTAGAATTATCTGCCCCAGAGTTGTTGAACAGACTCGTGAGTTTTGTATTTTGGTGGTGGAGTTCTATTTGGGGAGAACTGGATTGTGGGTCAAGGATTTGTTCTGTTAAATGTTTCATTAATTGGGTTTTGTGATTCTGGGGCTTGAACCTAGAGGTAGATGCAATCAGAAAAGTGTTCTACCACTGAGCTACTACCTCAGCCCTTATCCTATTAATCTCCTAGAATTTTGACTATCTTAGGCTGTATTAGGGAGATGTAACAGTAAACATTATTTCAAATTCCCATTTTAAAAGGAAACAATGCTCAAACAAAACAAAACAAAAAAGGAGGAAACCAAAGCTTGTGGCACAGAAATAAATTCAGCAAAATATAAATTCAAATAAGGGCTGAGGAGATGGCTCAGTTGATAAAGAGGACCTGAATTCAATCCCTGGAACCTGTGTAAAAGTTGGGTGTGATGGCATGTGTAATAAGGCAGAGACAGGTCTCTGGAGCTCAGGCCAGCCATAGTCTAGCCTTCCTATGAGCTCCAAACCATGGAGAAACCCTGTGTCAGAAACTGAGATGGAACCTTTCCTGATCCTCTGAGCTCCACATGCATGTTTACATACGTGCACATTTCTGCGCAGACATATACTGTTTAAATTCTAGTACTTAGGCCGGAGCAAGAAGATTGTTTCAAGTTCAGGGCCATCCTGGGCTATAAGCAAGACCCTGTCTGGAAAAACCAAAACAGAAAATGAAACTTTTTTTTAAAGACTTGTTTATTTTATGTGTATCCATGTTTTGCCTGAATGTGTGTGTGTGTGTGTGTGTACAGTGTTGGTGAGTACACATGGTTGTGAGCCACCACATGAACCCAGGTCCTCTGCAAGAGCAGCACGTGCTTTTCACTGTTGAGCCTCTGGCGCCTGATTCTAAGTTTATAGTGGCTCGCTGTTCTGTTTATAAAGGAGTTTGGATGTAATTGTGAGACCTAGGAAAGAAATGACACAGAAAGTTTATATGCACATCATCAGCTGTGGGTGAGGCAAGACTACAAACATGAGAGTTATTTTGGTTGGATTAATAGAACCCCCTCCCCATTAAACTAAATTGCGAGTTTAAAGAAGGAGTCTGTAACATGAATAATAAAAACCCAGAGATTGACTAAAACTGGGCATGGCAGTACACAATTTTTTATCACAGTGGGAGACAGAGACAGGTGGATCTCTCTGAGTCTGAGGCCAGCCTGATCTACCTATTAAGTTCTAGGCTAGCCAGAGGAAAGGAAATAAGGAAAGGAAAGGACCAGAAACAAAACGAATAATTAACCAAGAAGGATAATTTAGAGAGAATTTAATGAAGGTATTAAGAAGAGAACATGCCCAGGTATTTTTATTTATTTATTTTAAGGCAGGGTCTCTTTGTCTGTAGCCCTAACTAGCCTGAACCTTCTTTTTCTTTGCTTTTTTTTTTTTTTTTTTTAAGATTTATTTATTACATATACAGTGTTCTGTATTGCATGTGTGCCTGCAGGCCAGAAGAGGGCACTGGTCTCATTATAGATGGTTGTGTGAGCCACCATGTGGGTGCTAGAAATTGAACTCAGGTCCTCTGGAAGAGCAGCCCGTGCTCTCAACCTCTGAGCCATCTCTCCACCCTGACCCTTATTTTCCCATTTTCCTTTTTATTTTGTATTTATTCATTTTTGAACCTTATTTTTCTTAGCCACAGGGTTCTGTCCTTGGATGGGAGACCTTTTTTCTTTAGGTATACAAGTAGAGAGGGAGAGTGTTAAAGGGTCCCTGTTTATACAGCGGTCACAAGGTGGGTAGACTTAAGGCATAATTGTTTTTAAGGTTCATTTTATATGTATGAATGTTTTGCCTATATATATATATATATATATATATGTATGTATGTATGTATGTACAACACATGTATTCCTAGTGCCCTCAATATGTAGGATACCCTAGAACTTGAATATTGATGCTTTTGAGTCACTGTGTGAGTACTGGGACTTGAACCTGGGTCCTCTCCAAGAGCAATAAGTGCTCTTAATTGCTGAAATGTCTCTCCAAGCATTTACATATTGCTTTCATGTAAGTTTGTTTTTCCCTAAACCTTTAAAAGACAGCATGGTTTAAGGTACTGTACCTTTTCTAACTTCACAGAGCTCTGTGATGTTGAAAAATATGGGAGGTTTCTTGTTTTAGTTTTTCTCCCCCAGCTTGTTCTGAAACTTCCCTGTGCTGATTGATTTGATTCCCTTCTTAGTTTCTCTTTGCTGTTTGTTATGTTCTAGAGGAGCCTTGGCAGCTGGGTTACTTTGATCCTTAGATTGTACCATAAGCTTTTCAGATTACATGGTAACCCCTCCTGGACTCAGCAGTCAGTGACTGTTGGTTATTTCAGGGTTTTCCTGTTCTTTGATCCATTTATGTCTCTGCTAAACACAGTGAGTGTTTAGTACCATGCAGGTACCATGGCTATCAGTGTTTTTGTTTATACGGTTAGAATCAAAAGTTTAAGACACATCTTGTTAACATACTTTTGTTGTAAATATTGTGTAAAATTTTGGGTTTTGCTCTTTAAAAGCTGCCATTCCATGTAGAGATCTGATGAGAAGTAAACTGTGTTGCTGAAGCTAGGCATTGTGATACTCATCTGTAATCTCAGATACTTGAGAGGCCAGCCTAACAACATAGAAAGATCTTGTTTCAGAATTCTTTTCTATTTGAGACAGGATCTATGTGTACTGGCTGGTCTAGACCTTACTTTGTAGATCAAGCCTGCCCTAAACTCACAGACATCCACCTGCTTCTGCCTTAGCATATCCTTCCATGCCATGCTTCAGAATAAAAAAATTGAAAAGGGCTGGGCATTGGTGGCACTTGTCTATAATCCAGCACTTAGGAGGCAGAAGCAGGCAGATTTCTGTGAGTTCAAGGCCAGTCTACAGAGCAAGTTCCAGTACAACCAGAGCTATACAGACAGTCTGTCTCAAAAAACAAAGAAACAAAACAAAACTTGGAAAAGGGTTGGAATTGTAGCTCATAGTAGACTGTTCAGTATTTACAAGGTCCTAGGTTCACGCTCCAGTATTATAAAACAACCAAAAAGATGTGTTACTTCCATTTTCCCAGAATGGTCCAAGAAACCTCTTTTTAAAAATGTTATTTTTGGGACCAGGCATGATGGTGCATGCACTTGGGAGGAAAATACTGGTGGATCTCTAGTTTGAGGCCATCCTGGTCTATACAGCTAGTTCCTGGACAGTCAGGGTTATCTACTCTGTCTTGAAAAACAAACAAACAAACAAACAAAATTAATAAATAAAGAGAAGAAAATACAAAAGGGGCTGGGGCTCAATGGGAAGGAATGGTGCAACCCAGTACTGAGTAAAAGAACAGAATGTTTTGACTAAAAGGAGAGCTAGAGATACTTTGAGCTCAAAAGGTGATTTGGTTCTTACTTGTTTGGAGAGTCTCCAGTTTAGTTAAAAATTGAAGGGATAAGTAGCAAGGGAAAGAAAAAAGACAAAACGTGAGAAAATATGAGTGAGACATTTTTTTATTATTTTGTTGGTTGAGATAGGGTAGCTCTGTCTAGCCTGGAACATACTGTGTACACCAGTCTGGCCTTGAACTTACAGAGATTCACCTGCCTCTGCCTCCCAAGTGTTTGGATTAAAGGTATTTCCCACTGTTCCCTGCTTAGACAAAACTGCATTAACTAGTAATTTCTTAGAGGTGAGAAGGGAAGGTATATACAAAGGAAGTTGGTATTCCTTCTTTGTTTTTACTCTGTAAATTGGAGGAAAGCCTCTGTTTTAAGAGATAGAGTTGGACAGGATTCGAGAAAGCCACTGAAGCCAGGTAGTGTGTGTCTGGGTTGGATTCCTACATTGAGGCTCTGGGAGTCTAGTGTTTGATATCTACGTTGCAGTGGAGCCCCCCAGGGTATCGGAGAGTAAGAAAACTGAGGTCTTTGCTGAGGAAAACTGCAGAATTCTTAGCTTTAGGTTTACTATTGCCATGATAAAACACCATGACAAGAAGCAACATGGAAGTAAAGAGTGTATCTGGCTGGTTCACATATTTTGTAGCCAGATTTTTCTTTGGGCCACCAGCTCAAAAAAAAAAACAAAACAAAAACCTTACTATTAATTATTAAGCTCGGCCTTAGCTTAGGCTCGTTTTTAACCAGCTCTTATAACTTAATTACCCATTTCTGTTCATCTCTCTGTTGCCATGTGACTAGTGGCTTTTACTTCTCCACCTGCATGTCTGTTCATTCTGTGTCTATTGGCAACTTCTCCTTTCTTCTTCCCAGAGCTCTCTGTTCCCAGAAGTCCTGCCTAATCTCTTCCTGCCTACCTAGTGGCTATTCAGCTCTTTATTAAACCAATCATAGTGATACATCTTTACATAGTGTAAAGGAATATTCCACAATAGGAAGCCAAGGTGGGAACTCAAGCCTGGCAGGAGCTGATACAGAGGCCATGAGGGGTGCTGTTTACTGGCTTGCTCCTTATGGCTTGCTCAGCCTGCTTACAGAACCTAGGACTACCGGCCCAGAAATGTCATCAACCACATGGACTGAGCTCCACATCAATCACTAATTAAGAAAATGCTCTACAGGCCTAGACGCAGTCAGTCTTATGGAGGCGTTTTCTTTACTGAGGGAGGTTCCCTTCTCTGATATTACTCCAGCTTTTCCAGATTATTCCAGGTTAACATAAAAACTAACCAGCACATTTCCCCACAAAGAAAAGCCTAGGACCTAGTGGATTCTGTCAAATTTTCAGAGAAGCCAATATCATCCTAGAATCAAAACCAGGTAAAACATAACAGAAAGAACAAACCATTTTCTCAGATGAATGGAAATGCAGAATACTGGCAATCCAAATTCAGGAACACATTAAGATCATGCATCAGCTGGGCATTGGTGGTGTACACCTTTAATCCCAGCACTCAGGAGGGAGAGGCAGGTGGATCATCTCTGGGAGTTCAAAGCCAGCCTGGTCTACAGAGTGAGTTCCAGTACAGGCTCCAAAGCAGTACAGAGAAACCCTGTCTTGGGGAGAAAAAAAAGGTCGTGCATCATAACCAGGCACTTGGGAAGCAGAAGCAGGTGGATCTCTGTGAATCCTGGGCCAGCCTAGTCTACAGATGGAGTTGCAGGACAGACTCCAAAGTTATATGCAGAAACTCTTGTGTAGGTGGGGTTTCTTATCCTGTCAGGTCCCGCTGCTCTTCTTAGCCCTAAATAAGCACACAGATGCTATATTAATTATAAAACCGTTGGCCAATGTCTAGTGCTTCTTATTGGCTAGCTCTGTTTTAATTATTAACCCATTTCTATAAATCTATGTATTTTCACGTAGTCTTGGCTTACCAGAGAATGCCTGGACCTGTTACTTCTTTGGCAGTTACCTGGCATCTCCTTCTGGCGCCTTTCTGCCTCTCTCCCCAGCATCTTCCTTATCTCCTAGCCCTACCTATCTTCCTGCCTATACTGGCCAAACTATTTTATTTATCAACCAATAAGAGAAACATTTATACAGAAGAACATTACTCATCTTGAAAAATAACAAAGACTCCTACATCATGAACAGATGTCTTCATTCCAGAGGTGCAAGGTTGGTGTGACATGAGTAAATTAATGAATGTAATGCACCATATAAATATGGCTAAAGGATAATGATTCTCAAAGAAATTAGGAAAAATATCTCATTCATAGTAGAATTCTTAGCCAGATTTATAACTTGTTTTCTCTTTCTCTTGCTTTCTCTCTCTCTCTCTCTCTCTCTCTCTCTCTCTCTCTCTCTCTCTCTCTCTCTCTCTCTCTCTCTCTCTCTCAAGATAGGGTTTTTCTACATAGCCTTGTAGCCTGCCCTGGAACTCACTTTGTAGACCAGGCTGGCCTCAAACTCAAGAGATGCACCTGCCTCTGCCTCCCTAGTGCTAGGATTAAAGGCTATACCACCACTGCCTAGCCTGTTTCTCTTTTTAAAAATAGCTTATTATTGCTATCTCTAAATAAAACAACTTGGAGTTTATAGAAAAGTAAAGTGAACTTAAGAATGATGACACCTTGGGCTGGAGAAATAGCTCAGATGTTGAGTGCTAGCTGCTCTTCCAAAGGGCCTGAGTTCAATTCCCAGCAACCACATGGTGGCTCACAATCATCTGTAATGTGAGATCTGGTGCCCTCTTCTGGTGTGCAGGCAGAACACTGTATACGTAACAAATACATCTTTTAAAAGAAAGAATGGTGACACCAGAAAGAAAGAAGTAGACTTGGTCCGGTGTGACAATCCCAGGAGGTCTCGTCACCTTGGCTCTATCTAAGTAGTCTATGAGACTGTAAGTCCCCTTCCACTTAGTTGTAGATGGAGTTAGACCTCGTGTCCATGCTGCTCTTCCAGAGAACCTGAGTTCAGTTCCCAGGCTCACTTTAGGTGGTTCACAGCCACCTGTAACTTTAGCTCCATGAGATCTGACACCTCTTTCTAGCCTCTGTAGACACTTGCACATGCATCTTTGACACTTACTGTATGGGGCGCATAATGAAGAAGTATGTATAAACACCAAGCAAGTTCTTGTTTGGTTTGTTCCATAACCTAGGATTAAGGAAAAGTACCGAATGATTACCATCCTCTCATCCCCCAATAGTGGGAAAAGAATCAAGGGTGCTTGTTAAGCTGTAGATAAAGACTGGATTGTTACAGAGCAGGTATAGTGAAGCTTCTTTAGTTCTCCATCTCTTTTCTGAGAATTGTCACTCAAAACACTCTGAAGACAAAATACCCAGATGAAGAGTAGTTTGTGTAAACAGAAATGGAAAGAATGGGAAGAGGGATCAATTGGCTTGTTTGTTTAGGTCAATTAGGCAAGCTTAGCTTTATTTGAAAAAGGTGCAGAACATTGAAAACTTCTAGCCTAGCCAGGACTTTCACATGGTGTCTTTGACCAGATCCTGGTGGGCCAGCCTGAGCCTGGAGTGAGAAGGCAGTCTTATTTACATTAGGTGTCTGGTATAATAGGGCAATAAGAGACCAGTGTGCATACATCTAATAGGCAGTAGTTGTTTAACACATCCTTAATGACTAAACCACTTTTTTTTTTCTCGGGTTTTTGAGACAAGGTTTCTCTGTAGCTTCAAAGCCTGTCCTGGAACTCTTTTGTAAACCAGGCTGGTCTTAAACTTACAGAGATGCTTAGTGCTGGGATTAAAAGCATGCACCGTCACAGCCTGGCACTTTCTTTGCATTCTCACAGCTCTTTTAATCTCCCTCTGTGATTCAGTACCCTAAACATTATATTTGGAGAGAATGGGAAAGAGTATGACTATGTTTTAGAGCTACTGCTTTTCTCTTATGTGGAGCTAACTATACCTTTATTTCTTGTCCCATTTTAGTGTCCTAATAATACCACCCCCAGACAGGGCTTCTCTGTAGTTTGGGCTATCCATCAACTCAACAGAGGTCCTGCCTGTCTCTGCCTCTCCAGTGCTAGGATTAAAGGTGTGCACCACCACCAACCTTGGAGACCTAACATTCTTTGTTAGGAACTGGTTTATTCAAATTTGTGTGTTAAGAGAAGGGAATAAATAAAATAAATATGTGATCAGGCAGTGGTGGTGCTCACCTTTTACTCCAAGTACTCGGGAGGCAGAGGCAGGCAGATCTCGGAGTTCCAGGACAGCGAGGGCCAAAAACTAAATTAAAAAAAAAAAAAGGGTGTGCCTCACACATTTAATCTCAGCACTTGGAGGGAGAGGCAAGTTTGAAACCAACCTGAACTACCTGGCAAGTTCCAGGCCAGTCAAGATTATGTCGGAAGACCTTGTCTAAGAAAATATGGAGTAGAGAGACAGAGTGCTCATACATTTGTTTGTTTACATTTCTGTGGTTGTTAGCTAAGATTTTCCAGATAAATACTAAATTTTAGTACATTATTGTATATAGTGTTTGTTCTCTCTGGGAATCTCATACTGTAGGAAATTCAATTCTCCTATCATAGACATAAAAATATAATCTTAGAAGCTGGGCATGGGAGTGCACACTTTTGATCCTAACACTTGGGAGGCGGAGGTGTTCCAGGACACCATGGTTCAAGCTGGCCTGGCCTGCATGGTGAGACTCTTGTCTCTAAAATAACAACAGACTGATGTGACCTGGGCCTGTAGTATATATAACTCAGTGGTTAGTGCTTGTCTTGTTGGTTTTGAGGCCCTGAATTTGATTCACAGTAATGTAGGTTTTTTTGGGGGTGTAGGATATTAATGTGATACCCAAGCTAGCCTTGAACTCTGTCTTCTCACTTCAGCTTCCTGAGTTGCTGGGATTATAGGTGTATGTCACCCTAATGAAGTTATATAAGTAGAAAGATTGGTAATTTCTACTCTAATCCATTTTTTAAAAGCAATTGTTCTGTGTGTGTGTGTGTGAGAGAGAGAGAGAGAGAGAGAGAGAGAGAGAGAGGGGGGGGGGGGAGGGAGGGAGGGAGGGAGGGAGGGAGGGAGGGAGGGAGGGAGGGAGGGAGGGAGAGAGCACATGTCATAGCGTTCAAATGGAAGTTAGAGAAGTGGAGGTAGGGTTTCTCTTTGTAGTATGGGGGTCCTGTAGCTCAATCTCCAGTCCTTCAGCTTGGCAGTAAATGCAGTTACCCACTCACTGAGCCAATATCCTAAAACATTTTTAGATAAGAAAATTCTCAACTGAAGCCAGAGTACTGTTATTAAATACTGTGTGTTTAAGACTTACCAAGGAGCCAGGCAATGGTGGCATGTGCCTTCAGTCCTAGTACTCCGGAAGTAGAGGCACATGGACCTCTGCAAGTTCAAGGCCAGCTTGGTTTACAGTGCTAGTTCTAAGACAGCCAGGGATACACAAAAAGACTGGAAAAGGAGAGAAAGGCACCATCAAGTTAGTCTTCCATCTATAACACCTTGCACCTTTCCTTCGACTACCATTGTTAAAAAGTCCTTACCTCTGTATTACCGAACTATTTATAAAGATGTGCATATTATGCTTGTGTGTACGTACGTGTGCGTGTGTTTTATAGTACCCTGTTCTCTATAAGTTTAGTTAAGAATATTGGTTTGTGTATGCTAGAAATTGATCCCAGGGCATTGCCATGCTAGGCAAATACTCTACCACAGAGTTAATAACCCCAGCCCTTGTACTGCTTGTTTTATTTTTATTTGGGGTGTGTGTGTGTGTGTGTGTGTGTGTGTGTGTGTGTGTGTGTGTGTGTGCCAGAGGACAACCTCTGGTGTCATTCCTTGGAGCTGTCTACTTTCTTTCTTTAGACAGGGTCTCTCATGAGGACCACAGACTCATCAGTTAAGTCAGGCCAGCTGCCCAGCAAGCCCTGAGAATCCTGTCTGTGTCTCTTTGAGCTCTGGGAATGCACGTGTGTACTACCATGCCTGACTTTGTACACGGGTGCTAGACTTAGGTCCTCATGCTTTGTGGCAAGCATTTTTCCACCTGGGCTATCCTTCCAGTCTGTGTGTTTTGTTGATCTTATGTAGCACAGGATGGCCTCAAGCATAATATGGGTTGAAAGTGATCTTATCTCTGCCTCCCAACTGCTGGGTTAAAAACATGTGCCACACACTTACAGTGCTTGTTTTTAATTCTAATGCTGTAGTAAAAGTTTGTCAGGAATTGTTTCCCAAAAGAATGGAAAAATAAAGATTCACTATTCGGATCTTATCTCCATAATTAACAAGGATACTTTTTCAGGGTGAAGAAGGAGACTACAGTGAGGAGGAAAATTCCAAGGTGGAGCTGAAATCAGAAGCTAATGATGCTGCTGATTCCTCAGCAAAAGAGAAGGGAGAAGAAAAGCCTGATTCTAAAGGCACTGTGACTGGAGAGAGACAAAGTGGGGATGGACAGGTCAGTACATAGCATAGTACTCCACTTGGGGGCTGGCATAGGGCCTCTCGCTCCTTGGAAGAGTAAGGAGTCCTTTATCTTTCAGGAGAGCACAGAGCCTGTAGAGAACAAAGTGGGTAAAAAAGGCCCTAAGCATTTGGATGACGATGAAGACCGGAAAAATCCAGCGTATATACCAAGGAAAGGGCTCTTCTTTGAGCACGATCTTCGAGGACAGACTCAGGAAGAGGAAGTCCGGTACAGCCATCTTACGCTATTCCCACTACTGGCTAGCTTGTGCTGAGTGCTTAAAGTGTGTCAGATGCTTTGATGATTTCTTCTCCTGTATCGTTTCCTTTACTATTGAGAACATTTTAAGAGAAGTGTTAGAGTTACTCTTCCTGTACAGATGAGGAACATGAAGCTAAGCAAGGTGTCATACATTTGTAGGCCCAGCACTTGACTCTGAGGTCAGCTTGGGCCACATAGTGAGACCCTATCTTACAAAGCAAAAAGGTGGGTATGGTAGAATGACCCCTGATCCCAGCTCTCAGGAGGCAGAGACAGGAAGATCTCAAGAGAGATGAGTTCCAGGGCAGCCAGAGTTAGATGGTGAAACCCTGTCTTAAAAAAAGAAAAGGTAGCTGGGTGGTAATGGTGCACACCTTTAATCCCAGCACTCGGGGGAGGCAGAGGCAGGTTGATCTCTGTGAGTTCGAGACCAGCCTGGTCTACAAGAGCTAGTTCCAGGACAGGCTCCAAACCCTGTTTCATAAAACAAAAAAAAAAACAAAAACAAAAAAAAAAGGTGGTAAAGGAGTCGGGATTCAGATACAGGGTGGTCTGTCTCCAGACCTCTACAACCTTGAACTTGTGGCTCTCTTGAAATAGGAAGTTTTTATAGGCTACATTTTAGTAGGGAGATAATTTCTATTGTTGGTTGCTTTTATTCTTTGGGAGGGGGCACCACCCAGCTCCTAAATAATCACACATGAAGGTTTATTCTTTCTTACAAATGCCCTGCCTTAGCTTGGCTTGTTTCTTGCCAGCTTTTCTTAAATTATCCCATCTATCTTCTGCCTCTGGGTTTGTTTTTTTTGTTTTTTTTTTTTTTTAATCTTTCTCTATTCTACATACCTTTCTTTACTTTTTACTCCAAGGCTTGCTGTATAGCTAGGTTGCTGGCCCATGATGTGCTCTCTTCCCAGATTTTACCTCCTGTTTTCGTCTCTCTGGTTGCCAATCCCACCTATCCTTTCTCCTGCCTTGCTATTGGCTGTTCAGCTCTTTATTAGACTCATCGTGTTTCATATAAGCAAAGTAACAGCTTCACAGAGTTAAACAACATAAAAGAATGTAACACATCTTTGCATCATTAAACAAATGTAACACATCTTCAACTGATATTACACACCTCTGCTTGGTTTGGTTCAGACCCAAGGGACGTCAGCGAAAGCTATGGAAGGATGAGGGTCGCTGGGAGCATGATAAGTTCCGTGAAGATGAACAGGCACCAAAGTCCCGACAGGAGCTCATTGCTCTTTATGGCTATGATATTCGATCTGCTCACAATCCTGATGACATCAAACCTCGAAGAATCCGGAAGCCTCGGTAAGGAAGTTCAAGAGCCTAGAGTACTGATATTTCAAACTTTTTTGCTTTTCTAAATGCATTTCTAATCTTTTAAGTGACTAAGTATGGGATATAGAACTTACTGTCCCTTAGTCCCTGTGTGTATACATGGAGGTCGCTTTTCTTATATTTTTCTTAACAATTTTACTGTTTCAGATTTGGAAGTCCCCCACAGAGAGATCCAAATTGGATTGGTGATAGATCAAACAAGTCCCATCGCCACCAGGGTCCTGGGGGCACCCTACCACCAAGGACATTTATTAACAGGAATGCAGCAGGTACTGGCCGCATGTCTGCATCCAGGAATTATTCACGATCTGGGGGCTTCAAGGAAGGTCGTGCTAGTTTTAGGCCTGTGGAGGTTGGTGGGCAGCATGGTGGCCGGTCTGGTGAGACTCATAAGCATGAAGCTAATTACCGGTCACGGCGTCTGGAGCAGACTCCTATGAGGGATCCATCTCCAGAACCAGATGCTCCATTGCTTGGCAGTCCTGAGAAAGAAGAGGCAGCCTCAGAGACACCAGCTGCCGTTCCTGACACTGTACCACCAGCTCCTGACAGGCCCATTGAGAAGAAATCTTATTCCCGGGCAAGAAGAACCCGGACCAAAATGGGGGATGCAGTCAAAGCTGCTGAGGAGGCCCCTCCTCCAGCTGAAGGGCTCGCTTCAGCAGCCACAATCCCAGAGACAACTCCTCCTCCAGCTGCTAAGACTGGGAACTGGGAGGCTCCAGTAGATTCTACCACAGGTGGACTGGAGCAAGATGTGGCACAGCTAAATATAACAGAACAAAACTGGAGTCCAGGACAGCCTTCATTCCTGCAACCACGGGAGCTTCGCGGTAAGCATTACAGGCTGGGGACTAGATTTTACTATGTCACGGGGACTTCACTCTCAGGGGTGTAGTGTCTGACACAAAGCTCCTTCCCTTAACAGAGTATAGATTGGAAGTCTGTCTGCCTGTCCTCAGAGTAGTTCCCTGTGTTGCCCAAGGCTGTCCCACTAAGTACGTGCACTTAACCATTAGGACTTAGCTCATCTGTCAGGATTCATTTTCTTTTCTTGCACAGAAAGTGACAGAAGGTAGCTCTTCAGACTGTTTGAGCCAGTGGTTAAATGCTTGGAGGCAGAAACCTTTGAATTTGAATCTGGATATTTTGTTTAAAAGGAAAGCTTTTCTACTATCATTTTTTTCTAGAGACACTAAAGCCATATATAATGCTAGTGCTTTGGGGTATTTGAAATATGGCTAGAAGGAAGAATTGAACTTTTAGTTAATCAATTTTAAAAACACATATAACACTCGGAGTTGGTTGCACATACCTTTGATCCAGCACTCAGGAAACAGGCAGGTGGATCTGAGCTCAAGGCCAGCCTGATTTACAGTGAGTTCCAGGACAGCCAAGGCTACACCCAGAAACCGTGTCTCAGAAAATAAAAGCACATATAGCTAGCAGGTATCATTTAGTTTTTGAAATCTAGCCCAAACCCCCCCCCCTTTTTTTTGAGATTTATTTTTGTGTGTAGGCGGTCTGTCTGCATGCATGTCTGTGCACCATGTGTATAAGTGCCCACAGAGGCTAGAAGTAGGCACCAGATCCCTTAGGAATAGAATTATAGATGGTTTTGAGTTATGATATGGGTGCTGGGAATTGAACCCAGGTCAAAAGCAGCTGGTGCTCTTAACCACGGAGCCATCTCTAGAACCCTTTAGGCCAAACTTAAAGATTGGAACTCTTAATGAGCACAGGAAAGTTTGGCATTTTACTTTGGTACAAGTGATTTTATTTTAATTGTTTCTTTTAGGTTTTATTGCGTGGTGGTGGTGGTAGGTTTTTTTGTCTTTTTGTTTTTCCAAAATAGCTTCTCTGTGTACCTTTGGAGCCTGTCCTGGCACCTGGCCCTCAATTTGTAGACCAGTCTGGCCTTGAACTCATGGAGATCCTCCTGCCTCTGCCTCCTGAGTGCTGGGACTAAAGGCATGTGTCACCAATGCCTGGTGTCTTTTAGTTTTTGAGATTATAATTATTTTATTTTTTCCCTTCCCTCCTTCCAAAGCCTCCCATATCTTCTTCCTTACTCTCTTTGAAATTCATGGTCACTTTTTTATTAACTGTTGCTGCATGCATATCTGTACATACATTTATATTCCTAAATACATAATTATTCACCCTACACAGTCCCTATGTTACTTGTATGTATGTTTCCAGGGCTGACTGGTATTGGATAACCAGTTGGTATGCTCTCACCTGGGGAGGACTTTGTTCAGCTCTCAGCATTCCTTAGCTGCTTGTAGGTCCTTGTATAGGGTTATGGCCTGGTAGGTTTTTACTCTGTCCACTGTGGCATGTCTAATGGTGTTGTCCTTGTTCAGCTCATGTTTGTGAGAACCTATGGGTGTAGCTTCTGATGATACTAGGAAATAAAATCTCTCAGCAAACTCCCTGATCCTTTGGCACTTTTCTGTTCTCCCCTCTCCCATCCCTGATTCTTAGGTGTACCAATTGTTTTATAGACGTATTGTTAGAACTGAGCTCCCAAACTGCATTTTGATTGGTTGTAGTTTCACCTGTTGCAAAGTGAAGTTTCCTTGATGGGTGGTCAGGACTTCATTTATCTGTGGATACAAGTTTATATATTTAGATTGTAGTTAGAGATTATGCTTACTTAGTAAAATGGTGGTTGTAGATTCTCCTCCAAGACCAGTTACTTCCCTACCTTGGGTAGTTGGCTATGTTTCCAGTACCAGGTATGATTTTTCTCTTATTTGAGTGGCTCTCCCAGCCCTCCCCGCTCCCCCACGACAGGCTGTTGAGTGGATCTTAAATCCAATTAGAGAACTGTTGTTTGCCACCAAGCTTTGTGTGCCACTACTACACCCTTGTGTTATCCATGCCATGTGGTCATCATTGTGTTTCATAGTTGTCTTAGCTGGGTATTGTTGATTGTGTCCTTACTTTGGAAGTTTGCATCATGTCTTCTGGTACCACAAAAGCTAGTTACCAAGGAAGAGGCTTTCAGATCAGTTCCAGCTCAGGAGCCTCTGGGCTGGTATAGGTGTTTTACAAGCACCAAAAATTAGTTGATCTCTGGACATAAAAGTATAACTTCTTTTCTGATACTTTACTATCTTTTGTTGTTTTGTTTTTCCAAGACAAGGTTTCTCTGTGTTGCTCTGGCATTCCTGGAACTCACTCTGTAGACCAGACTGGCCTTGAACTCAGAAATCCACCTGCTTCTGCCTCCAAAGTGATGAGATTAAAGGCATGCACCACCACCTCCTATCTTTTTTTTTTTTTTTTACATTTATTTGCTTTAGGGCTAAAGAAATGGCTCAGTGGTTAAGAGCACATAGTACGTGTTCTTGCAGAGGAATTCAATTCCCAACACCCACATCAAGCAGCTCATAACTACCTGGAACTTCAGCTTCAGAAAGCCAACACATCTCTGACTTCTTGAGCACATATACAGAGATATATATATATATATATTATAAATACACATACACACAAAACAATTTTAGGAGGATTTATTAACTTTATGTGTATGAATATTTTGCTTGTGCACCATATACATGTCTGGTGCCTGAGGGGGATAGGATTCCCTAGAACTAGAGTTATTGGTGGCTATGAGCCTCCAAGTGGGTGCTGGGAATCAAACCTGGGTCCTCTGCAAGAGCAATGAGTGATCCTAACCATTGAACCACCTCTTTAAGTAATTTTTATCCAGAGCAAATGTAATTTCTTTCTCATAGTGTTGTTAGAAAACATTTGGGCCAGCACTTTATAGTATATTTCCTAATGTGCTAATTACAACCTCCCGAAGTTCCTATATAGGAAAATACCTTATTTGGTAGGAAAAAATTGAATTTGAGTTTATTTGCCAGTCTTTTTTCAAGGACTTTGTTGCTATAATAAAGATGTTGGGCTACAGGAGCAGATTTTCAAATGCTAGCATTGACAATAAGCACAGTTTAAAGTATTTATTTTATGTGAATGTGTGTGTGCACCTGAGTTGACGTTTGTACACTACATGTGAGGGTATTGCATCCCCTGGGACTAGAGTTACACATGGTTGAACATTTCCATGTCTTTGCTGGGAACTGAACCTAGCTCCTCTGCAATAGTAACAAGTTAAGCAGCTTTTAAAGGAACTTTGCTAGCTTAAAAGAAGAGAAGAATACATTTGTTGTTTTCTTTTTTCTTTTTTTTTTTTTCCTTCTTGTTTTTTTGTGACCGGGTTTCTCTGTGTACTAGCCCTGGCTCTCCCGGAACTTGATTTGTAGACCGGGCTGGCCTCAAACTTACGGAGATCAACCTGCCTCTGCTTTCAAAGTGCTGGGATTAATGGCAGGTACCACCACTGCCCAACTGCGCTTGTTATTTTCTTGATGGTAACTTTGACTCCTATTCACATACATCTGCGTTCAACCAGTGACTTTTTTGGTATATTACAGGTGTGCCCAACCACATACATATGGGAGCAGGACCTCCACCTCAGTTTAACCGGATGGAAGAAATGGTACAAAAATGGGAAGGAGGAGGACTGGGGCTGTATATACTCAGTGGTATAGAATGCATGATACCCTTGATTCAACTTCCAGTATTGTTTAAAAAAAAGTGTTGAGACAGAATCTCACTGTTTTGCTCTGGCTGGCCTGGAGCTCCCTATGTAGACTAGGCTGGCCTTGGACTCAGAGCGATCTATCTGTCTCAGCTTCCTAACTAAAAGGTATGTGCCACCATGCCTGGATCTTAGTTACTGTGACAGAACACCATGACTAAAGGCAACTTATAAAAGAAAACATTTAATTGGGCTTCCAGTTCCAGAGGGTTAGAGCCAATGTTGGCAAAGTGAAGCCATGGCAGCAGGAACATCTGTGCTTACATTTTGATCCAAAGTAGGAGGAAGAGAGAGCACACCTGGAATGGCTTAGTCTTTTGACACTCCTCCTTCAATAAGGCCACACCTGCTAGTCTTTCCCAAACAGTTCCACTAACTGGGGACCAAGTGTTCAAATATGGATCACTCTCATTGAGACCACTACACATGTTCACTGTTAGAACCAAAACAAGCTCTTTTTATTGAGATGGTCTCCTATAAACACAGGCTGGCCTTGAATTCATCATATAGCTCAGGTTGGCTTCAAACTCAGTCCTCCTGCTTTGATTCCCGAGTTCTGGGGCTACAGGCTTAGGCTGTCATGCCAACCAGTATACGTTTTTGTTTTTGTTTTTGTTTTGCCTGCATGTATGAGGGATGTCAGAAGCCCTGGAACTGGAGTTTCAGACAGGTGAGCTGCCATGTTGATGCTGGGAATTGGACACAGGTCCTTTGGAAAATAGCCAGTACATTAATCACTGAGCCATCTCTCCAGCCCCCCAATATAAGTTCTTGATAGCAGTTTTTCCACAGATTATTCATGGGATTTGTTTTGTTTTGGTTTGGTTTTTGTTTTTTTGAGACAGGGTTTTCTGTGGCTTTGGAGCCTGTCCTGGAACTAGCTCTTGTACACCAGGCTGGTCCCAAACTCATAGAGATCCGCCTGCCTCTTGCTCCTGAGTGCTGGGATTAAAAGTGTGGGCCACCACTGCTTGGCTTGTTTTGTTTTGTTTTAATTTGGGCCTCAGAAATGTAGAGGATTTAGGTTTAAATTCCAGTATTTTTCATCTCATTTTCAGTCCATTTTATACATATTTATTAAGTACTGCCATGTATCAAGTTTTACCAACCTTATAGCAGGTAGGATTTGACATGAGAATTACCTTTCTGGAGTCTTATTGAAATCTCTTTATCTCAGGGTGTCCAGGGTAGTCGAGCTAAACGTTACTCATCCCAGCGGCAGAGACCTGTGCCAGAACCCCCTGCTCCTCCTGTGCATATCAGTATCATGGAGGGACATTACTATGATCCATGTGAGTTCTTTCTTATTGTTGGGATACCTTTCTTGTCACCATAAAGGGAATTAAATACCCACCCTTCTATCTTTCAATTTTCCTTCTGACTTCACAGTGGTTAGCCCACATTATCTAGTTGCTGTTTTCTTCATATGGAAGAGTTAGAACATCAGAGGTCTGTGAGACAGAATTGCTGATGTGGTATGAAGGATTGGGGTTTATAAGAATCTCAACATATCTTACAGTGCAGTTCCAAGGACCAATCTATACCCATGGCGACAGCCCTGCCCCACTGCCTCCACAGGGCATGATCGTACAGCCAGAAATGCACCTTCCTCATCCAGGTAAGCTTGCATTCCTCTTGTATGCTCATAGTGTGCAAGGATCTGTGTTAGGGACTCTACAAACCCTACATTTCAGCATGGCCATGCAGTTGGGTGATGCTGGCTGCCCTGGCTGCTTATGTAACACACTCACTTTTTAGTCCATCTTAAGGACTGCAGTTTAACCCATTGTCCTCCGTGATCCAAGTTAAGCCATTCCGTGATAAAGGTGGTACCCTCCTTTACGGTTTTTGTTTGTCTTTCTTTACCTAGGTTTACATCCCCATCAGTCACCAGCACCTCTGCCCAATCCGGGTCTTTACCCGCCGCCAGTGTCCATGTCTCCAGGACAGCCACCACCCCAGCAGCTGCTTGCCCCTACTTACTTTTCTGCTCCAGGTGTCATGAATTTTGGTAACCCCAGTTACCCTTATGCTCCAGGAGCGTTACCTCCTCCTCCACCTCCTCATCTGTATCCTAACACACAGGTAAGATGCTTCATCTTTCTAGGTTATATCCTTTAAATCATTATACAAGAATGTGGTAGGGGAAAATGTTACAAGAACTTTCTAAGATTATTTCAATACCACTGATTGTCCTGTGTGACACTAGGATGCCCCTTGGTGGTCAGGAGCTGGAAATGCAGGTTATGTAATGTCTATCATTGCTTATGATTTCCAGAGTATTTTTTCATTTGATACAGGGTATCTTACCATGTAGTTTGGAACTTGCTGTGTAGACCAGCCTGGCCTCAAATTCACAGAGATCCACCTGCCTGTACCTCCTGAGTGCTGTGATTAAAGGCGTGCACTACCAAATGTGGCCTTGTTTTTTGTTTCAGGTTCTTTTTTTTTTTTTTTGAGGCAGGGTCTCACTGGCTGGGAATATATCTGATCCCTCAGCCTCTAACTCCTAGATGATTGGGAAAACCATGCCTATTTTCTCTTCATTTTCTTTAAGGCTCATTATCTTACAGTATATCATGGATGTCCCCATGTGTCATTCAGCTGTACAAAGGACTGCATTCTTCTGGACAGCATATCCTATCCCTGTCCTGAGGGCACTTGATACCATATGGCATTCAGGTTTTACTTGTCAGCTAATGGAAGAATTGAAAGGAGGAGACACTACATTGAAGAATGAAAACCAGGGATTAGAAAGAGGGTTCAATGAAGGGCACTTGCTCTTGCAGAGGACCCAGGTTGAGTCCCAGCACCCATGGCAGGGGCTCACAACTGCCTGTAACTGCAGTTCCAGGGGATCTGATGACTTCCTCCTGGCCTCTGAGGACACAACCTCTGAGGATACACTCACATGGACACTGTCTTAGTAGGGTTGCCGGGAAACAAAAGCAGCAGTGTGACCGGTACAAGCTGGGGAAGAAAGGGTTATTTGGTTTACACTTCTGCATCACTCTTCATCATTGAGGGAAGTCTGGGTAGAAACTTAGAGACAGGAACAAAGGCCGAGGGGGAGTGCTGCTCTTTGCCTTGCTCAGCCTGCTTTCTTTCTTTCTTCCTTCCTTTCTTCCTTTTTTTTTTTTTTTTTTTTTCTTTTCTTTTCTTTTTAGTTCTTTTGAGACAGGGTCTCACTATGTAAAGTGCTCCATCACACCTTCCCCCCCCCCCCTCAAAAAATGTCTCTTCAGTGCTTTTTATTTTTGCAGCTAGCTAATGTTTTTTGTTTCTCTTAATTTGGGTTAATTCTTAACTTTTTTGCTCCTGGTTTGGGATCCTAGGCTCCATCACAGGTGTATGGGGGAGTGACCTACTATAACCCTGCCCAGCAGCAGGTGCAGCCGAAACCCTCCCCACCCCGGAGGACTCCCCAGCCAGTGTCCATCAAGCCCCCTCCACCTGAGGTAAGTCTCTCTCCCACACTTGAAGCATGTGGCTTTCTTTCTCCAGGGGGGGTTCTCTTTTTAGGGTGTGTTTCTAGGAAGTCTGGTTTTTTTTGTTTGTTTGTTTTGTTTTGTTTTTGTTTTACTTGTTTGCTTTGAGACAGGGTTTCTCTGTGCTCTGTGTATGTATCCCTGGCTCGCCTGGAACTTAAGAGATCCAGCTGCCTCTGCCTACTGGAGTGCTGGGAGCAAAGGCATATGCCACCACACCTGGCTAGTGGAAAGTCTTTTTCATATGACATGATAACAGATTCCTTTTTTTTTCTTTTTTTCTTTATTTCAGGTTGTAAGCAGGGGTTCCAGTTAATACTGAGTTTGTGAATATTTTAAATGTAACATCATGTGAAAGTAAGTACCCAGTGTACTGTGACTCTTAGTCTAAAGCTAATTCTCACCCTAATGTGCTTAATAAAACCACCAAATTAATACTTTACATTATAGTCATGAAATATCTCAGGGAAATTGTTTTATGAATACATTGGACAGAACTGAAGAAAACCCATCCCTACCTTCAGAGTTTCATTTGGGAAAACGAAGAATAAAAATACAGGAGCCCAATCTAAACTAGATTAAGGAAAGAAAAAAAAATCTGAATTTAAGTTGTTAGAGCCAAAGAAGCCAATTCTAAAGATTTGAGAAGATGGTAGCTTTGGGTTGTTTCGGGGTTTTGGAGGAGTGTTTTTTTGTTTAAGGAAAAAGGTCTCACTATATAGCCTTAGCCGGCCTCAAACTTTCCATCTTCCTGCTTCCACCCCTGACTGCTCAGATTACAGGTGTGGGCTGCCACACCTGACTCTGGGATATTTTTATTGCTGTTGTTTTGTTTTGTGGTCATTAAAACACATTATTTAGAAGATGAGGGTGTAGCATGTTCAAGGTCTTGGACTTGATCCTTGGCGCCAAATAAACCATATTATTTAGAAATGTGGCCTTCTGAGAAGGGTTATATGAATACCCAGAGGTCCACTGACACTTGGTTCTTTTCTTTCTAACTCTCAATAGAACGGGAGAGGTGAAAACTCGGGGGAAGAGAGACATGTGGGGTGGTCCTGCCAGCCGACAGTTGGAGGATGAGAGGTCCTCTTCCTCTGAGGACAGGCCTGCTAGAGAGAGAAGAAGCCTCCACTCTTCAATTGAGCTGCCTGGACTCAGGGGAGCAGAGACTGGACAGCCCAGGCTTCGGAGTCTATTCAGAAGCCTGCATCTCACTGCTGTTTACTTTCTCCCGGAGATTCAAGTGTCTTCTCCCAGGGAAGTTCCTTCCTGCTTATTTGTTTGAATGTTCGTTTTTAAAGCCTGACTTACCATTCTTAAATTAATATTCTTAGTTTTTTCTCCTTTTCCCTGCTCTGTCCCCTGACTTTACATGAAACAAGTTCATTCTAGTTTACTATCCTTTCTGGAGTCTTCCCTAACTCCCACATAATTGAGACTGTATCAACCAAGTGTAAAAATAGCTGGCCTTTTCCTTGTGATTGGTCTTTATTAGTCTCTTCACTTCTCTAGCTCTGTGGAAGCTATCTGCACGCAGTATCCCACTGTAGAAGAGAGGTCAGAGTGGGTTAGTAGGAGCTCATGTTTGAGGTGTAGGTCTTACAAATCTGAGCCTCCTTCAGTGTTTCTATTCTGATGGGCTTCAGTCCTCCACCGGGGCAGAATCTCAACTGTGGAGAGACAGAACAAACTGGATGTTTTTGTGAGAAGGGAGGGTGGAGTGAGATCCTCTGCACGACTAGGGGAATGCGTGGCCGAGTCCTCAGGGCTGTCTTTGAGGTAAGTGGAATTAGTGGGCCTTGCTTCTTTTCTTTACATCTCTCCTATACATCCCCTTCCCAGTTGCGGTGGACCAATGCATTTCTAGAGACAATACTATCCAGCAGTCTGTCTGCCTTTTCTTTTGCAGTTCTTCTCCATGCCTTCCCTGCTACAGTGTTTCTAGATGTTCCTACCTTACTTTCCCCAATTCTGCTCCTGTACTTGCAAACAGAAAGTAACTGTACCTGGTCTTAACTCCTAAGGAAGCAAGTCCCCTTCTGGGCAAAGGCTCTCTGTTGTCATTCCTCTCCATGGCATCAAACCACATCCCTGTGCCTCTGTGGAAGTCCCGTCACTGCAGCTCTATGCCCGTCAGGGTTCCTCCAGAACCTGAGGGAAAAGGTGGTGGTTGTCTCTCCCCAATAATGTCACTGTATTTATTCTTTCCTCCTACAGCTGGCCTAACCACTCTTGAGTTGGGGTGGGGGGTAACCCCCAAGAAAGAAATAACTAAGAGGTTATTCCAGGGATAGCTGGTGGTTGTGCCTTTTATAGGCTTCCCTTTGCCTTAAACCTGAAGATGTTTCCTCAAGTCTGTGGGCAGCATGCCCAGATCCCCAGACCTTAAGACACTGTGACAGTTGTCTGTTGGTCCACTGTGTTTAGTTGCAAAGATTTCACCATGTGTGTTGTTTTTGTTACTGTTTTAAAGGGTGCATATTTGTGATCAGCATTGTGACTTGGAGATAATAAAATATAGACTATAGACTTGACTCTTGCCAGTTGTTATTTGTATCTTGATTTGGGAGGGAAGAAAGAGACTAACTTTATTACAGAATGACAGTCATAATTTGAGCCAGTTCATTGAGGCCAGGAGCCCCTGTGAGGCCTCAAGTTTGAATGTGCTCGATAACAGTTTCTCATTCTATCCCTCTTTTTTGTTGTTTATTGTTTTTCATACCAGGGGCTCATGTAGTCCAGGCTGGCCTCTTGACTCACCTTGTAGCTGAAAATACCCTTCAGTTTCTGATCCTGTTGTCTCCACTTCCCAGGTG
Source organism: Cricetiscus sungorus (assembly GCA_030556225.1). Taxonomy (NCBI): domain Eukaryota; kingdom Metazoa; phylum Chordata; class Mammalia; order Rodentia; family Cricetidae; genus Cricetiscus; species Cricetiscus sungorus. The sequence goes on from JANBXA010000069.1 coordinate 74,852,783, forward strand.
CTAGGATTTCAGGTTTACACTGCCACACCTGGAATTTCTGATAGTTTTTAAAAATACAGTTATTTATTTTTGTTTTTTTGAGACCCTATCTCACTATGTCACCCTCCTCTTGCCTCTGCCTCCTGAGCACTGGGATTAAAAGTGTGGGTCACTATGGCCGGCTTTTAGTGCTGTCTTTACTTTTCAAGAAAGATAACTTATCCACAGCTGGGAATAGTGGTGCTTGCCTGTGATCCCAGTACTTGGGAGGCAAATGGATCTCTGTGAGCTCAGGGCCAGCCTGGTTTACAGAGTGAGTTCCAGCCAGATGTACAAAGAGAAACCCTGTGAGGGGTGGGGTGGGGATAGAGATGGTACTAAAGTACCAAGGCGCAAAGTCTGACGGGCAGCCCTGGTACTGGTGATGATATGGAAAACAAAGACCACCAAATGGTTCCTGCTGCTTTCCTTTCACTTGAGACCCTGGAACGCACAAAGTAATTCCTACTTTTGAATTAACTTTCCCTGGGTGAAAGTTTACAACTTATACAAAGGCCACCCTGCTATGGAAGAGCACTTGGATATTACAGGGCTGGGAACATTTGTTCTTAGTTCCACAAAGCTTTACACCAGTGGTGTGGGTGTCATTGGGACACCTTCCCTCTGACCCACAGGTGATGGGGTAACTATATCCCTGGTCTCTTGGGTCATGCAAAGAATGCCAACCAACCTTGGGGGTGGGTAACTAGCAGGAGAGAGAAGAATGTTAGGATGCTACCTCCTCACCTCAGCCTCTTCCCCTGTCCTCTGGTTAGATCCCATTGCTCTCTGTTGCCCTGGTAACAAGCTCAGCAAGAAGAAACCCAAGCTCAGCAAAGCCCTCAGGTTTTCTCTGCCTTCCCAGCCTGCCTCTCTGTGGGCAGAAATAATGGGAGCTTAAGGGACAGATACATTACTGCCTTGGGTAGCCCTGTCCAATATCTTTTTTAGAAGCTCATGGGTTGGGCGGACTCAGTTAAGCTTGCTGGCCCTCATTCCCTCAGTTAAGTAATTGTATACCATCCTACCTTTCTCTTTGTTTCTTTCGTGGTAATGGAGAAGCCCAGGGGAGGGGATCAGTTCATGGACCTACCTTGTAGGTGACTCAAAATAGTAAGGATTTGCAATTGCCAGAGCATCTGATGCCTGCTAGGGTTGACCTAGACCAATGGTTTTTCAATGCTGCCTATTTAAATCACCTGGGGAGCTTTCTAAGCTAAGAAGCCTTCAGCCTGCCTCAGGATCTACCTCATAATTGATCTACAGTGTGACCTAGGCATCAGCAATTCTGAAAAGCTCCTCTGTGGTTCCAGTGTGTAGGCCAGGGTGGAAACCACTGGTGTTCTGGGAGGACAATTTAATGCCTCCTTTTCATCTGATTCAAGGTCCTGAACAGAAGGGACTGGAAAGCAAGCCTTTAATTTCTAGAAGTCTCTCTCAGTCCCTTTTATTTCCAGCCCCTACACCCTTTACACTCCCCAATTTTTCACCCTTCCTAACCGACAATCCAAATCCTGCCCAGAGAGGAGGTTACCAAGGCAACCGCTTAATCTGGTAACTGTGGCATGTGCAGAAGAGAAGCCCTTCCCTCTTCTTATATGTTTTCTAAAAGGTTACCTGGGGAAGCTTCAAGTCATCCTAGCCAGTTTTTACTTTCAGCCTTAAGAGATGCTGAACGTCCCATGAAGGGAACCCAGAAAGTCAATTCTCAAAGTCAACACTCAGACCTAGCTGCTTAGCCAAAATCAGAGGTTTTTTTTTTTTTTTTTTTTGTTTCCTCTCCAGATCCACAGATGGGTATGCAGAGCTTTATTTCTGTGAACACATGCTCTAGCACACATGGAACTGGGTATGTACAGACAGCAACCCAAGTGTAGTACACACCCTGTCAGCTCCACCACTCCCAGCTATTAGCATTCCTGTTCTTCCATGCCTGGCTGGTGCACAGTAAACAGGGTTGGAGCCCCAACCACCAGGAACCTGGGGCCATGCCCTCTCTGTGTTCCTAGCCTGGATGTGTTCACACTTAGTCTCTATAGCCTCATCCTCCAAGTGCAGCGTGCTCTTGGTGGCAGAATGCACTGGCATGGCCATCAGGAGTAAAGGAAACATAGCTCCCATTCCAAGGCTACATACAGTGAACTTTATGTGCTTGGTGACAGTAGCAATTTGGAGACCTACCACCGGACTACCACCATCTCTTCCGACTTGCTTCCTTTTGCTACCACCTGGGCTAAGGTGCCCTTGTGTTTTTGGTCTCCTCTTGCTGCCTGCTATCTCTTTTCACCCCAATTAAACCTGCCACGACCTGCTGGTCTCTGCCTGGCTCTTTCCTACCTGCCGGTACCTGCCTTACAGGGCGGCCCTGCATCACCTACTATACCCTATCAGAGAAGGATGTGGGTACCGCCCCCAGTGTCAATGCCAGTTCACCCAAGACGCCGTCCCAGCCCTTTTCACGGATGGGGGATAAAGATCACATAATTGTGGGACAGATGCAATGAGTTCAGCAGTCTTTTAAGCCTCACCTGTGTACAGGTAGGCGCGCAAAGTGTTAAGTCAAAGATCTGCCCTGGTTATTTGAAATGATCGTAAGAGACCCGATATTCGAGAGCCGGGAGTCCTCTCCATTGGTAAACCCCTCCCTCGCCTTTGCCCTTAGTTTCTGCGACTGTCAGAAACCAAGTCCGAATTTTCCTCGCGGTCAGCACCAGTGCCCAAGTTCAAGCCTCGCGCGGCCGGGTTGGGGCGGGCCTAGGCAGGGTAGGGGCGGGGACTGGATGAGGGGGCGCGGTCTCAGTTCTGCCACCTTCCCCGGGGCCAGGAGCGCAGCCGCCGCCGCGTCCTCAGCCTTGCGCTCCGCCCGCTGCCTCTGCCGCCTCAGCCCGGCCCCGGAGCGGTGAGCCGGGGACACCGGACTCTCCGCCTGCCCGCCCTTCGGCCGCAGCCAGCATGGGGGACCGCTGAGAGCGAGCTCCTCTCCCCTCTGGCACCTCCCCCGGCCACTGGCCACTGGACTCTGGCCAGCGAGCTTCGGCCACCCCTGGCTCGCAGTCCGGCGCCTGGCACGGCCCTCGGCTCTGCCCCTCCGGCTCTGAGCATCGTGTCCCCGCCCCCCCCCCGCCCGCGCCTGGGACACCTGGGTCCCCCGGCGGCCCCTAGGAGAGGGGCGGGGGGGGGCATGAAGCCACTGGAGAAATTTTTGAAGAAGCAGACGTCGCAGCTGGCGGGGCGAGCGGTGGCAGGAGGTCCCGGCGGGGGTCCGGGTTGCTGCGGAGGGCCTGGAGGGGGTGGGGGCCCTGGCGGAGGCGGCGGTCCGGCCGGGGGACCGCGGCCGCTGCAGCGGCGTCAGAGCGTGTCTCGTCTGCTGCTCCCAGCTTTCCTCCGAGAGCCCTCAGCCGAGCCCGAGCTGGAGCCGCCCGCTGAGGAGGAAGGGGGAGAGCCATTAGGGCTCTCGGAGGAGCCGGGCAGCGGGGGTCCCTGTTGGCTGCAGCTAGAAGAGGTGCCCGGGCCAGGGCCGCTGGGGTGCGGGGTACCCCTGCGCTCTCCTTCCTCGTACTCTTCAGATGAGCTATCCCCCGGCGAGCCCCTGGCTTCACCTCCCTGGGCCCCTCTAGGCGCCCCCGAGCGGCCAGAGCATCTTCTGAACCGGGTTCTGGAGCGCCTGGCTGGAGGGACTACCAGGGACAGCGGCGCCTCAGGTAAGCCTGCTCATCCCTCCCGCAGTAAGAGGGTGCCCTGGTTTCTTTTCTTGTCCTTAGCACCATTGTAGGAGCTGAGGGGAACCCCGCAGTAGTATAGGGGAAGGGACATGGTAGTGCCCACCCACCTTTCTCCTAACGGCCTCATCCTCAGGGAAGAAGCCACCATCCTCTCCTTCAGCCAACCTCCCTCTCCCATGGACACTTAAGCCAGTCTCCTACGACCCTTGATAACTGCCTACCTCCTCCCATGCCCTCAAAATAGAGGCTGATACCCTAAGATGGAAGCTTCCCAGCTGAGGTTATACCACCCTCCAGACCGAACCCGAGGCCTGGAAACCCTGACAAGAGTTCCTGCCTGTGTAGAAGCCCCCAGAGCACAGGCTGGCCCACTTGGTGAGGCAGCCCGAATGCCTTTAGGGAAAGTGTCCTCCTTGGGGACTGAATTTGAAGGTCTCTAAGGGAAGGCACCGGGAGGCTGCAGCATCCAGAAGGGTCAGAGCCTCAGCAGCTCCCACCCTGCCTATGTCATGCCTCAGCATAAGGCTTCTTTAAAAAAATAATAACCACACCCTGGGAGGCTTATTCTCTAAATGATGATGCCATTTCAACCTCCCCTCCAGCACCCAGTTAAAGGGCTTAAGGGAGACTGAGGCCCCCACATTACTGGCTAGGACCGCAATAGAAGGCAGGGTCTTTAGGTCTAAGTAGGCACTCCACTGGACCAGAGGGTCTTAGGTTTGGAGCCCAAAGTTGGGGCCCTAAAAATGAGGGTGTTACATATTACTCTTCATCCTCTGCAAAGTGCTCTGGCTTTATAAGTACGTGTCACTCCCCTCTACTCTTTTTCTTTTCCTGGAGGTCTGGGCCCTCTCTTTTGGCTCAGGCTGCAGTTGCCCTGGGGAGCTGACACCTTTTGGATTTAATTAGAAAAATATCAGACACACACAGCTCTCTTAACCATAACTTCCCGCCTACACCACACACCCTGTGTCTCTATGACACATTCCCCAGGGAGGCTGTGCGTTGGACCAGGGCCTGCTTTGGGAGAAGCAGATGCCAAACTGTAGCCCCCGTATCAGCATCTCCCCCACTCTACCCATGTTCCTTTTCCTTTACTCTGGTTTCAGCATTCACACTCGAGCGAGATAAAGATGCTTGGAAGGATGTCAGGCCTCCTTATGCCTGGTCCCTATCGCTGAAAGCTAGGCATGAGGGCCAGGGGCATTTCTCACTTACTCTCAGAACATAGCCGGGTAGCTGGGCAGAGAGGGAAAGAGAGGTTGACTTTCCTCTTCTGTCGGGGCATGATGCCACAGATTGTTCAGTGTCCCCTGGGTTAAGACTCCCAAATTGTCACCCATATTATCTGTCTTGGCAGGCTGAATCCCCAGAGAAACTGGTTTGGAAAACCTACCAGCTTAACCTGCTGCTCCAATATTTCCAATATAAACCATGCTCTCAAGCCATTTGGTCTCCTCCCAGGCTCTGTGGGAGGAGACAACTGCTAATCGAGGGCACTCCACACGTAGCCAGGGCCCCTCAGAAGTCTAGGCAGCTCCTTGTGGCCACTAGGTTCTACCCTGACACTGGTAACATTGAGGGAAGAACAAAGGCTCAGTGACCCAAGTTCTTCATCTGGCTCGAGGCAAGGGCCTCCTAGCTCTGGGCTTCAGTTTTCTCATCTGTGGAACGAAGTAGGTCAAAGTAGACAACCTTGTGTTGCCTCTCCCACCTCTACCTTCCTGGCTGGCATTGGCAGCAGGGCATGACAACCAAGGGTTGTCAGAAGCCTTGGTTTTGTCCTGGAGCAGTGCCTGGGGACCTGGCCCTAACCTGTCCTGGTGAGGACACCTGGTTCCCACCCTGTGCCCTGCCTGTCTGTGTGTGCCAAGCAGCCCTGCCCCACCCAAAGGCTGGCTGCAAGTCAGGGCGACCTTGTACCTGGCTGACTGGCTGAGCCAGGCCCAGACAGGGGTATGGAGGGAAAGGGTGGTGAGAGGAGCCCCTCCTCTTCCTCTTCATCATTAACCCTTCCACCTCTGGGCACCACCCAGAGGACACAGGGGTTCTATTTAAAGCCTGAGAACAAGAGGTGGCAGTCTGTCTCCTCTCCTAATTTTAATGGGTCTGGTCCCTACCTGCCCTGTCAAAGCTATGATGTCAGCAGTGGTGAGGGGAGGGCGGACACACATCCCCACACACCTATATCACTCTGGCTGTTACCTCTGCCAATTCTCTGTTGGGGGTCCCTTCCATTGACTCCTTTTTTCCTAGCAGATCTCACACATGGTATATTATCTGACCAACTTCCCACACACTGAAGAGAAGTGTGCATGGCTTTCAAAGGCACCCCCCCCTCCAGCTGCCTTGGCAGCTGCCAGCCCCACCCCCGCAGCGGCTGCCCAGAACCTTCACACATGTGTGTGCGCGTGTGCAGAGCATGACAGGGCAGGTGGCCGGGGCTCCAGCCTTACTAAAGAGGCAAGAAATGAGGGTGCAGGGTTTCCGGATGGGTCCTGGAAGCTCCCTCCTGACATCCGTGATGCCCATTGATCTCCACAGATATTCTGCTTGATGACATTGTCCTCACCCATTCCCTCTTCCTGCCAACAGAGAAGTTTCTACAAGAGTTACACCAGTAATATCCTTTTATGGAGCTTATAAAAAGGCAGACCAGGAGGGAGTCATTCCTACCCACAAGCTACAACCCAGCCCAAACTTTCCTTCAGAAGACACAACCAGCTTTTCGTCTCACCGGCTGTGTGGCCTTGGGTAGATCACTTCATGGCACATTCAGTTTGCTTCAGTCAGTAAGATGGAGACAAACAGTTGCTCTGCTCTGGGCTGCTGTGAGGATCAGCTTTGCTACAGGTGTGGGGTGCTCTGGAGAGACCTATAAGCAGGGCCGTGGTGGCCTGCATCTTCAGTCTCAGTATTCCAGAGACAGAGGCAGGAGGATCTCTGTGATTCCCAGGACAGCCTGGTCTACAGGGTCAGTTCCAGGACAGCCAGGGCCACACAGAGAAATTCTGTCTTAAAAAACAAAACAAAGGAGGTCTTGCTCTGAACATAGGTTCTGACGTCAGCATTGCTCACGGTATGCTTCAGTAGGTCAGCTAGAGATGTGCTTCTCCTGCCCCAGTCACTGGGTCTCCTGGCAGCACACAGCTTCACTTTACTTGCTTTCTTGTTTGCTTTGTTTTTAGAGACAGGTTTCACTATGTCATCCTGGGTAGTTTAGATTTTTTTTTTAAAGATTTATTTATTATGAATATACCATTCTGCCTCCATGTATACCTGCACACCAGAAGAGGGCGTGAGATCTCATTATAGATGGCTGTGAGCCACCATGTGGTTGCTGGGAATTGAACTCAGGACCTCTGGAAGAGCAGCCAGTGCTCTTAACCATCTCTGAGCCATCTCTCCAACCCCTATTTTGTTTTTTTGAGACAGGGTTTCTCTGTGTATTCCTGGCTGCCCCAAAACTCACTCTGTAGACCAGGCTGGCCTCAAACTCCCAGAGATCCACCTGCTTCTGCTTCCCAAGTGCTGGGCTTAAAGGTGTGTGCCACCACCAGTTGGCTCAGTTTGGAACTACTAATGTAGACCAGGCTACCATTAACCTGTGGTGGTTCTCCTGCCTCTGCCTCCTTCATGCTGGGATTACAAGGAATGTACCACCATGCCTGGCTTCTTTGAATTATTTTAGAACCAAATTGTACTTGTCAAGCCCTTGAGTATAATGCCTCTAGGCTCTCTTTGACTAATTGGGTCTCACCATGAGGTAAAGTCAGGATGTGGGCTGGCCAGAGATTAGATGGACAAGAGCTGAATGTGATCCATTGAAGCCCTCACTTTCTATACTCTAAGCAAAACCATGGCTGGTATGAGAAAAGTCTTCATTCCATGTTCCTGAATATCTTCTTTTTTCTAGTACCCAAGTCCAGAATATCTGGGAGCAATTTGCCTTTCCCAGTTTCTTTGGCTATCCAGAACTTTTACTTAACTTAGGGGTCAGCTTTGTTCAGTCAAGGAATGTGGAGGGTCCTGAGGGGCTGGGCCGGAAGCAAGCCTGCCTAGCCCTACTCCTCCATTTCTTGGATACCTACCAAGGGCTACTGCAAGAGGAAGAAGGGGCCGGCCACATGATCAAGGTGGGTCTGGGAAGGAAAAGGTATGTGAGCTGGCTGCCAGCTCCGGAAGGGGGGCCTTTGAAGGACTTACACTCCCCAAGTTGGGTTTCTGGAAGCAAAAGATGCCTGTGGGCTTTTGCTCTGTGTGATTCCTGGGTGCTTGAGGCATGGAGGCCCTGCCCCAGCCTTTGCTGTGAGTGGTCCCTGGGATAGGACTTCTGTCTTTGTCTCACCTGGTACCCTCTCTCTAGGAACTGTATCTACTAATTATGAAGGATGAGTCCCTTTATCAAGACCTCCGAGAGGACACTCTGAGGCTGCACCAGCTGGTGGAGACAGTGGAGCTAAAGTGAGGGGTTCGGGGTTCCCTGAGTTCTTCTCTTACTGGAGCCGCCTCTGGTCTTGGGGCATCAACATATAAGTTGTTTGTTTGTTTGCTTACTTTCTAAGATGTTTGTCTGTTTTGATGGCTTTGCCTGCATGTACATCTGCATATCACCTGCATGCCTGGGTGAGCTGAGGTCAGAAGAGGGCATTGGGCCCCCAGGAACTTGAGCCACAGACAGCTGCAAGCCACCGTGTGGGTGCTGGGAACAGAGATGGGGATCCTCTATAAGAGCAGCCAATGCTCTAGACCACTGAGCCATCTCTCCAGCTCCTTTAGCCTTCAATATGGTTTCTTTCAGCTTCTTTCCCTTACTGAAGAATAACGCAGAACCACAGAACACTGTCTCTAATCCAGTCTTATTTTTCTTTTTTCTTGGCAGAAGGTCCCTAAGCAATGTGTCTTACTATATAGCTCAGGCTAACCCCCAATTTACTGTGTGGCCCAAGATGGCTTTCCCTGGTAATCCTCCTGTCTCAGGTCCCCAAGTGGGCCTGTGCCACCAGGCCCAGCTCCAGTGTCTTTAGTTTTTGGTCCATTTTTCCATCAGTTTGTCTAGTAGTGTTCCGGAAGATATTTAACAATGTGTGCTTTCTGGGAAGCAGCCCTGGTTGATAGCTCTGATTCTCATAGTGTGAATTCTCTTACCATGGTTGATTTCAAGCTATCAGCAAGGCATCCCTGTCGCTGGAGCTGGGGAAAGAGCTGCAGCAGTGGTTGCATAGTATCCCCACTACACTGTGACATGTGCCTAAAGAAGCTGGAGCACGGGCACTGCAAAGCAGCAAGAAGGACCCAGAAAACTGCCTTCTCTTTCTTTTTTTCTTCTCTGTTTTTGAGACAGAGTCTTTGAAAACTGCAGCAATCCTTCTGCATTTGCCTCTGAGGTGGGCTCATGGGTTTGTGTCACACTGCCTGGCTTGAAACTGTCTTTTTGGTATTAATTTATTTGATCTCAGTGTAGTGGCAGCTTTTCAAAATGTGTGTGTATGGATGAACACACACATATTTAACATCTGTCCTCTTTAAAAAAAAAAAAAAAACAGGGTACTGTGGGGCGGTGATAGCACATGCTTTTAATCTCAGCAGTCTGAAGGCAAAGGCAAGCGGATCTTTGTGAGTTCAAGGCCAGCCTGGTCTACAGAGCTAGTTCCAGGATAGCCAGAGCTACACAAAGAAACCCTATCTTGAAAAAGAAAAATGCAGAAGTAGCCTAATGGTTAAAAGCACTTGTTGCTCTTCCAAAGGCCCCAGGTTGGATTTTCAGCACCCACATGGCTACTAACAACCATCTGTAACTCCAGTTCCAGAAGATCTGATGCCTTTTCTGCATTCCAAATGTAGTGCTTGCATTTGGCATACAAGGCACATACAGTCAAAACTCCTATAAACATTAAAAATGCAAATAAATCTTTAAAAATTGCATCAGTTATGGCAGTTAGTACATTCCTGTAATCCTAGGGATTCAGGACGCTGAAGCAGAGGAATCATCAATTCAAGGCCAGCTTGGACAACTTAGTGAGATCATGTCTTAAAATAAGAAAAATAATAAGGGCTTGGGATATAGTTCAGTGGTGGGGTGTTTGTCTAATATGTGTAAAGTCCTGGGTTTAATCCCCAGTATTACCTAAACTAACAGACAGTTGGCAAAATCCCCCAAAATAGCTTCAGGACAGGATAAGATACATCTTGGTTTCCTCCTCTCCATTCCTGCTGCTACAAGGTTCATTAACTGTCACCTAGACTGTTGTCACAGCCTGTTCAGGACCTCAGCTTCTGGCCTTGCATTGTTCTCCCTTCTCTCTTCTGATACCAAAGATCTTTTCAAGACTTTTATAAATGTCCTCACCGTCCTGTTCCCAAAGCATCCATGTTCCCTAGTTAAATACCCTAGCACAGCATCAGCACCGCTCTCTTCTGTCATCTGCTGATCTTTCCCATCTCCTCTTGAACATCCCTCTTCACCTGTTACTCTGGCAACCCTTGTGCATTCCTACTTTTCCTTCCCAAGATCCTTCACGGCCCTGGGTCAAATGTCATCTCTACCACGGAAACATCTCAGATTTCCCTCTTCAGGACACCACATCACTCTCCTGTACCTTTGTCATCTCACCAACACTTCCTATCTGGTGTTAGAAGTGGCTGTGTGCATGTCTGTCTCCTTTCCAGACTGAGAAGTCCTTGCCAGCAAAGTTCAAACATCTGATGTTCTACTACCTGCCATGTGCCAAGACGTGTACTAGAACCTAAAGGGTGAAAAAAAAAACCCACTCAGTAAAATCTAATCCCATTCCTCAAAAGCCATCAATCTGGTAGAAAAGATGACGTGAACATAAACGATATTGTTCCATTGTTTTATAGCATTTGAGAAAAGAGAGTGACCTCTCTCTGTGGGAGAAGAGCCCCTGAAAGAGATGGCATTTGATTTGGTTCACTTAGACAATTGTCCTATGCTGCTCATTGTCCTATCCCTGCTTAGTGGTCCTGCCTGGTGCTCCATATGCCTGGCAGACTTGCTGATGCCCAGCTGTCTTCATGCCAGGATTCCAGAGGAGAGCCATCCACCCAGCAAGCAGGTTAAGCCACTCTTCCGCCACTTCCGCCGGATAGATTCCTGTCTGCAGACCCGAGTGGCATTCCGGGGCTCAGATGAGAGTGAGTGTGGCCATTAGGAAGAATGCAGTTTCTGGGATGGCTCAGGGCGGTGGCCATGGGCCTTCTGCACCTTCAGTGGGGTCTCTCGGCACCTTTCACAATACCTTTCCTGTCTTTTTGCAGTCTTCTGCCGAGTCTACATGCCTGACCACTCTTACGTGACCATACGCAGCCGCCTCTCTGCATCAGTGCAAGAGATTCTGGGCTCTGTGACAGAGAAGCTGCAGTACTCAGAAGAGCCTGCAGGGCGTGAGGATGCTCTCATCCTGGTAGCTGTTGCCTCCTCTGGAGGTGAGGGTCAGCACACTAGGCAGGGATACACACTAAATTCTAGATTCTTGATACTCATCATTCTGGGTTCAATCTTGGTGAGTGTGTCACCTAGGAGTCCGTACCCCAAACCTACAGGAGTAGAATCTGCATTTGGACCAGATTCCATACCAGATTCCCATACACAGAGGATCCCTATGCACATTTAAATTTGGAACACTTTGGTTCAGAATAATTGGGTTCTGCCCTGGGTAGACTGTGTTCTGGTCCTTCACACACACCTCTCCCCACTGTCTTATATGCTGCTTTTTTTTTTCAAGCAGAGGACATAGGATAGGCTCTAATCCTGTGAGGAGGCAGAGAGCCAGCCATGTAGCATAGTGTGTGTGTGTGTGTGTATGTGTGCATGTGGGTGTGTAAAACCCCAGACTGGTTTGGAATTTACAATCTTTCCTGCTTCTGCCTCTCAAGTGCCAGGACTTCAGGCATGCCCCAGCATGCTCATCTTAGCCTTATTTTTCCCTAAAGAAAAAGTATTCCAAGCTGGAAAGATGGCTCAATGGTTAAGAGCACTGGCTGCTCTTCCAGAGGTCCTGAGTTTGATTCCCAGAAACCACATGGTGGCTCACAAGCATCTATAATAGGATCATATGCCCTCTTCTGACATGCAGAGCACTCATCCATAAAATTAAATAAATACAATTTTTAAAAAATATTAAAAAGAAAAACCATTCCATCCTGTCCAGTGCCATAGAGATGAAGGAATGAGAGATGAGTTACATATAGAGTGGAGTCTATATGTATATATATATATAGATATAGACTATAAATAGTCTATAAATGCAAAAGAAAGCATTTTACAAATTTGAGGCAAATATGGTATAAGCTGGTGTTGAGTCCCTCTAGCCTAGGTTGTGTCAGCATAGAGTTATGGGTTCTGGAGGGGAAGGGTGGTGGTGGCTCAGGAATGTGAGGTGTGAGTGTCCAAGCTGAACAGCCTGTCCCCTCTGCAGAGAAGGTCCTCCTCCAGCCAACAGAGGACTGTGTTTTCACCACACTGGGCATCAACAGCCACCTATTTGCCTGTACCCGGGACAGCTATGAGGCCCTAGTAAGAATTCCTTCACCCGTCTTGACTGGTAACAATAGCTGAGGGGGGCTGAGAGCAAGTCTCTCATCTTACCACAGGGAACCAAGTTCTTTTGACCCTCCTGCTACTAGGTACCCCTTCCTGAAGAGATCCAGGTCTCCCCTGGCGACACAGAGATCCACCGCGTGGAGCCTGAAGATGTCGCCCATCACCTTACTGCCTTCCACTGGGAGCTGTTCCGATGTGTGCATGAGGTGGGACTGAGGCTTGTGCTGGGCTGGGGTGTGGCACAGAACGTGCTCTAGGAGGCCGCTGTTGCAGCAGCAGGCTCCTAGTCAGGAGGCTTTCTTGCTCAGGTATAACCTTTGTAGGCCTTTGTCTCCTCATCTGGGGAAATGGTAGGGAGCCTCCACAGCAGAGTGTCTTGGGTACTGCCTACATAGGTGCTAGGGTTCCTGCCAGGATTTACTGTTGAGCTGAGGGTGTAACTTCATTAGTAGAGTGCCTGCCTAGTATGCACAACCCTGGGCTTGATCCTCATCACTGAATAGATAGCTGTGGTGGAGGATGCCTGTAGTCTTACCATTTAGGAAGTGGAGGCAGAAGGATCTAGATTATCCTGGGCTCCGTGATGAGTTGGAGGCCAGCCTGAGATCCGGAAAACCCTGTATGAAAACAAAACACTTGGGAGCTGGAGAGATGGCTCAGTGGTTAAGGGCACTGACTCCTCTCATAGAGGACCCAGGTCCAAACTCCAGCACCCACGTGGCAGCCAACAATTGTCTGTAACTCCAAGATCTGACACTCTCACACAGACTTACCTGCAGGCAAAACACCAATGTACATGAAATAAAAGTAAATAAATTAAAGCAAGCAAACACATAAAAATATGAGGACTTGAGAGTTGGCTTAGGGGTTAGGAGTGCTTGCTGTTCTTCCAGAGGGCCAGATCCATAACTAGTAGCTTACAAGTACCTGTGACTCCCACCTCAGGGGCTCAGATGCCCTCTTCTGGCCTTTGCATGGATATGTGCATACACACACACACACACACACACACACACACACACACACACACACACGCATATACATACAAATAAATATTAAAGTCTTAATTTTTTGTTGTTGGTTTTGAAACAGCCCCAATATGTGTCCCTAGGTGGTCTGGAAATCACTCTGTAGACCAGGCTGGCCCTAGACTCAACAGTGACCCACCTGCCTCTGCCTCCTGAGTGCTGGGATTAAAGGCGTGCACCATCATGCCCCGCCAATTTGTTTTAAGATTTATTTTTAATTGTATGTGCATGTGTGTGCATTTATACATGCACACATGTGAGTGCAGGAGCCCACAGAAACCAGAGACATCAGATCCCCCTGGTGCTAGAGTTACAGACAGTTGTGAGCCACCTTTTATGGGTGCTGGGAACCAAATTTAGGTTTTCTGGAAGATCAGTACACATTTTTTAACCACTGAGCAATATTTACGGCCCCCCAAAATAAAACCTTTTCAAAAAGATTTTTATTATTTATGCATGAGCACTTGTATATTTCTGTGTATAAGGTCATAGAGGTGCCAGATTCCCTGGAGTTGTGAACTGCCTGATGTGGGTGCTGGGAATTGAACTCAGATCCTCTGAAAGATCAATATGTGATCTTAACCACTGAGCCATCTCTCCAGCCCCTAAAATAAAATCTTAAAATGAGGGAAAGAAAGATAAAAGGCGGTAAGTGGTAAGCGTCTGTCTCCACGCTCGCTAGGGGGAGAGCGGTGTTAACCTTAGTTGTCTCCTGTCCTGGCCCTATTTTTCTATTTCCATACCTACTCACTCCTGTCTTTCCTTCTCCATATGCTCTGTACCATCTTCCCACCCACATCCTCATTGCCCTGGCCTCCCCTCCGCCACTGTGGTTGCAGCTGGAATTCGTGGACTATGTGTTCCATGGGGAGCGTGGTCGCCGCGAGACAGCTAACTTGGAGTTACTGCTGCAACGCTGCAGCGAGGTTACTCACTGGGTGGCCACTGAGGTGCTGCTCTGTGAGGCCCCTGGCAAGCGGGTGCAGCTGCTCAAGAAATTCATCAAGATCGCCGCCATGTGAGTGCTGCTGGTGGAGGATGGGAAGGTCAGTCACCCGATGCCCTCTGACCCCGCCCCCGCCTTCCTTCCTCCCACACAGCTGTAAGCAGAACCAGGACCTACTGTCCTTCTATGCCGTGGTCATGGGACTGGACAATGCTGCCGTCAGCCGCCTGCGGCTCACCTGGGAGGTGAGGCGACCTCCCCCTTCTCTACCCAGAGCAGTCATCCGCCTCGGGGTCTGTGAGCATCCTCATGGTGCTGCGGCTCTGTTGCTCTGTGGGCGATCTTTATGCCAAAGGGAAGCAGGTGCCCTCTTCTGGCCTCTGCTGCACAGGACATACTGCTCTGCTCGTGCCTTTGCAAATTAGTAAAAAGCCAGGATCCCAGCTGACGTGCCCTTGCTCTGAACCTCAGCTGGGTCTCAGCCAGCTCTCCCTGTGCATGGCACCTGTGTAGGCAAAGGTCTCACTTTGTCCAGAATAGTCCGTTCCTCAGGCAGCTTCACACTTCCTGAATTACCCTTAGGACTGATTCTCTGCCCTCACTTGTTACCTTCCCCCTCCCGCTGCAAGACGTGTAAGCCCCAAACCCTGTAAGGAAGAGTAGCCACATGAGCACATGGGACTCAAGAAGCTCCGCACTGACATTCCTGGTTTCTTCCTTCCAACTCTCTGCAGAAGCTGCCAGGGAAATTCAAGAACCTGTTCCGCAAATTTGAGAACTTGACGGTGAGTGGGGTTGGCTTTCGTCGGCCTGTAGAGAATAGGAGACATCTTTGGGGGTACAGTGGGCCCATCTGTTTCTGCTCCTTCTGTGGAATGCTAGGACCCCTGCCGGAACCATAAAAGCTACAGAGAAATCATCTCCAAAATGAAGCCCCCTGTGATTCCCTTCGTGCCCCTGATTCTCAAAGGTCAGTCCCTGCCATGCCGTGCTTCTGCTTACATCCCTTTCTCCCACCCCCAGGCCTGCCTCTGAGTCCCTTCTCGATTCAGCTGTGAGTGTGTACTTGAGAGAAGCACCCCCCACACCTCCCCAGACTGCACGTGTCTTGGAGGGTGGGATGGGTTCCCTCTGCCTACTCTGTTCTCACCTTTAGCTGTCTTTCTGTTCCCTAGACCTTACCTTCCTGCATGAGGGGAGTAAGACCCTCGTGGATGGTTTGGTGAACATTGAGAAGTTGGTGAGTGGCACTGCCAGCCCCTGTCCTAGGAGTGAGGGGTGACATCCATCCTTCCCTTCTCCCCTGCCACTTCCCCAAAATAGCAGCCTTCCTCTCTGGTGCCCAGCTTGCCTAACAGACTCCAGACTGTCTCCCTGGTGGCATCACTGTAGCAACCCACCCACAAGAGGCAAAGCTGACAGGCAGTTCGGGGGCAGTTCTGCCTCCCTCTCTTGGCATCTTGCTATTACCCATCCTTTGGCCCTTCAGAGGTCCCATCACTGGAGACTGGAGATGGTAGAACTAACTCAGTTGAGATTGAAGGGGGAAACGGCCATCTGCGCCCTTTTCAGGGCTAATTCCTTATCATTTCCCAGCATTCCGTGGCTGAGAAAGTGAGGACAATCCGAAAATACCGGAGCCGGCCCCTCTGTAAGTATCCAATTCTCAGTGAGCTAGCTTCCCCGTAGAACTGTAGAAGAGGAGGGAGAACTCAAAGCCCAAGTGTGTGTTCCATTACACCGGTCAGTTCTTCATTCTTTCCTTGGGCTTCCTGCCAGTACCTGTCCCCATTCATACCCCTGCCCTGCCCTGCCCTGCCCTGCCCTGCCCTGCCCTGCCCTGCCCTGCCCTGCCCTGCCCTGCCCTGCCCTGCCCTGCCCTGCCCTGCCCGGCATGCATGTAGGGGATAAAGGGAAGCTAAGAGCTGACCACCTCTCTCTCTCCACACCCCAGGCCTGGACATGGAGGCCTCCCCACATCACCTGCAGACCAAGGCCTATGTGCGCCAGTTCCAGGTCATCGACAATCAGAATCTCCTCTTCGAGCTCTCCTACAAGCTGGAGGCCAATAGTCAGTGAAAGCGAAGGGGCCCAGTGCCCCCACCTAGGCCCTTGGCACCTGGCACTCAAGCACTTTGCACGATGCCCTCAACAATCCCCATCTGGACATCTTGTACCTGGTGCCACTTCTTCTCCTACAAGGAGGAGTTGGGTTGACCTCTACCAGAAAGCATAAGCCTGACGACCCTGCTGAGGTCCTCTTACCTTATTCCTTCACACTCCTGGTTTCTGACCTCTCTGGGCAAGAGATGGAGCGGCCCGTGCCCTCCCAGTGAGGTCTGTTCCAGAGATGAAGTTTCTAGACTGTGCTTCCCAAGAAGGAAGGAAGTACCCCCTCCCAGATCGCAGCTGTGGTGTGGGGTGCAGAGGCACTGGAGGCCGCCTGCCCCTCCTGCCACCTGTTTGACTTCCCCCTCATCAGGGCTCAGATTCCTGAATATACACCCGCTAGCTAGTGTGTGTGTGTGTGTGTGTGTGTGTGTGTGTGTGTGTGTGTGTGTGTGTGCGTGTATCTGCCTGCCTGCCTGCCTGCCTGTGTGATTTACACGTCCCCTTTTAGGGAGCAAGAGTGCATCTGATAATATAGGGAAAGTATCACAGTGGTTTTTTTGTTTTAGTGTTTTGGGTTTTTTGTTTGTTTTGAGAATTCCCTTCTGTTTGGTGCTACCTTTGTTGACTATATCTCCACTACTTCCTGCCCAACTCCACCTGTTGTCCTACATGTGAAAACGGTGGGCCAACCTGTCCCTGAAGGCAGGGCATATCAGAAAGCAGGAGAGTGACCCACCAGCCCCTACAGATCCCTCACTCAAGCTTCCCCAAGATCTCTGGTTATGTGCCAGCAAGAGGCTAGAAGATGCTCAGGGAAACACAGGCTTAGGCTGCCTACAGGACCCTGCCTCTGCCTTACAATGGGTGGAATGCAGTGGTGTCAGGAGCTAGGGGCACCTGTTCCCCATACCTCTGCTTTTGGGGGTGTCTCACTGCTAAGGAGGGAGTTGTCATTCTTCCTCTGGCTCTGTGTCTGCCATCAAATGCAGTCTGTCCGTCTGTCTTCTCCCTCCTCCCCACCCTTTGTCTTCCTATAGAGTCAAAGGTGGATCTCAGTACCTGGGGCAGCTATTGCCTCCCTAAGTGGGGAGAAGAGGCAGCAGCAGCCATCAAGATAAAGCTGGGCTCTGGCAAGCCTTTATTACCTCCCCATCACGGACTCCAGCACTGAGGGGCTGCAGAGGTTCTCGGCAGCTACTGGGTGAGGTTTCCTGGTACAGCCTCACCCCCCTTCCTGGCCCTTCTGAAGAGGTAGCAGTGGCTGTGGCAGAATTGGGCACAGCTGCAGCTCCTGCTCTGGGAGGTGTATATATTTTTTACCCAAAGCTCTGGAATTGTACATTTATTTTTTAAAACCCAAAGAGGGAGAGACCCTTGTATCATATGTAAACAATGTATTATAGGTTATGTTGTACAGCCCCTTTTATACAGCAGTTCTTGACAAAATACCCACAGACATGCCATACCACTCCCCCTAGCTGCTAGTGGTGATGGTGACCATGCCACCTCGAGGCCCATAATGGTGACGATGGTCACACCTTCCCATACTCTGCTTCTTCTGCACAACTGCCGGCCGCTCTTCCTGCAGCCTGGGCTTCCTACCCTCATCAGCCTTCTCTAGTTCCTTAAACTCAAAGAACACTGCCTCCCCATCCCTTGGCTGTTGCTTGCCTCTGGTTGTGATGCTTGCCCCACTGTGTCTCAGGGGCCCCCAGCCCCCAGCCCTGTAGCTTTAACGGAGTGAACCGTGTGTATTGTACAGGCCTGTTTGTCATTGAAGAAGCTGCTGGATAGAGGAAATACACTAAAGTCTATGAATCAACATCTATTGTTCTCCACTGTTTCTCTGAACCTGGGGCAAGAGCTGAGCTTGAGAGAGGGAACAGGGAACAGGGCCCCTCTGCAGGGCTGTCTAGAGTGACCTGAAAAATGGGAGTGGGAGGAGACGGTACCAACCTCACAAGATCTGTGTCTGGAACTCAGGAGATGTTTGTGTCCTCACCTGTCCTGGGGCACGCTGATATGTGACCACACTTCTAACCCTGCCAGGTCTGAGGTGGAGGCTGAGCTACAGGGCTGGATAGGGCAGACCTGCTACCATAGCCCTGGCCTGTCTGCTGCAGGCAGCACAAGCTATTCATGCAGCTGGCAGTCACCAGTCTTGCCAAGATAGAGGCACACTGAGCCTGTGTCAACTCTCCTGCTGGCCTGAACTCCAGGAGACACTGTATGCTTAAATAGCCTCGTGTGGGTTCTTAGCTTGTGTAATTCTCCCTGAATCTTGGTATCAGAAGGCATTCCTCTCCTTCGCCCAGCTTTTCTTCTCTTTTGATTGTTTCCACCTAGAATTTAGGGGCCTGTGAGAGGCTGATACCTGGAACCCATGTAAAAGCAGAAGGAGAGAAAGAATATCACAAATTGTCCCCTGGCCTCTATGTACCTCCCGTGGCTTGTGCAAATACATGAACACACATATACACGCACACACACACATATAAACAAACATACTGATAAAGTCTAGCATTTATCTGGGTGTGGGAGTACATGCCTGTAATCCCCACACTTAGGAGATGGTGGCAGGATAGAGTCCCGTTATCCTGTCTGAAATATCTGGAACTCATACCACCTGCCTCTTTTCACTTATCCTCACTCATCTTTTTGCTTGCTTGATTGTTGCTTTTGAGACAGGGTCTCACTGTATAGCTGTGGATGGCCTGGAGCTCCCTATTTAGTCTCACAGCAGTGCACCAGCCTCAGCCTCCCAAGTGCTGAGACTAAAAGGGTGCGCTGCCGTTCCTAGCCTCACTCATTTTATTAGCGAGTCCCATCAGGGACAATTCCAGCCTGTCTGAATTGTTAGTTTCCTTTATCACCCCATGAGTATCCTAGCCCATGCCACCTTCAGGGCTTTCTTGGGTGACAAGACTGACTTCCTGCTACTCTGTCAGCCCATGTCCACTTGCTGCCAGTCAGGACTCTCCACTGAGCCCACACATTCTTTCTAAAACCTTAATTTTTTGTTTGTTTGTTTGTTTTTCGAGACAGGGTTTCTCTGTGGCTTTGGAGCCTGTGCTGGCACTCTGCAGACCAGGCTGGCCTCAAACTCACAGAGATCTGCCTGCCTCTGTCTCCCAAATGCTGGGATTGAAGGCGTGTGCCACCACTGTGGCCACACATTTTTTTTTTTAAACCTTAGCTGAGATGAAAAAGACTGGCAGCACCAGTCCCACTGAGGGCGTGGAAGTTTCTTTTCCTGAGTACGTCTCACTATGTAGCTCAGGCTGGCCTATAGTTCTCATCAGTCCCCTTCCTTCAGCTTCCCAAGTGCTGGGATTACAGACGTGTACCACTATGCCTGGGTACAACTGGAACTTTTACACGCTGCTGGTGGAAGTGCAAACTGGTACTGCCACTTTGGAAAACTGACAATATCTGCTAAAAGTAGGTTACATAACTAATACATAGAGCATGACCTAGCATTTCCACTCCTGAGTGTACACCCAAGAGAAATGAGTACAAGACATAAAATAGTAACTGTGGAAGGAATTTTTTTATGTTTTGTTTTATAGTTGTTTCTTTTTTTTCCCCACCCTGAGACAGTCTATGTAGCTTGGTCTAGCCTCAAACCTTCAATTATATAACCTTCGCCTCTCAAGTTCTGACATTACATCTATGGACCACATTTAGGTGATCACAACAATTTTATGGTGATGAATTCAACAGCACTTGGGAGGCTAAGACAGGAAGATTGCTGAGAATTGAGGCTAGCTTCAGCCATACATTACCTTCCAGAGGGGTTGGGGGTATAGTTTGATGGCAGAACACTTGTTCAGTTCCTTAGTGCTTGGGTGGGGTAGAAAAAAAGAGGACAGGATTAGAGAGATGCCTCAATAGTTGAGAGGGCCCTGGTTCAATTCTCAGAAGTCATGTGGCAGCTCACAGCCATCTGTAACTCAGTTCTAGGGAATCTGATGCCCTCTTCTAGCCTCTGCATGTACCAGGCATGTATATGTACAGGCATGATGCCCAGATGTACATGCAGACAAAACATCCATACTCATAAAGATAATAAAATAACCTGTTTATAAAAATGCACAGCTGGGCAGTGGTGGCACACACCTTTAACCCCAGCACTTAGGAGGCAGAGGCAGGCAGATCTCTGTGAGTTCAAGGCTACCCTGGTCTACGAAGCTACATAGAGAAACCCTGTCTCGAAAAATCAAAAACAATAACAGCAACAACAAAAAACGCACATACTGCTCTTGCAGAGGACTCCAGTTCAGTTCCCAGCATCCACATTTAGTGGCACGTTCCAAGGGATCTGAGGGCCAAGAAATCTTAAGGAAAAGGACAGCCAGCTTTGGTGACTCATGCATGTTATCAGGGCACTTGGATTGAGATAGGAAGATCTGTACAGGGGTGAGGCCAGCCTAAGCCCCATAGGAGAACTATTCTAGTGTAGGCCAAAGAGTGAACCCTATCTTAAAACAACAAGGACAAAAAGATAGAAAAGCAAGCAAAAGCTGTGTGTGGGGCTGAGGAGACCACTTGCTATGCAAGCATGAATATCTGAATTTGAGTCCCCAAATCCACATAAAAGCTGCACATGGCCCCGTACACCTACAGTGCCAGAGTTGGGCAGCAGAAGCAGACACAGGCAGATCTCAGGAGCTTGTTGCCTGTGAACCAGTGAACTTTGGGTTCAGTGAGAAGCCCTGTCTCAAGGGAATAAGGTGCAGAGCAACTGAAGGCACCTGACAGTCCCCTCAGTCTTTGCACATGGGCATGTATAAATGCACCTGAACACACACATGCACGTACACCACAGAAAAAGCTGGCCAAGACGACATACCTGTAGAATTCTAGCACTCTAGGATGTTGAGGTAGGGAGGTCATAGATTAAGGTGAGCCTGAACTTTGGAGGAAACATTCCAAAACAAAAATCCATATATACACACTTGAGTGTGCACACGTGTGCACGCACACGCACACACACCCCACAACACAGGAGAATACAGATCCACAAAGAAGAAATGTTTTTGGCAGTAGTGGCGCATGCCTTTAATTCCAGCACTCAGGAGGCAGAGGCACGTGAGTCTCTGTGAGTTCAAAGCCAGCCTGGAGAAAAGTTAAAAAAAAAAAAAAAAGTGTGGTACTCAGTGAGGGGCATTGAGGACTCGTGTGACCATGCTGGGACCTTCTGGAATAACAAAAATGTCCCGTATTGTGAACCTCCCACAAGTGTGTGTACACCTATTGGGTTGTTCATGTAAAATGTGTATGTTTTGTACACTCCTAATCCCAGCACTCGGGAGGTAGAGAGAGGCAGATTGATCTCCGCCAAGTTCAAAGCCAGCCTGTTCTACACAGAAAGTTCCAGGCTAGTCCGGGCTGCATAGTGAGACACTTTCTCTGATTATATAACCTCTTTCCTCCCTCCCTGATCACATCTCTTGCTCCCTTATCTGGCCTTCACTCTACTCTGGCCATCCTGACCATTTTCTTGTCCTTGTAGCAATCATTGTTGGCAAAGAGATTTCGCCTCTTTCATTCCCTAAGCCAAACTTGATCACCCAGACAAAACCCGCCCCATACTCTGCTCTCCTAGTCTGTGTTTTGCTGAAGGCACTCCTCACTCATGACATCACGTATTCTTCTTTGTGTTTTTGCTTAATGGTCACCTCCCACTCCAGAGTGGATCATCCCTGGGAGTGGATCTTGCTCACTGGCCGTAACTGCAATAGTAGCTGGCACAGAGCAGACACACAATACATATTTGTTGAATGAATAAATTAAGTTGGTTGTAATAGGAACCAGAGGAGCAGGGCACAATGCAAGCTGATAAGTGCTCTAGGAATTAAGCCAAGGAGAATCATTGTTGGTCTGGGAATAAGGAACAGAGAAAATAAGAAAAAATTCCTTTGAAGAGATAAGCCCAAAGTAGGGCCAGAGTTGATTGTTTTCTTCTTCTTTTTTTCCTCCTCCTCCTTCTCCTCCTCCTCCTTTTTCCTTCCTTCCTTCCTTCCTTCCTCTTCCTCCTTCTCCTCCTCCTCCTTCTTTTCTTTTGGTTTTTCAAGACAGGATTTCTCTGTGTAGCTTTGGAGCCTGTCCTGGAACTCTCTCTCTAGACCAGGCTGACCTCCAACTCACAGAGATCCACCTGCCTCTGCCTCCAGAGCGCTGGGATTAAAGGTGCACACCACCAACACCCAGCGGTTGTTTTTGTCCTGTTGGTTTGTTGTTTGTTTTTGAGATAGGGTCTTTTCATGTAGCAAGGCTGGTCCCAAACTCTCCATCCTCCTGCCTCAGCCTCTGAGTGTCGGATTAAATGCATATACTGCCATCGACAGCTGGAATGTGGAACTGAACGGCTCGAGAGGTCCACTGGGAGTCACTCAGAAACTGGCTTCATCCAGTGTGGAGGCCGTCCCTGTCCTATGGGGCCAAGTAGGCATGACAAGCAGTTTCTGCCCTGGCACAGAGGACGTTGCCTCCACTGTGCTCCCACCCCAGGGCGGGCAGAGAAGTGACCTAGTTAGTCTACTGCTCTCATCCTCGCTCATCAGAACCATCAGTCATTACTTACAAGGTGACATTCCAGGACATGTCCTTTGCCACTTCCTGTGCTCAGCTTTGTATTGTTTTTTCTACCCTGAACTCTATGAATCCTCGTGCCTCAGCCTCCTGAGTACTGACATTGTAGAGTTTGTTCCTATTCCCTCGTTTGATCTTTCCAGCAAACCTACAGAGCTGGCACAGCCAGCACTACTTTCTAGATGACAGTTTGAGAGCTTAGGAGACTTTTATTTGTACCTGGAATTCTCCACGAAGCTGAGGATGATTTTGAACTCTTGATCCAACTGTTTCCACTCCCCAAGTGTTGGAATTATAGGCATAAACTATCATCTCTGGTTAGAGACATTTTTTTCTTTTTCTTTTTTCTTTTTCTTTTTTAAAGGCAACGAGAGGCCAAGTTGTCGTCCTGGGTCTCAAATTCACTCTTTTGAACAGAAGCATGGGATCTCCTGGGATGGAAAGATGATGGAAAGAATCTGGAGTGGTCAAAAGACCAGCCTATCCAGAATCTGTTGGGAGTGTAAACAGGGTAGAACAGGGAATTTAGGCAGTGACAGCTGTAACCACTAGGTGTCACCACAGGGAACACTTTCTCAAGGTGCCTAGGAACATCCTGCAGACCTGACTCCCCCCCCTACCCATCTTCCACTGACTTGAGACAGGGTAGCTCTGCCTGGCCTGGAACTCACAGAGATCTACCTTCTGCCTATGTAGTGCCGGGATCAAAGGTGTGGGTCATCACGCCCATCTTGAGTCTTATTTGTGCAATGGGGTTTCTCCCGGAACCTGAAGCTCACTGACTTAGGCAGACTAGCTGGTTACCCTGGGATGCACTTGTTTTGTCACACCAGCTTTGGGGTTACCAGTGCACATCAATCACACAGCTTTTACATCGGTGCCGCAGATACAAACTTGGGTCCTCCTGCCTTGGCAAGAGGCACTTTACCCATGGAGTCATCTCCCCAACTCTGTTGTCATTATTATTATTTTAAGCATAGACGGAGGATCTCTATGACTTTGAGGCCAGCCTGGTCTACATAGTGAGACCCTGTCTCCAAATAAAGAAACAAGTTAATAATTACATAAGTAAATAATAAAAGCTACAATCATGGGACTGGAGAGATGGCTCAGCAGTTATGAATACTTACCACCCTTATGGAGGACACAGGTTTGATTCCCAGCACCCACATGCAGGCTCACGGCCATCTGCTACCCCAGTTCCATGGGATCCAATGCCTCCTTCTGACCTCCAAGGGTACTAGGCCTTGTACTGCACATATGTGCAGGCAAAAAAACACTCACACATACAAAAACGACTCATTTACAGAAAGGACAGTACAGAGTCACTGGTGTGTACATTGAGAGCACAATATCTAAAGACATGTCTGCTGCTTTGTTAGGTAGGTGACTTGAATATAGACGGTTAAGCTTTGTGTCTTTCATTTCCTTACCTGTACAGCGTGAATACTATACCTACTTGAGAAAACTGTGAGAATTAAATGGATTATGATGGCATGTGAGGTTATAACAATGACTGGTACATGGAAAATTGCAATAAATGTCAAAACTTGCAGTTTCTGTGTGTGTGTGTGTGTGTGTGTGTGTGTGTGTGTGTGTGTGTGTGTGTTAGTGTTCTGCCTGTATGTCTGCCTACAGGCCAGAAGAGGACACTAGTTCTCATTATAAATGGTAGTGAGCCACCATGTGGTTGCTGGGAACTGAACTCAGGACCTCTGGAAGAGCAGCCACGGAGCCTTCTCTCCAGCCCTACAGTTTCTCTTTTTAAAGTATTTATCTTTTGATGATTTCATAATCTAGATAGTATATTGACAAGAATCACTCCCTATTCCCCTCTTTTATCCCCCTCCACTGTGTCTGGAACTCTTCTGTATGATGTGTCGCCTTCCTCCTTTCATGTATTCTTGTTTGAGACGGGGGTCTCATTGTGTATCCCTGGCTGGCCTGGAACTCACAGCAAACCCCTTGCTGACAGACTGACAGAGACAGTCCTGCCTCTGCATTTCAAATGCTAGGTCACTCCTCCGGCCCTCAATTACTGTTTAAAACCTACTTTCTTTCCCCCTTTAAGTTCTAGCTCTAACTATATCTAAGTATTTGCTATGGGAGGGGAAATCTGGAGAGACGGCTCAGGGTAAAGGCACTTGCCATCAAGTCTGCCAACTTGAGTTCCAGTCCAAGAATCCACATGATGAGAGGAGAACCAGTTCCTGCAAACAGTTCTTTGACCGTGCATGTCCTGCTGTGTGCCCCCCTTATACAAGAAATAAAACATTAACACTTTGGCTGGGTGTGCTGGCACCTTTAATCCCAGCACTCACTCAGGAGGCAGAAGCAGGTGGATCTCTGAGTTCGAGACCAGCATGGAATACAGAGCAAGTTCCAGGACAGCCAGGGCTGCTACACAGAGAAACCCTGTCTCAAAAAAAGGAAAAACAAACACTTTTTGATTTGAACAACTTTTCCCCTGGAATGCTTTCTTTTCCTTCTTACCCAGGTCCACTACTACAGGCTTCATGTAGAAAATTAGAGATAGGCTCTGGTTTTCTTTCTTCATAAAGGTTATTATTGATAAGTTCACAAATGAAATGCCCCTGTATTCACCCTCATGGCTGCCATTGACATAGAATGGTGTCATAAGAGCAGAGGTTTACTTTAGCTATACTGGGCAGACAATACCTTCTGGAGAGGGGCCACTGAAGCAAAGGCTTGAACAATGAGGGTGAGATAATGATAACCTGGTCGAAGGCCTTGAGGTGGGAACTTATTGTATGTTTCAGGAGCTGAGAAGCAGGTCCACATGCTGTTGAGCCACTAAGGATGGGACAGGTAAAATGATGAGGCAAAGAGCTAGGAAAGGTTAGTAACCAGTCTAGATCCATCGCCCCACGGTCCTAACCAACCCACTTTCAGGTCTGCAGGATGTAGCTGCCTGAGCATCTCCTGCTTTGAACCCACAGATCCTGCCTGGCATGTGTTTCATGCCTTTACTGGTTGGTAATGTAATTATACTCATCTTTCTTTTTTCTTTTTCTTTTTGGTTTTTTGAGACAAGGTTTCTCTGTGAAGCCCTGGCTGTCCTGGATCTTGCTCTGTAGACTAGGATGGCCTCAAACTCACAGAAATCCACCTGCCTCTGCCTCCTGAGTGCCACCACAGCTGGCAAAATTCTACTCATCATTCAAGGACTAGTTCAAACCATTTACAAAATCTTCTTTCATTCTTCAGCAAGAATTAGTCACTCCTGTGACATCCCAGCACACATGTCATCACAACACTCATCAAATGCTGACTTGGCTCTCAGCTAGCTGTTTACATGCCAGTCTGTGCACCAGCCTGGTGAGGTCCCAGAGGGCAGAAGCTCTGTCTTAGTCACCCCTGGAACTATCTCCTGGTATCTAGCCTAGTGACTGGCCCATAGCAGATACTCCTCAATGTGACATTTACTTGACTAGTGGGTGGGGCCCAGCACTTAAGGCAGAACAGAGGGTAAACAAAAATAATAACAGCTTATGGCTTATCACATGCTTTCCCATTTGTTACCTGATGAGCCTTCAAGGACTCTATTAGAAAGGACAAACACTCTTTGAGGTAGATGAGGCCGAAGAGATCACAGCTAATAAGTGGGGATTAAGCCCCGATACTGTTCTTTTACGTGAGTTTCAGCCCTGATCATTGGGTTGACTTGAGGAGCAGAGAGACATATGGAAGCAATAGGGTTGCCTGGAGAGGTGACAAGCTTTCGTGTATGAAGAGATCCTTAGTCATTTGCAACAGAGTTAGCAGTGATACCAGCAAAGGACGAGGATTCCTCCCCCTCATCCAAGAACCCAGAGGATTTCACAACGCCATCCCTCAGTCCGGTGAGCTGGGGATCCCTCTGCTGAGGAAGATGTTCAGGTTCAATGGTTAGAATGACCTAACCGGTGACATGTAAGCAGATGCTTGCCTCTCTGTTGCTATGACAACCGGAGCTTGTCTGCTGGGCCCCTGCAAGGGTAGAGGAGTCGTGTTCTTCCTTAACTCTAGACCATATAAGGGCTTATGTGGTGTGTGCTCGCGCGCGTGTGTGAGTATGTGTGCGTGTTTGCGCGCGCAGTGGAATAAACACGAAAAAAAAAAACACATTTACGGAACAGCGGTCAGTTCAGTGATTCTCTACGATGGCTGAAAATCAAAATCATCTGCGCAATTTTAAAGGGCTAGATGCTCAGACTGCATTTGACCAATTAAATAAGCATCTCGTGCGCTGAACCCTGGCATCACTAGTCATTGAGAGCCCCGCAGGCGGACCCAACTGCAGCCCAGGATGCTTTAGCTGCAGAGCTCGTCTCGCGACCTTCTCAAGATGGTGGCGCTCCGCCCCCACGTGCGCCGGTAGAGGGCAGGCTTTTCCCGGCGCATGCGCCCCGCATCTCTGGGCTCCCGGCTGCCTCCTCCTTTTTCCCCCGCCTCCATTTTGTTCGCGGACGCTGGGGACGGTGGGAGCAGATCCATTTCCGGGTTGGTAAAAGGGGCGGCGGCGAGAAAGAGAGCTTGCGGCGGGGCGAACGGGCAGGACTAAAGCAGGACACGGGTGACGGAGGACCCGCTCCCGCAGCAGCGCCGGCCAGGTGGGAGGGACGCCGGGGCGGCCGAGCCCGCCGCTGAGGTGACCTGCGGACCTGAGTGGGAGGGGGAGCCGGGGAGGGGTCCTGGGGGGAGGGGACGCCGGGGGAGGGGCCGAGGCCGAGCGAGCGGGGGCCTGGGGGCGGGGCCTGCAGACCCTGGAGAGGGGCGTGGGCCGTCCGAGCGAGTGGAGGGCCGTGGTGTGCGGCGGCGGGTGTGGGCTGTGCGAATGGGCAGGGGGGAGGTTTTTGAGAGACAGGAAATTAGAGATCCTGAAGGGTTGGGTGAGGTGAGTAAGACGGCAACTCTGGGTGAGGAAGGAGGGGAACCGTGCGCTGAGGGGGAGATGGGGAGGGGAGGGAGGACCTGTTGGGAAAGGTAATTATTAGCAGGATGCTCTGAGTTGAGGTCGGTGTGACATTTCGGAATTGATTTGGGTGAAAAGGAATGGTTGAGAGGGAAGCTGTTCACACTGGAGGAAATCTTGAGAGTGTTGGGTGACAGGGAGTCGGAGGGACGTCTGAGATGCGTTTGGAAGCACCTGGAGTTGGAGGCTGCTGTTGGAGCGGTGTGATATGAGGGACTATGAAAATCTGAAGGCGCTAAATGTAGGCTGCGTGTGCGGTTGGGTTACTGATTAGGAATGATTAGGAAGGCCTATTCTGGAAGGATAGTATTGGAAAGAGAAGCTGGAGGAAGATGGTGGGTACTGGACTCTACCTTTCACCCCCTTGCTGGGGATTGAACCCTGATCATCTGTATGTTGGGAAAGGGTTCTACCTCTAGGCTGCACCCGGGCCCTGGAATTCTTTTTTTGTTTGTTTTCTCGAGACAGATTTTCTCAGTGTAGCCCTGGGTGTCCTGGAACTCACTCTGTAGACCAGGATGGCCTCGAACTCCCAAATGCTGGGATTAAAGACATGTACCACCAACGCCCAGCTAGAACTCTTATTTTTGAAGTGACTTGAATAGTACTAGGTTGATCTCTCCCCGGACCCATTCCATTTTTTTCATGCTGTTATTTTTGCTTTAGAGTTTTGTCTTCTGACTTGTTACATGTTTTTGGCTACTGTTTCATCTTTTTATGAGTCAGAAGAGAATTTTAGGGACTAAGAAGTCCTCTAGCTCTTGTATAGATTTACATGTAACTTTGAGACATCATTAAAGTCTCATTCTCTCCCTCTGTAATATAGGTCTGACCCATCTGTTCCCTAGAAGGTTGTGTTAACCCATTTGATTTTTGAAGTCAGTGTAAAGAAAAACAGGGTCAAGAAACTGTTATTTATTTTTATTTTTTTTAGGTTTTTTGGGGCAGGGAGGAGGCTGGCAGGGTTTCTTCGCGTTGCTTTGGTTGTACTGGAACTTGCTCTGTAGACCAGGCTGGCCTTGAACTCTCAGAGACACTTGCCTCTGAGTGCTGGTATTACAGATCTGTACCACCACTGCCTAGCATCTCTATGCATTTTAATACATCTTTAATATATATACTCTTTAGTCTTTTAATACCTTCATATATCTTAGTATTTTTAGTAGTCAACATGTTTATGTTAGTGGGTTGGTTATCACCAAGAGGAAGATGAGGACATTAGAGTGGAGGTGAATGAGTTCAGCTGTTAGTGACTTTGAGAATGCAGTGATTTATTCTCTAAGTACCTGAGTATCTTCAGTCAGTATCTGTGGCCTTGTCAGTGTCCATGTTTGCAGGCAGGATTAGATGCCTTGTTGTCAGTCCTTTGACATTGTTTCTTTTTCCCCTTGTCTGTACTACCTTGAACACTTAGCTGGTAAGTGAACTTGTTCAGCCTAGAAGTGTTCGGAGAGTCTTGGCATTTCTGAGGTCTGATGTAGATTTGCCAAACTCTGGGCAGTTTTAATTCTGTCTCACTCTTGGTATCAGAAATGGTGTTTACATGAGGTGGTGCTGATTAGTGATGTGGACACAAGGGTGAGAGTCAGGGGAGGGGAAGGGTATTGGGAAGAGTGGGGCTGTTAAGTTTTTCTGTGGAGTTTTATGAACAGATCCTGTTCTGTTGCAGGGAATACCATCACATGCTCTTGCTTGACTTTAGTCTTCTGAACTGTTCCCTGGCACATTTGAGTGTGTTTTTCCTGTCGCCCTCAAGTAACCCTGAATCTCACGGGCTGTTCAGGCTGTTCTAGCAAACCCCAGTCTTCATACCAACATACCAACTCCAGTTAGAGCTGCAGGCATGAAGTATACACAGTTTTGGAGATAAAAACCAGTGTAATAGTGTGCTGTTGGGTGGGTGTTTTCTTGTTTTCTTGAGACAGTTTCCCTGTATAGCACTGGCTGTCCTAGAACTCGCTCTGTAGACCACGATGGCCTTGAACTCACAGAGATCTGCCTGCCTCTGCCTCCCAAGGTAGGATTGAAGGTGAGTGCCACCATCAACCAGCTTTTTTTGATTTATTCTTAAGAGGGTTTTGCTATAACTTACAGAAACTCAGAGCTGTTACAGTGGCCTTTTTTTTGTTGTTGTTTTTTTTAGCACAGTGATTTTCAGTTTTTCTTGTCCTGTCACATTTTTCCATTTCTCTTCATGGAAAGTGGCGAGTCACCCTCCCCCTTCTCCTGGTGGGCATCCTGTCTGTGTCACAGCTTGATGCCACCAAATGAAAGGATTCTTGACTGCTTCAAATGCGGAGGGTGACAGAAGCTGAACTGGGTTTCTTGAGCCAGAGAATGGACTCTGTCAAAGCAAAGAATAGTTGCAGAGACACAAACTGGGACCTTGAAGCTGTGACTAACATTTTGGCAACATGCATCCTTTTGCCAAATAACTTCTTTTCTTTAAGAGCGTGATTGTTGATCTCTTTCTCAAAGTAAGCTCTTGTTAACTGTTTTTCACACAGCTCTCAAGCAGAGGCTGGCAGAGTTCTGGTTGATTGACTGTCTCTTTTGGAATATATGCCTTGGATTAGAGTGCATGGGGTGTTCCATGTCAAAATGAAGTCCACTGGTAGATCAGGAAAGCTGCTCAGCCAGGAAAGAGAGCAGCGCTCTTCACTGAATGTTTGGGCAATTCTTCTCAATTCAGATCTAATTCTTATTTATCTGGTGGTTAAATGCAGAATCATTGCATTTCCCTAACTTGGCAAGGCCAGGGCGTTGAGGAAGGCAGCATCTCAAGCTTTCCTTGTTCTCACTCCCTAGTCTTTGAGCTGGAAGAACATCATAGGCTAAAGTTAGGAACATGTCAACCTTTCCTTTCCTTTTCTTTTTTTTTCCACCAGTGCTTGGGATTGAACCTAGGGCTTCACGTGTGCCAGGCAAGTCTACCACTGAACTATACCTCCAGCTCCAGCAAGTGTTTACTGGCTTTATCTGTGGCAAGATATTGAAAATGTTGCCAGGTGGTGATGTTGCACACCTTCAGTTCCAGGGCTTGGGAGGCAGAGACAGGTGAATCTCTGAGTTGGAGGCCAGCCTGAACCAGCACAGCCAGGACTACACAGAGAAACCTTGTCTTGAAACACAAACAACAACAACAACAAAGACATTGGGAAATGTGAAAAATAAGCCAGGTGTGGCTCATGTCTGTAGTTCCAGCACTTGGGGGGCAGAGGCAGGTGGATCTCTGAGTTTGAGGCCAGCCTGGGCTATACAGTAAGACCATGTCTTAGAACCCAAAGGGGATGAAATCTCAAGAACTTAATGATGTTGTTAGAGAGAAAATAAATGTTGATAGGCGTGTAAGTATCTAAGTCAGTTTTTAATAACTTCAGAGTTTTGGCTTGGCATGCAAAGAGATTCTGTGGAGGCCATAGGTTATCAGATAACTGAGCCTGGGCTTGGCCACCTGGCTTTCAGGCTATTTGTTCTTCAAGAGATAGGTAGTTGAAGATGACATTCTCTCTGCTGATCCTGGGGTGGCCTATGAAGATGTTTTCTTAACTATATGGCAGTAGCCCCATAATGTTAGAGGTAACCCCAAAATGAATTTTCTTTTTGACTTTGAATCCAGACTTTTCTTCACATCATTAGAGTATTTTTAAGAGTATTATGTATTGCTGGATGGTGGTGGTGCAGGAGGTGGAGGCAGGCGGATATCTTTGAGTTCAAGGCCAGCCTGGTCTACAGAGCTAGTGTCAGGACAGCCAGGACAGCTACACAGAGAACCCCATCTTGAAAAAAACAAAAACAAAAAATTATTTATTTATTGTTCTTGTAGATATGCTTGGGTGTGTGTGTGTGTGTGTGTGTGTGTGTGTGTGTGTGTGTGTGTGTGTGTGAATGTGTAAGGGGTAAGGGTGTGCATGTCACTGCACACGTGGAGGTCAGAAGACAAATTTATGGATTCAGTTTCTCCTTTATTTATGTGGGCTCCCAGTATTGAACTCAGGTCATCAGGCTTGCATCATGAGGGGTATACACTGCTTAGCTACTTCACTGGCCCCCATGAGAGATTTGAGAGAAGGTCTCACTCTGTAGCTCTTCACAGGTCCCAAGTTCCTAACACTATCCAGTGTGGCTCACAACTGTAACTCCAGATCCAGGGGATCCAGCCGAGCCTTCTTCTGGATACTGTGGGTACCAATATAGGTTGCTTGCACTCAAATAGACATATACAACTTTTTATTTTGTTTTGTTTTTTATTTTTTGAGACAGGGTTTCACTGTATTAGCCTTGACTGTCCTGGAACTTGCTCTGTAGACCAGGCTGGTCTTGAACTCAGAGAGATTCACCTGCCTCTGACTCCTGAGTACTGGGATTAAAGGTGTGTGTCACCACAGCCCAGTGTGTACCCAGTGACACACAACTTTTAAAAGAGAAACAAAGATGAAATTGGTGTTTGCAGAGGTGACACACAACAACAATTTTCTTTTAAAAGAAATAAAGATGAAATTACTCTTTGCAAATTTTATATGTTAAATTGTAGTGGGGCTCGTTTATAATCCCAGTGTTGAGGATGTAGAAACAGATCAGGAGTTCAAGTTCAAGGCCTATGTGGGCTACAGGAACCCTTGTATAAAAAAAAAAAAAAAAAAAAACAAACAACAAAGACAAAATTTATATTTTAAATAAGTAATATAAAATTCAAATGGCAAAAATATAAATGAAGCTAAGCATGTTGACTCATGCCTGCAATGTCAGCATTCCAGAGGCAAATGCAGTAGGGTTGTGTGAGGCTAGCATGGGTTCAAGGTTAGCTTGAGCTGTACAGCAAAACTCAAAGGCGGTATGTAACTCAGTGGTAGGACAATTGCCTGACGAGTGCAAGGAGGCCCTGAGTCCCATTCCCAACATTGGGGTAGGACCAGAGTATAGAATATCCTCTACCTTTGGTTTGCCTTTAGCCCAGTTCGCCTGTTGCATCTTTTCAGGGGTTGTGAACTGTCTGACATGGGTGCTGGGAATCAAATTCAGGTCTTCTTGCAAGAACAGTGTGTGCTCTCAATGGCTGAGCCTTCTCTGTAGCCCAAGGCAACAGTTTTTAAAACCAGTGTAATACTACCTGCATGTTTTGCTTTTTATTTTTGTTCTTGTTTTTTAACACGTGGAACACTTCACAAATTTGTTTGTCATCCTTGTACAGGAGCTAATCTTTTCCGTATCAGTCCAATTTTAGTATATGTGCTGTCAAATCGAGCATGTATCTTTTGTTTTTTAATGTATCTTGATTATTATTCCCCATTAGTGATAAATAGATTTGCCCTATTCCGATACAGATTCAAACTCTTCATTCTTATACAAACTATGCTGCAAAAAAATTACCACAATGTATTGACCTTTTGAAGTTGGTTTTAGAGTTTTTTGCTCGGGTCCTTTTTCTACCAACTCTTATCTCACTTATATTTTTGGTTGTGAGCCTAGTCTTTAATGGCTGAGCCATCTCTCCAGCCTTGGAATGTGTAGCCCAAGCTGGCCTTGAACTGGTGACCCTCCTGCCTTTGCCTCCTTCAGCAAATCTTACTGGAGTGCACCACCACAACCGGCTCCTTATCCCATTAAAAATAAATTACATGTGTGTGCATGATGCTCACACATGCCTGTGGAGGACCGAAGAGGTTGTCAGATTCTAAAGAGCTGGAGTTACAGATGGCTGGTTGTGAGCCAGCTGGTGGGGAAGCTGAATTAAACTTGGGTCATGTGGAAGGATAGTGGAACCATCTCAACCATCTCTCTAGCCCCTTCTTTTGTTTTCTCAAAGCAGGTCTTGTAGCTCAGGCTGGCCTTTAAGTTTGTACACTATGCTCAGCCTTTTTTTTTTTTTTTTTTTCCAATGTGCATTGGTGTTTTGCCTGTATGAATATCTGTGTGAGGGTGTCAGGTCCCCTAGAACTAAAGTTACAGACAGTTATAAGCCACCATGTGGGTGCTGGGAATTGAACCTGGGTCCTTTGGAAGAGCAGTCAGTACTTTTAACCACTGAGCCATCTCTCCAGCAGTCCCCACTCCTCCTTTTTTAAAAAAATGTTTTCATTTGAAGTAATTTTGAAGCTCATGGAAAATAAAGACGTTTTCCCCTAATGTGTGCCAAGCACCAAGCACTGTGCTGGCTGTTAGAGATGGGGCAAATTGACTAAGGTTTTGCCTTTGTGACAGTTAACGGTCTAGTGGGAAAGACCTCCATTAAAGAAATGATTAACTGTTACTGTTGTTCCTTGTGCAGGCAGCTATCGGGGAGCCCAGGCTGACGGAGCAGAGGGCAGTCAGGGGAGGATGAAAAGGGTGATTTAGGGGAAGGTCCTAAGGGAGGAATGTGGTTTGAGGAAAGAAGGCCCTCATAGCTAGTGCCCGGGTGAGAAGCGGTGAGGTCAGAGGCAGGAGGATGTGGGCTTTCCTGGAGGGTCAGGTAATAAGGACTTCAGTTAGCTCACTAGCTAATGTTTGTGATACTGAAGACCACACTCAGGGCCTCAAGTCTCTGACTCTGTGCTGTACCCCAACTGCAGCTTCAGAGACCTTTGAAGTCAACATCAGGAAACTTGCAGGTGACTTTACTTTCTGCAGTACTTCTGTGGGTGCTGATGTTATCTGCATCCTAATGTTTGGATCTCATTTTCCACCAGAATGTTCCTTAATAAAGCCTGTCACTTTAGTCTCAACTTCCTTTGGGTCTTGTAAATTAAGCCTGGTTGGCTGGGTTAGGTTTTAAGATTACTGGGGCACAGTTATCTTAAACTGGGATTTAAGTTTAAGATGGGATTGTTTGCTATTGAGGAGACAAAAGGTCTGTGCTTGTAGGGAATTTTGACAGATTTTGGGAGTCTTCCTGGGGCCAAGGAGAGAATACAGATGTTCTTATGAACTGTTGTGAATAGTGTTCTGTCATCTGGTCATTTGGGTCATATTTCTGCACAGGGTACATGAGTCTTGCTGGGCATGCAAGTAAATGAGTCCCCTGAGGGGAGTCCTGTCATGACTGGCAATGTATGAGAGTGTTCTTATCTGGGACTATTCTAACAGTGGAAGAGCATTTGTATCTGCAAGTGTGCTGACTTTTGTTCAAAAATCACAGCATTCAAAGCCCAGATGGTCCTGTTTGATTGAGTACTTTTCTTATGTAATGGGATCAGCTTGCCCTGCTTTCATAACTTCAAGAAGACTTGATTTAGCAGCCTATCACTGGTGATCAAGGAATGACAATGTAGAGTTTTTCTAGCATTTCAGCGCGAAGCATTTCTGGTGGCTCAAGGGTATTAGAATGTGAGAGAAGAGATTTCAACAAGGAAAGTCATGGTGCTGTTATTAGATTCTGTGGTGAGTTGGGACTTAATACATTCTGTTTGAAATGAGGCATGGCACTTCTCTCTGTATGTGAAGTGTGACCAGCATTTCATGGTGCATCTGCTTAAGTTTCTTTCAGGCCTTTTCTTAGAGTCTGTCATCGGGTTTTCTTCCTTTCTCTTATGCTTTTCTGCTTTGTGTTTGAGATGTGTACATGAAGGATGCTCTGATGGAGATGGGAAGCTGGTTATAAGAGGCGTGGCTAGTTTATAGTGAGAGTAGCCTATTTTGCCATCAGTGGCTGGGTGTCTACCTTTCTTGCTTGTAATAGATTTTTTTTCCCCCTAAGTTTTGGCTGGCCTCCTGGATCTTGCTTTCAATGTAATGCTACTAGTAAAGAAACCAATTGGCATTAGACTGTGGTGGCACATTCATTTAATCCCAGCACTCAAGAGGCAGAGGTCGGCAGATCTCTGTGAGTTTGAGGCCAGCCAGTTCTACAGAGTGAGTCCCAGGACAGCCAGGGGTACACAGAGAACCCTTGTCTCAGAAAATAAAAGCAAACAAACATTTATTTAAAGACATAAGTCCTGCTGTGTTACACTTGCTGGCTCCAAATTTTAGGCTTAAGCCATTTCCTGCTTCAGTGTCCTGAGTAGTTTGGACTATGGCTATGTGTCACTACACTGGGTTTGGTCATGATTTCTTTTAGTGTCCTAGAGGTGGCTCATATATTTGGCCTCATATATATTAGTAAGTGCTGAGGTCACTGATCACCCTGTGGTTATACCCAGACTATGGCACAGATCCAGGTCACCATGGGCAGCCTGGCTCCATTAGAGTTTCAAACAAGATACAAGTGCTAATGTCCTTTTAGTTTTTCTTTACTGTTGGTGAGCATGTGCAGGTGATGCGCTGTGGGGTGTAGGAGTCAGAGGGTATCTTTATGGAGTGGCTTTTATCCTCCACTTTTACTTGGGTTCCAGGTACCAGTTTAGGTTGGTAGGTTTGAGGGGCAAGCGCCTTTTACCTGCTGAGCCGCCTTGCTGGCTCTTACAATTTGGGGTGGGGGTGGGGACAGTGGTGGTGGTGGTAAAGTTCTTTACTCTATTTATTTGCTTTGATAACAGATCCAGCATTGACTTTCTCTGTGTAGCCCTGGCTGTCCTGGAACTCACTCTGTAGACTGGGCTGGCCTCAGACTCAAAGATCTGCCTGCCTCTGCCTCCTGAGTCCTGGAATATTTGGCTATTATTCTTATGAGGTACTTAAAACAGGGTCACACATAATTAAAAATAAAATAAGTGTTAAAAAAATATAAACTAAACTAAACTAAAAGCTGGGAACAGGCTGGTGAGATGGTTTGGTGGATGAATGCACTCACTTGCGGGACCTCACAGTCTGAGCTCAGTCCCCAGGGCCTGCAGAGGAGAAGGGACCTGACTCCCCAAGTTATCCTCTGTGCTCTGATCTCAGAATGCACTATGGCACATACACCCCATTAAAAATATTAGAGCCAGGTGAGATGGCTCATAAGGACACTTGGCACTCAAGCCTGGTGGCCTGGGTTCTATCCCTGGAAACCACATGAAAGTGAACCGAAAGAATCAACTTCACAGAGTTCTGACCCCCACACATACACTGTGGAACACACACACAGTAATTAAATAGACAGGGGTGGATGGGGGGGGAGACAGTCACTGTAGCCCAGGCTGGCCTCAGTTTTGTTTTGTAGCTGAGAAAGACCTTGAACTTCTGGTCCACCTGCTTCCTCCACCTGGTGCCACCACCAGGTTTTGTTTGTTTGTTTGTTTTGTTTTCAAGACAGGATTTTACTGTGTATCACTGGCTGCCCTGGAACTCCCTCTCTAGACCAGGCTGGCCTCAAACTCATATCTGCCTGCTTCTGTCTCTGGGGTGCTGGGATTAAAGGCATGCACCATCATTGCACGGCTCTGTTTTATTTATTGAAGACAGGATTGCATTATGTTACCAAAACTGGCCTTGAATTGGAAGCACTCCTGCCTCAGCTTCTTTTTCTTTGTTTTTGTTTTTTGAGACAGGGTTCCTCTACCTCCTGAGTGCTGGGATTAAAGGTTTACACCACCAATGCCTGGCTGCCTCAGCTTCTTGAGAGCTAGATTACAGACATGAGCCATCATACCCAGCCTGACTTTTTTTTTTTTTTTTTAATTAAAACAGTAAGAATACATAGTTTAAAGATTCAAATAGAGCTGGGTGTGGTGGCACACTATTTTAATTCCAGTACTCGGGAGGCAGAGGCAGGAGGATCTCTGAGTTCCGGCCAGCCTGGTTGACAGTAAGTTCTATGATGTTACGGCAGGTTGTTCCTGCCG
This sequence comes from Cricetiscus sungorus, assembly GCA_030556225.1. Classification (NCBI taxonomy): domain Eukaryota; kingdom Metazoa; phylum Chordata; class Mammalia; order Rodentia; family Cricetidae; genus Cricetiscus; species Cricetiscus sungorus. The sequence continues at coordinate 74,890,424 of JANBXA010000069.1, forward strand.
GCCGTAGCGGGTCCTGCCGCCAGTCTGGGCCCACAGCCGCGCCAGCCCCAAATAACACTCAGAGACTCTGTATTTGATATAATCCTGTTGGCCAATTACCGTTATTGTTTATGGGCTAGCTCTGCCTTAATTATTAACCCATTTCTACTTATCTAAGTATTTCCACGTGGTCCTCTTATCAGGGAGCCGAGGCAGGCATCCTGCTTCTTCCCAGGCTACATCTTGACTCCTCCCTACTACTTCCTCTTTCCTCCTCCTGGTCTCCTAGCCCCGCCTATCTTGTTTCCTATTGGCCACAGTGCTTTATTAACCAGTATGAGAAACATATATAAGAATAACATCTCCCATCACTATGACACCAGGGCTACTCAAGAAACCTTGTCTCTAAGAGAGAGAGAGAGAGAGAGGGAGAGGGAGAGGGAGAGGGAGAGGGAGAGGGAGAGGGAGAGGGAGAGAGAGAGAGAGAGAGAGAGAGAGAGAGAGAGAGAGAGAGAGAGAGAGAGAGAGAAACAGTATTACAAGACTTGAAATAAAAGGTGGCTACAGAGTTGGCTCAGTGGCTAAGAGCTGTTGCTGTCCAACCATGAGGACAAGTTTGGATTTCAGATGCCGTATAACAAGGCTGGCATGTTGCACATGCCTGTAACCCCAGTCCTGAGACAGGGGAGATTCAAGGCTCTCTGAGGTTCACTGGCTCCCAGCCCAGCTGAGAAAAATGCAAGCCCCAGCATCAGGGCGGGACTGGAAGGAAACAGTGATAGGGAGGGCACCCTTGGCCTTCTGGCCTTCTCTGGAGCACATAGGCGCCTGTACATACTCTTGCATATCTGCACCCACACAGGTAATGACTCTAAAAGAATAAATGTAAACAGCTGCTTTATTCTTCTTGTTTGTTGTCAGTTACCTTCTTAAATTTTAAAAAATTTGTTTATTTTTATTTGTATGGGTGTTTTGCTTCAATGTAGATATGTGCACTACATGCATACAGTATCCATGAGCTTCTGGGACTGAGGTACAGATGGTTGTGAACTAGAATGTGGGTGCTGGGTATCAAACCTGGAACTTGAACCATCTCTCTAGGGCTCTGCCCTCCCTCCACTCCCCTCCCCATCTTTCTTTCTTGAACCATCTCTCCAACCCTTTTCTTTTTTCCCTTCCTCCCTCCTTTCTTCCTTCCCCTCCCCTTTTTTAGGTTTATTTATGTATATGGATGTTTTGCTTATATATATATGTCAGTGTACCACATGGGTGTCTGTTTGATGCCCTTGGAGATGAGAAGAGCTTATCAGATCCCCTGGAACTGGAGTTATGGCTGGCTTTGAAACCACCATATGGGTGCTGGAAGTTGAACTCAGGTCCTCTGCAAGAACAAACAACAAGTACTCTTATCCACTGAGCCATCTATCTCATCAGCCCTTTTAACTCTTTTCATAATTTTTTGAAATGTATTTGTTGCCAGGTGTGCTGACTCAGGTCTTTAATCTCAGCACCCAGGAAGCAGAGGCAGATGGATTCTGTCGAGTTTGAGGTCATCCTGATCTATCTAGTGAGTTCCAGACCAGCTGAATCTACATAGTGAGGCACTGACTTACCAAAAAAAAAAAAAAAAAAAAAAAAGAGAGAGAGAGAGAGAGAAATACTTATAAGTGATGGTGCATGCATGAAAAACCCAAAAGCAAATCCAAAAAACATAAAACCCTGTTGATATAATTTCAATCCCTAGAACTCACATAAAGGGGAGTGAAGAAAACTGACACCACAAAGTTGTCACCTGACTGACACATGCATGCCATGGCATACCTACATCCACAAACACATCATGCACGCGTACAACAATAGTTACAAAAAATACAAAACTAAAATATATATATGTATGTGTGTGTGTGTGTATGTATGTATATATGTGTGGACCAGGCTGGCCCCTAACTTAGATCAACCCAGCTTGAGTTTGTTTCTTAAACAGATATCCTAAATGTGACTTATTTCAGGTGAGCTCAGAAACCTTGCTTTAGAAGAGTTCTTTGTAAACATCGGTGCCCTCTTATATCTCCAGGGCAAACTCGGTGGGCTTTTTCTAGTATTGCCTTTATATTCAGACAAATTTCAGTCTGTCTAGCTTTGGTCTTTTGGTCTGGATTTTTAGAACATGTATCTTTTATCTGATTAACTCCTCTCTTCCCGAGAGTGCTTGCTTCCCCCATACTCTAGAATTTATTCAGGTAACTTATTAAAGGAATAAAGTCAGTATCCTAAATCTTGACCTTTCCTAGTATTAAAGCTGACTGATGGTAATACATTTAGCTGTCTGATTCCATTTTTCTCGCCTATATTTCTAAGCACCATGATTGCTGGGAGGTGTGGGTGGGGAGGAAATATTAATTATGAACACTGAGCTACTCTGTCATTTAACTGTCAGAATTCGGGGCTGTGTTCATGTCTCTGGTGAGATGGGAAATTGATGCAATCTTTGAGAGCACATGAAAATCACCTGCCTTGGATTTCCACAGCCTCTTTTGGAGACAGTGATGAATTGTTATTTTGAAATTGGGTGTTTTCATTTTGGGCACCCTTAAGTTGGTCTCAAGCAACTTAAGCTCCCAATCTTTCTGACTCTACCTCCCAATAAATACAATAAATATATTTTTTAAATATATTTATTGCCAGGTGTGCTGACTCAGACCTTTAATCCCAGCACTTGGGAAGCAGAGGCAGGAGGATTTCTGTGAGTTTGAGGTCATAGAGTGAGTCCCAGAACAGACTCCAGAACTACAGAGAAATGCTGACACAAAAAAACAAACAAAAACAAAAACAAAAAATTCAGAATCATCCTTGGCTACATAGAGTTTTCAGAGCCAGCCCCAGCTATTTGAGACTTTGCTTATCCATCCATCTATCCATCCATCCGTCCGTCCATCCATCCATCCATCCATCCATCCATCCATCCATCCATCCATCCATCTATTGTTTGTTGTGGCAGAGGCTTCTCTAGGTAGCACTGACTGGCCTGTAACTCAGAGAAATCTGTCTCTGTTTTTGAGTGTTGAGATTACAGGTATGTACCAACACTCCTAGCTAGAATTTTGTTTTAAACAAACAAACAAATAGAAAACAAAACTACCCATACATACATTGTTTTAGATGACAGAAGGCTTTGAGTTTGATATTTATGGTAAGTATTTAATTTTAATTTTTCTGGGCCAATCAAGCTTGCTACAAAGTTAAATTTATATGTTAAAAAATAACCTATAGTTGGGGGGGGGATTCCCTTCATAAAATTACCTTGGGAATTTTTTTTTCCCCCAAGACAGAGTTTTTCTTTGTAGCCCTGGCTGTTCTGGAAGTTGCTCTGTAGATCAGGCTTTCCTTGAACTCAAGAGAGCTGCTTGCCTCTGCCTCTTGAACGGTAGGGTTCATCTTGAGTTTTAACTCTAGTTCTGCACGTGATAGAAATCTATTTTACCAGATATTTGACTGAACTGAATTTCAGAAAAGAATAGGCACCTTCTCTATTGAGAGAAGAGAAGGCTGAACTATTATATAACAATTTTAATAGAGTAGTGATAGAAAATAAGTGTAACAAAATAGTTGCCCTTGCCTGTTTCATTGTATTTTAGAGACACTAGAACTGCATTAGTGGGAGCTGCCTCAATTCTGGCCTATAACATAAGATGTATGTGCTTGATTCTGTGTGGAAATCAGTTCTCAAGTAAGTACGGGAGCCTGTTTGGTACCTGTTGTTGGGTAGTCTCCTGGAGAGATGTGCTCATACTCTTGGGCTGTTCCTACTCTTCCCGTATTGAGGTAGGTCCTTTGTCCTGGGGACTGGACGCCATTATACCAGTGTTCTAAGGACCTCCTCATTTCCCAGCTTGTTTTGTTGTTGTTTTGTGTGTGTTTGGTTTGTTTTTGAGACATGGTTTCACTATACATCCCTGGCTGGCCTGACTTTGTTATGCAGAGCAGGCTGGCCTCAACCCCACAGATCCACCTGACTCTACTGTGAGTGCTCACAGGCACATCCCATCATATCAGACCTTGATTGTTTGTTAGGAGCAATTTTAAAGGGCAGGTAGACAGGCAGGTACATTCCATGTGGTGACTTAACCCTAGAAGGCTTCCAAGTAGTGTCTAAGTATCCACTGTCCTTAAGGTTAGAAATTGTGTTGTGTCTGCGGGATTAGTGAGCTGCCTGTGCTCTTGATTGGCTGTGAGTGGGAAGCTGTTGCTTCACTCAGGCTTCTTTGGCATTCTTGGCATACTGGCTATTGGATTTGGAGACCCCTTAAATTTTTTTAAGGTTATCCCCTTGGTCTAGGGTTTCTACTTCTGAGGATTTACTACTTTGATTAACTGAGCATTTGTTTAGAGGCTTTGGATGAGGTGGGGTCCTGTTGGTGATTTCCCTACCTTAGCTTCTCAAGTAGCTGGGCTGAAGGTATTGGGCATTGCTTCTCCTAGCATATTTTGATTAAAAAAAAAAAAAAAAAAAAAAAAAAAAAACTACTAGAGGGTTAGATCTCTAGTACAGGGGGACAGCTGCACTCAACTTTGAAATCAGAAATGACATGGCTTTCCCTTGTAGGGGAGCTAACTAATGTGTGTGTGTCCACATTCAAGCATAAGTGTTTTTGTACTTGTGGAAGGAGAGCCTTGAATGTACTTTCTTAAGAATGTTGCTCACCTTATGTAGAGACAGAACAGAATCTGTCACTGGTTTGGAACTTGTCAAAGCCTAGGCTGGTTCCTCCTGTGCCTCCTCAGCACAAGGATTATAAGTATGCACCACCACACCAGATTTTCTTCTTCTTTTTTTTTTTCTTCTTCTTCCTTTTTTGGTTTTTTGAGACAGGGTTTCCTGCTCTGTAGGCTAGGCTGGCCTTGAACTCAAGAGATCTGCCTGCCTCTGCCTCCCAAGTGCTGGGGTCAAAGGTATGTACCACCTCTGACTGACTAAATACCCAGCTTTTTAAATGTTGGTTCTGGGGATTGAACTTGGTGCACAGTACCAGCTCTCCTCAGCCCCTATTGGGATGTGTGTGGAAGTCAGAGGACAACTTGTTGGAGCCATTTTTTTTTAAAAACTGTGTTGGCCCTAAGGATTGAATTCAGAGTGTCAGTCTTGGAGGCCAATGCCTTTACCCTTGAGCCACCCCACTCCCCCCCACACACACTTGGTTTTGGAGGAGTGTAGACATCATCCTCCATGAGAACTACCCATCCAGGTACTGTTCAGATCTTTCTCTTGGAAGCAGATAGCTCTGTTGGGCATCACACAGGCAGGAGTTGAGGTTGGAGATTTCCAGTCAAGTTTCTGATCAGTTCTACTCTCCTCTCTTTTCTTCACTCCAGGACATTGAAGGACTATTAAAATGAGTTCTTACAGTGGATTATGGCTATCAAACTAGGCTTTCCTATGCCTTGCCATGGTAACTTGACTTTTAGGCTAGGCTTGGTACACATGGTCTCCCATCTATACTGTGGGCTACTGAGCATCTCCTTGCACCCTGATCATATTAATTGCTTAGTTTATTTATTTATTCATTTGTTTTATGTATATGAGTCCTCTGTCTTCATGCACACCAGAAGAAGGTATCTGATCCCACTACAGATGGTAGTGAGCCACCATATGGTTGCTGGGAATTGAACTCAGGACCTCTGAAAGAGCAGTGAAGTGCTCCTAACCACTGAGCACTCTCTCCAGCCCCTAGTTGCTTTGTTTAAAGGCAGTTTCTCTCCAGACTGACTAATTGACCTTATTTTACATTTGTTTCTGTGTGTCTGTGTGCCACGTGTGTGGGTGCCTGTGGAGGCCAGAAGAGGGCATTGGATCCCCAGAAGAGGGTTGAATTCACAGGCTGTGAGGGCAGCCTAGTGGGAAAGCTGTAGGGGCAGCGAGTGCTCGTCACTGCTGAGCTCTCTCCAGCCCACTGCCATTTTATATCTTTCCTGTCTGTGGTTTTGCATTCATGGTGCCCGTGTTATTTTGGCTTCCATTTTTAGAGATCAAGAAAGGAGATTTTCTTGGGACCAAGCTTTGAGGGACTTTCTGTTCTTGAGCTCTGGTTATATCTTTAGCCGGTTTAGAGTCCTACATCAGTCAATTCCCTTATTTCATTTCTATCTGAAATGAAGCAAACGACAATGGGCAGATAGCCGTAGGTTTCAAATGCTAGGTGTTGTGTGACCAAGTCAGCAGGCAATTTTTTGAGTGGTATTTATTCTCTAATCAAGTCCCATGGGTGTGACTATTGCCAGGTACAGGTGAACTCTGGCCTATGAGTCAAATCTGGTCTACAGCTTGTTTTTGAAAGCCTCACACACTGAGAATGATTTTATATTCTTAGAAGGCTGTAAAAAATTTAAGAGAATGAGAAGGTAGGTCACAAACTGAAAGAAAATATTTCACTAGAGACAGAGTTCTTGAATTCAACAGTAAAATAAAAAGTCTAATTAAAAGAAAAAAAAAAAAAGTAAGGCTAGGATTGTGAATGGCTCATCCGTAGAATGTGGGCTTGCCATGCCTTCAAGCCCTAGAACATTGCCCCCAAAGTCAAAAGACCTGAACTGATACCTCAGCCTGGAAGATACACAAGTGGCAAGGAGGCTTATGAGAACATGATCAACATGAGGTCCTGTAGGAATTGCAAATTAAAACAAGTTTACTAGAGTCACCAGACTCCAAACTGACAGCATCAGGTACAGTAGAGACGGGGAGCAACAGCAGTTCATTGCTGGTGTAAATCCAAAATGGGCAGAGCTGCTTTTGAAGACATTTGGCAGCTTCTTAAAGAGTCATACTCTTAGAGCATGAGCCAGCAGTCATGCTGTAGGGTGAGGTGCATGCAGGAAACTTATGCTACTTGTTCACTTTTGCTGTGAACCTACAACTTCTAAAATAGGAAGAATTTTTTGTTTATCTTTAGTTGGTCTGGGAGTAGAGATCAGTGGTGAAGCCCATGCTTAGCCCACTTGAGGCCCTGGCTTTGATTCCCAGTTCTCACAACAAAGAATAATGTACAAAAGGAGACTGTAAGTTGGTGTCTTACAAAGAGTATTTATGTAGGGGATGAAGTGCTCAGGGTCTCAGGTCCCTGTCCAATCCTCTATCCTTCCTGGGCATGCTGAGCCTCTAATTACAAAGCTGTTCTTTTGAATTTTGTTTTGTTCACAGGTATATGAATGACCTAAAGCTGCAAATAAAGACGGAGAAAGAACGGTGCCAACTGGGAGAGGGCAAGGATGCCAATCCCTCCTCCTCCCCCACCCCCGCCTGGTCCTCCCCCACCTCCCACTTTTAATCAGGTTGGTGGTCTCTCCACTAGGCTATCTTCACACCTTTAAGTAAGCTGGTAGATTTCTCATACTGCTTTGTTCTTTTTCTTTTCAATCCTTTCTTTAAAACTTCTAGATTTTCTTCCCTAATCACTCTTTTGCTCTGAGCTTGCTCTTTAATTCTTTTTTTTCTTTTATATTTACATGTATGAGTGTTTTGCCTGCATGTGTATATGCACCACATGCATGCCTGGTGCCCCAGGAGGCAGGAGAGGGCTTTGGGATCCTCTGGGACTGGAGTTAGAAGCAGCTGTATGGCCAGACATGGGTGCCAAGAACTGAACCTTGGTCCTCTGAAAGAGCAGCAAATGCTCTTAACCACTGAGCCACCTTTCCAGCACCCACCCTTCTTGTGGTTTTGTTTTTGTTTGTAATAGGATCTTGCTGTATAGTTTGGGCTAGCCTCCTTCCCCTAAGTGCTGGGATTACAGATATGAGATAACCATGTCCAATTGGTATTAACTGTTTTTAATACCATCTATAATTTTTGGGGGTTTTTTTTGTTTTGTTTTGTTTTGTTTTTTGTTTTTCGAGATAGGGTTTTTTTGTATTGCTTTTGGAGCCTATCCTGGAACTAGCTCTGTAGATCAGGCTGGCCTCGAACTCACAGAGATCCACCTGCCTCTGCCTCCCCAGTGCTGGGACTAAGCTGCGCCACCAATGCCCAGCTTATATATTTGAACTTTAACTAGCATTTTGAGACAGGATCTCGCTGTGTGACTAGCTGAGAACTTGCTGTGTAGGTCAGACTGGCATCTGACTTGCCATATGGTCCTTCTTTCTCTGCCTTCTGCATGCCTTCTGGATTGTAGGCCTGAGCAGCTGTCCAGCTACAGCCTGGATTCTTGCAGATACTAGGAGACAGACTTAATAGCAGTCAGTTTAGCCTGTGCCTCAGCTAGTTTGGACTTCTGAGAGGTCCTCTGAGGACCACTCTGACATGTTTTTTTCCCTGTCCTGCTTCATTCCTAATGGAGATTTGGATACATGGAGTTGGAGCTAGTGTCCCCCTAAGCTACCTATCCTACAAATAGGTTAGTCTCATTTCTCTGACATTCTTGAGGGAGGGGATGAGGATTTGAGGTAGTAGTTTCCTGCTACCATTTCATTTCCTCTCTTACTCCCAGTCAGTTCATTAAACTTGTTTTTGTTTTATGTGCATGGGTGTTTTGCCTGCATGTGTCTGCTGTGTACCATGTGAATAGAATACCTGGTGTCCTCAGAGGCCAGAACTATCAGATCCCTTGAAACTGAAATTATAGACGGTGAACTACCATGTGGGAGCAAAGACTGAGCCCAGGTCCTCTGGGACATCAGCAAGTGCTCTTTATTAATTTTTAAAAATGTGCATTGATGTTTTGCATTGGTTGTGGGGACCCCTGGAACAGGAGTTATAGACCGTTGTGAGCTGCCATGTGGGTCCTGGGAATTGAACCCAGGTCTTCTGGAAGACCAGTCTGTGCCTTAACCATTGAACCATCTCTCCAGCCCCTCCAGTCCATTTTAAAGCCAAGTCTATCATGTTTTACAGTCTATCAAGAAAGGGAAAAATGTAGGGTGTGGTGAGGCATACCTTTAATTCCACCACTTGAGAGGCAGAAACAGGCAGAGCTCCAAGTTTTGGGGCTCAGAAGTTAAGAGCAACACTTTGCTGCTCTTGCAGAGGACCTGAATTTAGTTTCTAGCACACACATGGTGACTCATAACCACTTATAACCCTAGTTTTAGGGGATATGATACCCCTTTTTACCTCCTTGAGTGCCAGATACATAAGTAATGCACATCATACAAACATACAGGCAAAACACTCATATACATTAAATAAAAATAAATCTTTTTAAAAAATATTTCTAAAAGGTTTAAGTATGTGTTCATGTGTGGGGGCATGTGCACATGAGTGCAATTGCTTGCAGACCTAAGGCATTGGATCCTCCGGAACTGAAATTGTAGACAGTTGTAATCTGCATGTGGATGCTGGGGATTCCTTTGTAAGAGCAGTGGCCACTTTTAGTCACTGAGCCTTCTTTCCAGCTCCAAGAATAACTTTAATCCCAGCACTAAGGAGGCAGAGACAGGCAGATTTCTGAGTTCGAGGCCAGGTTGGTCTACAGAATGAGTTCTAGGACAGCCAAGGCTACACAAGCTGTGCAAGCCTGACTACCTGAATTCAGTCTCTGGACCCCAAAATGGAAGGAGAGAACGAGCTTGGGGAAGTTGTCCTCTGACCTCTGAACATTCAACGTGAATGCACACAGTAATGACAAATAACATTTTAAAGTTTAAAAAATTGTTTCCAGCTGGGTGTTGGTGGTGCATGCCTTTAATCTCAGCACTCAGGAGGGAGAGGCAGGTGGATCTCTGAGTTTGAGGCCAGTCTGTTCTACAGAGTGAGTTCCAGGACAGGCTCCAAAGCAATACAGTGTTACAAGTAGTTTTCCTGCCAGCCTGGTCCCAGAGCCTTGTCAGCCCCAAATAACACACAGAGACACTGTATTAGATATAAAGTTGTTTGTTGGCCTGTTACTAGTGTTTCTTATCAGCTAGTTCTGTCTTAAATATTAACCCATTTCTATTAATCTAAGTATTTCTACGTGATCGTGGCTTACTGGAGAAAGAGACTTCTTCCTCTGAAGTCCCTACATCTTGAATCCCCACTACTACATTTCCCAGAATCTTCCTTGTCTCCTAATCTCACCTATCTTGCATTCCTATTGGCCATCAGGGCTTTATTCATTAACCAATAAGAGAAACATATTTACCAAATGACATCTCCCATGAATACAGAGAAATCCTGACTCAAAAAACAAAACAAACTAAAAAAATTGTTTCCAGCGTTTGCAAATCATGTGCCCTTAACTTTCTAGAACTGTTATTTCCTCAGTTTTGGAGTAAAACTATCAGGGTCTCCTGTATAACGTTGTATAGAAGACAAAGAAATAGGAAGGTGGCAGGTTATGCTGGATAAGACAGCGTTGGGCAGTGCGTTCTTGTTTGACCAATTATTAATTGCATGATCATCGGAAACTATTCCGCCTCTGATCCACACTTTTCAAATGTGGGTAGTGATAATCATACCTTTCTGTAGGAGTATACATCATTCCTCCTGCATGTCTCCCTACAGGCCAGAAGAGGACAGCAGATCTCATTACAGATGGTTGTGTGCCATCGTGTGGGTTCTGGGAATTGAACTCAGGACCTTTGGAAGAGTAGCCAGTGTTCCTAACCCCTGAGCCATCTCTCCAGCCTTGGAGTGTTTCAGGTTTTAAATGAGATAATCTAAGTAATATTTAGCACAATTCAGGAGGTATAGTGTGTGCCCAGTAAAATCTTGTGCTGGTGATGGTGCCATGTTAATATATCCAAGATACAAATTCACAGTTAGTCTTGCCCTCCTCTCTGAAGCTTGTGAATAGGAGGGAGTTATGTGTCCTTCACAGAAGGAAGCGGGGATATGGAAGAATGGTGATACTTGGCATGTGTGCTGAGGCATCTTATGGAATCCCTTGGCTTAAGTCATTTATTCCAAGCTTGTGATGAAAGGATCTCTTTGGGGTAGACTTACATTTTCTTCTTCCTCCAGGCAAATACAGAACAGCCCAAACTCAGTAGAGATGAGCAGCGGAATCGAGGAGCCCTCTTACAAGACATTTGCAAAGGGACCAAACTGAAGAAGGTGACCAACATTAATGATCGGAGTGCTCCTGTCATCGAGAGTGAGTATAAGCTTTTGTCCTGTGGTAGAGTCAGGGTCCAGGATTAGAAGACCTCTGGACCATCACGTTTTGTAGTCTCTTCAGTGTGTCCTGGATATCTTGACTGTCTTTCCAGCTGTGGAGCTGAATGTTACAGAGGTTCTCCTTAACTCCTTTTCAGGGTTAAAACTCCCCTTGCAGCTGATAGTGTTTTTCGGGGCTCACCCGTGGCTATTCTCTCAGGAGACTGCCACAATCCTGGAAGCATCTGAAACCAAGGATGGTTTTATAGTTGCTGTTCATGTCCATTCTTGTAGGCCTCAAGGAAGTTTGTTTGCACTTCATCCCCCGAGCCGCTAGCCTTATGGGGAAGAGTCTATAGGAGACTGCAGAACTCTGTCAACCATATCTATTTCACTACGTAAAAAAGCTCTTCCTGCCCTTTGTCCTTTTGGTTTACCTGATTTTTGTAAAAATCCTCTCATGAAGGTGCAGCTGCAAGGCCTAGGTGTTCTTGGGTTTGTTTGTGTGTTTTGGTGGTAATGTTGCTGCTGGTGCGGCCACTTCTTGATAGAGATGTAAAAGCAAGATTGGTATGTTTGTAAATTAGAGCCTAGACAGAGGAATCATTTCTTCTCAGGCGTGATTTGGTCAGCAGCTCAGAGCATGGGAAATGAAAACCTTCCTTATACCTTCCAGAGCCCAAGGGGGGTGGCGGTGGCTATGGCCCTGGAGCTGCTGCTTTGCAATCCAAGGGAGGTCTCTTTCAAGGAGGAGTACCGAAGCTGCGGCCTGTGGGAGCCAAGGATGCTTCAGGTATCTGAGAAATTCTCTTTTGGGGTATTTTCCAACTGTGTCTGTTTTTTTTTTTTTTTTAAGTTGCTTCAAATGTGCTGTCTTAGGTTGAAAACTGGGATTGAGGGTGGGAGGAAGGAGAAACGAAAATAGTTGAAAGCTGAGGGGGAAATAAAAATGTGTTTAACTTCGGTAAAGAAAATGTGAGTTGCTGTTGTGGTGTGTGAGTGCAGTCCCTGCAAGGCTGAGGCAGGAAAATCACAAGTTTGAGGCCAGACTGAACCACATGAATGAGAGCCTGCCTTAAAGAAACAAAGATTTTAAGGACTGGGTTATAGCTCAGTGAATCGAAGGATTGGTCATGTGTGTAAGACCTGAGTTCAGTTTCTAGTACTGCATAAACCAGGCTAGGTGGTACACTTGTGTAATCCCAAAGTTTGGGATGTTGAGGCAGGAGACTCTCAGACATTCAAGGTCATCCTTGGCTCCATAATGAGTCTGAGGCCAGTCTAGGTTACTTGAGACCCAGTCTTTTAAAACATAACTACAGTCAGAATACACACACACACACACACACACACACACACACACAGAGAGAGAGAGAGAGAGAGACAGACAGACAGACAGACAGACAGACAGACAGACAGAGAGAGGAGAGAGAAAATAGATTACTGTTTAGCCCCTGAAGAAGAAATAAATATTATTTGTGACATGGACAGACCTAGAGGACATTGTAAAATAAGCCAGGAACAGAAAGACAAATAACCTGGACATAGTGGTGTGCACCTTTAATCTCAACATTCAGGAGGCAGAGGCAGGTGAATCTCTGAGTTCAGAGGTCATCCTGGTCTACAGAAGAGTTCCAGGACAGCCAGGGTTACATAGGCACTCCTCCCTCTTTCCCCCCCAAAAAGGTAAAATTAATAAACGTAATTCAGTTCAAATGTGTTCAGCCATGTTAACAGGCCCCGAGTCTGAAACCTGATTAAAACACAGAACTAGGGCTAGCTATGTAACTCAGTAGTAGAGCAAATGCTTTACATACATGAGGTTCTGAGCTTGATCCCAGGGCCACAGGAAGGCAAACAAACCAGTAACTTTGCCAGTACTTTTTCAGCTGTTGTGCAAGATGCACTGAGGAGGCTGAGTCAAGCCACCTGACCAATACACATTTAAATGTTCATACAGTGTTGTCTGTGTGTTTGTAGAGAATCTAGCTGGTAAGCCAGCCCTACAAGTCCCCAGTTCTCGAGCTGCTGCTCCCAGGCCTCCAGTGTCTGCAGCCAGTGGGCGTCCTCAAGATGATACCGACAGCAGCCGAGCCTCCCTCCCAGAACTGCCCCGGATGCAGAGACCCTCTTTACCAGACCTCTCAAGACCCAATACCACTAGCGGTACAGGCATGAAACACAGCTCCTCTGCTCCTCCCCCACCGCCTCCAGGGAGGCGTGCTAATGCACCCCCTACTCCCCTGCCTCTGCACAGCAACCAAGCCCAGGCCTACAACAGGGAGAAACCCTTGCCTCCAACACCTGGGCAAAGGCTGCACCCCAGTCGAGAAGGACATCCTGCTCCGCCTCCTGTAAAGCCACCTCCTTCCCCTGTGAATATCAGATCCGGACCAAGTGGCCAATCTCTGGCTCCTCCCCCACCACCTTACCGCCAGCCGCCTGGGGTCCCCAATGGGCCCTCAAGCCCCACTAATGAGTCAGCCCCTGAGCTGCCACAAAGACATAATTCTTTGCATAGGAAGACACCAGGGCCTGTCAGAGGCCTTGCACCTCCTCCACCCACCTCAGCCTCCCCCTTTTTGTTGAGTAGCAGGCCACCTCCCCCAGCCCGAGACCCTCCTAGTAGGGGAGCAGGTAAGTGTTTAGAAGATTTCTTTTTCCTCTTTGCTTTTTCCTCTTTGTATCTCTTCAGTGATTAGAATACAAATTCATGTATTCACCCAGTTTATAGGGTGCCTTTTTATACATTGGTAATTGTTAGGGAACAGATAAAAAACTTGTTGTGGACAATCTACTAAATATATATCAATAATGGTATACAGTATGTTTAAAGAAATACAAACCAGGGAAGAATATACACTAGGGGAAGGATGATGCTGTTTTGAATTGGGGGAGAGGTTAGAGTGAGAAAGGCTATATGATGGCAGTGTGAAGAAGATGATCTGAAGTCATAACCCAGGGCAGCAGGGAGGTCATTGGGAAAGAACTAGAATGAGTGGGAGGGGTGAGCAGGGGCAGGAAGTGGGGGCAGGAAGTGGGGGCTAGATCTCCCTGGGAGAAGGGTTAGGACTTTGGGAAGACTTGAAGCTGAACTAATCCCATGGCCAGTGTATTACTTTGTTTTTGAGACAAGGTCTCTATATCCTTGACTGGTCTGGAACTTGCTGTGTAGACCAGACTGGCCTTGAACTCATAGAGAGCCATCTGCCTGTGCCTCTGGAATGCTGGGATCAAAGATGTGCACTAACATACCTGGCTCTAAATAAATTTTAACTAAAAACAAATAAACAAAAAACAAAAGAAAAGAACAACAACAAAAAAACATGCTAGCCAGGCATAGTGTGGCTCGCCTTTAATCTCAGCACTCAGCAGGCAGAGACAACTGTGACTTGGAGGCCAGCCTAGTCTACAAAGTGAGTTCAGGACAGCCAGGGCTCTGTTACACAGAGAAACTCTGTCTTGAAAAACCAAAACACGAGCAAACAACAACAAAAGAAAAAACACATGCTTTTTTGCTTGGTGGCTGGCGAGGTGATGGCTCGATGGTTTAGAGTACTCTTGCAGAGGTCCTGGGTTGTTTCCCAGCATCACACATTGACCCACACCTGTCTGTAATGTCAGTTTCGAGGGATCTGATGCTCTCTTCTGGTCTCCAAGAGACCATGTGTGCATCAGGCACACGTGGTACACAGGTATACATGTAACCAAAATACCCATGCACATAAAATAATAAAAATTTTAAAAAGCAAAAAACCCCATGAGCTTGTTAGAAAAACTCCAAGATAAAGGAAGTGGCCCTCTGTGTGCAGTGCTGTGGAGAGGTCAGTGGGACACAGAACTGACAGTGGGCTGAGCATCAAGGGACCCGTCTGTGTAGCATTGGTGGGGAAACGGTAGGTGAAAGAGGAAGCAAATTGGGATAGGTTTGAGAATTAAGCAATGGGTGCCAGCTGTGTTGGAGGCTGAAGCAGAAAGCTGGCTTGAGCCAAAGGACTTTGAGTCCAGCCTGGGCTGCAGGGGGAAACTGGGTGTGGCCAAAATGTAAGAAAGCAATGTAGGAACCTTGGTGAAGGCCTAGTTGAGTGTATCTGTGTGCAGATAGAATGTTTGCCAAAGCAGTTGCTGCTTTTCCCGAGGACCTGGGCTTGCCCCCCAGCATCCATATCACAATCTCCTGTAACTAGTTCCAAAGGATCTGTTGCCCTCTTCTGGCCTCCATGGGCACCTGTGCACACACACAGATGTGCAGGCACCCACACATACACATACACATAAATGAAAATAAATACAAACTAAGAAAAAGCCCATCCCTGTCTCTGCTGCCTAGTTATGTTGCATGTAGATTTACGCTCTCAGTAGTGGTCTGTTCTTTTAGAGGGTACCCCAGACAACAACCTGATAACATTGATGACATGGTACTTACCTGCCTACAGCCATAAGGTAGCTCAGGATTCTGCGAAATTCAGGCTTAACGAAAAAAATTGCAGGGCACAGGTCAGGAAAAGTTGGAGAGATGGCTCAGTAGTTGAGTGCTGGCTGCTCTTCCAGAGGATCCAGGATCCAGGTTCAGTTCCCTGTACCTAGTTCTAGGGGAAACTGAAGAATACCCTTTTTTTTTTTTTTTTTTTTTTTTCCTCCAAGACAGGGTTTCTCTGTGACTTTGGAACCTGTCCTGGAGCTAGCTCTGTAGACCTGGCTGGCCTCTAACTCACAGAGATCTGCCTGCTTCTACCTCCTGAGTGCTGGGATTAAAGGCGTGTGCCACGAACGCCTGGCTTGAATACTCTTTTCTGATCTCTGCTGGCACTAGGTGTGCATATGGTTCATACACACATGCAGGCAAACATGCATACACATAAGTACATCTAAAAAATAAAAGTTTTTAACTTGGAGATTTTAAAAGCCTTTGTTTTAAAATCACATCTGTGTGTGTGTGTGTGTGTGTGTGTGTGTGTGTGTGTGTGTGTGTATGTGTGTGTGTGTGTGTGTGTTTTGGTGTTTTGCCTGCATATATGTCTGTGTGAGTGTCAAATTTCCTAGATTGGCATTATAGACAGGTGTGAACCGCCACATTGGTTGCTGGGAATTGAACCCAGGTCCTCTATAAAAGCAGCCAGTGCCCTTTGATGCTGAGCCATCTCCCTAGCTCACCTTAAAGGACTCTTAATGTGAACTGTCTTCATATCTTTCTAATCCCGTTCTGTAATAAAAGCAGAGGAAACAAAATGCACATACCTGCTTTTCATGTTATGAGTTGTATTCTGTCTAGTAGTCATGAGCAACATGAGCCAAGGAGAGGCCTCACAGCCTTCTGCCCCTCTCAGTAACCAGAGTACCAGTCCTGAGTAGCCCACAGTTTTTGAGTAGGGGCTGTATTTGTTGTGTAACATTGGGCAAATGCCTCTGAGTCTTGAGGGCTTTTGTTTTTGTTTTTTGTTTGTTTTTTCATCTGATGAACTTGTTTTATGTAAAGGGTGTGTAAGTAGTTCATGGACTTGTTTCTGTTAAATCACATTATGATAATATTATGTGATAATGCATATTTGTTTCTGTGGAGGCTGAGCAGGAAGCAGCAAATTCAAAACCAGCCTGGTCTACAGAATGAGTTCCAGGATAGCCAGAGCTACACAAAGAAACCCTGTTTTGTTACCAAAAAGAAAAGAAAGAAAGAAAGAAAGAAAGAAAGAAAGAAAGAAAGAAAGAAAGAAAGGAAGGAAGGAAGATGAGTACCATTAAGAACAAACAAACAAAAAACCGAATCCCCCCCCCCTTCAAAAACAAAACAACAACAACCAAACAACCCACCATACAGCCCAAAACTTAATAAAGAAATGGGGCAGGGGAGAGCAGCAGCGGCTCTGGGTAGGAAAGGTGACTTGAGACCCTACCACCCCAGGTACGGCCTGATTCTCCCTTTATTTTCTGTGATTTGTTTGTTTGTTTGTTTTTCGAGACAGGGTTTCTCTGTGTAGCCCTGGCTGTCCTGGAACTCACTCTGTAGACCAGACTGGCCTCAGACTTAGAGATCCACCTGCCTCTGCCTCCTGAGTGCTGTAAAGGCGTATGCTACCACTGCCTGTCATTCTATGATTTTTTTTTTTCAGTCAGTATGTAAAACAATGAATTTGATCACAATATTTCTACATATTCTGTATCATTTCTCACACTTGCTCCCTCACTAGCCTCTCCCCAGGCTGGTTTCTTAGCTTGTGTCTCTCAAACTGTCCTCTCCTTTGCCAGCTCTAGCCCAAGCCTAACTGCTTTGGATTTTAATTGCAGCTCCTCCACCCCCACCACCCATGGTCCGAAATGGTGCCAGGGATGCTCCCCCTCCCCCACCACCTTACCGAATGCATGGGTCAGAACCACCGAGTAGAGGAAAGCCCCCACCTCCACCCTCGAGGACGCCGGCTGGGCCACCCCCTCCTCCGCCCCCTCCCTTGAGGAATGGCCATAGAGACTCCATCACCACTGTTCGTTCCTTCTTGGGTAAGTAGTCTGACTTGTTTGTTTGTTTGTTTCAAGAAAAGTTTTCATAGTGTAGATCTGACTGGCCTTGAACACACAGAGATCCTCCTGCCTCTGCCTCCAGGGTGCTGGGACTTTGTCTCATAGTTCTAGTGGTGACTTGACTGACTGGTGCCTTAGTTGCCAGATGGCTCCCGTGGATGGAGAGCAGCCAGGAGCAGTAGTCTTTGCTCATAGCAGCCCTCTCCTGACTTTTTCCTCAAACTTGTACGTCCAATCCGTTGACATTCCTTTTCCTACATGAACAGATGGAGATCAAGTCATCAGAGGTCATGCTACTATAAAGCTATTCTCAAGTCCTCACAAGAGTCACAGAGACTGTCCTCAGTATTCACATGTGTTGTAGAATTATATATCCAAGGAGGGGAGTTCCTTCCTGCTTACTAAAAGCTCCAGAGGCTTGGGGTGAGGCTCAGTGGTACAGCACCAGCCTAACATGTACAAAGACCTGGGTTCAGTCCCACAGCACAGAAACAGCACAGAAAGCCAAACAGGCTTAGCTGATGGAAGCCCTTGTGTGAGCCCCAGCACCACAAAAACAAGACACAGGCCAGTGGCAAACCAGCTGTTTCAGAGGAAGTCATTTCATTTCTTTGAACTCAACTTTATTATGTACAGAACTGAGAAATTAACTAGGTCAGGAGCATATTGACCAACTTTTCCAAGATTATAAATGTTGAGGTCTCTGCTTAAGAGAATTCACCTAATGGTCTAGAATGGAGCCATAAGTAAAAGTTGTCCAGAGGTGTTGTCAGGCCTCCGTTGAAGACCTGTGGAATAGACCATGAGGCCTCTTGAAACTCTTGATACTCAAGGTTCTTCAGCAGGTGCTGCTCCATCACTACCCCAACACCTTCCGAAGCACCAGGGTTTTGCTTTGAACATACATCTTCACTGCAGAAAGCTTTCGATATAGTGGGGCAGAGTGGCATGTGTCTGCAAAGCCAGCACATGGTTTAGCTGACATGGGAGAGTCTTAAATTCAAAACTAGTCTGAAATACATAGCAAGACCCTACCTGAGAGAGAGAGAGAGAGAGAGAGAGAGAGAGAGAGAGAGAGAGAGAGAGAGAGAGAGAGAGAGAGAGAGAGAGAGAGCGAGCGAGCGCGCTTTGGATGAATAGCAAAAGGAACTCTTGAAGTGCGATGGAGCCACACCCGTAAGACTTGAATCTTGTGAAGTCGTAGAGAGTAGTGGAGCAGGACATTGCTGGCTGCACTGTGTTGTAGAACGATAGAGGATAACGAGGCTGAATGAAAATTTTTTAATTAAAACTCGCTAGCTAGAGACACATGTTCCCATTTGAGGTTAATGACTACCACTTTGTAAATTTAATTCAGTTCGTTTTCCATAGAAACAGTCTTTGAAACCCACCTTGTTTCTAGAGCAAAGCAATACTTCTTTCTGCTTGCACACACAGTTGTGCTCCTTTCCTGTAGTGTCTGAATTTTGGTGGAAAGAGGAAAAGAATCAGCCTGGGACTTTTTTACATTAGGAACTTTAAAAGGGTGGGTACTGGTTCTGGTCCTGGGCACACACCTTGATCCAGCACTCTGGAAACAGAGCAAGCAGAGACCATTCTGGTCTCATATTTCCAGGTTAGCGGAGGCTACATAGTTAGGCCCTGTCTTAACACAAAGAAGCAATGAATGAATGAATGAATGAATGAATGAATGAATGAATGTAGTCTGGCAGTGATGGTGTATGCCTTTAATCCAAGCACTTGGGAGACAGAGGCAGGCGGATGGATTACTTTGAGTTTTAGGCGAGCCTGGTCTACAGAGTGAGTTCACAATAGTCAGGGATACACAGACAAACCTTGTCTGAAATAATAATAGTAAGTTGTCTTAATTTGGGTTTTTATTACTGTGATAAAACACCATGACCAAAAAGCAAGTTGGGGAGAAAAGGGTTTATTTGGCTTATATTTTCAGATTGCTTGAAGGAAGTTAGGACAGGAGCTCAAACAGGACAGGATCCTGGAGGCAGGAGCTGATGCAGAGGCCATGGAGGGTGGTGCTTACTGACCCTTTCCCCATGGCTTGCTCAGCCTTCTTTCTTATAGAACCCAGGACCACAGTGCAGGGGTGGCACTACCCATAATGGGCTGAGCCATCCCCCATTAATTGCTAATTAAGAAAATGCCCTATTTTATAGAAACATTTTTTTCAATTGAGGATTTTTCCTCCTTTCAGATATTTCTACTTTGTGACAAGTTATCCAGTACAGAAAGGGGCTGGAGAGAGAGCTCAGTAATTAAGGGTATTGGCTACATTTTCAGAGGACTCAGGTTCCCAGCACCAACATGGGGTCTCTACCAACATTCTGTAACTCTGTCTCAGGAAATCTGATAACCTCCTATAACCTCTGTGGGTGCTTCATGCACATGGTGTACAAACATACATGTAGACAAAACACCAGTACACATACATACACACACACACACACACACACACACACACACACACACAATTTAAAAGAATTAAATATTTTCCTCTGTATGTATATGTTCACATGTATACATGTATGTGTGCATATATATGTATCCAGGTGGTTATGGAGGCCAGAGGTCAACATTGGGTGTCTTTCTTGATTGCTGTCTACCATATTTTTCTGAGATAAGATGTCTCAATGAATCTGGAGCGCCACAATTGGTCTGGCTGGCTGGCCAGTAAGCCCCAGTGGTCCTCTGATCTCTGCCTCTACAGCCCTCAATTACAGGCTCTTCTCACCATACTCAGCCTTTTACATGGGTGTTGGGGATCCAAACTCAGGTCCTTACACTTGCACAAGCACTGTGTTGACCGTGCCACCTCCCCAGCCCCCAGATAAAGGATCTTTGGAGATGCACTGTACATTAGGGGCACCCAGGGTGATGCTTTTGTTGTCTCAGGTACTTTGGTTTGGTGGGGAGACATACAGCAGAACCCACAGCAGATCAGTAAATAGGGAAGGTCCTAAGAAGTCTGTGGGAGGCATGACATAATACCCTTCTCTTTTCTTCACAGATGATTTTGAGTCCAAATACTCCTTCCACCCCGTAGAGGACTTCCCTGCTCCTGAAGAATATAAGCATCTTCAAAGAGTATACCCCAGCAAAACAAACCGAGGTGCGAGGGGGTGAAGAAAGTGTCCGTGAGTGTGTGCAGCATAGAGTTGGTGTATTTTCTGGGGTCAGAATGGGCTTCTGCACATGGAAAGGTCAGCAGGAGGTGATTCTTTCCTTCCTTCCACCAAGTGGATCCTGGGAATTCAGCTGGGGTCAGCAGGCCTGGCAGCAAGTACCCCCTACCATGCTATCTCATCAGCCCTAGTTCCTGATGTTAAAAATTGATGTAAAGAGCCTGTCTCATTTCAGAAGTGCTACGTAGGGTCTGGTATGTGAGCTGAATGTCTATGGTTCTTGTTTTTCTAGCTGCCCGTGGAGCCCCACCTCTGCCACCTATTCTCAGGTGAAGCCTGGCTTGGTCCTGTTCCTCAGGAAAAAGATGGACCTCTTCTTCTCAGATGGTCCCCCAACCCCTAGAACCTGCATGAGAGCTCCTACAGTGTTTCTCCAGTGCGACCAATCGTAGACTCTAAGCATCCTCCCGGCCCAGCTCCATCTATGCATCTCATCTCTGGACTTGGTGATTGGATTCCTTCTGTTGGCTATAGGGTCTCAAACCCTGTATCCAGCCCTCTTCCAGCAAGCCCTGCTAGCCAGAAGAGAAGAGAGCTCCCATGTCTCCTTCTTTTCTTCCAGGGAAAGGTGCCTTGTTATGGTGAATAGACTCACATTGGGCAGGGTGGAGAATGAACCCCTACCTGCTGTTATTCACCAAGCGGGGATTGTGGTGTGTGCTTATATTCCGTAGTTAGGAGGTTGCTATGGCCAGGACTGCTGAGGAAAGGGTACTTTTGTGAAGCAGGAAGGGGCTTTGCAGAGAAGTGATCTGTTTTAAAGGTCAGGTTATAGAAAGGACGAGGAAATGGAGCGTCTTCATTTTTAAGAGTCTTTTGGTTTTGTTCTCATCTCTCTTCTCACCATTCCAAGGGGTGAGTTGTACATACACTAAATACTAATCAGTTGAACTAAACAATAAAATAAGGGCATGAAGTAAACTGAGGATCATTCCAGAGCTAGTCAGCTTGTCTGCAGCTAAGGGGCCAGGGCCATCTGAACCCCCTGGGGCCCCTGCCCTTCCCCAGGGTGATAGGCTGAAGGGTGTTCTTTCCTGGTCCCTCAAGGGAAGAGTCTCTTTTTGTTTGGTGCATTATTCATATTCCCAATTCACAGACTCCAGAAACTTTCTGTAAGAGATGAAAAGAGGGGGGCCAGGACCTTAGTTCTGTCTGATTAACCCTGAAGTGGCCAGCAGCCTTTAGAGTCCTTCAGCCTTGGAGAATGCTCCAGAGAGACTTAGGCAAGAAAGCAGCCTTCATGGGAGGGCCTGGCTCTGTGGGGCTACGAAGGTCTCAACCACCTGCTCATACCCATCTCAACTCCTCCCATACAGCAGGTTCTTCCTGTTTTCTCTGCCACCCTACCTTCCCAAGACTGCAGGGGCTTAGAAAGGGCACAGGAAAATGTGGGACCTTTGGGGGCACATTCAGAGTCTCCTAAACCAAGAAGCACAAAGACTTAGGGCGGTATGCCTCAGCCCATCAGTGGGTCTTCCTTGGCGGCCAGCAATACATGGCTCTTTGTCTTCCAGGTTACAGGTAAACAGCACAGGAAAAATGCTTGTTTTAACTGAGGTTGGCCTATTGGACAGTGAGTGTCTCTTCTCCAACAGCAATGTGGTACACCAGGGACTCTACAAGCCTAAAGTTGGTTTCCTATAGTCATAGCCATGGGCAGAGGCTGCTCAACCTTTAATGACCATGGGGAGACCAGGTGGTTCTTTGAATCCAATAGGGGAAGCTAGTTAAAAACTTTCAGATATGTCACAGGGTTATTAAACTATCAGAGGGACCTTTCTTTTATTATTATTATTGTTATGACTATTATTATTTTCTAAGACAGGGTTTCTCTGTGTAGCCCTGGCTGTCCTGGAACTTGCTCTGTAGACCAGGCTGGTCTCAGACTCAGAGATCCACCTGCCTCTTGCCTCTGCCTCCCAAGTACTGAGATTAATGTCGTACACTATCACACCCCGTTCATAGGGACCTTTTTAATCTAGTGGAACATAGGCTAAGGATCTGTGCGTGATGCCGGGTGAAACCCAAACCTTCCAATGCTGGTGAAGGTAGGCTTAACCTGGTTTATTTATTTATTGGGTGTTACCCTTTGCCATCTATCTCCTGACTACTTTGACTGGTTGGGACAGGCAGTGATTAGATCTCACCAGACTTCTAATTGTTTACTGTTTATCATTCTTCTCAAATGAGTTAGCAGTCACCTCCCGGGAGTATCC
The DNA here is from genome assembly GCA_030556225.1 of Cricetiscus sungorus. Classification (NCBI taxonomy): domain Eukaryota; kingdom Metazoa; phylum Chordata; class Mammalia; order Rodentia; family Cricetidae; genus Cricetiscus; species Cricetiscus sungorus. The sequence goes on from JANBXA010000069.1 coordinate 74,913,400, forward strand.
CCAGCATTCTAAAGTGAACAGAACTAAGAGAGGGAGAAGATCTGACAGTGCAAAAGTTCCAGGGTAGATGCTAATTGCTGAACTTTGACTGTGAAGTCTTCCCATTTGTTTTTGAAATGGGAGTTGATGCCTTTTGTACAATGTTATCGAAGTGTATAGAGATTTCCCCTTACTGAAACATAGAACATCAGAATATATATAATACAGCAAATAAAGCCAAACCCCAGCTTTTCACTGGGGCTGATACCTTCCTCGACATGACCTGCGTCCTTCATATTCCCCAAATTTGGACTGTGTCATGTAGGTATTGATTATATTTTCATTGTCTTTGCCTGATGGAACAATGTCCAAAAAAAAGGCCTGGGTTTAGATCAGCATAAGAGCATGTTGGTGACACAGCACCTAATTTAAATGTCTTTGCCTTATACATCATTTGGTCCTGCTTTAATAACAGATTTATTACCATGTATATTTGCTACTGAAGTTGGGAATGTGATCCTCAAATCTGTTGGTCTATTTTGTATGTTGTACAAAGCTTGTAATCCAGGTTTAAGGTGGGCGGGTGGGTGGCAAGAGCACTGAAAAATTTCCCCTTTGGAACTGCTTTTTTTAATCTGCTTATGGGAATGTTGTCTCTTCAGTGGAAGATTGGGTGGTCTCACATTGAGGCTGTAGCCTAATCCTTTTAATTCCCTTGTCCCCTCCCAAAGAAAGAGAAGAGACATTGCCCAGCTAAGCAGCAAGATGCTTTGTCAACAGCTCTCCTGTGGGTTTTGTGGGGTTTTTCCCTAATAGAAAACACTAGTAGCTGTTTTTACTGCCCTACCTGAAGCTGGGCAGTGGCCTCTGATTTTGAAATGAGCTAGATGCCCCTCTTTCCCTTTCTCTAGTCACCAAACCTGGACCAAAGTACTTTGATATTCCAGGTGTGGTTTTCTCTCTCCTGGGGATTTACCTCAGCTGCTGAAGAGCCCTACCATTTTCACAGCCTGGACCAATTGTGTGAGCAGCTAGGGTCATCCCAGCTGATGGATGTGAGGCTGTCATCGCCAGGAATTTGTCCCTGCCCCCTTCCCCAGCAAAGGCAAGGAAACTAGTCACTGGCATTGCACTAGGAGAATCCCCTTACCCAGTGGCTTCCCAGCTTGAAACCCAGATTTACCTCCAGAGAGAGGTGGGGGGGGGGGGGGAGATAACTGTAAATAGGTTTGCTACAGAGAAACTCAGGGTTGGGGTATGTTTTAATTCTCCTGATCACTTGAAACAATCTGTAGGCTGAATGCTTATGGGAGTGTGGCAGAAATGTGACTCCAGAGTCCATCCTTCTGTGGGGCTCTGGGGTGGGTAGAGTGTAGGGCATCAGAGGCCCCTGGTATAGATAGCACTGTACTGTGTGGTCTGTCCTTCTGGAAACCCAAACCTACAATCAGCTGCAAATCAGGTTCTTCACATTCCAGCTGTCATTCTTCTCTCCCTGTGACTTCAGTCCCTAGTTCTGTGGTCAGGGTGACTCTGTTAAGCCACCCAATTTTAGGGAATGAAAAGGAAGAGAGGAGGCCACTATAATATTCTGCCTTCAAGACTCATTTCTTGAAATTAAATGGAATAAAATGATAACCGCCTTCAAAATCATGTGCAGAAACAAAAAACAAACAAACAACAACAATTAAAAAACCCATCAACAACCATTTATCTGAAGGAAGGGTTCGGTTCCACTTAACTCCACGTTCATTGTGCCTTTACTTGTGTTAGATTTCTGTGCTTTCTTCCTCCCCTCTATGAAGTAATTAAAATCTTCCTTGGTAACTGCTGCTTCCTTCCTGCTCTTGTTTCTTACAGCTCGGTGGGTTTCCCCTCTGATTGAAGTCTTACTCCTCTGGTGGCAGAGGGACTTAGCACACCCTCTTTTTCGCGTCTAGTTTTTGTCATTTCCCACAGTTTCCAGCTTGGAAGTTACAGTCAACACTAAACAAAAGACCAGAGTGGTGTGTGTGTGTGTGTGTGTGTGTGTGTGTGTGTGTGTGTGTGTGTGTGGCCATCTGCATGTGGATCAGTTTCTTTAAAAAATAATTTATTTTTTGATTTATTTTGGAGTTTTTATTCAGGTTTCAGTGCTTCTCCATAATAGCATGAATCCCCACATCCCTCGTCCCCTACATAAAATGTATAATCTGGTCTCAGGTTGAATTCCTTGGTTCATTTCTTTCTTCTGGATGCTGTGCAGTTTAATTAAACCTTAAAAACAAAAAACAAACAAACATAAAAGAAAACTGTGTATTTCTGTCATGAGTAATACTGCCTCAAGTAATGGCAAGGAGAGAGGACGAACCAGTTGTCTCCTCTTCTGGGTAAGTGTGGCAGGTGGATTCCAGGTTCCCGTGGAGACGTGTGGCTGGACGGGCATGCAGAACACCTGCAGCTCTCTGAGGGTTTCTCTGCCCCGGTGTGTTAAAAATCGCCTTTTGGCCTTTTGGCCTTGCTGACCAGTGATTCTGTTTTGTATTTGCTGCTTAACTCCCATTGCCTTGATCTCAAAGAGCCTTGCAGGCTCCCTGTCCTTGTGTCTCAAGTCTCTTTGAGTGTCTCCCTGCACCTGTGCTTTGAGGCCTATTCTCAACCAGACATAGGAGAAAGGGTGTGGGAGCAGGGCCTTTGGGATGTCAAGAATCCATTTGTATGTGGGTGCTGTCTGTTTCTCTTTACTGCTTTTTGGTTGGTTGGAACTCTCTGTAGACCAGGCTGGCCTCGAATTCAGAGTCAGACTGCCTCTGCCTCCCGAGTGCCAGGATTAAAGGTGCGTGCTGCCACCACCATTTTCACGTCTAGAAATAGTCATTACTGAGTGTGTCTTTTGTTTTATTGTTGTTTTTGTCCTTTTCAAGACAAGGTTTCTTTGTGTAGCTCTCGATGTCTTGGAACTCAAATTGTAGACCAGGCTGGTCTTGAACTCACAGAGATCCACCTGCCTCTGCCTTCCTGAGGGCTGGGGTCAAAGTTTTGTAACACCACATCTTCACTGCTTTTTGAACTGAGACCTTAGATGGTTTTCTTGAACTTTGACTTTAGGTGTTACAATCCAACCAGGCTTGTCACTGTGGTCAGCTGACAGGAACTAACCAATCCACTGAGATTGACTTGTATGGCTGCTGGCAGAGTCCCCTCCCTGCTGCAGTAAAATGGGTGGGTGTGTAGATCTAGCTCAATAATGTAGATAGAAAAACCTGGGGGAGGGTTAATACCACAGTAGCTAGATTTCTGATGATTTGACCCATTGTTGTTATTAATATGATTAATAAACTTGATTTTATTGTTCTTCCTCATTTAATAACCTGCAAATGGAGCGTGCTCAAATGGCCCTCAGCTTCCTAACCCTGTAAATTCTCTCACTGGGACAGGTTTGCCGGTCTGTGTGTGTCCCCTTACACACTCAGAAGATGCCAGACAGGTCTTTCCAGTGTGCTGTGGTTTCCTGCTCTGTGACAGTGACACTGTGTTAGGTGATAAGAACATTCCTTGCACACTGGTCATTACCGAGGCCCAGCTATGTGTGCTGGGGATGAGCCTCGTAAGTGTTTCCTGGCCCAGACGATGAACTGCACCTCACAGGAAGGAAGCTGCTTCTCTCTGGCTTCCCAATACTCTTGCCAATGGTAAGAGGATTAAAATGTCAACTTCAGGATTCTGACCGCTCCAGAGAATAATTATAAGAACCTTTGACACCACTGATGCCCAGTCTGAACTGTTTACACATAATTAAATTTATTCTGCTAGGTTTATGGCTGTGAGATTTAAAGGACTGTATGTTACCCAACCATAAAAATCATTCATGCAAATAGTGGACATGAGCTTGACAGAATGTCCTTTCCATGCCTTCATTTGGCAAATGTTTATCATGTACTTTATAGCAGAACTCTACGCATGAAGATAACTAAGATGTCATCTTTGCCTTCAAAGACAAAGTAGTTGATCATAGGAGCCTGTGCAGGGTATTAGAAGACTTTCATAGGAGTTGACCAGGAAACACATTCCAACCAAGAAACAGTGAGTACAAAGGTACAGGAACTGGTGTGTGCGAGGTTATTGGAGGAAAAGCCTCCAGCGGAAACCTTTTTACAGGTTAGTCCTGCCATTCTGCTTGCACAGAGGTCATTTACTGTTGCAGGCTTTTCTTGAGCTGATGCCTTTTTTTTTTTTTTTTTAAATCTGGTGAGTGCCTTCTTAGGCCGCAATGTGCATATTAAGCACTTAGAGCTTCTCTGCTTTCTTCTTGTAACTGAGGTAGGTCATGGGCTGTCGTCTCCGAAGCTTACTCAAATACATTTCTATTTCAGATGGCGTGGGTAGGTTTTAGGTCCTCAAGTTACAGACGTGTGACAAGGTGGTCTCTTAAGTTCCCTTGTCCAAATAAGTGAGAAACCCGTCTGGTTGCAAAGTCTCCTTTCTGTGGTATTTCCCCAGACATGGCAGCTTGTTCTCTTTTGGAGTTCTTAGCTGCTAGAAAACCTAACAAAAATGTACCACCTCACCATCTTGTCCTGATTAGAACCCACCTCTCTTATCCTCCTCCTGGACTAAGTAGTCAAGAGCTTTGCTGCTGTCATTAAAATGCAAATACCAGCCCTTCCACACACTAGTTATATGACCTAGGGCAAATTTACTCAGTCCCTCTGCTGTAGTTTCCCTATCCACTGCCTAGCTTGTTTGTAGAGACTAAAGTGATAACTCAGCCTTTACACACTTAGGGACTCATTGGCTCCTGGTAAGAGGTGGTAACCACTTGAAATTAACTAATGGTTGTGATGTTGCTTTCCTACTCCTAGCCTTATGTCTTTTATTTGATATGGGAGAATAAAAGATATATTTTACAGCCAGGTGTGGTGGCACATTCCTTTGATCCAGATGGATGCAGGTACATTTCAAAGTTGTAGGCCAGCCTGATCTACAGATCAAGTCTCTGGACAGGGAGAGCTACACAAAGAAATCCCTGTCACAAAACAAAAAACAAAACAAAACAAAAAAAAAAAAACCATAAAATTTACAATCACCTAGAACTGGGTTCTGGACTTTAAAGGAACCTGAGGCGGGTTATTAACCTTGGAACGTGGCCTACAATTGACTGCTCTAATTTATATGTTTCATTAAATGCTCAGCTTGATGCTCTTATAATTGTCTTCCTTGGCCTCTAAACCGGTGTTTGGCCATAAAAGACATTCAAATTAAAGGGACATAATTTTGTTCCTTACGATGTGTAGCTAATGTTATGAGGGCACACAGAATGTATTACTTGGAACAAAACAAAATTGCATATTTAGTGTTGGTCTTTTTTCTCACTTTTGAAGTGCAAGTCAACAAATACCGAGATGACGTCAGTTTTATATTTTTTATTTTTATATATTTATGTTGGTTGACCAAAAGAGCCCTGGTTCAAGTCATCAGCCCTTTGCCACTTGTAAACCTATGCACCTACAGGACCACCCCCAAATAGTAAGCCTTGTGTAACAGCGCTGATAATGAAAACAGGTACACCAGGCGGTGGTATCCCTCCCTTTAATCCCAGCACTCGGAAGGCAGAGTCAGGCCAGCGTGGGCGGTTACACAGAGAAAACCAGTCTCAAAAAACAAAAAACAAGAAAAAAATATATAGGTACGTTTGGCAGAGGGAAGACAAAGCTAACCCAGTAGAAATGAAAATGCGGAAGTAGACTTGAGTGGGGGCAAAAACTACATTTCCCGCCAAGCCTTGCAGCGTGACGTGCTAACCTAATGAGTCGCAAGCGCGCCTTTCCCGCGGAGGTCTCAGATGCTAACGCCCTCCCTGGCGAGTGGGCGTGGCTTCATGCTGGGCTGTGAGACCTGGGGCTGTCTTATTGGCTGTGGGTCGTCACCGGCGAAGGCGTGGTGACTAGTGACAACTAATCAGAAGCTTGTCTTGGACTTTGGCGCGAGACGAGAACGCTGAGGCTGTGCGGATTTGGCGCGAGCTCACTTCACTGCTGCTGCGCATCTTGTGGCGGGAGAGTCCTTGCGATTGTGATCGGAACACAGGAACGTGCGCTGAGGCGACACAGCCCTGAAGAGTGTAAAGGAGCAGAATACTCCGGGAGGTCTGAGAGTTGGTCCGGGGCCCAGAGAGTTGGGGCTGGTTCGAGCGTGGCCTGTGGAGAGCGGAGACCGCCTGAGGTCAGGCTGGGTCAGGGAGGGGGTTGTGTGCCTGCAAGGCGTGCAAGCTTGGAATGGTGGGAAGGAGCTGAGAGGTGCTGGGAGGAAACGGCGCAGGGTGGGGTTGAGAGCTGTATGGCGTGCAGGCTAGTCCTGGGCAGAGAGGACGGAGCTGCACTGCCTGATCTGGGAGAGCCTAAACGTCATGATCTGGAAATAAATATGTGCTAAATATGTCTCGCGTATCTAAAGTGAAGAAGCTAGAAATCGCTGGAAGTAAATTTATGGCCTCGCTCAAGTGTAAGAACTTGGGTTCTGGTTTCAGGATGCCTGGAGTAATAGCCGTGTTTTTCTATAACTGTTTCTTTAAGAGCAGGATAATAAGTTCCTACATTTGAGTTATGGTAAGACTGAAGTAATATGTGCATAAAGGCATGTTACACATGCTAAGCAGACAGATGGTACCTGTTATTACATAGATTTGGAAAAGAAGCAGAACTAAGTGTTAAAAATACTGTTAACATAATTTATGAAGTGAACGTTGGTCACCAATACAAATAAGCTGTGTGTTTTTCTTTTTGCTTTCATAAATTACAGGCTTCCTGGTTCTCTTTTGTATCCAGTTGTGTGGTCATCATGCCTCAAACCCGATCCCAGGCACAAGCAACCATCAGTTTTCCGAAAAAGAAGCTGACTAAAACACCAAACAAAACGGGTTCTAACCACAGTAAAGTACAACTTAAAAAGGTCCAGGCTGTACCCTCTGCTCCATTTGTGGCCACGAAACTTCTGCCTCTCAGTCCCAGGAAACGTTTGGGTAAGCTTTCCACTCTGTAAGCACAGCTTTGTGACTGCTGAGATGCCTAGTAGTTAAAACCAAAGCTCTGTCTGTTGTCATGATGGCTGCTAAGTGCACAGTTACGCCATCACTTTCTGACGGATCTATTGAGTTTGATCTTCATTTCCTTCGTTCTGTCCTTTAAAATTACCTTAAAGTTACATATGGTATTATGAAATTTGCCTTCGTACTCGTGAAAATAAGAGAAACAAACAGATGACAGTCTTATATTTTTTACTTTTGATTTAAAGTAGTACTTAACATTTTTATTGTTTGTTTTTTTGGAGAAAAAAAAGCTTGGGTTGGCCTGGAACTCTCTTTGTGGCCCAGGATTGCCTCAAACTTGAGGTCTTTCTCCCACTACCGTACTTGACTTTTTGTTTGGTTGGTTTTGGTTTTTTTTTTTTTTTTTTTTTTTTTTCAAGGCAGGATTTTTTGTGTAGTCCTGGCTGTTCTGGAACTCACTGTACACAAGGCTGGCCTCAAACTCAGAGATCCACCTGCCTCTGCCTCCTGAGTGCTGGGATTAGAGATGTGTGCCACCACCGCCAGGCCATACTTGGCTTGTGTGTCTTGATGGTGCTCGTGGGTGTTGGGGACTGAACTCAAGACCTTGTTTGTGCTAGGAAGTGCTGTGTCCCTTAGCTGTGCATGTCCTGGCCTGAGAGCTTTAGTGTTCTTAATGGTAGATATTGGTATGTGTGGTGGGAGATCATATGTTGTTGGGAGTGCTCTGGACATCTGAAGATTTGAGTCTGTCACAATTGAGGGGATGCTGTTAGAACAATGACTGAAAGCTAACAGTGTGGCTAAACCTCTGCCATTGCACACTGCAGCTTCCTATGGAGGAAAGTTATTCATCACAAGATGTCAGTGGTGTCAGGTTGGTAAGGGTTTTTTGTTTTATTGGTGTTTTTTGTTGTTGTTTTGGAGACAAGGTTTTTCGGTGTAACAGCTCTCCTGAGTGCTGGTCTTAAAGGCTTACACCACTATCAGCTGGTGATAAATCACATTTTAAAATAACCTTAGAATTTTACTGCACTAGAACTCATTTGATTTCTACCAAATGATAAGATTCAGTGGTGCCATCTGGTGGCCATGTTTGCTCCTTTGTGAGGAGTGTCTTTTGTGGTTCTAAGGTAGAAATCTCTTGCTGTTTAATCCCAGCACTGGGAAAGCAGAAGCAGGCAGATCTCTCTTGAGTTCAAGGATGGCCAGGGTTACATAGAGAACTCAGTCTTGAAGAACTGGAAAAGAAAGAAATTCTCTTTCTGGGTGTGGGAAAGTCTTTGCACTTCCTTTATTGTCCTTCACTGCGAAGGACTACATTCTGCATTTAGTGTTTTGGATGAATGCAGCGAATGACCGTGTTCTGTTTTATCATTTCAGGTGATGACAATCTGTGCAATACTCCTCATTTATCTCCCTGTTCCCCACCGAAGCTGGGCAAGAAAGAAAACGGCCCCCCTCGCTCACATACTCGGAAGGGATGTAGATTAATATTTGATGATGAACTGACAGTTAAGTCTTCAAGCCAAAAAGAACAAGACCAGATACTTTCCTCAGCCCAAGAAGGTCAAGAGAGCAAAGCAGATTCCGAGCAGAAATGTCCACCAGAGAAGGAACCTGCACGTGTAAGGCTGTTCAAGCAAGAAGGTGGGTTCCTGTTCTTTTTTTTTTATGTATACAAGTGCTCTGTCTTTATGTATGCCTGCACACCAGAGGAGGGCATCGGATTCTCACTACAGATGCCTGTGAACCACCATGTGTGTTCTGGGAATTGAACTCAGGACCTCTGGAAGAGCAGCCAATACTCTTAACCTCTGAGCCATCTCTCTAGTCAGAAGATGAGTTCATACATGGTAGCTGTCGGCGTGCTGTCTGGAATAGAGATGATGGTTCTGAATGAAACCCAGTGAGTCTTTTTGTCACCTTCTGTTGGGTCTTAACTGCCCTTTTGTGTCTGGCACAGGCACTTGCTATCAGCAAGCAAAACTTGTCCTGAACACAGCTGTCCCAGATCGGTTGCCTGCCAGAGAAAAGGAGATGGATGTCATTAGGACCTTCCTGAAGGAACACATCTGTGGGAAAAAAGCTGGAAGTCTCTACCTCTCTGGTGCTCCTGGGACCGGAAAAACTGCCTGCCTGAGCCGAATTCTGCAAGACCTCAAGGTACGCTGAGTGACTGCACTCTTACTGAAATGATCTGACTCTTAAGGGTTAAGAAAGAGTAGGCCATTGTGTGATTGAATGCTTCCCAGAAGTAAGAATCATTTTTCTGGGTATAAATCTTTCCAAAAGAAAGAGCATCGCTCCTAGATTCTCTTAGCTAAGGCCGGATCAGGTCAGTAAATCTTTGTCTGAAGCCAACATAACCCCCCTGTTTGCATCTTTTCCTTTCTATACCTAGAAGGAAATGGAAGGCTTTAAAACTGTCATGCTGAATTGCATGTCTTTGAGGAGTGCCCAGGCTGTGTTCCCAGCTATTGCTCAGGAGATTGGCCACGAGGAAATATGCAGACCAGCTGGGAAGGACTTGATGAGAAAATTGGAAAAGCATATGACTGCTGAGAAAGGCCCCATGATGTAAGTATTTCTCTGCTGCGTGTTGCTCAGTTAAAAATCCTCAAGCTGTTACCCATGAAAAGAACTTGCCCTGAAAGGAACTTTGCTCTGAGGAACATGTGCATGCGCTTGAAGAAAGATAATGTACTTTCTGGTTTTGAAAATATTGTTCCGACTTATTTATTGATGGTTCTGAGCTCAAAGCCAGGGCCCTGTGTGTTAGGTAGATGCTCTATCACTGAGTCACGCTTACAGCCCCTACGCTTTCTGACTTCTCATTTAGATTTCAACTGTTTTTAAGCTAGTTCTTTGAAAATAATTGGATGATGCTTGTTAGAGATGGGGGGGCGGTGCCGATCTAACAATGGCTGACGGCAAGACCTATGGTCTGCAGGCTGATCTCACTCAGCTTTATGACTATAACCTAAGGTCAGCTCAGATCAAGCATCGGAAGACTGGAAATGTGACTGGTACTAATTGTTTCTCTTTGTATGTAGTGTGTTGGTGTTGGATGAGATGGATCAGCTGGACAGCAAAGGGCAGGATGTGTTATACACGCTGTTTGAATGGCCGTGGCTGAGCAATTCCCGATTGGTGCTCATTGGTTAGTACTCTGGTGTTAATGTCTCACGTGGTGAATTTGAAATTTTGTGAATTGTTTAAAGTCTGTTCAATTTATGTGTGTGTAGTGTGGGTGCACTTGTGTGTGTAGAGGCCAGAGGTTGACTTCAGATATCTTCCTCTTCCATTGTCAAGTTTTTTGATTATTTAATGAGTGTTCTATCTGTGTGTACTGCTGCACACCAGAAGAGGGCACCAGATCCCACTAGAGATGGCTGTGAGCCACCATGTGGTTGCTGGGAATTGAACTCAGGGCCTCTGGAAAAGTTGCCAGTGTTGTTGATTTTTTATTTTCTGAGGCAGTCTCTTGCTGAACCTGAAGCTTCTAATTCAGTTAGTCTAGCTAGCTAGCCAGCTCGACTCTGGGATCTCTTCTCTGCTCCCCGAGTGCTGGGCTTGCAGATGGGCCACCCTGCATTCCTGGTTCTGACACTGCTCCTCACCAAAGCTTATGTGGCCAGGGCTTTGTTCACTGAGCCATCTCTCCAGTTGCTACGCAAGTTAATTTACCTGGGTTTTATTTTATGTCTATGGGTGTTTTGGCTGCCTGCAGGCCTGTGCACTATTTGTATCCCAGATACCAATGGAAACCAGGAGAGGGCATCTGATTGCCTAAACTGGAGGTACAGACTGTTGTAAGCTGCCATGTGGGTGCTGGAAGTGGAACCTGGGTCCTCTGGAAGAGCATCCAGTGCTCTTAACAGCTGAGACATTTCTTCAGCCCCACCTGTTATTTATACTCATGCCAGCTTTCTGTCTTGAAGTAAGAAAATGACTATGATAGTCATTTTAGTATAAGACAGATTGATTTGTGAAGTCTAAATAAAAATGACAAAGAAGCCAGACACCACAATGCATTCCTGTGGTCCCAGCTCTTTGGGAGGATGAGTGCACCGTGACACCTGGCTCAGTAGATTTTTTTTTTTTTTTTTTTTTTTGAGGCAGGGTCTCACTGCAGCTCTGGCTGGCTTAGAATTTAGAAATCTGCTTGCCCATCCTCTTTTCTTACCCCCTTCTTCCTCCTGTCTCCTCCCATGTTAAGGCTATAAGTGTGCTTCACTATACCCGCTAACTGCTATATCTTACCTAGTGGGTCCACCTTACCTTTTAGAGTAGAGGACAAGTGCAAGCAATAGCTGAGATAGTTTCCTTTTAGGATGACTTGCCTGCTGATGGTGTTTGTTGTTTACCTTCTCAGGTATTGCTAATACCCTAGATCTCACAGACAGAATTCTGCCGAGGCTTGAAGCTAGAGAAAACTGTAAACCCCAGCTATTGAACTTCCCGCCTTATACCAGAAATCAGATAGCAACAATCTTGCAGGATAGACTCAATCAGGTGAGTTGCAGGGATAACCTCTGACGGAAGGCTAATCGGTTTAATATATTTTGATTTGATTGCTTCATTAATGGTGTGGCAAGCTCCCGTGGACCATAATGAGTGAGAACATTTTGATGTGAATATCTATACGTGATGTCGTTTATTGGCTGCTTCCCTGTTGAAATGCAGGAATGAAAGGACTTGTGTTTCCTTAATGGCCTTTAAAAGGTAGGGCCTGGGCTAGTGAGGTGGCTCAGCAGGGAAAGGCAGGCACTGGTTGCCAGTTCCAATGACCTGGGTTCCATCTCTGAGACCCACGTGGTGGCCGGAATTAAAAAAAGTAGGGCTTATGTGCTTAGCCTAGTGGTGCACATGTTTAATCCCAGCACTTGGGAAACAGGTAGGCAGTTCTCTCTGTTCAAAGCTAGCTAGGGCTACATGAGAGACCATGTTTTCTCTGCCCGCCAATACCCCTCCCCCCAAAGAAAGAAGAGGGGGGCTATGGGAAAGCATTTGTGGTTTCATTTGCTTTCTTTATCCCATTCTATAGCACATTCCTATAAAATACTTAATATGCACAATATGTCCCTTGCACCTAAAAGGTGGCCAGTCAGGTTTAGACCTTCTGAGTGTTAAGCTCAGCTCCCTGAGCTTACGCTCCCAGTCCCAGAATTAGATACAATTTATGAAAATACTTAATTTAGAACCCAAATTGCAAAGAGAAACTCTCAAGAGTTCAAATTGTCTTTTTGTTTGTTTGTTTGTTTGTTTGTTTGTTTTGTTTATTTACTGGTGGTACTAGGATTCACAAGGCCTCGTGCTAGTCAGAACTCCATACTGAGCTGTACTTATCTTAGATTTATTGTATATTTATTTGAGACAGCCTCACTGTGTTGCCTTGAGTTTAGATCCTCCTGGAAGTTTAGTCTTCCAGGTAGCTAGGATTACGGACAGGCCTGTGTTACTGAGCCTGACTCAGATGTCTGCTGTGTCTTGTCTAAAGGTGTCAAAAGAGCAGGTTCTAGACAGTGCTGCGATTCAGTTCTGTGCCCGCAAAGTATCCGCTGTTTCAGGAGACATTCGTAAAGCACTGGATGTTTGCAGGTGAGTTATGGCACTTTTGACTGTTTTTATTAGAAGGGGGGGGGAAATGCTGTCAATTGTCTCATGTAACTCAAATAAATGTGGCTTAAGAGGCCCCATTCTGCTACTTTTTATGCTCAGAAAAGAGGACTTGTTTCTCAGCGGGGGCTCTGGGTTTCCACCGTGTTAATGTCTGAAACATTATCAGTCCATTACCTACAGAGGGGGAAACAAATGAGATGTTGCTGGCGCCCCCTGCGGTGATTATAGATTGGTTAATTACATTTGTATTAAAAAGACTCCAGTTTGCTTTTCCATTCGCTGGGCTCAAGCAGGTTTATTTATGGACCTGAACCATCTTTGCCTTTAGACTTTCTTCTTCCTTTCCTTTTGTGGGTACCCCTTCCTCCCTCCAGTTGGTGGTCCCCCAAGTCCTACCCTAGACCTCTTTCTCTCTTCCACCCCTCCTGCTGGGGAAAGCCTCAGTGCTGACTGATGAAAGTTCTTCCCTCTCAGTAGGGACACTGGGCCCATTAAAATGATCCTTGCTGTGCTGGCCCGCTGGTCCAACTTCCTCCTGATGCCATGCAGAAGATCCAGGTCTGCCTTATAGCTTCCCGTGGGCAAAACACTTTAGACAGAGCAGTGGTAGAGGAAGCTCTTCCTGTTGCTAGATTGCTTGATCTGGAATGTGAAAGCTCCTCGTCAGCAAACTGCTTGAGTAAAGGCTACAGCTATGAGTGATAGCCATGTAGGTCAGCAAGATTAGCCTGTGTGTGTCCTGTGTCTATCTGAGGACCCCTTAGGTCTGCTGTGTGGGAGTGCTGTAAGTTCCCCTTCGTCTACCCCCACGCTGCATATCGCTCTGCCCATGACTTTCTGTCCTTGTCTGAAATGTTACGGCCTTAATGTGTGACAACCTGGTTGACATGTGTTGGAGGAAGATAAGTAGTATTGTTTCTCAAATCCCTGCTCTTTTCATTTTAAAAGCAGTCAAGTCTTCCTTAAGCTGCAACATGACCCAGTTTGTTTAGGGACCTTAATTTTTATTTTTCAGGCAGGGCCTTCCTGGGTAACTGGCTGGTCTGGAACTCACTGTGTAGACCAGACTGGCTTCTAAGGTTGATTGCATTTTTAGCTTCATGTATGTGTGCCCTAGAGGGTGTCAAATCCCCTGGAACTGAAGGGAGGTACTGGGGGTTGAGAACTGCCTGGTGTGGGTGCTGGGTACCAAACTTGGAAGGGACCTTAATTTTTTAAAAATGTGTAGTTAATGTGTCTGCTTTGGGGCATGGTGGCTTAGTGTGGTGTTTGGTTTGGCTGAGACTAAATTTTAGGAAAAAAAATTTTTTTTTTTTATAGGCGGGCTATTGAAATTGTGGAGGCGGATGTCAAAAGCCAGACAATCCTCAAACCACTGTCTGAAGGTGAGCATCTTACCTGCTTCCTGTCTTTCTTTATAGATGAGAGTTAAGTTTCCCAAAGGAAAGGGAAAGATAAATGAACACAGTTAAATCCACCTACACACACAAGTGAAATCAACACCCACCCACCCCCACGCACCCAAAGACGCACACACGAGAGGGAGCAGGGTGTGGTTTCATCTAGTTTATTTCAGTCTTGCCTGCCAGAATCAGTATGGGTGCTACTGGAAATGAGTTCCCCAGAGTGTTCATAAATGGTGGGGCTCAAGTAGTAAGGTTTCTTTCAAGACTCTCAGAACACAAATTAGGTAGCAACATTGAGTCGACTTCTGAGTCCTTAACCTTGAGCGCCCTTTAGGTCTTTGTGTAGGAGAAAGTAATACCTGGCAAGTAAAGGGAAGAAAGTAAAACGATGGAATGAGCAGATCGTGAGTTCATCTCAGGGTATCATAAGGCAGGGGACAAAGATCTATGGCTGTAGGCAACAGAAGGCTGTCACAAATGAGGGCTAACTTCTCTTCTCCTCAACCCTGTTTTCTTCGCTGGCAGATTTTCATCAGTATCTATTTTACTCTTAGTTAGTTTTGGTTTTTATAGATAGGGTTTTTCTGTGTAATTGCTTTGGCTGTCCTGGAACTCGTCGGTATTTATTAAAAGAAGCAATTTAAAATGTTTCAGTAGTAACCCGAATCAGTAGTTGGGCTGTGGGTAGGCCACGTATACCAGTATGTGGACTTGGATCTTTTAGATTATTCCTTCCTTACTGGCTCCTTCCCCCAGCAGCGGCACTGGGCTTGGTGGCGCTGGGAGCACCACTAGCACTTACTGCTAAAAGAGCTTCAAGTTCCCAGGCGCAAACTGTGGGCCTAACCTAATTCCTGTCTTTTCTGAAGGTCTAGTTTCAGCGGCCTAGCTATATAGAAAACTATGGAGAAGGTGGCTTCAGCTAAATCTAAGGAACTTCCTAATACATAGAAACAACTAGGTTCCCCAGCACTGAAGATAGGCAAACAAAAATTAGCTAGATGTCAAGCAAGGTGGGCTGTACCTATGATTCCAGCACTCCATAGGCCTAAGCAGGAGGGTCTACACAAGTCAAGGGCAACATAGAAAGACTCTCTTAGCCAGGAAGTGATGGTGCATGCCTTTAATCCAAGCACTCAGGAGGCAGACACGGATAGTTAGATCTTTGAGGCCAGCCTGGTCTACAGAGCAAGTTCCAAGACAGGCTCCAAGCTGCAGAGAAACCCTGTCTTGAAAAAACAAAACAAGATTCTCTTAAACCATGGAACAACAACAAAACGAACAGATCGTTTAAGAGGGTGCTCGGCCCTCGTGTAGCGAGTAAGAGACGTCCTGGTTCCTTCCTTTCACCATGGAACTTCTGCTACTTGCTATGTGGGCTCTGGTTTCTCTATTAGCCCTTTGCAGCTTCCTGCTTGTGGTAAAGGAGTAGAAGTAGCTTGTTGTGTGGTGACTGCAGGCACAGGTTGTTAGAGAGCAAATCCTGCCTCTATTGCACAGTCATGCTTCTCCAGACAGTGAGAACATGGTCCTGTGTGGGTTCCCGGAAGTTCTTAGACTCCAGTTCTGGGGAGGGTGCTGTCTGCTAGGCTATCTAGTTATGTTTTTTTTTTTCAAATGTGGCTGTCTTGCAGATGCGTTTGGACAAGTGAACTAATTCCCCAGTTCATTTGGGGAAGCCATCTGGGGCACAGGGGCCTAAAGTGGGATTGACTCAATTTGACTCAAAACATTGGATACATTTTCCAATTCTTTCTTTTCCTTCCTAACTACCATGTGGTCGTGTGTGCTGCGGGGTTGGTGCTGAGGCTCAGGCTAGGGGCCCTGTA
Source organism: Cricetiscus sungorus (assembly GCA_030556225.1). Taxonomy (NCBI): domain Eukaryota; kingdom Metazoa; phylum Chordata; class Mammalia; order Rodentia; family Cricetidae; genus Cricetiscus; species Cricetiscus sungorus. The sequence goes on from JANBXA010000069.1 coordinate 74,929,263, forward strand.
CTAGGCAAGCGCTCTTGTGCCAGGCTCCGTCCCCAGCCAGCCTCTGAGGCAGTTAGCTGCGCTTGGTGGCGTCTGTCTGGTTCTTGCTCCTTCGGGAGGTAGATTAGTTGTCTTCTTAACATAAAGCTGTACCCTGAAGAACAAAAGCGTTCCTGAGTCTTCCGAGAGAAAGGGCAACCTGCTCTCCATGTCACCCCATTGCCTGGCACTGCCTTTTCCTCCTCTTCTGCCTTAGAGGTGGGACTTCTGCTTTGCAGTTGTCACCTCACTTGGGTTTCCTCTGGCTGCCACCAGCATTGTGTGTCTCCGTACATACAGTTTCAGAGAGCAAATAAAGCCTGGCTTGTTCGCCTTGCAGGTCAGTCACCCTCCGAGGCGCCAGTCCCCAAGCATGTTGGCCTTGTCCACATCTCCCAAGTCATTTCGGAAGTTGATGGGAACAGGGTATCTTTGAGCCAAGAAAAGACACAAGATTCCCTCCCTCTCCAGCAGAAGATCCTGGTTTGCGCTTTGCTGCTTCTGACCAGGCGGCTGAAAATGAAAGAGGTCACTCTGGGGAAGGTAAGCAGGTGGCGCTGAGGCTAAAATGCAGGTGTTTTCTAAAAGACCTGATGTTTCCAGGCAACGGGAGTTTTTTATCAGTAAGGATAAATGTTACTATTACCGCATTTGGGATGCAAAGGCGTGTGGATCTTGCAAGTTTGAGCCAGCCTGATCTATATAGTTCTAGGCCAACCAGGACTACATAGTAGCCTTAACTCAAAAACAGAGTTAAGGCCAGGCAATGGTAGAGCACACCTTTAGTCCCAAATCTCTGGGAGGCAGATGAACAGGTGGAGCTCTTTGAGGCCAGTCTAGGCTATATTGTGAGTCCCAGGACAGCCAAGGGCTATATAGAAGATCCTGCCTCACTACCACCACCACCACCCCAAAAAATTAAGACACTGGGTTAACAATTAACCAGATACAGCGATTCAATACCTGTTATCTTAGTACTTAGGAGGCAGAGCAAGGAGGGTTGCCAGCCAGGGCTACAAGCAACCCTTCGTTTCTGTTTTCCTCTCCAGTCACATAAAAGTTACATTAAAGTAAGATGACCTGGAGCCAGTGCTGCTGTGCTTGCAGAGGACCCGGGTTCCATTCCCAGCACCCATGTGGTGGCTCACGACCATCTGTGACTTTAGTCCCAGAGGACCTGACAATCTTTCTGCTCTCCGTGAGCATCAGGCATGAGTCCAGTGCCCACACATAAATACATGCCACCAGGACACAGGAAAATGAAGTAGATCAAAGGTTAACCGTACCGTATAGGAAGAGGGAGTAGCGGTCTACTGCCTGCTCTAGGGTTTATTGAAAGGGGGAGGGAAATAGAATTCTCAGCCTACGGTGGTGCTTCTGGGCTTGTTTTTTCTCTGTGAGGGTTATGAGATGTAGCTTTTAAGTGATACTTGTTCTTCCTCATTTCCTGCCAGTTATACGAAGCCTACAGTAGCATCTGTCGCAAACAGCAGGTGGCAGCTGTGGACCAGTCTGAGTGTTTGTCCCTTTCAGGACTCCTGGAGTCCAGAGGCATTTTAGGATTAAAGAAAAATAAGGAAAGCCGTCTGACCAAGGTACAAGTAACAGCTCATTGTGTCCCCGCTTGTAATTGTCCTGTTCTGGAGAGCGTGTCCTTTGCCAAAGTAAAGATTAGAAATGACTAGTGAACCATCCGTTTTTCTGATAACCAGGATTTCAGATTCGAGGGAGGGAGGGATTTAGGCCATTGAAAACAGCAGGGTTTGACTTTCCTGTGCAAGGAAAGTGGAATATGATAGGCAGTGTAATGGTGTGTGGGGGCATGCATGTGCGTGGTGAGTGCGTGCGTGTGTGTGCGTGTGTGTGTGTGTGTGTGTGTGTGTGTGTGTGTGTGTGTGTGTGTGTGTGTGTGTGTCCTTCCTCACAGAAAACCCTTTTCTCTTTCCAGGTGTCTCTGAAGATTGAAGAAAAGGAAATAGAGCATATCCTAAAAGGCAAAGCTTTCCTTGGTAACATCCTCGCCGCTGGACTGCCCTGAATGCTTCTCTTACCTCGCCTGCAAGTGTCCAGCTGGCATTTGGCAGACGGGGGAGTCTCCATTTTAGCAGGGTCATTTGGAAAGCTATGACCTTTTTTACTTGGCACCAGTAAATTTTAGTGTATGAGTGTTAGCACTGACTAATATCTTTGGCTCTAAGTGTTTTTACCCATAAAAACGACCAAGTAACTGGGTGTGATGGCAAATGCCTGTGATCCAGCACTTGGGAAATAGAAGCAGAAGGACCAGGAGTTCAAGGCCATTCTTTGCTACATAGTGAGTTTGAGGCTGGCCTGGACTACATAAGACACTTTAAAAAAAAAACAAAACCAATGACCCCTTTTAAAGAAATATTCAGTATCTTTCCCACTTATGCTCCTAACCAGTGTGCCTACAAAGTATACTCAGACTTGTGTTGAAGGGTTTGTATGTACTTCTAAGCACAAACATATTTTATAAAGAACTTTGAAGTTTAAAGATGGAGTGGAATGATCCAGAAAGATGCACAAGCCTCCGTGGAAATTTGAAGGACATTTTGGTCAAAGGACTCTTTGGAATTTACATTTGTTGGCCGGGTGCTACGGCATTGGACTTTTTAAGGGCTCAGGGAGTCTCCTCAGTGCTCCCACGCAATATGGGGACGATAAGGAGAATGTAACTACAGATTGTGAATATATTTATTTTCAAGTTTCATTTGTTGGGCTGCATTTGTTATCTTTTTGGGGTTTTTTTTTTCTGTTTTGTTTTTTTTTTAACCATTTGTGTGTGGGCACGTGGGTGGTTTTTTTTAACCATTTGTGTGTGGGCACGTGGGCATTGGTGTTCGTGTTGGGGACAACTGCAAGAGTCATTGCTCACCTACTGGGTTAATCCCAGGGACTGAAGGCAGGTCACCAAGTATGGCAGGCAGCAAGCATCTGCTCCTTTTGAGCCATTTCATGGGCCTGCATTTGCTATCTCTTTAAGCAGCCACATTCCATGAGAGCTTAAGCTTTCAGAGGTTAATATGAAAATACCCTCTTAATGTGGTGGTGGTGGTGGTGGTGGTGGTGGTGGCACACTCTGATCACAATAGAGGCAGGCCAAGCTCTGAGTTCAAGGACAGTCTGGTCTACAGAGGGAGTTCCAAGACACCCAGAGCTACATAATGAAACACTGTCTCAAAAAGAGCAAGCAAACAAAAAACCGGAAATACCTTATGCTGTGCCACTGTCTTAGCTTCTCCCGTGTTTCAATATGCCTCAGGTCAGGCTTGGGTTGTCATCTGAACACATTCCCCCAGTCTCCTTAGATAAACTTATCGGTATGGTTACTGAGACTGCTGGGTTTGATTTCCAGTGGCTTTAAGTGGCAATTTGTGACAGGGACACCAGAGGGCACCATTATAACACTGCTTTGAATGTGTGTGGGATAAGGCAAGGGTGGTTTGGAGGGAGGAGGGGGCAGGAGGATGCTGGACTTGTTGGGGAGATTGCTATTCCTTTATGACCTGAGCAAATGGTTGGCTGCAAACACTGCGATATGAATGGTCTGAGCCTTTGCTTTTCTCTGAGCAAAGCTGCTGCCTCCTTGTCTGATCTGGGTTTGGGAATCTGATATGCCTACAGAAGATCTGCTGGCCACGGTTTCATTCATTCTGCCCCCTGCATGCTTGTAAGTGAGCTGGCTGCAGCAGGTGGTGTGGGATGGGTAGAAGGGTGAGCTCTCTGAAATGCATACTACCCACTGGTGTGTGCAGCAGAAGACTGAAGACAGGAGTTTGAGTGTCACATACTCCTTTCCCCAGAGTGTTCATTCCCTCGGGGGCATTGTGCAAGTGGAGAGGATGGTTCCCACCAAGAAGTTTGGAGAAAGTCCGGGACTATAAGGGTTAACAAGCATAATTGTAAAGATTGTCCGAAGACTGATGGAAAGCAGAGACTGGATGGGATTGAGAACAGATGTGAGGCTCGATTTAAATTACATTTTATTGGATGCTGCAGCCTTAAGAGACGTGACTGCTTTACAGTTTGTTTCTACACCGTGGGCACTGCTGTCTGTTCTGTGTCCACAGTAGGAGCAGCCTCCCCACCTCGTTGTATTTGAGGGTTGGCGCCTTCCTCTAACTGTAGGGCTTGAGACGGGAACATGGCTTGACTCTCAGTGGGACTGCGCTGTATCCTCCCTGGCTTCCAGCCAAGATTGCATTTGCAGATTCAAAGGGGCCAAGTTCCTTCCCCTCTACCTCTTCTCTTTCTCTCACACGCCCCCCCATTGGAAATAAGGCTTTCTGTGTGCTGTTTTGTTAGTTTCCTTCAGCTCTCCCCCCACTGTCAATTTCTAGGTCATTGCCACTCTTAAGACTTCAGCAATTGGAACGGGGTTGGTTCTGTCAATGATGCATGAAGCAGACCAGAGTCCCTGCTTGGCTTCCGCTGCCCTTGTGGGGGCAGAGGCTGATGTATGTTTGTCAGTAAAGTCTTAAGTTGTAATTCAGACAGCCGGCTGCACCACCCAAAGGAAGAGAGGCCTTTCCTGGGCCAGTTTTTCTCACTGAAGCTGAGAGCTCTGGGAAGGTGGTGGGGGTTTAAGTAGGATGGGACGGACCTGTGGTTTTGAGTTTTTGCCAGGATCTTAGGCCACTCCACATGGAGTAGTGCTGAAGATGCTGACCTACATTTTTCCTTTTGAAGATGGTGGGGTGTGTGTCTCTATCCTAGTCTGTTTTTTTTTTTTTTTTTTAAGAACCAGATTAAGCTTTCATAGTGTTGGGTATTGCCAGGGAAAGAACATAGACCCAATAAAGTTGGTATGAATTTAAACCCCAAAACTGCCACTGACATTTCTGGCTCAATGAAGACTTGCCTGTGGCTAGCTAACTGCAAGAGTGTGTGAGGTCCAGGCTAGCTACCCAGAAATCAGAAAACCTGGCAGAGCCTGTTTCCTCCCTTCCTTTCCCATTGCTCCTTGCCCCCCACCCCTGCCCTCCAGTTACATGAGCTTTACCATTGAACTACTTCCCAGGCCTCCCTGCTTTTATTAAGCACCCTCTAAAGATAAACAATGAACTGGATCTAGTGGTACAGGCCTGTAGTCCCAGTTACGGAGGAGCATCACAAGTTCAAAGCTTACCTGTACTACAGAGTGAGAATTTAATGAAACTATCAGGATAAAGTAAGTGCTAGCTGGGAGGCAGAGTGTTTGCCTGGTATGCACAGAGCCTTGGGTTGAGTCCTCAGAGCTTGAGGGTCAAGAAGAAAGGCACAATAACTCAAGCCATGTTTGCAGGGGAAGGGGGGAATAGCTCGATCGGCAAGGCACTTACTTTGCAAGCATGAGGCCCCAAGATCAATCTCCAGGACACCCCACCAGGCATTCACACACCAGTACTTTGAATTCTAGCTCTGGAGAGGCTGAGACCAGCAGATTCCTGGAGCTGGCTTCTGGCCCGCTTAGCCTACTTGGTCAGTTCAGGTAAGTTAAGAGCGGCCACTGCAGTGAGAAAACAAGCCTGGCAGCTCCTGAGGAATGACGCCTACAGTTGACCTTTAGCCTACACAGGCACAAAAATATCTTGACTGGGAGGGGGGGGGAAACGTGGACTTTTGTTGTTTATGGTGTAGGGGATTGAACCCAGAGTGAGATTTTATTTACATTTGTATCGGTCTCCAGCGCTTAGCTATTCATTAACTACTATTCAGTGAACAATGCAAGGAAGATACTGCTTCCCCCCCCCCATCTTGAGAACATTTCTCAGCTGGAGGTAAACTGGGGTGCTCTGGTGGGCTGGGCCCCTGCAAAAGGCCTGCTCATCCCAGTTGCCAAGCTTGCTTGGTCAGACCTCAGCCCTTCCCTTGGATGTCCTAGTAATTGGCTTCAGGCAACCTTTGTTGCTTCAGGGAGGCTTTGGCTTTGGCCTGGAGAATTGCCTCCAGGCTAGAAGAGGTGGTTTGGTTCAGAAGTTACCTTAAGTCCCCAGAGATTGCCCAGAGAACTGTCTCTGGTGAGGCTGGGGAAGAGCCCACCGTTAATGTCCTACTTTCTACCTTTGCGGGGGGAGTTATCTCAGTGTCCTCCTGATGTCTCCCCCTCCGCAGAGGAAGTGTGCGAGCAGAAGTTTGCTCTCCGTCTCCTCTTAGGCCAACTCCACCAGTCCAGACACTGCCACTAGAAGCTAGTTGGCTGCACGGAGCCTGGGTAAAGGCTGGCAAAAGGAGAGCCGGCTCCCGTGTTGGTGGTTTTTTTTTTTTTTTTTTTTTAATTTCTAATTGAGTTCTGAATCAGCCTCATTCGCTTTGATCCCTCCTCTGTTTCCCACACTGCCTGAAAGAGCTACATCAGCACTTTGTAACAAGGGTGCGCCTGCTCCCCACGTCCCCCCTCCCCCCCTCCCCGACGCGCTCTCTCTGCTGCCGCCATCCACTGCTTGTCTCCTTCGGTTAAGATAATGAAGATGCTGAGAGATAAAATGTGTATTTAATAAGGGTGGGGGCAGGGAGGCGGAAAGGGGCAGCCAGGGCCTTCCCTAGTTTGGGGCCAAGCCAAGACTCTAGCTGAAAGCGAGGCTAGAGTAAGACTTGGCTTCGGGGTGTGGGGGTTTCTGGGCCTGAGTCCAGCTGACTTCACTGCCTGCTGTTTGCCTAAATTCCCCCACCTCCACCCTCTCACCCCCACACTCCTTTCCTCTCTGCTTGCTCCCAGTGGGAAAAGAGGAGTCTCGCTTGACTTTCTTTTCAGCTGGTAACTTGGCCTTTGCTGTGGTGCCCCCACCCCAGTGTCAGCTGCAAGGTCAGGCTAGGGCAGCCCCCTGTAGCCTGGGCCTGTAGAAGCTGTGGCTTCACAGTGGGGGGCGAAAAAGCTGGAGTTAATGAAGGCCAGCTGCCCGGCTGGGTTCTGCCTACAGCTAGCTGGAGGCCAGCCTTCGGTGGTGGTTAGGTGGAGGGGGAGGGTGACCTCCATTCCTGGGTACAAGGATATCCTGTGGCAGCTGGGCCTGCGCTTCTCTGGGAGCTTGGTTTCATCCTCGCCTTGTCAGAGAGTAGCCTGCTTCCCTCTTCCCCTGTTCCTCACCTCCCCAAATAACACTCAGTTCTTATTGAGCTTTATAACTGTAGTGGTGGCCCAGCTGAGATCTGAGGCTCTCCAAGCCCTTTGGTAAACACTCATTAACTGCCTGGGAAGAATCCCGAGTCCTGTTTAACAGCTGGGAGAGAACTGAGGCACATTAGGGTGACCGGCTTGACCTGAGCTCACCCCTCAGACTCTACCCTGGGGCTTCTATCCCTGCTGTCTCGCTCCTTCCTGCAAGACAGTGAGGCTGGAGTCTCTGCTGTTGCCCTCTGCCCTTCTAGGGAGAGACCAGTGCTCTCTCCCTACCCTCACTATGCCCTGGTCTTCCCCTGGCCCTTCACCCCATGACATTTTCCCTACCTCTGGTGCTGCTGGAAATGGTACGCAACCCTCCTTGCAAAATGGTCACCATCCATTACTCTGTAGATGCCTCAGCCACCTCTCCACGGCCCAGCAGGCCCAGGATTTTTCTGTCTGGGTGATGAGAGAAGGAACAGCCTTTGAGAAAGCTGCTTATCCTATACTATACAGCCAGTGACCTTGATCTACTGTGTTAAGAGATGCCTCTGCCCCAGAATAATACCTGGGGAAATGCCCTTTAATGTTCATTATGGTAATAAAGACTCCAGGTCCTGTTGAGGGCTGAGCAAGGGCACTGACTGTCTTTTAGGTTCTGTGTCTTAGGCAACCCCTGCTAATTGCCATCTTTGGTACTGGATGTATCCAAAGATGTCCCCTCCTCTTCTGTCCCACCTGCTCAGACTGTCCTATACATGAATGCACACCACAGGCTCCCCAGTACACCCTAGTAGGCACTGTTGTCCCAGTAGCAACCGACTGTCTCCTCTCCAGCCGCTGTGGAGACATCTGGCCCTCTTGCTGAAGACCAAGGTTTCCCCTGGGATGGTCTCTTAGGCACTTAGGGATAGTGGAATGGGATGAGTACACCGATACAGTCTGAGAGGGGGACAGAAGTGGGTGTCTGTCTGAAAGGACAGACATCCCTCACATGCCCATAGCTGAGAGCTAAATAGCCCAATGGGTTCAAGGCCAAATCCATTGGTTCAGGAGAGAAAGAAAATGCCTGTGTGTCTTGTGATGTGTGTTGAGATCCAATACTGCTCCTGGCCCCTACTCATGGCTCAGGCCCCCATCCTTCTTCCAGTGGGTTAGTTTTCCTCCATCAGTGCTCAGTGCTGCACCCGCTAACCAAGTGGGGGGCTGGTAGTAGAGGGCAGGGAAAGCCTACAACTGGAGAGTGGGCTTTAGGACCCAACGGGAACCGTGTCTCTTGCAGCAGCCTAACCCAGAAGCAGGGGGGAATCCTGAATCGAGCTGAGAGGGCTTCCCCGGCTCTCCTGGGAACCCCATCGCCCCCCTGCCGGCACACACCTGAGCAGGTAGGATCATGCACACCCCCTCCCAATTCTCCCTGGGCCTCCTTTCGCGGGAGTCTCCCTGGTCCTGATCCGGCCGCTTCCCTCTTCGGCAGTTCAGGCTTTTCCCCACGCCTCCTCCCCCATTGCTTCCAGTAGTCCCGGGAGGTGGGAACCTGGGAACCCTGGGGCGTTGGAAAGCCCCGAGCCCCAGACCCCCGGAGCGCCTCTCTTGCAATTCGCCCCCCTAGGCATTCTCCATTCTCTAGCTAAGAATGGGAAGTGGGGGAAGGTCTGCCCAGGCCCCACGCCCTTGTACCCTCCTTTGCAGTATTTCTTCAGTCCCCCACCCCCACCTCACCTAGACTGGAGAATTGGGAAGTCATGGTCTCGCAGGAAAAGTGGAAAGGGGCATGAAGGGGACCCTACTCTCCCCGCGGGATTCCTCCCTTGCTTCTTCGTGGCTTCCCAGCCGGGAGCTCAGGACTTTGCCTCCACTCTCTCTTACTATGTAGGGAGCCCAGGTCTCCTTCCAGGTGCGTGACACACTTGGGTGCCCGAGGGCTTGGTGGAGGTCTACTGACCTTGTTCGCTAGAGAGTCTTTTCGGCTTAGAACTCTCATTCCTACTGACGCCTGGACGCCTAGTGCAGGAGCCCTCTTCCTCCAGTGCCTGTGTGCAGACCATGTGGTTGTAAGACCTATACATTTTGGATAAAGGTTCCTGTGTGCATCCAAGGGGGGAGATCCCAGCGAGGCCCAAGACAGATCAGGCTCAGTCCAGATGGCTGGAGAAGGGGGTGTGGACCAGATCTGGAGGGCCTATCAGCCATGCCAGCTCCCTGCACGCCTTGGCTTACAGAGCCTGAGGCTCCTGGTGTTACTCTGGAGCTGGGAGGTCCTCAAGCTTCTACCCTCCCGCTGGAGAGAGAGAGCTGGATGGTACCTGCTGTTTACACTGGCTGGTTTTCCCCCATGGGCTGACATGCCCTGCTTGCTGAAGATGGGGGGCATCTTATTATGGTTTGGTGGGGCTTATACAAAGGGCAGGTGGTTTGTCTGAATAACTAGTAGCCATGTGTGTATCTTACCTCTGGGGGGTAACTGAATGGGGGGGGTAGAAGAGGCCCAGAGGCATCATAGTTTGGCTCTCAGCATATTGTGACATGCACCTATATGGAAACTAGCTATGTGCCCTGTATTCCTTCATGTTTCCCAAGCCCCCTCTGAATGTGCGACTCTTAACCATATGCATTTATAGTTGTCCTTCTAGCTAAACCTCAGTTTCTTCATTTGTAAAAAAAACTTCTGTCCTTAGCTGGCTAGGCTTACCTGACAGTGGCCCTGTCGTTAAAGGCCCCAGGAGATAAAGGGTAGCGAAGCCCCATGTCAACTCTAGTTACAACTGCAGAGTTCTAGGATAGGAAGGAACCTCCTTAAATCTGGGTCAGTCTCTCTGCCTTCTGTTTCCTCCCACCACTGCCCGGGGACTGAGGAGCCTTGCAGGGCTGTTGCCTGAGGATGCAGAACTCCCTGAAAGTGTTCCCTGCCACCAGGGTGCTTGCCAGACAGACAGCACAGATCTTTGTACCAGGCTCTTTTTTTTTTTTTTTTCCCCCCTCAGAGGCCACACAGCTTAGTCCAGGAGTCTCATCTCCACCTTCCTTCCCCATCCTGTCTATGTCCTTGTCTGTCTCTTCCCTGCCCAGTGGCCTCCTTGTCCGGCTCACTGGGCAGGAGCCCTAATCGGATTGGACAGCTGAGATATGTGCGGTGACTGAAAGCAGGCAAGCAGGCGGGGAGGGAAGCCCCTGGCACTGCCCTGGCTCCCGAGAGAGAGAGAGAGAGAGAGAGAGAGAGAGAGAGAGAGAGAGAGAGAGAGAGAGAGAGAGAGAGAGAACGAGAACGCACCACCTTGGGCCCTGGCTTGGTCCCAGGGAAGGGGAGCCAGAGGAAGCCCAGGAATGAAGGGCTAAGGACTGGGGACTGGAGGTCAGGGTGGCTCCCACACCTAAGCATGGTTGATACTTGGCCTTCAAATGCAGGCACCGGGACTGTAGGTGGGAGCGAGGCTGTCTCCCCGATGCTGATGCAGTGGGCTTCACTTTCTTCATCCCTTCGGGCTAGACCCTTCCTATGGGTCATATGTGGTAGCTGCCAGGGCACGTGTGTGTGTGTGTGTGTGTGTGTGTGTGTGTGTGTGTGTGTGTGGTGTGTTCCTATCAAGCCTGTTTCCTTTCCTCAGAGATATTTTTCTCATTCACTCTCTGGGCTGGAGGCCAAGACTCCTGGGTTTCCCACTTGCCTCACGCACGGTATAGGGCTCCCTTGCTGGCCTCTGGAGAGTCTCTAAACTGGTTTCCTGCAGTGTCCTGTGTGGGGAGTGTACAGGGCATACAGGGCTCCCTTGCTGGCCTCTGGAGAGTCTCTAAACTGGTTTCCTGCAGTGGCCTGTGTGGGGAGTGCCTTCCCCTAGAGCTGTGAGGTGCCAGCAGTCCCAGATGGGATGGGTAGCAAGCTTCTCCCTCAGGACCTCTGCTTGGGGGCAGTGTGGACCCAGCTTGGTGGACACGGCCTGGTCCTGCCTCCAGGCTTCTTGTTCTACTTAGGGGCATCGAGATCTTATCTTCTGCTGTCCTTTTGGCTATGGTATCTGACGGTGCCTATTGAGACCCCTATATTTGAACCATGTATACATTGGGGAGCAAAAGACCAGTATAATTGGGGCGGGGTTACTACTTTCTTTTTCTTCCAGTTGGGCTAGGATAAAGGAAACACAGGAGCTTTACCAATGCTAATTCCCTCTGCCCTCAAAAGACCAGTGGGTAGAGCCAGGCCTTCTCCTCTCAGTGCCAGAATGTGGTTGGCATTGATTTGCCAGAAATTGGGAAGGGTTCCCTCTAGACCAATTGTATCCTTTCTTCTCCCACAGGGCTGGGGCGACTTTGTGATTGTAGGATTGTAGGCACTATGAGCAGGCCTCCCCCTCCCCCGCCCCCAAAGGAGTGTGGGATGACCCAGAGATGGCCAAGTTGGCACTAGCCCCAGGCTGGAGTGCTGGACACGGTTCTGAGCTGAGAGTTGGTGGGTGAGGGCAGGGCACAGGCCTCCCGGCCCCCCTCATTTCCTGCTCTTTGGGCAGCTGTGGGCGAGAAAGGCTGTGGGGACTATTTTTAGTTGGTCTGTCCCCTGGCAGGAGGGACGTGCAGAAAAGCACGGGCAGGCAGAGGGGCTGGCCAAGGTGAGGTTAGAAAGCAGGCAGGGGAGTGAGGAAGGGCCAAGGGCAGCAGAGAGAACAAGGAAGTATGTTGGCTTGGGAAGCAACCTTGCCCAGGAGGGTTTGACCCAGCTCAGACCAGCAGAGGGGCTCTGGGGACCCTACAGTTTCTAGGTCCAGTTCCCCCATGTCTAAAGGGAAGTTTCGAGGCCCAGACAAGCCCCTTCCCCTCACAGAGGGGAGCCAGAGAGGCCTATGTTTTGCCCTAGGACTGATGCAGTCACTAGCTGTGTTCCAAGTGGCCTGTGCCACTCTTGTCTGGTCTCTACCACACAGCTCATGCCTCCTTCCCCGTCTGCAGCAAGGAGAACCTCAGGCCAGGGACACACACAGGGAGGGCCGCTTCCCTCCCTGCTTGTTTTTGCAGGGTCTCCGTAAAGCCCAGCTTGGTTTGTTTATAAGTCCACCATGAGGAAAGAGCCTGTGTGCAGGCTGGAAGGAGGCTGGGGTTGGGGTTTGTTTGGGTGGCCTGTGGCCACTGGTGTGAATGGAGGTGCTGGACAGCTTCCAACACATTCCCAGGCTGGCAAGCTGTGGGACTTGGAGCCACCTTTCAGAAGGACATCCCGTCCAGCTGTTTCGATTTAGAGACCTAGAGAGGGCCAGGGATTTGGCCACAGTTGCAAGATGAGTTGGGGACAGATGGAGGACAAGGATGCAGATCTTCAGACCTTCGCGAACCCTTTTTGAGCCTGTTCCTGCCATACCCAGGACCCATGCCATCACCTCCCCCACAGAAGGGGAGCAGAGCAATTAGCAGATGTCCTGTAAGCAGAGGTCTGCATGGGGAGGCAATCTGGTAGGGAATAGCTGTCTCTTGGTGTTCTGTCTGTCTGCATGGCTCTCACTTAGGAGCTCCATGTTGTATAGGTACAGAGAAAGCCATTCTTTAGATTGTGAGGTGAATGATGCCCCCTAGAGTTGTTCCAGAACCTATCAGTGTTGCCAGCCTGGGGAAGTTGTTGCAGATGGGGCCTAAATCTAACACCTACTTTCTAACCCTACCTCCTGCCACTCTCAGCCTCTCCTTTTTTTTTTTGTTTTTTGTTTTTTGTTTTTTGTTTTTTTTTTTTCTGGCTGGCCACCTCCTCACCAAGTAGCTCTAAGTGGGTCACAAATTATGGTGCAGAAGCCCCTCCCCCCTCCACTCAGTTTCCCTGTCTCTGGGGTCCTGATTTATCATGCCCCCCATCAAGCCTACTGCAGTGTGAGAAATCAATAGTGCAAATGGATTGAGGCTGTTCAGCCTGTCGACTCCCTTTGGACCCCTCCAATTCCACTGGGACCCTGCAAGTTATTCTGTCCTCTTCTGACTTGACAACACAGCCATGTAGACATACCTAGTGCTTGTAACCCCAATGCTGAGCACAAGAACTGTCTCCATCCCTCTCATGTTCTCCCTCTCACTGGGCTGGTCTTAGCATGACAAATACTCATGAACATTTATTTCCTAGTTTGGGTGGAGTGGGGTGGAGGGGCTCAAAGGGCAGTGGGCTGCCAGCCAGAGGTAGGGAGGGAGGCAGGTGGGTGAGGGAGATGGGGAATGAGCTAGCAAAGGGATTGGGTGACAGCCCACCCCATTGGCTTTGGTAACTCTATCCCTGGCCCCACCCTCATGATTTCCCTCCTGCTCAACAACTTCAGCAGCTGCTGGCAGGAGGTGTGTGTGTGTGTGTGTGTGTGTGTGTGTGTGTGTGTGTGTGTGTGTGTATGTGGGGGGTGGGGAGGGTAAGAGGGGCTGTGGGGGCAGGGGTGCTGCCAGGACATGTTTAAAGGAGACTCATAGCCTGGGTACAACTTGGGTGGCAGGAGGAGGTGGGGTAAGTCAGAGAGTGGGTGGTGAGTGATGGGCAGGGGGGGTAGGCTGCAAGGGGGCGGGGCAACCATGCCCAAGGGTCTCACTAAACTTGTTGGCACTAGAGCAGAGCTGGTATCATGGGCCACAGTTCAGTCCTGGATGCTGTGTGAGGCCTGCCTTCACCAGGGGGCGCATGTAACCAGGGAAGACGTAGCTGGCCCCTGTCCCTGATCCTTAGGCCATGCCTGCTGGGCAGCACAGCCCTGGTAGTGACTAAGTCGCTTCTGTCCCAGGGCTGGCAAAGTACCAGACTCAGCTCTTCTCGGTAGGTGAGTCACTGCCCTGGCATCTTCCCCGATGGGGCTGAGTCACCAGGCCATGCCCGCCTGGTAGGTGGGCATCATGCTAGGGCTAGGGTGGTGGTTATATGTGTACCCCCCAGTGATGTCTCTGGTCTCTTTCATCTCTGCCCTACCCATAAACCTGCAGGGCCAGGCAAGCAGAATGCTTCCCCCACATGCTCTGTTGAGAAGGTAAAGGAAGAAGTCGCAAGGTTCAGAATAGAGCGGGATGTGTTTGCTCTGAAGGAAATGGGGAGTGAGTGTGGTGGTGGTGGTGGCGGCAGAAACGTGGAGCAGACAGCTATGGGTTTGAATCCCCAATCTGCATTGACCTTGGTAAAGAAACTCGTTTTTGTATGTTTTGTTTTGTTTGAGACAAGTTCTTATTGTGTAGCCCAGGCTGGCCTGGAAATTACAAGTAGCCCTGGCTTGCCGGGAGCTCATGGCCATCCCCTGCTTCAGTCTCCCAAGGGCTGGGACTACCACATCCAGTTGGTTGGTTCTTTGAGCCTCAGTTTCCTATTCTGTACTATGGAAACAGGACCCATGTTGGACTGAGAAGAAATGGATCCAAGACAACCTGGGGGGGGGGCAGAAATATATGTTCTGGATAAATAATCTGGGAGGCTGGGGAGGAGGAACCGGTTCAGGCTGGTTCTAGCAATTCAGCTGGGCTCACCCATCTCCAGGTGGTCTTGGAGAGACAATCTGTTTCCATGCCCTCTACAAATTCAGCTTGTTGCTTGCATGCATGTGCAAGCATTCTTCCTCTCCCTCTTTCGGCTGAGATGCTGAGGTTGTACACCACCACCACCCCTAACTTAATGCTATTCCCTGGTCGGTCTGTTTTGAAACAAGGTGTCCCTCCAGCCATGGCTGGCCCCAATTGGCCTCGAATCCTAGCAGCAGTCCTGCTGGAGTGTCCCAAATGCTAGTGTTACAGATTACAGGTGTGTGCTGCCACGCCTGGCTTAATGCTGTTCTTTAGGAGTTCCCACAAGTAGCAATTCCTCTGACGACTGGGAACTGTGACTAGGAGCTGTCACTGGCCAGTTCATTACCAATCTGAGCCCTCTCTGGCCTCCACTAGTCTGAAGAGGGACTCTCCAGGGTCTCTCCCACCCCCACACAGCCTGTCTCCTTTGTGCAGGGATAGCAGAGGCCCTAAGAATCTTTCCTAAAGAGTTCCTCCGCTGGCTCTTCTCTTCCTAGACTCCTGCTGTATTCTAAGTACTCTGCTCTCCTGAAACAGCATCTCTGGCAGAGGTGGGTGGGAACCGTGTTTTGAGACCAGCACAGCTGCTGCTGTGGACTCATGACTCCTGGCCCCCCTACCTAGGGACCTCTGACTTCTGCAGTATGGGGAGGGTAGGGTTGGACTTTGGACCGTGGCACTGAGTGCCCTGCACATGAAGGAAGCCTCCCAAAGGTGTGCAGGCTGTGTGTCCAATCTTGTATGTGTCTGACCCCCTACAGGAAGTGGTTTGTATGGGTATGGGTTTCCTCGGTCATCCCCGCATGGACCTACAGCTACATCTGTTCACAAGCGCGGTCCACTCTGCTTCATGCCCTTGTGTATATACATACATATCAGTAGGTGCTTTTTGTGTGTGTGCATATCTGTCTTGGAGGTGTACACATTCACACTATGAGTGTGTGGAGGGTTATGCATTTGTGCCAGGGTGTGTGTACAAGAAGAGTGTACCTGAATGCATATGCTGGCAGGTGTGCCTGGAGGCAGCCCGTAGTGTGGGAGGCAGTGTATTTAATTCTATGCCTGCACACTTGAATTTTCCTGTGCATGAACCTTCCCTTTTTGCCTGAAAGGACCTAGGCTGGGAGGAGCCTGTGGGAGCTAGAGGTAGACTGCCCCTAGGCCCCCTCTTAGCCTGGTTTCTCACTTGGGTGGAGGCCCTTGAAGATGGTGGGACTCTGGCTGGAAGGCTCAAAGGGGATGCCGGCGGCGTGCGTGGAGGGTAAGGGGTTAAGCGGCGGCCTCCACATCTGGGAGCCATTGGTGCATTCTTGCCTGCTGAGCGCATGTTTGTGGATGGATCTGTATGGGATAGAACGGGACGGGACGGAGCAGGAGGGAGGGGCTGGGCGGGTGGTTAGCGCCGGCGGAAATCCAGACAGGAGCAGGAGACTGTTCTGGCCCAGCGGGTGGGAAGGGCCCAGGGAGCACAGCTCTGCTTTGCCTAGTTTTCCCTTGTGTCGTCCGACCTCTGGGCAGAGCGTCCCACCGACCTGACCCGTGCTACCTTTCTCGGCCGCCGCGGAGCAGAGCCAGAGAGAGCCAAGCTGACACCACAGTCCTAGGCTGGGTTCAGCAAACGATGCAACCGTGGACAAAATCCAATGTGGGCTTCGGACCTCCTGTTCCTAGTCTGCAAATCGAGCCACCTGGTCAGACTGAGCATATCTTCTCTAGAGTGGAGGCCTGGGCGTGTGGCACTTCCCTTCTCTGGTCCTGTGGGGGCACTGCTACTTCTCTGCCCAGGAACACGGTGAGGGAGGCGCTCCATAGTGGACCCACCCTCCTTCTGTGGGCGGCTATAGCGGTAGGGACTTTAGCCTCCCAAATGGCTGGGAAGGGGCTTGTGACAGTTGGGGACTGAGGTCTGAGGTCAGCAGATGGGGTATGATTCAGCCCCTGTCCTCCTGGAACATGTATGAACTGCCTGGCCACTCGAGTGGAGTCGTCTAGAATGGAGGGGAGCTCCTGGCTGACCCAAGAGCAACCTTTTAGTATGATTCGTAAAGCTAGCTGCTCGGAGCGTTGAGTTAGAAAGTTTCCTTTAACCCACTGGAGCTGGAGAGGTGCTGGGGAAAGAAAGTCGTATGGGGAAGACGGTCCACTCTCTCTCTGTACTTGGGTTTTGCAGACGAGAAATATAAAGGTCCAGAGAAGGGAAGTGGCTTGCTCAAGGTCAGATAGCTTTCAGTTTCAGCTGGCCCCGGAGGATTGTGATTAGGAGAGACAAAGACTTGACAGCTGGGGCAGGAGTCAGTGCGTTCTCTTCCGTATTACACCACCTCCTTTCTTCCCAGGTTTAGTAGGTGTGTGTGATGTGTGTGTGTGTGTCCCTGTGAGTGTGGGCGTGTAGCTGGGGGAAGGGAGTGTGTAGGATACCGCACACTGAGGTTCTTTCTCCGCCGAATCTTATTTTTATTCTTTTCTCTGAGCTTCACACACAACCCCCATCTCGCCCTGAATCTCTTTCTGGCGTTTTGAGGGAGGGATTCTCCGAGATTCCCACGGTCCAGCCGTGGGCTGGAAGCGTCTCCTCTTAAAGGAGTCTTAAACTCGCCCTTCCCTGGGTCTATTAAGGAGAGAGGGACGGGTGTGAGCCCGAGAACCCGCCCCCGGCTACTGATTGGCCCGTGGCTGGCAAGGGCGGACCTGCGAGAGGGGGAGCCTCCCTCCCACCCCGGCTCCATACCCTCCGCCCCCCCAGTCTGGGGCTCCGGGTAAAGTTTCAGCCTCCGCACGTGACTCGCCATGGCCGCTGCCGTCGCCCCGCGCCCCTGAGCCGCGGCCCCCCGGACGGCTCCTCTCCGAGGACCTCACACCCCTGACTCCGGCAGTGTGGAGGCGCCGGCTTGGGGCAGACGCTGTGCTCACAGACTCACAGACACCCAGACGGGTTGCATCCCCCTCGCTTCGAGGTAACCTCTCCCCTGGGATCCTGGGGAGCCCTGGGCGCTCTCACGTATCGGGCCCGGTGGCCTGCTCTGGATGCGGGCTGCGGCTGCGGGCGGGGACGGGGTGCCGGGCGGTTTCGGCGGGGACCCGGGGTTCCCTGGGCTTCCCAGCCTGCCGCTGGCGTGTCCGGGGCTGGGGAGCCCCGTCTGCGCCGCATCTTCGCGCGCGCAGCCTTGAGGCTTGTGCGGCCGTCTGCCGCTCGTGTCCCCGGCACTCCAGCCGGGATCCACCGCTGGGAACTCTCCTTTTCTCTTCAAAACCAAACCAAACAAAAAGATTTCTTGAAACCTGTTTGGGGAGAGATCAGATGCCCAACGGACTAGCCCCCTCCTACTCTCTCTCTCCTGTTACCTGAGCCGCCCTGTGGTTTGGGGAGAATCAGCCAGGGGGCCCACCCCCACCAGAGGGAACTGGCTGGGGGGCGGGGCCCGCTCAGCTGGTGTCTCGGTTGGAGTGTGGGGGAGCCGTCAGAATTGGGTGTGGGAGACAGTGCAGTTGGGTGAAATGTGCCTGTGTCTTGTGTTATGTGGACCTTGTGGAAGCCTTTTGGGGTGAGGGAAGGACAGAATAGACCGGCCGACCTTGCTTTACTGAGGATGTCTGGGATCTAGTGCCACCCACGAGGCTTGGAAGCTG